>CM022710.1:29568572-30168572 GCA_012295165.1 Asparagus setaceus
GATTAGCATCTGATCGCGCCGATGCATCCGCACGATCGAAGTTATCCCTAAGAATATTTTTGTGAAAATATTCTTCCGAACTTCGATAAATTAGGAAACAGCTTATACCGTAATCCTAGTCGAGTAGGATTGGCGACGCGCTGATCGGGCGGCCGATGCATCCGCGACGATCGAAGTTATCCCTAAGAATATTTTTGTGAAAATATTCTTCCGAACTTCGATAAATTAGAAACAGCTTTATACTGTAATCCTAGTTGAGTAGGATTAGGCGACGCTGTTGATCGGCCGATGCAATCCGCGACGATCGAAATATCCCTAAGAATATTTTTGTGAAAATATTCTTCCGAACTTCTTGATAAATTAGGAAACAGCTTTATACCGTAATCCTAGTTGGAGTAGGATTACACGCGCTGATCGGCGCCGATGTAATCCGCATCGATCGAAGTTATCCCTAAGAATATTTTTGTGAAAATATTCTTCCTGAACTTCTATAAATTAGGAAACAGCTTTATACCGAATCCTAGTTGAGTAGGATTAGGCGACGCTGAT
Organism: Asparagus setaceus; assembly: GCA_012295165.1. Lineage (NCBI taxonomy): Eukaryota > Viridiplantae > Streptophyta > Magnoliopsida > Asparagales > Asparagaceae > Asparagus > Asparagus setaceus. The sequence goes on from CM022710.1 coordinate 29,569,122, forward strand.
CGGCGCCGATGCATCCGACGATCGAAGTTATCCCTAAGAATATTTTTGTGAAAATATTCTTCCCGAACTTCTCGATAAATTAGGAAACAGCTTTATACCGTAATCCTAGTTGGAGTAGGATTGGCGACGCTGCTGATCGGCCGATGCAATCCGGGTGTTATCCGCCAATAAATCTTCTAATTTTTCCAAATATAGCGAGGAGTAGGGTCAATCAACGGACTGATTTGGCATTATTTTGGCATCCAATTAGGTTCTAATTAGGACTCCTAATTAGGGGCTGATTAGAGTCCTAATTGGAATTGATTTGGACCCCAATTAGATTCCTATTTCTTGCCAAATAAGAGTCCTTGTTCAAAGAGGATTTGGTCCATATGGGTTGTTATAAATACCCATAAATCCTCCTTCTTCCCTTGACCTAGCCTACCCTTTACTGTGCTTTCGTTTGTTTTTATGCTGCCTCGCTCCTCCATCAACGAGGGTACGCGATGAGGATTTTGTTAATTCTCTTCTTTCTCTTCTTTTTGTGCTGCAGTGACGCTGACCGTAACCGAGGGTACGACACGACGGCGGCGATCCGGTATGGCTACATGGGCGCTTGCTGCTGGCGGCGGCGGGCGCCGGCGTTCGGCATTGGCGCCAAATACTGGTCGGGTTGCTGTAACTCATAAGCCGCTACATAAGGCTGCCATACAGGGCTACTGCTACCGCTATTGCCAGGCGCTACCAAGGTCTCATTGGCGCTGGCCAGGCGTTTCAAATACCGCACCGTAAGCCGCGCCGAGCGCGCTGGTGCTCGTGGTCGGTCTTGATTGAGCTTAGGCACCTGCTGGTGCTCTTGCCGCGGGCCCGTGGGCCACGCACTGACCAAACGGGTTGTCGGAATTTGCTGATTTTTCTTAACCGCATATCTGACCTTATTTGTCTTTGCGCTCGATGTCGCCGGGAGATCACGCTGCTTCGAGGAGTCGATCACTCGCGACGGGCTGAATGCACGCCCTTCTTTCTGGTGCGCCGCCATCATATTCTCATACATATATGCGCTATGTTCCCCGCTTCTTTCCTTTTGTGAGGCGATTGGGAAGAGCCAAATCCTCCTTTGTGGGGATTGACGCTCAGATTGTGTACACCATATGACCCGCTTCGCTCTCCTTTGTGAGGCGATTGGGAAGAGCCGAATCCTCTCGGGACCGAGGCTTCAAAGATCACCCGCCTCGAAGTTTTTAACGGAGCGATTTTACATCAGATTGCTTTGTAGAACGGAATATATTGCCACTTGATTATGCGGCTATATTTATCGTCTCCGTGTTTAATACTGATGAAATCGCATACCTATAAGGTCGTGGACTCGATCTCATGGGTTTCGAGAAGAGTTCTACGCCTATAATCGCTTTTTCAAGATATTCCTCCTAAATGATCTCGTTAACCCTTTGTTCTCTTGTGGTAGCGGATGTTCGGCGATTATTCGCCTACTTCGGCTCCAAATGTCAAGTCTCGATTCTTAAGGTCATCCGAGAAGACCTCTTTCCACCGAGGAAGCGAACCGCAATGTAGGCTTAACACCCGCAGAAGAAACCGGCCTCGAGCCTACTATCATAATTTCGATGACGAAGTTTGAGGGATCGCTTCCATCATCCGGCTTCCATCACTTCCCTTGCACTCTTGGCCGAACCGATTTCCAATTCTTCGAGTATAGGCGCGGGTGGAGGCCCCTGTTAATCTTTGACGGACCACTTCCACTTAATTCAACCTATTGCCGAGATTGCCCCGCCAAAAATCAGCCGCTCGACGGCTCCTGTGGATGGGTCTCCTTCACCGTTGGAGAATGGTTTGAAGCAGCGATCTCTATTATCGAGGTTAGATGGGCTAATTTTTATGGTCTTCGCCCATTCATATTGAGTATCTTGGAGGAAATTCGGTTGGTGGCCCTCGCTAGTTAATCGCTAGAGCAAAGCTCACTAGCCGGCTAACTCTTGCATACCGTGGTGGATGATTTAGCCTTTTGAAACCGCACGATGAGGTGATGCGACTCGTCGACGGCTCGGCTCGCTTTCGTGAACGCCTTCGCGAGAGGAGAATATCGAGCAAGAGGTCATCTTTGGGAACTCATATGAGCGATGGCTTTGGCCAAGAAGATAAATGCGCATTCCACGCCTATGTCGAACGATGTGAATCGTGACTGCTCAAGGAGAAGACGCGAAGGATTTCACGCTGAGCGCCAGAGTCCGTGACGCCATGAACGAAACAAGTCCTCGAGGTGATGCCGGAACATGTAGCCGCAATTGCCGCACTCAAGAGGAACTCAGAAGGAAGCCAAAGCTCGGTTCAAGCGAAGCAGAAGGAAAAACTAGCCGCAGCCGACCTCGCCTTCACAAGACTAGATTGCGCCAATCAAGTCCGATGTTGCTTTGTTTCAGATTTCTCTCTGCTTTCTTTGTTCGCCACGCCATTGTGATCATCACAATTTTGTTTGAATTGATTGTCTCGACAATTGTAGCTCCTTTTATATTTGCTTCAAATGAATAAGATTTATTGCTTTCATTATTTATTATGATTCTCTTATTTCGCTAGAGATAATTAACCATAATACTTATAGATTTTTGGCAAATCCTCACCATCAACGGTTTGATTAGCCTTTACCAACCACCGCTTGAGTTGGGCTAGCGTATGGATTATCTAGATCCGCTCCGCATGACGTTGTGCTAAAAGAATGAGACTCTCTTAGACTTAATGCTACGATGTTGAATAATGAGGTTTCTGACTCTTTACGGGCAAGAGACCACCCTAAGAACGCTGCGGTTACATCGAGACTCGCCCCTCCTTAGCTTCGGGACTAAATACCCCGCATCAACCGTGTCTTCTTCAATCGAGAAAGACTAAACCGCAACGCTGCGGAGGGCGCTGGCTTTATCCCTTCTTAGGCTTCGGATAAAATGCCCTGAATCAACTCGTGTCTTCTTCAATCGAGAAAGACTAAACCTAAGAACGCGGTATGTAGGCGCTGGCTTTATCCCTTCTTAGGCTTCGGATAAAATGCCCGTAATCGAACTCGTGTCTTCTTCAATCGAGAAAGACTAAACCGCAACGCTGCAGGAGGCGCTGACTTTAGGGTTATGGCCAACCCCATTTCAACGGGTTTGATGAGCCTTTACCAACTACCGCTTGAGTTGGGCTAGCATGTAGATTGTCTAAACCGCTCTACACACAACGCTGTGCTAAAAGAATGAAACTCTTTAGACTTAATGCCATGATGTTGAATCACGGCTTCGCCTTTGTCACGAATTGACTCACCCAACGCTGCGGTAGGCGCTGGCTTTATCCCTTCTTAGGCTTCGGATAAAATGCCCTGTAATCAACTCGTGTCTTCTTCAATCGAGAAAGACTAAACCGCAACGCTGCGGTGAGGCGCTGGCTTTATCCCTTCTTAGGCTTCGGATAAAATGCCCTGAATCAACTCGTGTCTTCTTCAATCGAGAAAGACTAAACCGCAACGCCAGATAGGCGCTGGCTTTATCCCTTCTTAGGCTTCGGATAAAATGCCCGTAATCGAACTCGTGTCTTCTTCAATCGAGAAAGACTAAACCGCAACGCCAGAGGCGCTGGCTTTATCCCTTCTTAGGCTTCGGATAAAATGCCCCAAGATGAATCTTGGTGTCTCTTTGACCGGAGAATGACCGAACCGAAGAAGATTGATTGAGGTGGGAGAAGAGTGTGTTCTATTTCCGGATGTGCCAACAATGCAGATTCTTTCAGAGAACTCGAAGACTGTGTGACCTTCACCGGACGCCCGACTGAAAATCTCTACAAGATACCTTCGCTACCTATGATAAGAGGGGAACTAAGAGAGGATCTCCACCGAGAACCGACAAGACTCAGTGACCTTCACGGACAACCGTCCAAAATCCTACAAGATACCTTCAATCGGCGCTACCTAAGATGAAGATGGAACTAAGAGTGGGATCTCCACCGAGAACCGAAAGACTCAGCGACCTTCACCGGACAACCCGGTCGAAAATCCCTACAAGATACCTTCACCGGGCTACCTAAGATGAAGATGGAACTAAGAGGATCTCCACCGAGAACCGAAAGACTCAGCGACCTTCACGGACAACCTGGTCCGAAAATCCCTACAAGATACCTTCACCGGGCGCTACCTAAGATGAAGATGGAACTAAGAGGATCTCCACCGAGAACCTAAAAGACTCAGTGACCTTCACGGACAACCTGGTCCGAAAATCCCTACAAGATACCTTCAATCGGCGCTACCTAAGATGAAGATGGAACTAAGAGGATCTCCACCGAGAATCGAAAAGACTCAAGCACCTTCACCGGACAACCTCGTTCGAAAATCCCTACAAGATACCTTCAATCTACGCTACCTAAGATGAAGATGGAACTAAGAGTGGGATCTCCACCGAGAACCAAAAGACTCGTGACCTTCGCACCGGACAACCCGGGTACAAGATACCTTCAATCTACGCTACCTAAGATGAAGATGGAACCCTTCCGCTTGACACGGTGATTTTACGCTTGAGAGGAAGGATTTTATATTCTCTCCAAATGAAAGGAATTTTGAGGGCCTCTTGTTCATAGAAGGAATCAAGAGGGATTTTGGTAATGTACCGTAGGTTTTAGACCCACCGCCAAGGAATTTGATCGGTGGGGAAATTGTGATGGAGGATAAATCTAGGGTTATCCTCGCAAAGGCTGTGAGACATCCCACGAGGAACTTCCCGTCGAACGGGTTATCCCAAGATACTATGGGTAGTATTTCTTCAGAACTTCCCATTTATCTAAGATTAATTGCCTGGCCGCCATTTTGGGTAATTAGGCGATATGCACCATTGAGTAAACCGCTTTATTACAAACGCCCTCCCATTTAGGTTCGAATTTACCTTTCTTTTGGAAGTGAGGATTATCTACGTCGAAAGCAAATGAGGACCAAATCTCCTTCTAAAGGTTCTCTCGTCGAACTTTCTTGTTGAAAGCCTTCGACATCCTAGCTTGGTAGAACTCAATGCATTGTTGAGCCTCCAGCGCTCATCTAACATCTCAAGCTCTTCGAGACGCTTGATGTTGTTCTTCGGTCGCCATCTCTCGCTGGGGCTGGCGCGGCGACGGATCTGAATTTCCAAGGGGAGAACCGCCACACCCCAGACCGTAGAGTACGGGTCGCTTCCAGCTAGGCGGCGTACAGCGACAGCGATACCGTGAGTGCTTCTCCGAAGCTTATCATCCCAGCCTCGCTTGTTACTTTTCACAAGCTTTGACGTAATTTTGATAATCGCCTTGTTGAATGCCTCGCTAATCCATTTGCAACCGGATTATAGGTCGCCGACGAGACGCCTTGTATCTTGAATTTCTCGCAAAACCGATGAAGGAATTGCCGATGAACTGGGACCGCTGTCATGCACGATCCGTTTGGGACACCATGTCGATAGATGACATGGTGTTTGATAAACTTGATGACGGTATCGCTTTACTTCTTTTAGCGATTGCTTCACCACTTGGAGAAGTAGTCGGTGATCGCTAGAATAAACCGACGCTTTGACCGACGGAGGAAAATGGGACCTACAATGTCCATTCCCATGTCTCAATGGCCGATGTGGTCAAGGATGCGCTTGCTCGCGGCCGATGATATAATTCAAGGAATTTGACACGCCGTGGCATTTCCGAGCCGCATTCGACCGCCATTAATCATTGTTAAAGTAGCCCATTCTCCCGATTCGATCGAGAGTTTGGGACCGTGGCCGGCACCACACATTCACCTCGTGGTGCTTCCCGGCGACCTCTTCGCCTCCTTGTTTGAAAGGCATCGGAGTAAAGACCATCGCATCTCTACGATATAGCATCCGGTTTCGTGGTCGAAAGAATCTGGAGCTCTTCACGGATTGATTCTCCTTCACGCCTTCCCGCTAATACCGTAAGACGAATCGATGATAGGAAAGCCAATCTCGGGCTCCAACTTGGTTTGGGTTGCATGTACCCTTTGGTAACTACCCTTTGTCTTCTTGTACCCCATCATATTGTAATTAAGAGTCGGTGAGTCCCGACCGCGACTAGTTGCTCGGTCTCGAAGGTTGTGCTAACGACACGCCTAATGCCGCCAGCCGCAAGATCCGCAGCGCTTTTGAGGCGATATATTCGATGAAAACTCTTCAATGAGTCCGCCATTTCCATGGCTACCCGATGATAGGGGACTGATCGGTTCCTAACTTCGTGAGTCACCACGACCGCTTAACTATCGCCAGAATCACCCACGCCAGATATTTTCCGACCCCTTGGCTTAAGTCCGATAAGTAGCGCTGTTGTATTACGCACGCTATTGAACAGGTTCGTGAGTGAATAAGCACGGGCATGACATGATTCCCGGGAAATCAAGACAACTCCGACTCCAAATGAGATTTTAGAACATCCGGGGTACTGCCACATCAGGCCCGAGAAGCTCCATCAAAATACAATCGCCATATTTGTTGGTGCGACGTAGTGTTGACTTCTCAACTTCATCCCAAGATCATCATATAGCTCAACCGATCATCCGGTCGGGTACCAAGAGATCACAAATAGCTTGTCCTTTGACCGACTTCGTTTTTGAAATACAAGTCATATTGAGACAAGAGCAAGGCCCATTTCGCAAACGCCAACTCATCGAGGCCGGCCGGGTCATAAATATCCGGATCGGATTTACGCTAGAGATAACATAAATCGCCCCGTCCGACTAAATAGTGCCGAGATTTTCTCAATCGCTAACACTAATGCAAGGCACCGCCGCACCATGGGTATCGAGACTCGCCACACAATGTTCGCCGTAATACATCGCTCGCTCGCGGACCGCCGCCGCCGCCTTGGCGCGAAAAGCTTTAACGAGTGATCCGCTGCCTGACGATCAAAATGGTTTTCCCGACGAAGTGCAACAAGAACAGAGGTTTAGCGAGATACGACTTGATCTCTTCAATGCCTTCTCGCGCGCCGCCCCAAATATATGACACTTCTTGTTCAACTTAGAGAACTTGGCACTTCCCGATAGGTTCGATATATAAACCGCCGGATGTACGCCAATCGCCCTTGTAACCCCTCGAAGTTCTCAGATCTGAGGTTGCAACTCTTGAATCGCCTTCACTTTGTCGATCGACGGATTCCTTTGTTGGTGACGCACGGCCAAGGAACTTGCCACCGGACATCCCAAGGAAGGACTTGGTGATTCATCTTTAGTCGATGAGTTCGCATGAGTTCAATACCGCTCTAAGATCTTTGATGTGATCTCCTTCGTCACGGCTTTTCACGCACCAAGTCGCCGACGTAGCATTCACCGCTTTTCCTGAGATGGTCCCGAAAATTTCCGCCATTGCTCGGGTATGTTGCGCCGATTTTGAGGCCGAACGGCATGACCGTAGCAATATATGCCGATGGGCTGCTCAACGCTGCGGTGTTTACGCCATCGGGTACATCTTGATCCGATTATACCTCAAAAGCCATCCATAAAGGACATCCTCTCAATCCACATGTATTGTCAACTATGACGCCGGTGATTGGCAGAGGGAAATCATCCGGCAAGCAGCGCTTAGGTCTCAGAGTCGCATACGCATCCTAATCGAACCATTCTTCTTCATGACCGACTATATTCGCCACCCAACCGATGTTGAATTTCCTCACTAATCCCCGATTCTATGAGTTTCTTCACTTCACAACAATTGCCTCCAATATTTGTGGACTAAAACCGCCTTTTGCCGTTGCTTGACAGTTTGACATCCGCCTTGATGTTGAGGCGATGTGTTGCCACATTAGGGTCGAAGTCCCGCATGTCCTCGTAACTCCAGCGTAATACATCGATATACCCTCGATTAGGGCAATCAACTCTTCCTTTCTTCCGGGAGAGTATTGTGATGTTTATGAGTTTGGGATGCTCTTCATCACCCATATTAACCTCGACTACCTCATCCTTAGTGGGGTTCTCTTTGTTCAACCTATCCCCAAACCGCTTTCGAAGTTGATGGATCCATGGGTCTTCCCATGTTGGCATATCTTCATCACCCTCAATAGTAGCAGGATCGATCGTGGCCATATTCGACATCGAGCCTTGAAAGCTTCTCCAGGCCGGTGTCAATCCAAGCCGAAGAGTCAACTCTCACCGGTGGATTATTATCAATCACCACCAGCATTCATCTTCGAGGAGGATTCGTATCCCAACCCCTTCTAAATGCATAGTAATTATCCGGCCTCTGGGACATATGCCGCTTAGGAGGGGTTCGAGGCCTCTCGTCCAAACATAGACCTTCCCTCGTCAAGTCATACCCCCATCTTTTCATGATACCCTGTTTCGACTATATCCGAATGTATGGAGGATAGGCCCATTGTCATCTTCACCTTCTTCAAAGAAACGATTCGCTGAACTGCATCCTTTTCCGTGAAACCAAGTCTTTTTCACTACTTGATCTTCGTGGATGACAAGTGTTGTCCCAAAGGAATCCTGAACGCTTTGTGTGAAGTAAGATGATCGAAGTTGGTGTGCAACTCGATCATTGTATAACTCGTATCACATCATTCAAAGATAAAGGATACTCTAAATCGCCATTTATTGATTCATCGGCAATTTGCCAATTATAATGTTCATCCGACGCATTCTTCATCGCCAAGATTGATTACAAGGGTACAATGTCATTTAAAACAAAACCTCCACTATAACCAAGCCCTTTCTGCATCGCCTTCTTCACCGCTGTCCGCATCTTTGGGCCGATGATTCGCCGACTCATTACCGTAGAGGAGAGAATCAAGAAATAATTCTCCATCCCCTTAAACGGTTGTTTGTCCGCACCACCGCCTTTGACTCATTATTCGTGTCTACATATTTGAGACACCGATGAAGAGTAGATGGGACTATAACATTACCGCGGATCCAAGGTCGACTCCAACAATAGTTATAGGAAGTCTCTCGATCAATCACATAGCAGTGACTTCGACTTTAAGTTCCCATTTGGCACTTTATCCGATTTTACCAAGTACCGGTGTTAAACCCAGATTATCAGGTTGCTGACGCTACCATCGCGTGGATTCCAAGGTGATACATGAGGCGCAGGGCATGATGCTCAGCCGAACCCTGACGACTTGGATCCTGCTAACTCACTAGAGCCAATATACCCGTGAAGTATAGCGCCTATCGCTTGAATTCCTCCCGCATATCCTCCTTTGTAAAGGTGATGGGAAGTGCTTAGTCGCAAGGTTGCATTGTCCGACTTTTCCGACTCGCCTAACTGGGTCAGAAGACTTCAATCGGCGAGGGCTTTGAAGAGCTTTCGCCTCTTTGATAACCGCAGAACTCATAGAGAGTGATCCTTGCGGGATATTGGCCATTGTGCCATTACATCAAAGCATGGAGAGTTCGGTTCCCGCTTATCTCTTCCACCCGCGACCAATCGAGACCGCCGAGTTGAACTTCATGCGGCCGCTTTGTCAGCTTTGGCGCACCGCTCGCAGGCGAGTGAGGGGATTTGTTGGTACCCCAGCTCGAGCCGCCTTGGCATTAGGGTCGGGACTTCCTGATACTTGTATTTGTACTCGCGGTCCACTCCTCGTGGCGCTGGCTTCGTGTTCCTGACAAATTGGAATGTTACCACTGCTCATCGCCTCCTCCGAATTGGGAAGTACCATGACATGCCTTTCCTTCGCTGCTTTTCTTCAAGAAGAGGCTACCCATTGCTCGCCTTCCAAGAAGTTCGGTGGACCTGACAAGACTTCGCCATTCGGGTCAGATACTATACAAGTCCTTTCTCTCGGCGTTTGTGGTCGCCATTCACCGCCTTCACCGCAACTTTGACCACCGGTTCAGTTCAAACCATGTCAACGGCACCGACCAAACTTATGGATACCGTGATTCGCCCGACCTTCTTTCTTTGGACGGCTTCATAGTAATGACCCCTACATCAATTAAAGCTCGATTTTGTCCTTAAGGTCAAACAGATTTAGTGGGTGATGAACCGCCCTATGGTATGCAATGATCTTGGGTCATTCAGTTCATCGCCTCCTCTTGATTCGATCGAGGGAGCTTGATCTTGTTATTTTCCACAAGATATTTGAAGAGACCGAATCTCGCCGTCCCTAAAGGAATAGGACTTCGAATCTCGCTCTAAGGCCTTCGCTTTTGTGGCCCAGTTGCCACGCTGATCAGGCTCGGCGGCGCTCGGCTGGGCCGCCGGGCCGGGTTGAGTTGAACGCTTGGTTCGCGAACCGCCGCCTGGCTTGCTCTTTTCCGCGTTGACAAAGTTACGCCGAGCTTCCGCTGTCTACCGACCCTCCGCTTTTTCCTTTTGAGGAATCTCGCTTGTTTCTCCACGAACCTTCAAGTCCTTCCATCGCTATCGATGGTGTTGCACTCCATTGCTTCAAGCACATCTATTGATAAGTTGTCGCGGCGTTTGAGGATGAACTCTTCTATTGGATCCCGCAGCCATTGCCTTGTTCCGAATCGCTTAACAAAGATGTCCACTTCCCGCCCGCTTCGCCGGTTAACGCCCGATCGACATACCTCGTATCGCCATCAAAGAAATTGGTAAGGAAGCTAGACTCCATGTCGCCCCACCGCGGAATGCCTGCTTGAGACGGCGGTACCATTCAAGGCGCCCAATAAGGGTGCCGACGAATGACCGAACCATCGTGGGTTCGTTTAAATAACTCCAGGTGTGACTTGAAATAAATCAAGTGTCGCTACGGGAACCCTTCCCCACAAATGGTGTGAAGTTTATTAAGTTAAACTTTGACGGTACGGATTGATTCCCACTCCTCGGTATGGGCAAGGAATACCCGCTTTCTTTCTTGAGCGGAAATCAATGAGTTGATTTTGCTCTCCAAGTCTTTGATCTTCTCGCCCCGCAACAAATAGCTGCCGCTGCGGTTCGTTATCATCTTCGTGCTTCCTCCTCGATCCAATCGCTATCATCTTCATCGACGCTGACGCTACCGACGATTCACCTTGATGTTTTGTCGTCTTGATCTGCTGGTCGTGCATTTCTCTCATCGTCGATGGCCAACTCCATTTCTAACTTGAAGTTTTCCCTGTTTATTCAACGCTTCGCCTAGCATTTTGGCCACTTGATCTGATCGATCATAAGCGCTTTGGGGCTCTTCGCTAGATACAAGATGATCGGATAATGCGGAGCCAATATCCGACGATCATCCTCCGCGGTAACCCTTCGAAGCTTATCGATCTCGACCGCCGGATAGTCCCGACCGCAAACGAAGTTAGCCGCTATGATGCGCTGAATAGCCCGTGACGATGATTCTTTGCTGGTCATATTATTAGTGACCTCTGCAACTCACCTTCTCGGTCATCCTTTACGGAATCGCCTTGACCTAGGTCTCGTATCTCCGCGGTGAGTCTCGAAGACCGACACCCTTTCCGAGCTTTGATGGCAATTGCATTCCGAGAGCATCGCCTTAATGAGCTTGGAGCACAAGCATGACTGCGGTCAATTTGGGGAATTCTTTCGAGATTTTCGCACTTTGCACGGTAGTAGCCATCGGTGTGTGTACCGAGCCACCGTATGTCGGTTTGATCTTCTGTATAACATCCTCATCATCGATGAAAACGCCTCCTTCCGAGGACGGATCAACCCATCAAACTTCCGAAGTGACTCGCCAGACTTTCGCCGATGTGAGCGGTTCTGAGACTCTCTGACTTCGATTTTCAACCGATAGGGGAGGTCAGAGGAATCTTCTTGTCCTTGTTGGAACGGGTGCACTTCCCGCATGAGGAGTGACCCGTGATTCTCTCCGAGGACCAAGACGATCCTGATAGTCGGCTTGGTAGTGGTGACGCAGAGTTGGCTCCACCACTCGACGATGCACGCCTTTGACTTTGAGGCGCCGCTCATCTTGGGCCTTGGCGCTGGAGCCGCAACGCCGTATCCTTCGCCGATGGAGTGTGGAACAACCGAGGTTGGGGCACCATTAGACTTGGGCCGCCAAACTCGTGGTACGCTGGTGGCTTCTTTGCCACTTCTTTAACTCACGAGCCTCGCTGCACCAAAGCTCGCGGCTTGCGCAAGGAGTGCGCCGCGCTCGGATGCGCCTCGGAGGTGGAGCGGTTCCGCTTGACACGGACCCACTCGCTGGTTGACGGCTTGGTAGTCGATCACTTGAGGTCGGCCTCGCGGAGTTTGATCTTAGATCCGCCAGAAGCGACCCCATCCATGGATTGCATGGCCTTGGCAAGCTTGCGCCATGCTTTGTCGCCTTTGAAGCTTGGAGAGCGCCAGATCGCCGGGCTGCTCATCTCGCACCATCCGACTTCAGCGCCGGGATTTCATACCGCTGCAAGGGGTTGGACTCGGCCCCGGGCTCTACATCTGAGGCCCATCGGGTTCTCCTTGCACCGAGACCTTCGAGCGGGCGGGGAACCTGATCTCGAGGAGGGTGAGGATGTACTCGAACTTCTCCCCGGTCGAACTCAACTCGACCTCTTCTTCCACCGATAGGGATCCGGTTATGCACGCCCTCCGATTGAGGCCTCGGGGCTCCCATCGGTCGCCAGCCTTGTTCGCTGTAAAAGTCGGATGATTGTCATTGATTTGAATTTGTTTACGCCTTCTTTGCCTACAACAAAATTCAAAAAGAAATTGCCTTTTATTTTAAGGCGCATAATGAAAATCAAAAAGATTGCGACTTCTCCCTAAACAAACACGAGGATCTCTCGCTATGTCGAGGTCCTCGCTATGGGTTCTTTGCCCGTGTCGGGACTTTTGTGTCCGTGGACCACCGCTAATTCGATCCGTAGAGACCCTGTTCGAACTACAGATGGGGGCTCGCTTCACTAAGGAAACGGTTACCGAGGGGATCACACTCACGGCGAGAGGATCGCCGAGCGGTGAGATCTACTAGGAGAAATCACAACTTATCCCCGAGATTAAGACAAGCTTAATCTAGAGGGTATCTCAGAGTTCGACCCAATTCAAGTTACCTTTTGCTTATAGATCCGACGCCGATCGACTTGAGTCACGGGTTCTCGAACCGTACCGACACTGTAGATCTCGCATTCTTCAAGTCCCAGCTCTTCCAAATCACCAAAATCCAAGCCTCCTAGCCTTGAAATTCCCCAAATCCCGATCTCCAATCTGAAGTCCCACCTCGAAGAAGACCCTCCCCCATTTATACAAAATGCCAGAGGGTGGCTCTACCACTGTCGAGCCACCTCGCCACTTGGTCAGGCATTCTACCAGTTGGTCGAGGTGGTCTACCAAAGTGGCCAGCTCCTCGCCACTCCTTGGTCAGGCACTGCCAAGTTGTCGAGCCTCCTCGCCATTTGCCGAGGACGGATCAACCCATCGAACTTGAAAGTGACTCTAGACCTCCCGATGTGAGTGCGGTCTCGGCAGAACTCTCTCGATTTTCAACCGATAGGGGAGGTCAGGAATCTTCTTGTCCTTGTTGGAACGGGTGCGACCTCCCGCATGAGGAGTGACCCGTGATTCTCTCCGGAGACCAAGACGATCCTTGATAGTCGGGTTGGTAGTGGTGACGAGAGTTGGCTCCACCACGATTTAGATGCACGCTTTGACTTTGAGGCTGCCTATCTTGGCCTTGGCGTGAGCAACGCCAGATCCGGCTTAAGCGCCGAGATGGGAGTGTGAACAACCGAGGTTGGGGCACCATTAGACTTGGGCCGCCAAACCCGTGGTACGCTGGTGGCTTCTTTGCCACTTCCTTCTTTAACTCACGGCCCGTTGCACCAAAGCTCGCGGCTGCGCTAGCGAGCGGGCGCTCCGGATAGCGCCTCGAGTGTGGAGCGGTTCGTTTGACACGGACCCACTCGCTGGTTGACGGCTTGGGTAAACCGCCGATCACTTGAGGCCGAAGCCTCTCGCTGAGTTTGATCTTAGATCCGCCAGTGCGACCCCATCCATGGATTGCATGGCCTTGGCAAGCTTGCGCCATGCTTTGTCGCTTTGGCGAAGCTCGCTGGAGAGCCAGCATCGTCGGCGCTCATCTCGCACCATCTCGACTTCAGCCGGAGGGATTTCTCACCATGCGGCCGGGCTGGACTCGCCTCCCGGCTCTACATCGAGGCCCATCGGGTTCTCCTTGCGCCGAGACCTTCTTGGAGCGCGGGGAACCGATCTGGAGGAGGGTGAGGACAGTACTTCGAACTTCTCCTGGTCGAACTCGAACTCGACCTCTTCTTCCACCGGATAGGGATCCGCGCTTATCGACCGATTCCCGGCCCGAGGCTCTGGCTCCCCGGTCGCTACTTGTTCATGTAAAAGTCGGGATGATTGTCATTGATTTGGATTTGTTTACGCCTCTTTTGCCTACGAAAATTCAAAAGAAATTGCCTTTTATTTTTAGCGCATAATGAAAATCAAAAAGATTGCGACTTCTCCTAAACAAACCACGAGGATCTCTCTATGTCGAGGTCCTCGCTATGCGGGTTCTTTGCCCGTGCCGGGACTTTTGTGTCCGTGGACCACCGCAATTCGATCCGTAGAGACCCTGCCCGAACTACAGATGTAAAAGGCTCGCTTCACGAAGGAAACGGTTACCGAGGGATCACACTCCACAAGGAGAGGATCGCCTCGAGCGGGTGAGATCTACTAGGAGAAATCACTGCTTATCCCCGAGATTAAGACCTAAGCATCTAGGGTATCTCAGAGTTCGACCAATTCGGTTACCTTTGCTTATAGATCCGACGTCGACCGACTTGAGCTCGCCGTGCTCTGAATCGCATTACCGTAGATTCTCAAGAATTCTTCAAGTCCGAGCTCTTCCAAATCACCAAAAATCCAAGCCTCAGGAAGCCTTGAAATTCCCCAAATCCCGGATCTCCCAATCAAGTCCGACCTCCTCGAAGAAGACCTCCCCCATTTATACAAAATGCAGAGAGGCTCTACTTGTCGAGCCACCTCCACTTGGTCGAGGTACCAGCTGTTGTCGAGGTGGCTCGGCCAAGAGCTCTCCACTCTGGGTCGGCGAGGCACTCTACCAAGTTGGTCGAGCCTCCCGCCATTTTAGGCACCTCGGCCAGTTGGCGAGGTGGCTCGCCAGTGGCCGAGCCACCTTGGCCACTTGGCCGAGGTGTCGCGCCTCGATTCTTCCACCGCTTTCGGCCGTTTCGCCGCTGCCTCTCGGGCTCGTTCGCGTCGATTTGATTCGAACTAATCTTTTGTCTGCCCGTTCAACGGTCCCAACCGATCATCCGCTCGAACCGCTTGTCGGTTGTGACGCCTTGAAGTTTGCTTGGGTTCGCCTCAACCGCTTGATGTTCGTTATCATTCGATGTCGTCATTCGCCGACTCGCCACGAAGTTGGTTTCGGGACCTTGTAAGCATTTTTCAACGCCACAATCACGAAGCTATGCTCGGGACTTATAGGCAATTTTCAACGCCTACACCAATAAAGTAGGCGCTAACCTGCTTTTGGAGTCCTATTTCTTTTCATTTGGCCTATAAGGCCTTGCCTCACCGGACATCTCCAAATATGTAAGTGCTTTAGGCGGGCTTTCGACAGGTCAAAGCTCATAAGGTGTTTTAGCAACCGCTTTACTTGGTACTCGTTAAGAATGTAAGCCGCAGCTTTAGTGCTTCTCCCGAGTAACTTCGGTAAAGAAGAATGAGCAATCATACTTCTTACCATATCCTTAAGAGTCTGTTTAGTCTTTCGGCTACACCATTCATGCTAGGTGATCACGGCATGGTGTCTTGTGGGACGATACCGAATTCCTCTAGGTATCTAGCAAATGGTCACGGGCGTTGTTCACGAACCATTATATCTGCCGTAGTACTCACCACCACGATCGATCTAACGGTTTTAATCTTTTATTGAGTTGGTTCTCAACTTCACTTTAAAAGCTTTGAATACGCCCGAGACTCGATTTTTCTTTAATGAGATATAGGTACCCATAACGTGAGTAATCGTCTATGAATGATATAAAATATTGTTGACCATTCCGTGATGCCGTAGGGAATGGCCCACAAATATCTGTATGTATCAATTCTAAGACGCTCAAGATCTGTTGACACCTAATCTCTTAACTTTAGTCTGTTTCCCTTGATACCAATGCATACATCAAAGTCTCAGAAATCAAGGGAATCCAAAATACCATCGGACACAAGGCGCTCAACTCTACCTTTTGAGATATGACCCAAGCTTGTGCCATAATGATGTGAATTTTTCTTATTTAATTTACGCTTAGTACCACGTGATTCCACATTCGGGGTTTCATTATAAGAAGCAATCAGACAAGCAAATATAGGTTATCAAAAGTACTCAAGAAACCGGTTCCACAATATTTGAATTTAAAGATAAGCTAGCCCGGTTATTTCCAAATGAACAATAATAACCGATTTGTCCAATAAAGGAATAGAAACCAAATTCCGTCTAAAAGGCGGGACTACAAAAGTATCTTTCAAATCCAAATAGGAACCAGGTTCTAACAATAACCTAAAGTGCCCAATTGCTTCCACATCTACCGATTGTCCATCGCCCACAAAGATGTGTCTTTCACCATCACTTGGCTTTCGGTAGCTCGGGCAACCACGCATAGAAACACTTATGTGAGTAGTAGAAGCCGAATCTAACCATCAAGTGTTTCTAGGTACTGAGACTAAATTAACCTCGAAACAGACCAAAGTAAGGAACGCATTCTTTTGACACGCCAGCGTGATATTTGGTACAATCCTTCTTTGCGTGTCCATCCTTATGACAAAGAAACAACCCCGATTATCCTTATGTTGTTTCTTTTGAACTGGACCCTTAGCAGCTTCTTTATCATTCTTTCTTTTCTTGCCCTTATCCTTAGGGGCATAAGCCAAATGAGCAATTTCAGTCTTATCTTGCTTCAATCTGTCTTCTTCTTGCACCGCGGTATGAAATGAGCTCATTCGAGTCCATTTCTCCTTTTGACGCTTATAACCGACCTTAAATTGATTGAATTGTGCAGAAGAGACAAAGAATCAGATGCACTAGTAACTTCGTCACATAGATCGAGTTTCGCCTTAAGTTTTGAAGCAATATGAGACATTTCCATAATGTACTCTCGATATTTCCTTTGCCTTTATACTTCATTGAAATCAAGCGAGCTAATAGCGTGCTTGTTTCTACCTTATCGCTTTTAGCAAAACGCTTTCAATTTCAGAAGGAAATCTTTGGCTTTAGTAATCCCTTCGGATTACATTGCCCTAAAGGCTTCCGAATGCCGCTTGATGATCATGAGACTCATGCGATTTGAGCGCTCCCACCTCTCATACTCCTTCTTTGCATCGAGTGCTTTCCTGATGAGAGGTTGAGGTTGTTCGTTCTTAATGCAAGGTCTAGATCCATGCGACCAAGAACAATTAAAATGTTCTCTTCCAAACCTTGAAATTAGTCCCATTTAGCATGGGAATTGAGTTGATGTTAGCGAAATTGATGCAGCAGATGCATTAGCTGAAATAAACAAAAGATTTCACATTAATAATCGTAATTAGTAATCAATAAAATTCAAATAATGACATATCCCCATCCAAGATATCTTGTACAACATTAATATCAAGTCTTTGGACGGTAATATTAGCGCAAGTGATATCTTGTTGCAATGATCAAACATCGACAATAACACATGTCAAACAACAAACCCATCTTTGGATTGATTTGTTATCCACATGTAAACCTTATAATTGTCAGCGTTTATCATCAGATCGATATCTGATCTAAATAAATATTAATCTTCCTTTGGGCGATTAAATATCTACTCGAGAAAAAGTATACACACAACCATCTAACATCCTTCATGAACAATCTACACAAGAGAGGTTACTTTGGCAACATCTTGCTTCAATTAATCATTTAGAATGAGAGACCAACTTAATTCCTTAGTGTCATAATACTTGAATGAAATAATTGATTAACACCGAAATTTAATTGAGTTTGAATCATGAGGTTCGACTTGAGTTCGAACGGCGAGGTTCGACTTGAGTTCGAACGGCGAGGTTCGACTTGAGTTCGAACGGCGAGGTTCGACTTGAGTTCGAACGGCGAGGTTCGACTTGATTTCGAACTGCGAGGTTCGACTTGAGTTCGAACTGCGAGGTTCGACTTGAGTTCAAACTGCGAGGTTCGACTTGAGTTTGAACTGTGAGGTTCGACTTAAGCGAATCGAAGTTCGCTGGAATTGAACTGAAGTTGGACAGAAGCAAACACGAGGTTCGCTAAAATATGAGGTTCGCCAAGGGAACACAAGGTTCGACTGAATGAACACGAGGTTCGCCAAAGTGCGAGGTTCGCCAAAAGGCGAGGTTCGCCAAAAGTGCGAAGTTCGCCAGAAGGCGAGGTTCGCCAAAAGTGCGAAGTTCGCCAGAAGGCGAGGTTCGCCAAAGGACGAGGTTCGCCAAAAGGCGAGGTTCGCCAAAAGGAACCGAGGTTCGCCAAAGTGCGAGGTTCGCCAAAAGGCGAGGTTCGCCAAAATGAACCGAGGTTTGCCAAAATGAACCGAGGTTCGCGTAATGCGAGGTTCGCCAAAAGGCGAGGTTCGCCAAAATGAACCTCGATTCGCCAAAGTGCGAGGTTCGCCAAAATGAACCGAGGTTCGCCAAAAGACGAGGTTCGCCAAAATGAACCTCAAACCTCGTCTGAACTACAGGAACCCCTTAGGGTTTAGATCTGAACCGTCAAAGCCGCTTAGGTTTTTGAACCCATTAGAGTTTATTCATGATGGCTGCCGCCGTCACAAAAACCAAATTTAATAAAAAAAAAAAAAAAAACTCGATCCAGATCCAAACCTTATATTAATTTTCTAAAATCATAGAAAATTTAACAAAAAATCGAAAAAGTTACTGTTCACAACGGAAAAAATTTCTCACGGATTATTTCATTTACTGTTCATCCGAACATAAATTACTGTTCATCCGAGATCAAACCTTTACTGTTTATCCGAAAAAGAAAAAACTTTACTGTTTATCGGCCAAAAACATTCTTGTTCATCCAACCCAAAAATCCAAAAATATTTGATCTTTATTCATAAATCCACCGAAAAACCATAGAAACTCAAAAAATCTCTAAGAGTTAATCAAGAGGCTCTGATACCAATTGTAAGATCTTTAATAAGACTTGATTACCTCAAAGAGATTGATAAAACTAAAGCGAATTATACACGATCCATGATTTGGATCTAGAGTGGATTGATGGATCTTCTAATCTTAGGGCTTCTTCTCTTCCTTAGATCTCTTTTTAGATGGGGTAAAAGAGATGAGAATTCTTGTGTTAACCCTAGATTAGGGACCATAACCCCATATATATAGGTGTTGCACTTTTACAATTTGGCCCCTCATCAAATTGTAATTACAACCCGTATCTCACATTTAGCCCATGACAATATATAAATACCGATAACCCAACTTAATTGATCACTTTAGTGGGTTTCCTTAAGTGATAGATTTACACATTAATTTAACATATGTGCCCACAAATAGATTTAATTAGATTTAAATCTAACAGTAACACTGTTACATATAATCACAGTTGATAACAGCAATGACAAAATATATGCTATAAACAAGTCTTAGCAAAAACATTTCCCATTATTATGATTACAAACCAAATACAAACAGCTCAACAAAGATAGTTTTGACTATTCATACACAACTGTTTTGACGATTCATACACAACTCTGATTCAACACCACATACAAACTAGGACTCAACAATCTTAATACTGCCTTATTACTAACTAACAGGATACAAGCTTTGATATAGAAAACTAGAAGGCAATACTTCTATTCACTTTTCCATGAAGAAGGAGGTGGGGTCTCTGAATCCTTCCAAGTCCAAGTCTGCATCATCGCAGAATTTCTATTGCCTTTAACAGCATCAGCAGAAGCAAAAGATTCGAGTTGTGCCATTTCTTCCTTTGTCAGCTTAACAGAAAGTGCTCCTATGTTTTGTTTCAAGTTCTCAATCTTAGTAGTTCCAGGTATAGGGCAAACATCATTTCCTTGGTGGTGAAGCCAGGCCAATGCTAGTTGAGAAGGGGTGCATCCTTTTCTTGAAGCCATATCACTCACTCGTTCAAATAAAGAAATATTCTGCTCCAAATTTCCCGCCTGTAATCTTGGCAAGTACTGGCAAATAAAAGTCCATTATCAGTTGTGGAATAGTTAGGATTATATGGTCTATGTATTCATTGAGATATTGAATAAATACGTAGACCCATATATAAACATAGATGTATTCTTCCAGATTATGACAAATAAGACGGTTATTTTTATCAGAGACATGATCTCAAGACCCCAAGCTTAGCAGATGCCTCTATCCCTCTTAAAAAAAAGAAAAACACAAAAATTGTTTTAACTGTTTAAGAATTTCAACTTTACCGCCTTCAATAGTAATAGTTTGTCACATAGCAAGGTTATGTATGAGAAACTAGGATTGTCATTCCCATGATAAACCCCGTTTTCCTGAACTATATATATATGTTTTTTATGTGGCAGAATGATGAATGTGAAATGGGTCCAGAAATGTACTTTAAAAGGAACTTAGATAAACAGTAACAGATGCATTTTTTAAAAGAATTTTGCCGGTGGATTTAATCTATGCATTAGTATTTAACTGAGAAGTTACCCATCAAGTCAATAATGATTGCATCAGTTTGCATCAACCATGTTTAGTCCATAGTAAGCACTGGCCAAGCAAGCATGAAGGGATAGGGGACAATCCTGACATGCTAGTCAAGTTACTTGGCTTACTAATTAGGTTGTAAAAGTCCTGAATTGTCAAAGAACATGACTAAGTTTATACACAGCTAATCAAAAGCCCGTGGTTCAGTTGACAGCAATTAGCAGTTCGAAAGACTTGATTCTAGTAAAGTTATATCTAGTTCTTTTGATTTCGCTATCAGTAACACATCTTACTGCATCAGACCTGAGTAGTTAAATAGTTTATAAGCTTCTTTGAATACACACACCTTTCTGAAATCCCCGTCTGATAGATTTTCGACCAACTTAGGTCCAGAAGATAGGAAGCCCCTCCCCAAAGGACTGTATGCAACAATTCCTATTCCGAGCTCTCTGAAAATTATGTAAAAGGTGAAAACTAATGTCACTGATTTCCTTCCTTAAATGGATATAAATGATTAAACTTGTAGGAGAGATAAGAGCTCTTAATTACCTACAAGTCGGGATTATGTCATCTTCCACGTCTCTTGACCATAACGACCATTCAAGCTGGACAGCAGTTATAGGGTGAACCGCATGTGCCCTCCTGATTGTTGACGTCGAAGCCTCAGATAATCCTATGTATTTTATTTTTCCCTCTTCAACCAGTTTCTTAAGTTCTCCCATCTGATTATGTAAAATAACATCAGAATACTATAGTATAAAGATCATAAATCTATATTCTATACATGTAACGAGAAACCTTCAGATTTGGACAGTAATCAATTTGTCAGATGTGGATTACATTTATCGACGACAGACTTAAGGAAACAAAGAAAGGGGAAACAGAGAAAGAAAAGGTCCAAGACAATACTCTTCTAAAAAGAACACATTATAGCACATTATAGCAATTTTCTTCTAATCAATTTAATTTGTTACTACTAAATAGGGAGGTAGTTATGAATTAGATTGCTGTTTTGATTTTCAAACTTGTCTCTCTGCTAAGTTCTAAATTATGGGAAGTTGTGTGTATAATTTTTGGGATATGATTGGAATCTTTTCAAAGGGTGACTAACATAAGGGTAGAACACCAAAAAAAAGCTTTTCTTAAATAATAGTATTAGAGTTCTATTGTTAGTGTTTAAAACTATAATCCTCAATCATCACCGCTACTTCGGATATAGGGTGTAAGGATAGGATCCGTTTAGATAGTATTGGAGGTACTCAGGTTCAATTTCGACCTATCACCAATTTAATATGGACTTTAAAATTAAAAAAAAAAAAAAAACAAATTGATATTGCTACATGAGTCCAGATTTCGACCAATAAAAATGGCTCTCAACCTGAGGGAGCGTGTTAAGAGTATAAAACTCTAACTCTCAACGTGCTTATCATAACTTCAGAGTTTTGATGCAGTGGTAGGGACATTTGACATCGATATGTAAGTACTGAATCTAACAGGAAAATTAGACTAGCAAAAGAAAAGAAAAGGAGTAACCAAACAAATGAAAACTCACAGTGATCTCGACCGGGACTCGAGTGTCGATGCGATGCTGGTAGTAGAGATCAATGCAGTCGACGTCCAGCCTCTTCAAGCTCGCCTCGCAAGAAGCCCTCACATATGCAGGATCTCCTCGCACCTCTACCTCACCCCCCTTCATTTTCATCCCGAATTTGGTCGCCAGCTCCACCCTCTCCCTCACTCCCCCCTTCAAAGCCTTAATCAATTAAACACCACCAACTCAAATTAAATTGGTAGACTCAATTAAATTAAATTGATATAGTTTAATTCATGATAATATCGAAGATGTTGAAAAGAACCGATGAAACGTTATTATTATTATTTTTTAAAACCTTTGCGAGGAGGAGTTCGTTGGTGAAGGGGCCGTAGATGTCGGAGGTATCGAGAAACGTGACGCCGGAGTCGACGGCGAAGTGGATCAGGTCGATCATGTCGGGTTCGGGTTTCGGGGGCCCGTAGAAGGCGGACATGCCCATGCATCCAAGGCCTTGGGCCGAGACCTCCAGCCCTTGGGAGCCCAGCTTGATCCGAGGAACCGCCGCCGCTGCAGCTGCTGATGACGCCATCGCTGGTGCTGGTGCTGTTGGAATGCGGGTTATTCGGAAGTGGGTCCAGTGATGAGGAGCTCCTTGTTCGGTAGAACATTGGTGGTGGGAGATGGGTCCCACCATTTGCTCAAAGGGTCGTTGTTGGAGTGCTGTTGTTTGTTCTTCTCCCCATCATAATTTTGCGTATAGAAGCACTTGCGTCATCTATTGGAAAATTGAAGCGATTTTTTTCCTAAAAATCCAAGGATGTAGTAGACTGACCATGATCTGATCACCTCTGTTATATACAACAAAAACGAGGAGAGGATCAAGCTGGGCGACCAAATTCGGGATTGATACTTAAAAAGATGGATTAGTACACAATCTTATTTTGAATTGAAATTAGTTTCATTTTAGGGGAAAAAAAATATTTCAAACCCTCCAAGTTTGAAAAATCATGCTTTTCGCCTCTTTTGACATTTACTCATGCTGAGGTATGAAGAGACAGAGAGAGAGAAGAAATTTCAAGGAGGCTCCGGTGAGCTATTTTTTTCCGTGTGTTTTCAAAGAGCAATTTTCATTCTTTATATAGAGGTTTTTCCTCAACTCCTTTCCACCCTTTTAGGAGCTGTCGCAGATATTCTCTCAATATTCTTCTAACTATTAACCCTTTTCAATCTCACAAATATCTCAGTTGTTGAGATTAAGTGGGGTGATTTGGTCAAATATGGACTGAGTCAAGTTACATCCCCTACTTGGCCAAATTAACTAACTGATATGCCTCCCACTATTCATGAAATCATATATTTTCCTTACTCCCGCTATACGTGAGTAGTAATTCTTATTTCATTATTCATGAAATTTTACTTGGACCTATCTATTCCTAGGTCCCATCAAACCTACATGTTTGATAAAGGATTCCGCTGGTATTCCTTTTGTGAAAGGATCAGCAATTATATCTGTAGTAGGGATGTAAGTCACTTTAACTTCTCCCTTTTCTACAATATCTCGAATATAGTGATATTAGATCTCAATATATTTTCCTTTGGAGCTATTGCACCACTATTAATTAGGCTAATCGCTACTTGATTATCACAATAAATATCAACAGGTCATTCTAACAAATTGAGATCTAGATCAATAAAAAATCGTCTCATCTAGACAGCATATGTAGTTACCATACTGCAAGCTACATATTCAGCTTTTTATGTGTATCTAGCAACACATCTTTGTTTCTTGCTACTCCAAGAAACAGCTCCTCCAAAGATGAACAAGTGTCCTAAAGTGGACTTTCCATCATCTCTATCACCTCCAAAATTAGCATCGAGTAATCGAGGAGATCAATGACGGCTTGATAAATCAATCTGAGTCAATGTGCCTTTAATATACTTTATAATCCTTTTAACAGCTTCCCAGGTGCCCATCCCGGATTACTTTGATATCGATAACTGGACTTACAAAGATAAGCTAAATCGGATATGGTGCACATGCATACATCAAGCTTCTAAGCTTGAGCATAAGGAACATCTAATGGCTTTTGCCACTTTTCGAGCTTTGCTCTTTACACAATCTCTTTCCCGACCAGCGAAGTTGGTGCGGATGGAATTCTCCATTCCAAACCTTTTAAGAACTGATCTTAAATATTTTTCTTGGTTTAAACTCAATATTCTAGACTTTCTATCTTGAATTATTTGAATTCCAAGAATATATGAGGCATCTCCCATGTCATTCATCTCAAACTTTTCGATGATATCTAACTTGATTTGTTCAACATTTCCATGTCATTTCCGGGAGCAATATATCATCCACATAAAAGGATAATATAGTAAACTTGCTTTCACTTTTCAAGACATATACACAATTATCTAATTTATTTTGAACAAAATCAAGTTTGTCGACCGCATCATGAAATTTAAGATACCATTGTCTAGAAGATTGTTTTAAACCATACAGAGATTTTTTTAACTTGTAAACTTTATGTTTCTGTCCTTTCACTTGAAAACATTCAGGTTGTTGCATATATATCACTTCCTTCAACTCTTCGTTGAGGAATGCTATTTTAACATCCATTTGGAATAACTCTAAATTAAGATATGCAAAAATAGTCAAAATAATTTTGATGGATGTAAATTTAGCTGCAGGAGAATATGTCTCCTGAAAGTCTATTCTTGCATTCTGGTTATAACCCTTAGTAACTAACCGTGCTTTGAATTTATCAATAGATCTATCAACACAGTATTTTTTTAAGCACCTATTTGCATCCTATGGCTTTTCTATTTTTCCGGTAGATCACATAACTCCTAAACATTATTCTTTTCTATAGAATCAAGTTCTTCTCTCATGGCTTCTAGCCATAAAGTCGATTCATGCGATTTCATCGCATCAGAGAAGATTAAGGGATCTTTTTCTTCTATATTTGTATCTACTGAGAAACAAGATGGCTCACATGAGTACAGATAATAATCATCCATACATGAAGGTTGTGTTCTTGGCCTTTTGTTGCCTACAACCGGTTGATGAGATACATTATTTTTCATAGATATTTTATCATTTTTAAGGTTAGGTTCATTCACAATATCTGAATCATTAGTGGGAACAACACTGTAATAATCATCATCTATTACAGTTAGATGTTCTGTTTCCTCTTGAACTTGTTCCTCTTCCCCTAGATTCTTTAGAATGTGGCATCTTTGTTTTCAATAACCCCTTTTTCTTTATTGTAGAATTTATAATCTTTTGACTTTTTTGAATACCCTATGAATCTACACTTCACTGTTTTAAAGTCCAACTTATCTCTAAGTTGGTATGGAATGAGAATATGGGCTAAAGATCCCCATTTCCTGAGATGACTCAGATTAGGTTTCCTCTCAATCCATAACTCATAAGGTGTAGATACAACTGACTTGGTGAGAATTCTATTCAAAACGTAGTTTGCAGTTAACAATGCTTCTCCCCAAATTTTTTTGGAGAGACCAGAATGAGATAATATGCATCTAACTACATTCAGCAGTGTTCTGTTCTTTCTTTCAGCAACACCGTTATGTTGTGATGTATACGTATTGTTGTATGCCTTTTAATTCCATGCTGAATACAATAGCTCTCAAATTCTTTAGAGTTATATTCCCTACCTCTATCAGTTCTAAAAATTTTAATTTTCATTTCAAGTTGGTTTTCAACTTCTGTCTTATATCTCTTAAAGCATTCAAAGGCTTTCAATTTTCTAGAGATAAAATAGACATGTGCAAATTTAGAATAATTATCTATAAAAGTAATAAAATATTCTTTATTACTATGAGTTTTAACACTTAGGGGACCATAAATATTCGAGTGTATCAATCCTAAAAGTTCATTGGCTCTTTGCCCGCTAATAAAAGATTTTCTAGTCATTTTATCAGTTGAACAATGTTCACATGGTGGCAATTGAACATTAGATAGTGCAGGCAGTAAGTTCATTCTGATAATTTATTTTATTTTTGAAACAGTAGCATGTCCTAGTCTAGCATGTCACAATTCGCATACGAAATATAACAGGACAAGTAGTTCAAATCAGAAATTTTATTATCAGAATTATTTCAAACTACTGGAAGATTGCATAATTCATACTCGGGTACATATTTTCCCATAGCATACACTTTATTGTTTTTTACTATATAAATCATATTACTATAGAACCTAATTCCCAGCCCTTTCTTCATCAAGATGGGAACAAAGATCAGATTGCGCCGAATTTCTGGCGTGTAGAACGCATCTTTGAGGACGAGAACACTGTCCCCAAGGTCCAAATCCATATGAACCAATACCTTCTACATCGAGATAGGAATTGTTTCCCATATAAATTCTTCGTCCACCTTTCTTCAGCGCAGTTAACTCTGTGACTCCATTCTTATCCTTTGTGATATGCCTTGTCGCACCGAAGTCGATCCACCAACCGTTGATGTCCGTCATTGTAGCATTGCATTTCGTCACATCGATAAATTCTCTTTTGCTAGTACCCCCTTATTCCAGATGCTTGTAGCCTCCCTTATTTTCCTGCTTTTCACCAAGTGGGCAGGTGGGCCTGAAATGCCCGAAATTCCCATAGTTGTAGCAGGCTCCGCGGGGTACTTTCTTCCTCTTGAACTGCTGCGATTTCGGTCCTCGCAGCTGTGATTTATTAGGGCCAGGATTTCTATAGCTTCTAGCATTATGCCTCTGGTGGACATTATTCATCTCCTACTGCATTATGTTCAGTTCTGATTCCTTCTTGCAGGCTATTAAGTCATGTTCTATCGCTATGTGCACAGAAAGATCAGTGACAGATTTATTGGCAGGGTTCATTCTTAATATAGTGACAGCCACAGCAAGGGAAGAGGGAAGACTATTCAAAATGATTGCCACTTGCATTTTTTCCGGAATTTCGATCCCAACAGTGGATAAGCCCTTAGCCATGACAATCATCTTATTAATATGTTCTATGACATTGTCTCCCTCTTGCATACGACAATAATTTTATTTATGCAAGAGTAGTGAATGTTAACTTCGTGAGGCGTGTCATATTTTTCTTTATAGCTTTCCACATGTCCATAGAAGTTTTGTAAGTTTCCAAAACTTTGATCAAGTTATCTTCCATGAACATGAGCATTAGGCTTTTTGTCTTTTTGTCTATCGACTTTCACTGTTCAAACCCTTTCTTTTCTTGGTGTAGATTTATCGATGGGGTTGGAGTAGTGATTTCTATTACATTATTGATATTGTCATGAATAAGGGCATATTCTATTTTTCTATGCCACACGTCATAATTCGCAATTAAATTTGTTAATTTTTCCTAGTTCGATAGAACAAGTTTACTAGCCATTCGGTAGAGAACTAAAACTAAAGTTCCAATAACAAAGATTATATGTATTACTAACAGTAATGCTAAAGATAATATGATTAAATGATAATATATAAATAAATAAACAAAAAAAAATTTAAACCTGACCGCAAGGAGGTGTTGGGCTCTGTTTTAAAGAAGGCGACTCCAACTCGAGCTAGCTCTGAACTGGCGGCGATCGGAGAAGATATTGTCGAAGATGAGTCGATGCGGACAACGTCGTCTCTGGTCTGATCGGAGGCGATAAGTCAAGGCGTTCGGTTGAGGTCTGGTCGGTCGAATTTGGCGAAGCGCAGATTGTAGTACAGAAAATAGTTGATCAGATCAAAATAAAATAAATAAATAGACCTAACCAAATGCCTTCAGTTGGTAGGCGGAGCTGTGTCGAGTCTGTGCAGATCAACGAACGGAGGGAGGAATCTCGAAGAGGAGCTCAAGCAGCGAGAGATCTCCAGCTTGAAGATGATGAATTAGGAGAAGGGTTCCTTTGAGAAATTATTCTTGATGAGGGGTTTTAAAAAAAAAAAAACACAAAAAAGTGGGACAAGATAGGGCAGTCTCTTGCTGTACCTTGGTTTGCGCATGTAACACACTTTGCCTTTTGTTCTGGAGAACACCAAACATGTTAAGTAGATCTCTGTTTCAGTTAAAGATGAGGTGAACTTTGTTTTTATTTTCTCTTCTTCTTGTCAGTTATATTTTTTGGCATTGGACCAAAGACATAAGATTTCTCCAATGATCTGATAATTAATGGGCACAGGGTAGTAGCAATACTGGGCACAAGGGTATCATGACCATCGTCTCAATGAGTAGTAACACTGTTGCATATAATCACAGTTGATAACTGCAACGACAAAATATATGCTATAAACAAGTCTTAGCAAAAACATTTCCCATTATTATGATTACAAACCAAATACAAACAGCTCAACAAAGATAGTTTCGACGATTCATACACAACTCTGATTCAACACCACCTACAAAGTAGGACTCAACAATATTAGTACTGCCTTATTACTAACTAGCAGGATGCAAGCTTTGATATAGAAAACTAGAAGATAATACTTCTATTCACTTTTCCATGAAGAAAGAGGTGGGGTCTCTGAATCCTTCCAAGTCAGCATCATCGCAGAATTTCTATCGCCTTTAACAGCAGAAGCAAAAGATTCGAGTTGTGCCATTTCTTCCTTTGTCAGCTTAACAGATAGTGCTCCTATGTTTTGTTTCAAGTTCTCGATCTTAGTAGTTCCAGGTATAGGGCAAACATCATTTCCTTGGTGGTGAACCCAGGCTAATGCTAGTTGAGAAGGGGTGCATCCTTTTCTTGAAGCCATATCACTCACTCTTTCAAATAAGGTAATATTCTGCTCTAAATTCCCTGCCTGTAATCTCGGCAAGGACTGGCAAATAAAAGTCCATTATTAGTTGTGGGAATAGTTAGAATTATATGGTCTAACCATTAACTCCACTATCTCAATCCCACAAATATCTCAGTTGTTGAGACTAAGTTGGGTGATTTGGTCAAATATTGACTGAGTCAAGTTACATCTCCTAATTAGCCAAATTAACCAAGTGATATGTCTCCCACTATTCGTGAGATTATATATTTTCCTTACTCCCACTATACGTGAGTAGTAATTCTTATTTCATTATTCATGAAATTTTACTTGGACTTATCTATTCCTAAGTCCCATCGTGAGCAGTGCTTGTTCACGTGTTCAAAAGCGTGAGCGATGCGTTAATGAACGATGGGGCCTCTTCCCAATAGGTTTTGACATGTTTTTTTAGTCCCACATCGAATTGTTTAAGGCCTAAGATGAGAGAGGGTTCTATAAATATAGACCTGTTCCTTTTGTTTTAGAAAGAGGCTGAGGGTGCTGTTTTGGAGGCCGAAATTAGGTCTTTTTGAGCCGTCGTTTGAGAGAGAATTTGTGAGAGATTAGAGAGTTTATTTGAGGGTTTTATTGGTGAGATCTTGTGTGATTGTAAACCCTATTTGTATTCTCTTTCTCTCTGGTAGTAAATCTCTCCCCCCTCCTTGCCCCGTGGACGTAGGCAACTTGCCGAACCACGTAAAATTTGTATTTTTGCTGTTGATTTGATTTGTAATAACTTTTAGGTTTCCTCGACAGGTCAGTCCTAGAACTGATGAGAGGAAGAGTAAATATCCCACTTTGTTGAGATATTTGCTTCAGATTCTTGTTTCCTTGGTGAGACGGGAATTCTTATTGCGATCTAGCTCTCTTGTTGTGGCCATTGTTCGGCAGAGGTGCTGCCGAAATTTTTCACCGCGCACAACAAGTGGTATCAGAGCCCAGATTTCAGATTTAGGGTTTTGAAGTTTGGTGGAGGAAGATTCTTGTGTGAAGCTTAGTTCTTGGAGTTCTCGGCTTCGGTGGAGATAGCATTAGGAGTTGTCGTTGGAGATTTCGCTTTCCTCGTGTGGTTAGGAAATCTATTTGGAATCCGATCTAGGGTTCAGTTGGGTGATTCTTTAATTCTATCAAAGTTGTTCTTTCTCTATAATTTGGAGTTAGTTTGCAATGGGAGAAGAAAGTAAAAGCAGCAAGTCAATGGCGAGTACAATACAAATGCAAGTTGGTTTTCAGAACATCAAAATTAATGTGGTGAAGTACGACGGCAAAATCAATTTTGGTTTGTGGATGAGCGACGCATGTGATGCTCAATGCTCAAAATTTGGAGGAGACCATCATGGTCCAAGAGAGGCCACCTAAATATGAAGAGGATGTATGGGATAAGATGAATAGGAACGCGTGTGGGGTGATCAAGTCCTGTTTGGAACAGGAGCTGAAATATGATGTGATTGGGGTGACGTCTGCAATGAAGATGTGGAAAATTCTCAACAATAAGTATCTCGCGAAGAGTGTTGAGAACAGGTTGCACTTGCTGCGAAGACTCTTCGGGTTTGGATGTCAGGAGCACCTCACTAGCGGCTCATGTGAACAACTATACTAAGTTGTTGTCCGACTTGGCAAATATTGATGAGAAGATAACGGATGAGTACAAGGCAGTTATTTTATTGGGCTCCTTACCTGATGAGGAGTATGACACCTTTGTACTCACTTTGTTGAACGGACGTACTTCTATCAGCTATAGTGAAGTTACTAACGCATTGACCAACCATGATTTGAGGAGGAAGGACAAGGAGACTTCCGTCGCGAGTACTTCAAAGCAGGCCTTGTCGACGAAAGGTAGAAGCCCATATCCGAAAGGTGGCAATAAAGGAGGTCAAAGTCAAGAAGGCCACCAATTGTCAAAGAACCAATGCGCATTCGAAAGAGCAGGACATTGGAAGAGAGATTGTCCAAAGCTCAAGGAGAAAGAAAATAGCAAGAAAAAGGGTCCAAGGCCAATGAGGTGAATATTGCTAAAGGCGATGATTCCACGATTCGTGCTATTCTCTATTGATTACTCGGATGTGAATCATGTGGAAGCATCGATTGGATGCTTGATTCGGCGCTACTTATCATGTGACCCCTAAGCGAGGCCGATTTGCATCTTTTGAGAAAGTCGACGGGTGTTGTTGTCATGGGAAATAATCAACCTGTGGCATTTGTGGGATAGATGCTGTCGCGGATTAGGATGCACGATGGAGTAGTTCGTGAGTTGAAGGAGGTGAGATTTGTTCCTCACCAAGAAAAATCTTATCTCAATTGGAGCTTTGGAGGCGAAGGGATTCAATGTGACTTTCAAAAACGGTGTAGGGAAGGTTACTAAAGGATCTTTGGTGGTGATGAAAGGAGTCCATAATCGAAATTTATACTATCTGAATGGGAGCACCGAGATCGTACGTTGCTTCAATTGTTTCGCAGGCGACGCAGTGCTTTGGCACTATAGGTTAGGGCACACAGGTGAAAGGTCACTGCAGGCGTTATGCAAGCAGGGGCTATTAAAGGGAGCCAAGAGTGGAAAAGTTGAGTTCTGTGAGCATTGTGTTCTTGGCAAGCAGACAAAGTTGAAGTTCGAACGACCATCCATCGGGCGAAGGGTATTACGGACTACGTGCACCTGAGCGTTTGGGGTCCCACCAAGACGGTATCACTTGGTGGTAGACATTGGTTCGTCACATTTGTTGATGACTATTCTAGGCGATGTTGGGTGTACACCATGACGAAGAAGAGTGAAGTCCTAGATATATTCGTGGAGTGGAAGAAGAGATTAGAACTGCAGACTGGGAGAAAGATCAAGACGTTGAGATCCGACAACGGTGGTGAGTATACTTTAGACCCCTTTCAGCAGCTATGTCGAGACGAGGGCATAGAGAGACACTTCACGGTTAGTCATACACCGCAGCAAAATGGGGTGGCAGAGAGGTTGAATCGGTCTTTGCTGGAGAAGGTTCGATGTTTATTGGCGCATAGTGGTTTGGAGAAGATCTTTTGGGCTGAGGCACTTACATATGCGAGCCACCTCATCATCAGGCTGCCTTCATCTGCGATTGGGGGAAAGAACCCTATGGAGAAGTGGTCAGGAGAGCCAGCACGAGATTATGACCAGCTCAAGGTATTTGGGTGCCCTGCATTTTATCATGTGAGAACAGATAAATTGGAACCGCGAGCTAGGAAGGCCATATTTGTAGGATTCAAGCGTGGTGTCAAAGGATACAAGCTATGGGATCCAGTTGATAAGAAGATTGTGCTGAGTAGAGACGTCACATTTGATGAGGCTTCTATCTTGAAGCTTCCCAACTCTCATCAGGTGGAGAGTGACCCGGCGAAGGAGATATCGCAGGTGGTGGAGATCGATGCAGCTCCACATTGTCCAGATGGTACAATATCCATTAGAGTGCCGACTGAGGTGACGCCAGGCGAGCACGACGGTGACACGGAGGATATGAGTCTGAATATGCGGGATCGAGGACCGGCGGCTCGAGTTCGAGATTCTATTGCGGTTCGGAGACAGAGGAGAAACATACATATGCCAGCACGGTATGCCAATACAGCTGCATATGCACTTCCGTGGAGAGTATCGATGAGATGATACATACTACATTCGAGAGGCCGAAAGGCGAGTTCGAGGCTGATTCGGGTAGGTGTAGCTATGCAGAAGAGATGGAGTCTCTTCACAAGAACGATACATGGGAGCTTGTTGAGCTTTCAAAGGGACGTAAGGCAATTGGTTGCAAGTGGGTATACACTAAGAAGGAGGGCATTGAAGGTACTCCATTGAGGTTCAAAGCTAGGTTGGTTGCGAAGGGCTATGCACAGGAGGAAGGTATTGATTATAATGAGGTCTTCTCTCCGGTGGTGAAGCATTCGTCGATTCGGATTTTACTAGCATTGGTGGCACAGTATGGTTTGGAATTAGATCAGTTGGATGTGAAGACAGCATTTCTTCATGGTGATCTTGATGAAGAAATCTATATGACTCAGCCATTGGGATTCCGAGCTGCAGGGAAAGAAAAGTTGGTTTGCAGACTAAAGAAATCGCTATATGGTTTGAAGCAGTTTCCTCGACAGTGGTATAAGCGATTCGATGGTTTTATGCTTGGTTATTCATACACTCGGAGCCAGTTTGATCCTTGCGTATATTTTCGCAAGTTGAAAGGAGGTGCGTATATCTATTTGTTATTATATGTCGATGACATGTTGGTTGCCTCTATTTCCAGGTCTGCTATAAATGAATTGAAGGCACAGCTTTCAAAAGAGTTCGAGATGAAGGATTTGGGTGAGGCTAAGCGCATTTTGGGGATGGAGATCGGCAGAGACAAGAAAAAGGGCAAAATTTATTTGACACAGATGGCTTATTTGAAGAAGGTTCTACAGCGGTTCCATGTTAGCATGGATACGAAGCCAGTCAGTGTACCATTAGGAGCCCATTTGAAGCTTTCAGCTGACCTTTCACCGAAGACAGTTGAAGATCGAGAGTTGATGTCGAAGACTCCATATGTGGCCGATTGGAAGCTTGATGTACGCAATGGTATGTACGAGACCAGATTTGTCACAGGCGGTGAGCATGGTTTCGAGATACATGCACGATCCAGGAGTGGGTCATTGGAACGCCGTGAAATGGATTTTAAAGTACATTCGAGGTACGCTAAATGTTGGTTTGGTGTATGAGCGGGACACTACAGGTGGGCAGTTGTGTGTTGGTTATGTTGATTCGGATTATGCCGGGGATTTGGATAAACGCCGGTCTACGACGGGGTATGTGTTCACTTTGACCCGTGCGCCGGTGTGTTGGAGATGCACCTTGCAGTCTACGGTTGCTTTGTCTACGACGGAGGCAGAGTATATGGCTATTACGGAGGCTGTGAAGGAGGCGATTTGGCTTCGAGGACTTTTAGAGGAACTTGGTATATCGCAACGGTCCGTCACCATTCATTGTGATAGCATGAGTGCTATCTATTTGGCGAAGAACCAGGTTCTTCATGCAAGAACGAAACATATTGACGTTCGTTATCACTTCGTTCGTGATGTTCTTGAAGATGGTGATGTGGAGATTGTGAAGGTCCACACGAAAGATAATCCGGCAGATATGCTCACAAAGGTGGTTCCGAACAACAAGTTTGATCATTGCAGAGACTTGTTGCACATTCGTGATTGTTGAGGCCGTTGGCGGCCATTTGGTGAACTACGTGAAGGCTTGATTCCTTGGGCAAGAGGATACGTAGGCAGTCTTTATGATGCAGCCGGTGTTGGTTTTGATGGGGAGGAGATTATTTGAACTTTCGTTTGGGTTCCCGACTTGTTGTGGATTGAGTCCGTTGTCGTGGATTTATTCCACTTCGTCCTGGACGCAACAAGTGGGACATTTGGTTGTTTGGTGTCGGCTCAGTTTTGAAAGAAACTTCGCCGAGGTGGAGAATTGTGAACGCTGGTATCGCTCATTGCTCAAACGCTGCGGAACGACGCTGCGAACAAAGGGGCCTCTTCCCAATAGGTTTTGACATGTTTTTTTAGTCCCACATCGAATTATTTAAGGCCTAAGATGAGAGAGAGGGTTCTATAAATATAGACCTGTTCTTTTTGTTTTAGAAAGAGGCTGAGGGTGCTGTTTTGGAGGCCGAAATTAGGTCTTTTTGAGCCGTCGTTTGAGAGAGAATTTGTGAGAGATTAGAGAGTTTATTTGAGGGTTTTATTGGTGAGATCTTGTGTGATTGTAAACCCTATTTGTATTCTCTTTCTCTCTAGTAGTAAATCTCTCCCCCCTCCTTGCCCCGTGAACGTAGGCAACTTGCCGAACCACGTAAAATTTGTGTTTTTGTTGTTGATTTGATTTGTAATAACTTTTAGGTTCCCTCGACAGGTCAGTCCTAGAACTGATGAGAGGAAGAGTAAATATCCCACTTTGTTGAGATATTTGCTTCAGATTCTTATTTCCTTGGTGAGACGGGAATTCTTATTGCGATCTAGCTCTCTTGTTGTGGCCATTATTCGGCAGAGGTGCTGCCGAAATTTTCCGCCGCGCACAACAAGTGGTATCAGAGCCCAGATTTCAGATCTAGGGTTTTGAAGTTTGGTGGAGGAAGATTCTTGTGTGAAGCTTAGTTCTTGGAGTTCTCGGCTTCGGTGGAGATAGCATTAGGAGTTGCCGTTAGAGATTTCGCTTTCCTCGTGTGGTTAGGAAATCTATTTGGAATCCGATCTAGGGTTCAGTTGGGTGATTCTTTAATCCTATCAAAGTTGTTCTTTCTCTACAATTTGGAGTTAGTTTGCAATGGGAGAAGAAAGTGAAAGCAGCAAGTCAATGGCGAGTACAATACAAATGCAAGTTGGTTTTCAGAACATCAAAATTAATGTGGTGAAGTACGACGGTAAAATCAATTTTGGTTTGTGGATGAGCGACGTACAGGATGCGCTCAATGCTCAAAATTTGGAGGAGACCATCATGGTCCAAGAGAGGCCACCTAAATATGAAGAGGATGTATGGGATAAGATGAATAGGAACGCGTGTGGGGTGATCAGGTCCTGTTTGGAACAGGAGCTGAAATATGATGTGATTGGGGTGACGTCTGCAATGAAGATGTGGAAAATTCTCAACAATAAGTATCTCGCGAAGAGTGTTGAGAACAGGTTGCACTTGCTGCGAAGACTCTTCAGGTTTCAGATGTCCGGGAGCACCTCACTAGCGGCTCATGTGAACAACTATACTAAGTTGTTGTCCGACTTGGCTCATGTGAACAAACTGATTTAGTGATATTTATTGAAGGAAGACAATTTGAAAGACGTTCATAAGTAACGTGTTTGAAGAGGAGTGTACAAACTAAGAGGACTCCTACCACTTACCTTTTTAGTAATACACAACCTTTATCAACTGTAGATACAGCTGAAAGCTTCTGGTGAAAAACCGTTGCCAACGTTCTTCACAAAGAAATCTGAAGTTACATGCGAATCAGAGCCAGAATTACTGAAATCATCCAAACACGAACATGATCCCGGCAATTTGAAAGAAGAACCAGGTTCAGATGATATTGAACAAAAAGTCACCGATGAGGAGAAGAAGGATAACAAAAAGGCTGAAATTTCTTGTGTCAAAAGAGAATTGGAGGAAATGGAGAACCCTTCTCAACTGGAGCACGAGAATTTACAAAGCAACCAAACAAGTCCAGTGTGAAAAGCGTAAATAATACAGATGATAAACAATTATCTCTCGTTTCTTATTTTGGGAGAAGATAGTGCAGTCTCTTGCTGTACCTTGTTTTGCGCATGTAATTATATGTGATGGATTGTATTATCCATTAAAACACACTTTGCCTTTTGTTCTGGAGAACACCAAACATGTTAAGTAGATCTCTGTTTCAGTTAAAAATGAGGTAAACTTTGTTTTTATTTTCTCTTCTTCTTGTCAGTTATATTTTTTGGCACTGGACCAAAGACATAAGATTTCTCCAATGATCTGATAATTAATGGGCACAGGGTAGTAGCAACAGTGGGCACAAGGGTATCATGGCCATCGTCTCAACGAGTTTGGTGGGTTCTGATAACTTGAGGGCATTTTAGAAATAACAATAGTAGTAACACTGTTACATATAATCACAGTTGATAACAGCAACGACAAAATATATGCTATAAACAAGTCTTAGCAAAAACATTTCCCATTATTATGATTACAAACCAAATACAAACAGCCCAACAAAGATAGTTTTGACTATTCATACACAACTGTTTTGACGATTCATACACAACTCTGATTCAACACCACATACAAACTAGGACTCAACAATCTTAGTACTGCCTTATTACTAACTAACAGGATACAAGCTTTGATATAGAAAACTAGAAGGCAATACTTCTATTCACTTTTCCATGAAGAAGGAGGTGGGGTCTCTGAATCCTTCCAAGTCGGGATCATCGCAGGATATCTATCGCCTTTAACAGAATCAGCTGAAGCAAAAGATTCAAGTTCTGCAATTTCTTCCTTTGTGAGCTTAACGGAGAGTGCTCCTATGTTTTGTTTCAAATTCTCGATCTTAGTAGTTCCAGGTATAGGGCAAACATCATTTCCTTGGTGGTGAACCCAGGCTAATGCTAGTTGAGAAGGGGTGCATCCTTTTCTTGAAGCCATCTCACTAACTCTTTCAAATAAGGAAATATTCTGCTCCAAATTCCCTGCCTGTAATCTCGGCAAGGACTGGCAAATAAAAGTCCATTATTAGTTGTGGTAATAGTTAGAATTATATGGTCTATGTATTCATTGAGATATTGACTAAATACGTAGACCCATATATAAACATAGATGTATTCTTTCAGATTATGAGAAATAAGACGGTCAATTTTATCAGAGCCATGATCTCAAGACCCCAAGCTTAGCAGTTGCCTCTCTCCTCTTTAAAAAACCACAACAATTGTTTTAACTGTTTAAGAATTTCAAATTTACCGCCTTCAATATGAATAGTTTGTTTGTTACATAGCAAGGTTATGTATGAGAAACTAGGAGTGTCATTCCCATGATATCTCCCGTTTTCCTCAATTATATATAGTAAGTTTTTTATGTGGCAGAATGATGAATGTGAAATGAGTCCAGAAATGTACTTTAAAAGGAACTTAGATAAACAGTTATAGATGAGTTTTTATAAAGAATTGCCGGCGAATTTAATCTATGCATTAGTATTTGACTGAGAAGTTACCCATCAAGTCACTAATGATTGCATCAGTTTGTATCAACCATGATGAGTCCATAGTAAGCCGGCCAAGCAAGCACGAAGGGAGAGGGGACACTCCTGAAAGTGATCACCTCAAACATGCCAGTCAAGCTACTTGGCTTTCTAATTAAGTTGTAAAAGAACATGGCTAAGTTGATACACGACTAATCAAAAGCCCATGGTTCAGTTGACAGCAATTAGCAGTTCGAAAGACATGATTCTAGTAAAGTTATATCTAGTTCTTTTGATTTCGCTATCAATAACACATCTTACTGCATCAGACCTGAGTAGTTAAACAGTTCATAAGCTTCTTTGAATGCACATACCTTTCTGACATCCCCGTCTGATAGATTTTCGACCAACTTAGGTCCAGAAGATAGGAAGCCGCTCCCCAAAGGACTGTATGCAACAATTCCTATTCCGAGCTCTCTGAAAATTACGTAAACGGTGAAAACTCATGTCACTGATTTCCTAAATGAATATAAATGATTAAATTTGTAGGAGAGATAAGAGCTCTTAATTACCTACAAGTCGGGATTATGTCATCTTCCACGTCCCTTGACCATAGCGACCATTCGAGCTGGACAGCAGTTATAGGGTGAACAGCGTGTGCCCTCCTGATTGTTGACGCTGAGGCCTCAGATAATCCTATGTATTTTATTTTTCCCTCTTCAACCAGTTTCTTAAGTTCTCCCATCTGATAATGTAAAAATAACATCAGAATACTATAGTATAAAGAACATAAATCTATCTTCTATACATGTAACAAGAAAACTTCAGATTTGGACAGTAATCAATTTGTCAGATGTGGATTACATTTATCGGTGACAGACTAAAGGAAACAAAGAAAGGAGAAACGGAGAAAGAAAAGGTCTAAGATAATACTCTTCTAAAAGAGCACATTATAGCAATTTTCTTCTAACCAATTTAATTTGTTACTACAAAATAGGGAGGTAGTTATGAATTAGATTGCTGTTTTGATTTTCAAACTTGTCTCTCTTCTAAGTTCTAAATTATGGGAAGTTGTGTGTATAATTTTTGGGATATGATTGGAATCTTTTCAAAGGGTGACTAACATAAGGGTAGAACACCAAAAAAGAGCTTTTCTAACTACATAATAGTACTAGATTTCTATTGTTAGTGTATAAAACTATAATCCTCAATCATCACCGCTACTGCGGATATTTGGTTTAAGGATGGGATCCTATTAGATGGTATTAGAGCTACAATTTCGACCTGTCACCAATTTAATATGGACTTTAAAAAAATAAAAAGAAATAGATATTGCTACATGAGTCCAGATTTCGACCAATAAAAATGGTTCCCACCCTGAGGGAGCGTGTCAAAGAGTATAAAACTCTAACTCTCATCGCGCCTACCATAACTTTAGAGTTTTGATGCAGTGGTAGGGACATTTGACATCGATATGTAAGTACTGAATCTAATAGGAAAATTAAAATAGCAAAAGAAAAGAAAAGGAGTAACCAAACAAATGAAAACTCACAGTGATCTCGACCGGGACTCGAGTGTCGATGCGATGCTGGTAGTAGAGATCAATGCAGTCGACGTCCAGCCTCTTCAAGCTCGCCTCGCAAGAAGCCCTCACATATGCAGGATCTCCTCGCACCTCTATCTCATCCCCCTCCATTTTCATCCCGAATTTGGTCGCCAGCTCCACCCTCTCCCTCACTCCCCCCTTCAAAGCCTTAATCAATTAAACACCACCAACTCAAATTAAATTGGTAGACTCAATTAAATTAAATTGATATAGTTTAAGTCATGATAATATCAAGATGTTGAAAAGAACCGATGAAACTTTATTATTATTATTTTTTAAAACCTTTGCGAGGAGGAGTTCGTTGGTGAAGGGGCCGTAGATGTCGGAGGTATCGAGAAACGTGACGCCGGAGTCGACGGCGAAGTGGATCAGGTCGATCATGTCGGGTTCGGGTTTCGGGGGCCCGAAGAAGGCGGACATGCCCATGCATCCAAGGCCTTGGGCCGAGACCTCCAGCCCTTGGGAGCCCAGCTTGATCCGAGGAACCGCCGCCGCTGCAGCTGCTGATGACGTCATCGCTGGTGCTGGTGCTGTTGGAATGTGGGTAATTGCGAGTGGGTCCGGTGATGAGGAGCTCCTTGTTCGGTCGAGCAGGTGATGTCTTATATAGAGCATTGGTGGTGGAGATGGGTCCCACCATTTTGTCAAAGGGTCGTTGTTGAAATGCTTTTCTTTGTTATTCTACCGACCCTAATCTTTACTTATGGAAGAGCTTGCGTCATCTATGGAAAAATAAAGTGATTTTTTTTCTTAAAAATCCATGTTAAATAGAATTTAGTACATCCCAACTCTAAGGAAATTGCTCCTCCTTCAAAGATAAACAAGTATTTCGAAGTGGACTTTCCATCATCTCTATCACCTCCGGAGTAACCGAGGAGATCAAGGGAACTGGCTTGATAAACCAATCTGTGAGTCAACGTGTCTCTGATATACTTCATAATCCTTTTAACATCTTTCCGATGTGCTGGTCTCGGATTACTTTGATATCGACAAACTAGACTTACAGCATAAGCTAAATCAGGTCTGGTGCATAACATTGCATACATCAAGCTTCTAACTGCTTGAGCATAATGAACATCTATCTGCTTTTGGCCCTTTTAGGGTTTTGCTCTTTACACAATCTCTTTCCCACGACCAATGGAGTTGGTGCCGGATTGAAATTTTCCATTCCAAACATTTTAAGAACTAATCTTAAATATTTTTCTTGGTTTAAACTTAACATTTTAGACTTTCTATCTCGAATCATTTGAATTTTAAGAATATATGATGCATCTCCCACATCTTTCATCTCAAACTTTTCGCTGAGATCTACCTTGATTTTGTTCAATATTTTCATACTAGTGAGTTATAAAAAGGGGTAAAGATGATCCTTCTAGATGATCTCAAAATGGCGGCTTTATTAATCCGTCTATATAAACGAGCTAATAGAAACAAACCTCTATTTACTAGGAAAATGTTAACGCTCCCTTCTTATTCTCCAACACTAGAAAACACTTGCGTCATCTATTGGAAAATTGAAGCGATTTTTTTCCTAAAAATCCAAGGATTAGTACACAATCTGTTATATACAACAAAAATGAGGAGAGAATCAAGCTGGGCGACCAAATTCGGGATTGATACTTAAAAAGATGGATTAGTACACAATCTTATTTTGAATTGAAATTAGTTTCATTTTAGGGGAAAAAAAATATTTCAAACCCTCCAAGTTTGAAAAATCATGCTTTTCGCCTCTTTTGACATTTACTCATGCTGAGGTATGAAGAGACAGAGAGAGAGAAGAAATTTCAAGCAGGCTCCGGTGAGCTATTTTTTTCTGTGTGTTTCCACAAAGCAATTTTCATTCTTTATATAGAGGTTTTTCCTCAACTCCTTTCCACCCCTTTAGAAACTGCCGCAGATATTCTCTCAATATTCTTCTAACCATTAACCCCTTTCAATCTCACAAATATCTCAGTTGTTGAGATTAAGTGGGGTGATTTGGTCAAATATGGACTGAGTCAAGTTACATCCCCTACTTGGCCAAATTAACCAACTGATATGCCTCCCACTATTCATGAAATCATATATTTTCCTTACTCCCGCTATACGTGAGTCGTAATTCTTATTTCATTATTCATGAAATTTTACTTGGACCTATCTATTCCTAGGTCCCATCAAACCTACATGTTTGATAAAGGATTCCGCTGGTATTCCTTTTGTGAAAGGATCAGCAATTATATCTGTAGTAGGGATGTAAGTCACTTTAACTTCTCCCTTTTCTACAATATCTCGAATGTAGTGATATTAGATCTCAATATATTTTCCTTTGGAGCTATTGCACCACTATTAATTAGGCTAATCGCTACTTGATTATCACAATAAATATCAACAGGTCATTCTAACAAATTGAGATCTAGATCAATAAAAATCGTCTCATCTAGACAAAGATATGTAGTTACCATACCGCAAGCTACATATTCAGCTTTTTATGTGTATCTAGCAACACATCTTTGTTTCTTGCTACTCCAAGAAACAGCTCCTCCAAAGATGAACAAGTGTCCTAAAGTGGACTTTCCATCATCTCTATCACCTCCAAAATTAGCATCAGAGTAATCGAGGAGATCAATTAACCGGCTTGATAAATCAACTGTGAGTCAATGTGCCTTTAATATACTTTATAATCCTTTTAACAGTTTCCCAGTGTGCCCATCCCGGATTACTTTGATATCGATAACCAGACTTACAGCATAAGCTAAATCAGATATGGTGCACAATATTGCATACATCAAGCTTCTAACTGCTTGAGCATAAGGAACATCTAATGGCTTTTGCCACTTTTCAGAGCTTTGCTCTTTACACAATCTCTTTCCCACGACCAACGAAGTTGGTGCCGGATTGGAATTCTCCATTCCAAACCTTTTAAGAACTGATCTTAAATATTTTTCTTGGTTTAAACTCAATATTCTAGACTTTCTATCTTGAATTATTTGAATTCCAAGAATATATGAGGCATCTCCCATGTCATTCATCTCAAACTTTTCGCTGATATCTAACTTGATTTGTTCAACATTTCCATGTCATTTCCGGGAGCAATATATCATCCACATAAAAGGATAATATAGTAAACTTGCTTTCACTTTTCAAGACATATACACAATTATCTAATTTATTTTGAACAAAATCAAGTTTGTCGACCGCATCATGAAATTTAAGATACCATTGTCTAGAAGATTGTTTTAAACCATACAGAGATTTTTTTAACTTGTAAACTTTATGTTTCTGTCCTTTCACTTGAAAACATTCAGTTGTTGCATATATATCACTTCCTTCAACTCTTCGTTGAGGAATGCTATTTTAACATCCATTTGGAATAACTCTAAATTAAGATATGCAAAAATAGTCAAAATAATTTTGATGGATGTAAATTTAGCTGCAAGAGAATATGTCTCCTGAAAGTCTATTCTTGCATTCAGTTATAACCCTTAGTAACTAACCGTGCTTTGAATGTATCAATAGATCTATCAACACAAGATTTTTAAGCACCTATTTGCATCCTATGGCTTTTCTATTTTTCCGGTAGATCACATAACTCCTAAACATTATTCTTTTCTATATAATCAAGTTCTTCTCTCATGGCTTCTAGCCATAAAGTCGATTCATGCGATTTCATCGCATCGAGAAGATTAAGGGATCTTTTTCTTCTATATTTG
The DNA here is from genome assembly GCA_012295165.1 of Asparagus setaceus. Classification (NCBI taxonomy): domain Eukaryota; kingdom Viridiplantae; phylum Streptophyta; class Magnoliopsida; order Asparagales; family Asparagaceae; genus Asparagus; species Asparagus setaceus. The sequence goes on from CM022710.1 coordinate 29,611,980, forward strand.
TATCTTGAGAAACAAGATGGCTCACATGAGTACAGATAGTAATCATCCATACATGAAGGTTGTGTTCTTGGCCTTTTGTTGCCTACAACCGGTTGATGAGATACATTATTTTTCATAGATATTTTATCATTTTTAAGGTTAGGTTCATTCACAATATCTGAATCATTAGTGGGAACAACACTGTAATAATCATCATCTATTACAGTTAGATGTTCTGTTTCCTCTTGAACTTGTTCCTCTTCCCCTAGATTCTTTAGAATGTGGCATCTTTGTTTTCAATAACCCCTTTTTCTTTATTGTAGAATTTATAATCTTTTGACTTTTTGAATACCCTATGAATCTACACTTCATCGTTTTAAAGTCCAACTTATCTCTAAGTTGGTATGGAATGAGAATATGGGCTACAGATCCCCATTTCTGAGATGACTCGATTAGGTTTCCTCTCATTCCATAACTCATAAGGTGTAGATACAACCGACTTGGTGAGAATTCTATTCAAAGCGTAGTTTGCGTTAACAATGCTTCTCCCCAAATTTTTGGAGAGACCGAATGAGATAATATGCATCTAACTACATTCAAGCAGTTGTTTCGTTTTTCTTTCAAAGAACACCGTTATGTTGTGATGTATACGGTATTGTTGTATGCCTTTTAATTCCATGCTGAATACAATAGCTCTCAAATTCTTTAGAGTTATATTCCCTACCTCTATCAGTTCTAAAAATTTTAATTTTCATTTCAAGTTGGTTTTCAACTTCTGTCTTATATCTCTTAAAGCATTCAAAGGCTTTCAATTTTCTAGAGATAAAATAGACATGTGCAAATTTAGAATAATCATCTATAAAAGTAATAAAATATTCTTTATTACTATGAGTTTTAACACTTAGGGGACCATAAATATTCGAGTGTATCAATCCTAAAAGTTCATTGGCTCTTTGCCCGCCAATAAAAGATTTTCTAGTCATTTTATCAGTTGAACAATGTTCACATGGTGGCAATTGAACATTAGATAGTGCAGGCAGTAAGTTCATTCTGATAATTTATTTTATTTTTGAAGCAGTAGCATGTCCTAGTCTAGCATGTCAATTCGCATAATGAAATATAACAGACAAGTAGTTCAAATCAGAAATTTTATTATCAGAATTATTTCAAACTACTGGAAGATTGCATAATTCATACTCGGGTACATATTTTCCCATAGCATACACTTTATTGTTTTTTACTATATAAATCATATTACTATAGAACCTAATTCCCGACCCTTTCTTCATCAAGATGGGAACAAAGATCGATTGCCAATGGGCGTAGAACGATCTTTGAGGACGAGAACACTTGTCCCAAGGTCCAAATCCATATGAACCAATACCTTCTACATCGAGATAGGAATTGTTTCCCATATAAATTCTTCGTCCACCTTTCTTCAACAAGTAGCTTAACTCGGACTCCATTCTTATCCTTTGTGATATGCCTTGTCGCACCAAGTCGATCCACCAACCGTTGATGTCCGTCATTGTAGCATTGCATTTCGTCACATCGATAAATTCTCTTTTGCTAGTACCCCCTTATTCCAGATGCTTGTAGCCTCCTTATTTTCTGCTTTTCACCAAGTGGGCGGTGGGCTGAAATGCCGAAATTCCCATAGTTGTAGCAGGCTCATGGGTACTTTTCCTTCTGAACCGCCTGCATTTCGTCCTCGCAACTGTGATTTATTAGGGCCAGGATTTCTATAGCTTCTAGCATTATGCCTCTGGTGGACATTATTCATCTCCTACTTGTAGGCGTTGAAAAATACTTACAAGATCCCCGAAACCAACTCGTGGCGGAGTCGTGAATGACAACCCATCGAATGATGCATCGCCGATCGTTAAGACGCGAACTCGACGGCTAACCAATAGCCACAAGCACGGTTTAAACCGGACTTGAATGGACGATCGGTTTGAGACCGTTGAGCCGAACGAACCAAGAATTAGTCCGGAATCAAATACGACGGAATCTAAGTCGGAGAAAGCCAAGAGTCGAAAACGATTTAAACGGCGAAAAGAAGCGGGCGGGCCTCCGCCAACTTGGTCGAGGTACTTCTACCAAGTGGTCAGTGGTCGGCCATAATGGTCGAGCCACCTCGACCAACTTGGTAGAGGTGCCTCGACAAGTGGTAGGGTAGCTCGACCACCATGGCGAGCCACCTCGCCAACTTGTCGAGGTGCCTCGCCAACTTGTCGAGGTGCCCTCGGCCAAGTGGTCGGTAGCTCGGCCACCATGGCGAGCCACCTCGCCAACTTGTCGAGGTGGCTGCAAGGGTCGAGTCGCCACCCCCATGCTATAAATAGGGGGGGTTCTCCTCACTTCAAGAGGGCTGGATTTTGGAGACTTTGAGGTCGGATTTTTGGGATTTGGGCTTGATTCCGGACTCTCAAGAGCCCTCGCAGATCTACCACGACGCTGCCCGGAAAGCACCGGCGAGCTCAAGTCCGCCGACGCCGATCTACAAAGGAAGGTAAACAAGCTCGGGTCGAACTCTGGATACCCTCTAGGTTAAGCTTCGTCTTAACCTCGGGGATAGCGCCGTGATTTCTCCTTGTAGATCTCACCGCTCGGCGATCCTCTCCTTCGCGAGTGTGATCCCCGCAGCGATCCTCTCCTTCGCGAGTGTGATCCCTCGGTAGCCGTTTCCTTCGTGAAGCGAGCCCCTCGTCTGTAGTTCCGGAACCCAAGTTTACACGAGATTGGAATTGCGGTGGTCCACGGACACAACAAGTCCCGACACGGGCAAAGAACCCGCATGGCGAGGACCTCGACATATGAGATCCTCGTGTTTGTTTAGGAAGAAGTCGTAATCTTTTTGATTTTCATTATGCGCCTTAAAATAAAAGGCAATTTCTTTTTGAATTTTGTTGTAGGCAAAGAAGCTGTAAACAAATTCAAATCAATGACAATCATCCCGACTTTTACCAACAAGCCGGGCGACCATTAGCTGGAGCCACCGCCTCAGATCGGAGGTCGCCGTGTCGAACCGCTGATCCCTATCCCTGGAAGAAGAGGTCGAGTTCGAGTTCGACCGGGAGAAGTTCGAGGAGTACCTATCCTCACCCTCCTCTAGATCCAGTTCCCCGCCGCTCCAAGAAGGTCTCGCTGCAAGGAGAACCCGATGGGCCTCCGATGTAGAGCCCCGTGATCGGCGAAGTCCAACCTCGCAAGCAAATGAGAAATCCCTTCGCTCAAGTCCAGATGGTGCCGAGATGAACGCCGACGATGCGCCGCACTCTCCAAGCGAAGCCGCCAAAGGCGACGACAAAGCATGGCGCAAGCTTGCCAAGGCCATGCAATCCATGGATGGGGTCGCTCTGGCGGATCTAAGATCCGCATCACGCAGGCTTCGTGATCGACGGTCTATCCAAGCCGCCAACCGACGAGTGGGTCCGTGTCAAACGGAACCGCTTCCACACTTCAGGAGCGCATCCGGAAGCGCCGCGCACTCCTTGCGCAAGCACGAGCTTTGGTGCAACAGGCTCGTGAGTTAAAGAAGGAAGTGGCAAAGAAGCCACCAACGCATCGCCGTTTGGAGGCCAAGTCTAATGGTGCCCCAACCTCGATCGCCCACACTCCCGTCTCGGCGCTTAAGCCGAAGGATCTGGCGTTGCAAATCCAACGCCAAAGCTCAAGACCGACGACCAAAGACAAAGGCGCTCAGATTCAACCGGTGAAGCCAACTCGTCACCACCACCAAACCGACTATCAAGGATCGTCTCGGTCCTCGAAGAGAATCACGGGTCACTCCTCATGCGAGGTCGCACCCGTTCCAACAAGGACAAGAAGATTCCTCGCACTCTCGCCGGATTGAAAATCGAAGTCCGAGATGCGAGACTTGGCCCACATCGGCGAAAGTCTAGCGCAGTCAGTTTCGATGGATTGACCCATCCTCGGAAGGAGGCGTTTTCATCGGCGATGAGGGCGTTATACGAAGATCACGCCAACATACGCGCAGTTGTTCCTGCACACACGCCGATGAGCCGTACTACCGCGGCAAGAGGTACGAAAATCTCGGCGGATTCCCCAAATTGGCGCAGCCATGCTTGTGCTCCAAGCTCATTAAGACGATGCTCGGAGTGCAATTGCCATCAAGAAGCTCCGTAGGGGTCGTTCCGAGACTCACCACGGAGATGCCGAGACCTAGGACAAGGCGATTCCAAAAGGATGATCTCGAGAGGGTGAGTTGCCGAGGTCACTAATAATATGACCAGCAAAGAATCATCGTCCGGGCTATTCCCGGCGCGCCATAGCGGCTAACTTCGTTTGCGGTCGGGACTATCCGACGGTCCGTGATAACGATAAGCTTCTCAAGGTTACCCGCTGAGGATGATGCGCCGATATTGGCTCCATAATCGCATCGATCATCTTGTATCTAGCGAGGAGCCCCAAGAAACACTTATGATCGCATGCATCAAGTGGCCAAAATGCTAGACGGCGTTGAATAAACAACGGAAAACTTCAAGTTAGAAATGGAGTTGGCCATGCGACGATGAGAGAAATGCACGACCAACGCATCCAAGCCCCGACAAAACATCAAGGTGAATCAAGTCGGCCAACGCCGATGAAGATGATAGCGATTCGGATCAGGAGGAAGCACCAGAAGATGATAACCCCCCTGAACCACGCGACGCTGCTGTTGCTCATGAGAGCGAGAAGATCAAAGACTTGGAGAGCAAAATCAATTCATTGATTTCCGCTCAAGAAGTAAAGAAGACAGGTATTCCTTGCCCATACCCGAGGGAGTGGGAATCAATCCCTTACCCGTCGAAGTTTAACTTAATAAACTTCACACCATTTGACGGGAAGGGTTCCCCGACGCAGCACTTGATTTATTTCAAGTCACACCTCGGAGTTATTTCTGGCAACGAACCCTTGATGGTTCGGTCATTCGTTGGCACCCTTCGTGGGCGCTTCGAATGGTACCGCCGCCTCGCCGGAGCATTCACACCGGGACGACATGGAGTCTAGCTTCCTTACCAATTTCTTTGATGGCGATACCGAGATATCGACGGACGCTGCTCGACGAGAAGCGTAAAAGACGGAGAAACCGTGGACATCTTTGTTAAACGATTCTAACAAGGCAATGAACCCCGGATCCAATAACGAGGAGTTCATCCTCCAAACCCGCCACAAAGAACTTATCAATAGATGTGCTTGAAGCAATGGGTACAAAGACCATCGATAACGGAAGGACTTGAAGGTTCGTGGAGAGCAAGCCGAGAGATTCCTCAAAAGGAAAAAGGCGAGAGGTCACCGACAACGGAAGTTCGCTTAACTTTGTCCCACGCGGCAAAGGGAAAGAGCAAGCCAAGACGGCGGTTAAGTAACCAAACGCTCCAACTCCAACCCCAGCAAGTGGTGCCGAGGGTTTCGCCAATGGCGAGCCACCGCCAACTTGTCGAGGTACTCAAGTGGCCGGTGGCTCGCCACCATGGCCGAGCCACCTCTACCAACTTGGCCGAGGTGCCTCGCCAACTTGGCCAGGTGCCTCGCCAAGTGGTGTAGCTCGCCACTGGCCGAGCCACCCCGCCAACTTGTCGAGGTGCCCGCCAAGTGGGTAGCTCGCCACCATGGCCGAGCCACCCTACCAACTTGTCGAGGTGGCTCTGCCAAGTGGCCGAGCCGTCCGCCACCCCTATGCTATAAATAGGGGGTCTCCTCACCAACCGGATTTTGAGACTTTGAGGTCGGATTTTGGGATTTGGGCTTGATTCCGGCGACTTCTGAAGAGCCTCGAGATCTACGACCACGGTTCCGGTGCACCGGCGCAGCCAAGTCCCACGACGCCGATCTACAAGCGGAAGGTAAACAAGCTCGGTCGAACCACGATACCCTCTAGGGCTTCGCCTTAACCTCGTGGATAGCAGGATTTCTCTTGTAGATCCACACCTCGCCGCATCCTCTCCTTCGCGGAGGGATCTCATCCTTCCAGTGTGATCCTCAGCGCTTCGCTTCGCGGAACGAGCCCTTTACGCCTCAGAAGTTCCGTAACCCAAGTTCTACCTGATTGAATTGCGCGTGGTCCACGGACACAACAAGTCCCCTGACAGTAAAGAACTCCACGCAAGCTGGTGACCTCGACATAACAGATCCTCGTTTGTTTAGGAAGAAGTCGTAATCTTTTTGATTTTCATTGTACTTTAAAATAAAAGGTAATTTCTTTTGAATTTTGTTGTAGGCAAAGAAGCCGTAAACAAATTCAAATCAATGACAATCATCCCGACTTTTACCGCCAACAAGCCGGGCCACGGCATGGGAGCCACCGCCTCGTGATCGGAGGTCGCCGCGGCCGCAACCGCGATCCCTATCCCTGGAAGAAGAGGTCGAAGTTCGAAGTTCGACCAGAGAAGTTCGAGGAGTACCATCCTCACCCTCCTCTAGATCCAGCCCCGCCGCCTCCAAGAAGGTCTCCGCCGCAGGAGAACCCGGGCTCCTCCCGATGTAGAGCCCCGTGATCTGCGAAGCCAACCTCGCCGCAGGCCGAGAAATCCCTTCGCTCAAGTCCGTGATGGTGCCCGAGATGAACGCCGACGAGCGCGCTCGACTCTCCAAGCGAAGCTCGCCAAAGGCGACGATAAAGCATGGCGCCGCAAGTTTGCAAGGCCATGCAATCCATGGATGGGGTCCGCTACTGCCGGATCTAAGATCCGCATTCTTACGAGGTTTCAAGTGATCGACGGCTCTATCCAAGCCGCCAACCGACGAGTGGGTCCGTGGTCAAACGGAACTCGCCACACTTCGTGAGCGATCCGAAGCGCCGCATCTTTATGCAAGCACGAGCTGTGCAACAGCTCGGAGTTAAAGAAGGAAGTGGCAAAGAAGCCACCAACGCATCGCCAGTTTGAGGCCCAAGTCTAATGGTGCCCTCAACCTCGGGCCAGCCTCCTCGCCGCTTTTAAGCCGAGGATACAGCGCGGTAAATCCAACGCCAAAGCTCAAGACCGACGACGCCAAAGACAGCGCTCAGATTCAATCGCGGTGAAGCCAACTCGCCACCACCACCAAACCGACTATCAAGGATCGCCTCGTCCTCGAAGAGAATCACGGGTCACCTCGCAGTGAGGTCGCACTGCTCCAACAAGGACAAGAAGATTCCCGCAGCCTCTCCTATCGGATTGAAAATCGGTCCGAGTCCGCCGAGACTTCGCCCACATCGGGCGAAAGTCTAGCGAAGTCACTTTCGAAGTTTCGATGGATTGACCCATCCTGGGAGACGTTTATCCGACGATGAGGACGCTATACCCGAAAGATCACGCCATACGGCAGTTGCTCCTGCACACCGATGAGCTCACTACCGCGGTAAGAGGTACGAAAATCTCGGCGGATTCCCCAAATTGGCGCCATGCTTGTGCTCCAAGCTCATTAAGACGATGCTTCGGAGTGCAATTGCCAGCTCCGAAAGGGTGTCGCCTTCCGAGACTCACCACGGAGATGCCGACCTAGGACAAGGCGATTCCAAAGGATGATGATCTCCGAGAGGGTGAGTTGCCGAGGTCACTAATAATATGACCAAAGAAAGAATCATCGCCACGGCTATTCCTCAACAAGATCGCAACGCTAACTCGCTATGGTCCGACTATCCGACGGTCCGTGATAATCGATAAGTCTTAAGGGTTCCGCTGAGGATGATGCGCCGATATTATTCAACGATCCGATCATATCATCAGCTAGCAGGAGCCCCTAAGAAACACTTATGATCGCATGCATCAAGTGGCCAAAATGTTACCAAGCGCTGAATAAACAACGGAAAACTTCGTTAGAAATGGAGTTGGCCATGCATCGATGAGAGAAATGCACCACCAACGATCCAAGCCCCGACAAAACATCAAGGTGAATCAAGTCGGCCAACGCCGATGAAGATGATAGCGATTCTGATCGAGGAAGCACCGTGAAGATGATAACCCCCAACCACGCCGTACGCTGCTCTGAGAGCAGAAGATCAAAGATTTGGAGAGCAAAATCAATTCATTGATTTCCGCCAAGAAGTAAAGAAGACATATTCCTTGCCCATACCCGAGGGAGTGGGAATCAACTTACCCGTCAAGTTTAACTTAATAAACTTCACACATTTGACGAAGGGCCTCGACGCAGACTTGATTTATTTCAAGTCACACCCTGAAAGTTATTTCGCAACGAACCCTTGATGGTTCTATATTCGCTGGCACCCTTCGTCGGGCCGCCGAACGGTACCGCCTCAAGCCGGGAGCATTCACACCGGGACGACATGGAGTCTAGCTTCCTTACCAATTTTTTGATGACGAGCACGAGGTATCGATCGACGCTGTTCGACGAGAAGCGTAAAGACGGAGAAACCGTGGACATCTTTGTTAAACGATTCTAACAAGGCAATGAACCGCCGGATCCAATAACAGAGGAGTTCATCCTCCAAACCTCGCCACAAGAACTTATCAATAGATGTGCTTGAAGCAATGGGTACAAAGACCATCGATAACGGAAGGACTTGAAGGTTCGTGGAGAGCAAGCCGAGAGATTCCTCAAAAGGAAAAAGGCGAGAGAGGTCACCGACAACGGAAGCTCCGGCGAACTTTGTCCCACGGGCAAAGGGAAAGAGCAAGCCAAGACGGCGGTTGCGAACCAAACGCCTAACTCCAACCCCAAGAAAGAGCGAAGAGCAGAAGCAGAATACGGGCGCGAACAGTACACCAACCGGCAACCTCGGGCCACAAAAACAAGGTCTTAGAGCCGAGATTCCAAGTCCTATTCCTTTAGGGACGACGAGATTCCCTGGCCTCTTCAAATATCTTGTGGAAAATAACAAGATCAAGCTCCCTCCGATTCGTAATCAAGAGGAGGCGATGAACGTAATGACCCAAGATATCGCATACCATGGCGCTTCATCACCCCACTAAATCCTCGCTTCCTTTTGGACAAAATCCGTGCTTTAATTGATGTAGGGTCATTACTATGAAGCCGCCCAAAGAGAAGAAGGTCGAGCTAATGCGTATCCATAAGTTTCGGCCTGCGCATTGACATGGTTGTGCTCCAAGCTCATTAAGACGATGCTCTCTGAGTGCAATTGCCATCAAGAAGCTCCGTAAAGGGTGTCAGCCGAGAGACTCACCACGAGATGCCGGACCTAGGACAAGGCGATTCCGCAAAAGGATGATCTCCGAGAGGGTGAGTTGCCGAGGTCACTAATAATATGACCAAAGAAAGAATCATCGCCACGCTATTCCCGCGATCGCAACGCTAACTCGCTTATGTCCCGACTATCCGACGGTCCGTGATAATCGATAAGCTTCTCAAGGTTACCCGCTGAGGATGATGCGCCGATATTCAACGATCCGATCATAATCAGACTAGCTTAGGGAGCCCCTAAGAAACACTTATGATCGCATGCATCAAGTGGCCAAAATGTTAGACGCGCTGAATAAACAACGGAAAACTTCGTTAGAAATGGAGCCATGCATCGATGAGAGAAATGCACCACCAACGCATCCAAGCCCGACAAAACATCAAGGTGAATCAAGTCACAACAACGCCGATGAAGATGATAGCGATTCGATCGAGGAAGCACCAAGATGATAACCCCCGAACCACACGACGCCGCTGTTGCTCATGAGAGCCAGAAGATCAAAGACTTGGAGAGCAAAATCAATTCATTGATTTCCGCCAAGAAGTAAAGAAGACAGTATTCCTTGCCCATACCCGAGGGAGTGGGAATCAACTCTACCCGGCCGGTTTAACTTAATAAACTTCACACCATTTGATCGGAAGGGTTCCCCGACGCAAAGACTTGATTTATTTCAAGTCACACTCTGGAGTTATTTCTCGCAACTAACCCTTGATGGTTCGTCATTCGCTGGCACCCTTCGTGGGCCGCCAATGGTACCGCCGCTCAAGCCGGGAGCATTCACAACCGACGACATGGAGTCTAGCTTCCTTACCAATTTCTTTGATGACGATACCAGGTATCGACGGACGCTGTTCGACGAGAAGCGTAAAGACGGAGAAACCGTGGACATCTTTGTTAAACGATTCTAACAAGGCAATGAACCGCCGGATCCAATAGGAGTTCATCCTCCAAACCCGCCACAAAGAACTTATCAATAGATGTGCTTGAAGCAATGGGTACACCATCGATAACGGAAGGACTTGAAGGTTCGTGGAGAGCAAGCCGAGAGATTCCTCAAAAGAAAAAGGCGAGAGAGGTCACCGACAACGGAAGCTCCGGCTTAACTTTGTCCCACGCGGCAAAGGGAAAGAGCAAGCCAAGACGGCGGTTATGTAACCAAACGCTCCAACTCCAACCCCAAAGAAGAAGAAGCAGCAGCAGCGAATAAATGGGCGCCGCAACAGTAATACCAACGTGGCAACCTCGGGCCACAAAACAGAAGTCTTAGAGCCGAGATTCCAAGTCCTATTCCTTTGGGATCTAATGATCCCTCTCTTCAAATATCTTGTGGAAAATAACAAGATCAAGCTCCTCCGATTCGTAATCAAGAGGAGGCGATGAACACGAATGACCCAAGATATCGCATACCATAGGGCGCTTCATCACCCCACTAAATCCTCGCTTCACCTTTAAGGACAAAATCCGTGCTTTAATTGATGTAGGGTCATTACTATGAAGCCGCCCAAAGAGAAGAAGGTCGAGCTAATGCGTATCCATAAGTTTCGGTCGGTGCCATTGACATGGTTTGAACCCAACCGCTGGTCAAAGTTGCAAAGGAAGACGGTGAATGACGCACTCCACACAAGCAACGTAAAGGACTTGTATCGTGATACAACCGAATGGCTAAGTCTTGTGGGTCCACCTGCACTTACCGGAAGATGAGCAATGGGTAGCCTCTTCTTCAAGAAAAGCCGGGTAAGGGAAAGGCATGTCATGCTACTCCGCATTCGAGGGAGACGATGAACGTGGTAACATTCCACCGTCCGAAGGGGAACTCAAGCCCATGCCACCGGAGTGGACAAGAGTATAAATACAAGTACCCGTAAGTCCCCACCCTAATGCCAAAACGCCTCGAGCTGGGGTACCAACAAACCCTCACTGCACAGAGAAAGCGCAAAGCCAGTGGTCGCCAAAGAAGCTATAGAAAGCAACCGATGAAGTTCAACTCCCGGCAGCCTCGATTCACCGCCTCGACGAAGAGATAAACCGAACTCGAACTCTCCATACCGCTTCACGCCATGGCCCATTAGCCAATATCCCCGCAAGGATCACTTCTATGAGTTGTCGCTTATCAAAAGAGACGAGAAGCTCTTCAAGAAGCCCTCACGATTCAAGTCTTCTCACCTGATTAGGCCGAGTCCGTAAGAGTCGGCCCAAAGAATGCAACCTTGCGACTAAACACTTCCCCGCATCACCTTTACAAAGGAGGATATGCACGAGGAATTCCAAGCACGATAGGCCGCTATACTTCACCGTATATTGGCTCTAGTGAAGTTAACCGATCCAAGTCGATCCGGTTCCGCACAGGAGCATCATGCCCTCTACCATGTATCATCTGGGAATTCCTGCCAAAGAAGTTAGCATCAATCGGCATACGATCTACGGATTTAACACTGGGTCCCACTTGGTAAAATCCGATTAAGTGCCAAATGGGGACTTAAAGTCCAAGTCACCGCTATGTGATTGACGCAGACTTCCTATAACTTATTGTTGGTCGACCTTGGATCCACAATAACGTTATAGTCCCGCTTACTCTTCATCGTCTCAAATATGTAGACACTAATAATGAGGTCAAGACGGTGGTCGCGACAAACAACCGCTTAAGGGATGGAGAATTATTTCACCATTCTCTCCTCTACGGTAATGAGTCCTAAATCAATCATCGCCCAAGGTACCACACGTGAAGAAGCCGATACCAAACCGGCTTGGTTATAGTGGAGGTTTTGTTTTAAATGACATTGTACCCCTTGTAATCAATCTTGACGATGAAGAATCGCCGATGAACATTGTAATTGGCAAATTGCCGATGAATCAATAAATGACGATTTAGAGTATCCTTTATCTTTGAATGATGTGATAACAGATTATACAATGATCCGAGTTGCACCGCCAACTCGATCATCTTGCTTCACACAAAAGCAGCTCCGACTCCTTTGGGACAACACTTGTCATCCCACCTAAGATCAAGTAGTGAAAGAGACTTGGTTTACTAAAAGGAGATGCGCCCAACGCCAATCATTTCTTTGAAGAAGGTGAAGATGACAATGGGCCTATCCTCCACACATTCAGATATAGTCCGTAAACACCGGGTATCATGAAAAGATGGGGTATGACTTGACACGAGGGAAGGTCTATGTTTCTGACGAGGCCCTCGAACCCTCCTAAAGCGCATATGTCCCAAGAGGAAAGCCGGATAATTACTATGCATTTAGAAGGGATTGGGATACTAATCCTCCTCGAAGATGAATGCTCGTGGTCGATTGATAATAATCCACCCTGAGGGAGACGACATTCGCCCGACTCTTCTGGGATTCTACACCCTGAGAAGCTTTCAAGGCCTTAATGTCAAATATGGCTACTGCTTGACCTCGCATCGCGGAGAGTGATGAGGACATGCCAACATGGGAAGACCCATGGATCCATCAACTCCAAGAGCAGTTTTGGGACAAGTTCGAACAAAGAGAACCCCCCACTAAGGATGAGGTAGTCCAAAGTTAATATGGGTGATGAAGAGCATCCCAAACTCATAAACATCAGCAATACTCTTCCTCGAAGAAAAGGAAGAGTTGATTGCCTTAATCGTGAGTATATCGATGTATTCACCGAGCTACGAGGACATGCCGACTCGACCCTAATGTGGCAACACATCGCCAACATCAAGGCGGATGTCAAACCCGCCAAGCAACAAAGAAGACGGTTTCGGCCCACAAATATTGGAGGCAATTGTTGACGGTGAAGAAACTCATAGAATCGGATTCATCGAGGAAATTCAACATCCGGATTGGGTGGCTAATATAGTCCCGGCCATGAAGAAGAATGGGTCGATTAGGACTGTGGTCGACTCACAGACCTCAACGCCGCTTGCCCGAAGATGACTTTCCTCTTCCAATCACCGATGTCATAGTTGACAACACGGTGGATTTGAAAGAATGTCATTCATGGATGGTTTTTCGGTATAATCAAATCAAGATGCACCCCGACGACGCCAAAACAATAACGTAACGCTCGAACTCCAGATATTTTGCACTGGTCATGCCGCTCGGCTTAAAAATGCCTACGCGAACATACCAGCAATGACGAGATTTTCCAGATCATCTTCGAAACGGTTGAATGCTACGCCGACGATTTGGTCGTGAAAGCCGCGGACAAAGGAGATCACATCAAAGATCTTAGAACGGTATTCAACTCATGCGAACTCATCAACTAAAGATGAACCCCGCCAAATCCTTCCTTGGGATGTCTAGTGGCAAGTTCCTGCTTTGTCGCCACAAATAAGGGCATCCACGTCGATCCTGACAAAGTGAAGGCGATTCAAGACTTGCAACCTCCGAGAAATCTGAGAGAACTCAGGGGGTTGCAAGGACGACATGATATCCGACGGTTCATATCGAACCTATCCGGAAGTGCCACCGCTCTCTAAGTTGAATAAGAAGCGCGGTCATATATTTGGGACGACGCCGAAGGCATTCAAGAGATCAAGTCTTATCTCGCTAAACCTCCGTCTTGTTGCAATCTGGCTGGAAAACCGCTTTTGATCTACGCCAAGGCAACGGATCACTCGCTAAGCTTTACTCGCAAGCAAGACGACGATACGTCACGTAACAAAGGTATTATCCCGAAAGTAACATTACGGTGCCGAAGTCTCGATATCCAATGGTCGAGAAGCGCGTCTTTGCATTAGTGTTCGCGATTAAGATGCGACACTATTTAGCTCGGACAAACGATTTATGTTATCTCTAACGAACCGGTCCGAATATTTATGACCCAAACCTCAATGAGTTAGGCTATTAAATGGGCCTTGCTCTTGTCCCAATATGACTTGTATTTCAAACAATGTAAGTCACCAAAGGACAGCGATTTAGATCTGGTCGCCACCGACAACGGATGCGCTTGAGCTATATGATGATCTTCCTGATGAAGTTCAAGAAGTCAACACTACATCGCACCAACAAATATGGCGATTGTATTTTGACGGAGCCTCGAGCTACCAATGTGGCAAGTGCCCCTGATGTTCTAAGATTTCCTCCGAGTCGGTTGTCTTAGTTTCCCGGAATCATGTCATGCCCCGCATGCATTCACCACCAACCTTGCTCTAATAATGTAGTCAATACAACGCGCTACTTATTGGACTTAGTTTCGCCAAGGAGCCGGGGTCAATATCTCAAGCTGCATGGCGACTCGCAATTGATAGTTAAGGTGTTCGCGGTGACTACGGTCGAACCTGATCTAATCCCCTATCATCGATAGTCATGAAATAGCGCATCATTCAAGAGTTTTTCATCGAATATATCCCGCTTCCAAAACGCTTTATGCGGATGCATCGGGCGGTTAATGTGTCGTTAGCACAACCTTCCGAGACCGAAGCAACTAGTTACGGCCAGACTCACCAACTCTTCGCACTCATTATAATGATGAGGCACAAGAAGATAAAGGGCTAGTTACCAAAGAAGTACATGCAACCCAAACCAAGTTGGAGCCCCGAGATTGGCGCTTCCTATCATCGACTATGTCTTACATGGCATTCTCACGAAGACGGAGGGAGAGAGAGTCAATCCCGCAAGAGCTCCAAGATTCTTTTATGACACTAAACCCGTGATGTTATATCGCCGAGGGTACGATGGTCTTTACTCCATGCCTTCAACAAGGAGGCGTAAGAGGTCCTTCGAAGCACACGCAGTGAATGTGGTGCACTACCAGTCCCAAGCTCTACGATCGAATCGAGAATGGGCTACTTCGCCAACAATGATTAATGACGCCGCCGAAAGTACGCCGAAATGCCACGGTCAAATTCACTAATTATATGCATCACCTCCCCGAAAGGCTGCATCCTTCTACCACATCCTCGCCATTCGAGACATGGGGAATGGACATTGTAGGTCCCATTTTTCCTCCGCTACCAAAGGCGATCGGTTTATTCTAGCAATTACCGACTACTTCTCCAAGTGGGCGAAGCAATCCCGCTAAAAGAAGTCAAGGCGAGTACCGCTGCCAATTTATCAAACACCATGTCATTTATCGACACGGTGTTCCAAGACGGATCGCATGACAACGGCCCCAATTCATCGCCAATTCCTTCATCGTTTTAAAAGTTCAAAATACAAGATGTCGCTACGACAGCCTTATAATCCAAAGAAGAAATGGATTAGCCGGCATTCAACAAGACGATTATCAAAATTCGCCGAAGCTTGTGAAAAGTAACAAGCAGACCGATGATAAACTCGAGAAGCACTCGGGCGATCGCACAACGGACGACGCCAACGGAGCAAACCTCCTCGGGTTCATTCGCGTGAAAGCTTCTCCCATTGGAAATTCAGATCCCGCCACTTCAGACGCTCTTTCAACAGATGACGACCAAGAACAACATCAAAACGCCTCAAGAGCTTGAGATGTTAGATGAGAAGCTCGAGGCTCAACAATGCATTGAGTTTTACCAGCTAGGATGTCGGCTTTCAACAAGAAAGTTCGACAGAGAACCTTTAGAGAAGGAGATTTGGTCCTCACGCCGACGACCGATAATCCTCACTTCCAAAAAGAAAGGTAAATTCAACCTAAATGGGAGGGTCCGCTTGTAATAGAAACGGTTTACTCCAATGGTGCGACGCCTAATTACCCAAAATGGCGACCGCAATTAATGCCGATAAATGGGAAGTTCCTCAAGAAATACTACCCATAGTATCTTCGGATAACCCGCTTCGACGGAAGTTCCTCGTGGATGTTTCACCCACTTTTCGCGAGGATAACCCTAGATTTATCCTCCATTCTTTCCCCACCGATCAAATTCCTTGACGGTGGTCTACAAATTTTCTCGTACATTACCAAAATCCCTCTTGATTCCTTCTATGAACAAGAGGCTCACTCAAAATTCCTTTCACCGGAGAGAGAATATAAAATCCTTCCTCTCCAAGCCGCAAAATCCTTTTCGTGTCAATTGAAGGGTTTCATCTTTCATCTTAGGTAGCGCCGACCAAGGTATGCGCCGATTTTCGCACTGTGTTGTCCGAATCAAGGTCACCGAAGTCTCTTTCGGTTCTCTGAGTGGAGATCCCACTCTTAGTTCCATTTTCATCTTAGGTAGCGCCGACCAAGGTATGCCGATTTTCGCACTGTGTTGTCCGATCAAGGTCACCCGAGTCTCTTTCGTTCTCGGAGTGGAGATCCCACTCTTAGTTCCATCTTCATCTTAGGTAGCCGATCGGTGTATGCGCCGATTTTCGCACTGTGTTGTCCGGATCAAGGTCACCCGAAGTCTTTCGGTTCTGAGTGGAGATCCCACTCTTAGTTCCATTTTCATCTTAGGTAGCCGATCAAGGTATGCGCCGATTTTCGCACTGTGTTGTCCGACCAAGGTCACCTCGAAGTCTTTTCGCTCGGAGTGGAGATCCCACTCTTAGTTCCATCTTCATCTTAGGTAGCGCCGATCAAGGTATGCGCCGATTTTCGCATCAGTTGTCCGATCAAGGTCACTCGAAGTCTTTTCGCTTCTCGGAGTGGAGATCCCACTCTTAGTTCCATCTTCATCTTAGGTAGCCGATCGAAGGTATGCGCCGATTTTCGCACTGTGTTGTCCGACCAAGGTCACCCGAAGTCTCTTCGTTCTCTGAGTGGAGATCCCACTCTAGTTCCATTTTCATCTTAGGTAGCGCCGATCAAGGTATGCCGATTTTCGCATCGTGTTGTCCGCCAAGGTCACCCGAAGTCTCTTTCGGCTTCTGAGTGGAGATCCCACTCTTAGTTCCATTTTCATCTTAGGTAGCTACCGACCGAAGGTATGCGCCGATTTTCGCACTGTGTTGTCCGATCAAGGTCACCCGAGTCTCTTTCGTTCTCGGAGTGGAGATCCCACTCTTAGTTCCATTTTCATCTTAGGTAGCCGATCAAGGTATGCGCCGATTTTCGCACTGTGTTGTCCGACCAAGGTCACCTCGAAGTCTCTTTCGCTTCTGAGTGGAGATCCCACTCTTAGTTCCATTTTCATCTTAGGTAGCTACCGATCAAGGTATGCGCCGGATTTTCGCACTGTGTTGTCCGAATCAAGGTCACCCGAAGTCTCTTCGGTTCTCTGAGTGGAGATCCCACTCTTAGTTCCATTTTCATCTTAGGTAGCCGATCAAGGTATGCGCCGGATTTTCGCATCAGTTGTCCGATCGGGTCACCCGAAGTCTTTTCGCTCTCTGAGTGGAGATCCCACCTTAGTTCCATCTTCATCTTAGGTAGCCGATCGGTGTATGCGCCGATTTTTAGACCAGTTGTCCGATCAAGGTCACCCGAAGTCTCTTTCGGTTCTCGGAGTGGAGATCCCACTCTTAGTTCCATCTTCATCTTAGGTAGCCACTGAAGGTATGCGCCGATTTTCGCACCAGGTTGTCCGACAAGGTCACCCGAAGTCTTTCGGCTTCCTGAGTGGAGATCCCACCTTAGTTCCATCTTCATCTCGTAGCCGATCAAGGTATACGGATTTTCGCACTGTGTTGTCCGAATCAAGGTCACCCGAAGTCTCTTCGTTCTCGGAGTGGAGATCCCACTCTTAGTTCCATCTTCATCTCGTAGCCGACGAAGGTATGCCGGATTTTCGCACTCGTGTTGTCCGATCAAGGTCACCGAGTCTTTTCAATTCCTAACGCCAGGAATTCCATCGTTAGCCTCATCCCGAAATAGAACACATTCTTCCTTTCCCACCTCAATCAATCTTATTCCTGCTCGGGCCATTCTCCCACAAAAGAGGACACCAAGGTTCATCTTGGGGCATTTTATCCCTAAGCCTAAGAAGGATAAAGCCAACGCTTTACACGCTGCTGTCGGGTTTAGTCTTTCTCCCATTGAAGAAGACACCGAGTTTGATTCGGGGTATTTCATCCCGGCCTAAGAAGGATAAAGCCAACGCCACACGCTGCTGGGTTTAGTCTTTTCTCCGATTGAAGAAGACACCGTGAGTTTGATTCTCGGGTATTTCATCCCAAGCCTAAGAAGGATGAGTCTACGCGGTAACACGCTGTCGTTAGTCTTCCCGCGAAAAGACGGCTTCACGATTCAACATCGTAGCATTAAGTCTAAGAGAGTTTCATTCTTTAGCACAACGCTGTGTGTAGAACGGATTTAGACAATCTACATGCTAGCCCAACTCAAACGGTAGTTGGTAAAGGCTCATCAAACCCGCTGAGGGTCAGGTTGTAGGCTTAAAAATTGCTTATCGCGATTCAACAAGACTCGTAAACGGTGGGTTGATAACCGACGATCCATCGACGGCGCTGACTCTAACGGCCGACGGATTACGCGAAAACGCTGCGAAGTGAGTCGGCGAGGCGCACGAGCTACCGAACGACGCTGGCCGTGGAGAAAACCCGACGACGGCTCAACGAGGCGAAGTTGGCTAAACTAAACGCTGACAAGACGGAATCAACCGTGATTAGTCCGGCCGATGCAAACGAACCGCTTGAGCTCGAAGTTGATCGACACGACCAACACAACGCCACATCACCGAGCAAAACTAAGCCCTAAGACCAAGAATCGACGAAGAATCGACGAAGTCGACGAAAAACGATAAACGACGGAGCCGCTGCCAAACCTCGCCAAATTGGTTATAGGGTTTCACCACTTTGTCGAGCCACCCCGCCAACTTTGTCGAGGTGCCCGCCAGTGGTCGAGGAGGCTCGCCACTTTGTCGAGCCACCCGCCAACTTGCCGAGGTGCCTCGGCCAAGTGGCGGGAGGCTCGCCACTGTCGAGCCACCTCTACCAACTTGGTCGAGGTGCTCCTGGCCAGGCCGAGGTGTGGCTCGCCAAGTGGCCGAGCCACCTGTCGGGCTACACCCCCCTTGGTTTTGTATAAATAGGGGGTCTTGCCTCAGGAGGGATTTCGGATTCTTGACTGGGACGGTGATTTTGGCGACTTCTCAAGAGCCCTCGAGATCTACGACGACGGCCCGGTGCACCGGCGCAGCTCAAGTCCACGACGCCGATCTATAAGGAAGGTAAACAAACTCGGTCGAACTACAGATACCCTCTAGGTTAAGCTTCGCTTTAACCTCGTGGATAGCGCCAGATTTCTCCTTGTAGATTCACCCGCCCGCCATCCTCTCCTTCGGAGTGCGATCCCCGCAGCGCATCCTCTCCTTCGTGAGTGTGATCCTCAGCGCTTCGCTTCTCGCGGAAACGAGCCCTCTACGCCTCAGAGTTCCTAACCCGGCTTACACCAGATCGGATTGCGCGGTCAACGGACGAATAAAAAGTCCCCCGCATGCAAAGAACCCACGCAAGCCGGTGATCCCGTGAAAATAGAGATCCTCGCTTGTTCACAAAAGGAAGAGAGTTGTATTTTCGCTTTCATTGTACGCCTAAAATAAAGGCATTTTTCTTTGTTTGAAACTTTGTTGTAGGCCAACGGCCGTAAACTAATTCAAACGAAAGCAATGAATAACAAACCAACTTTCCCTCGCAACAAGCCGGGCGATTACAAGAGCCAACGGCTTCGAAAGAAGCCGCCGTGGTCGCAACCGCCGATCCCGATCCCGGCCATCGAGGAGGTCGAAGTTCGAAGTTCCACCGTAAGAAGTATGAAGAATACCTCCTCCTCGCCCGCATCCGCCCCCGCAAGTCCAAGATGGTCTCGCCGCAAGGAAGACCCGATCGCCTCAAAGGGAGGCAAGAAAATCCACCACCATCGCCAAGACCGCACAACGGTGGTTCCCCTACTCTAACAACGCCAAACCTTCGTAACCCCGCCTTCATTGGGGTCGATTTCGCCAATGGCGCCGCGGACTCTCCAAGAGAGCCCGCCGAGGCGACGCCACCGGCGAAACAATTAGCCCAGCGAAAGAATCAATGGATGGGGTCCGCTATGAGGCGGATCTAAGATCCAAGTTGACTCGAGGTCGAATCGAGATTGTAGCCGATTCCTGGCCGGGCGACGACGAATGGGTCCGAAGTCAAACGGATCGATCCACGCCAGAACGATCCGGCCAAGACTCTTCGCAAGCACGGGCTTTGGTGCAACAAGCCCGCGAAGTTGAAGAGGGAGGCGCCAAGAAGTCGCCGACAACTCGCCTAGCTTGAAGCCCAAGTCCGCCGAGGCTTCAACTTCGACGAAACCAACATCCAAGCCTAGCTCGCCAAACAGCCAACTTCCGCCCCCGGCTCAAATCGAAATTGTGAGCACCTCAACAAAGTGGCGCTGACACGGGTCACCTCCGCCGCCTCAGACTAACCGGCGGCTAACCTCGCCATTTACCAGCAAAGCTTACCGCCAAGGATCGCTTAGGTCCGCGAAGGAATCGCTGGTCACTCCTAATATGTGGGGTCCACAAAGATGAGAAGAAACCTGCAGCTACCGCGACCGGCTTCAAATCGAAGTCCGAGCCCGCCGAAGATTCACGCCGCTGGCGCAGGTCGCGGGCGGTGACTTATGAAAGGCCTATTTGTTCTCGTAAGGAGACGCCTCATCCGACGATGACAACGCTATACCCGAAGTCGTGCCAACACACCATAGGTTGCTCCAGATTCATGCCGACGAAGTTGTACTATCGGCCGGGGTAACGAAAACTCAAAGAGGAACGCCTTAATCAAACATGCCTTGCTTGTGCTCAAACTGATCAAGGCATATCGAGTGCAATTATGCTAAAACGACTCGAAAAGGCCGGTTTTGATAGGCTCGCACGAGTCGACAACCCAAGTCAAGACGCCACAAAGAGATGGGCTCCGTGGTGATGAATTGCCGAAGTGTTACCATCAATATGACCAGAGAGGGACGCCGCCACATGCCGCTCGGCATCGCGAACGATGACTCGATTGGCGTCCCGAATCGCGACGACCCAATTATCGCAAGATGCGTATGGGATTACCCTCGATGATGAAGTGTCGGATGTCGCTCCGCAATGGCTTCCGATAATACAATTTCAAAGATAGGACAACCTTGCAGGCGCTCATGATCAGCGATCAAGTGTCCCGTGATGCTTGAAGAGGCCCTAACCAAGCAAAAGGACGCCTTTTAAGCTTGAGATGGAACCGCCATGCAGCCAGATGAGAGCAATGCATGACCACCGATCCAGCGATAATGAACCGCCAGTATGAGCCAAGTCGCCGCAATAATGTCAATTTAACAGATAGCCACGTACGTGCAGAAGGAGGTCGGAACGATGGTCATGCCGCCAAAGAAAACGCTAGCGATAACACCGCCGCCTCCCCAAGTTTACCCGAACGGAGATGTAGGGAGAACGAGAAAATTAAAGACCTTGAGAGCAAAATCAATACTTTGATTTCCGCCAAGAGGTGAAGAAGACGGGTATACCATGTCCTTACCCAAGGGAGTGGGAATCAATCCCAGATCCCACAAAATTCAACCTCATCAACTTTACACCGCTTGACGGAAGGGATCGCCACTCAAAGACTTTGATCTACTTCAAGTCTCATCTAGGTGTTATCTCCGCAACGCAGCCCTTGATGGTTCGGTATTCGCTGGCACCCTTCGCGGAGTCGCCTTCGATTGGTACCGCCTCAAACCGTGGAGCCGCTAATAGCCGGACGATATGGAGGCCATGTTTCACCAATTTCTTCGACGATGACACCGAGGTATCCATCGGTTCTTTGTTGGACGAGAGACGTAAAGACGGGAAACAAAGTGGATAACTTCACAAGAGGTTCGTAAATAAGGCAATGAATTGCCGAGACCGATAACGAGAAGTTCATTCTCCAAACTTGTCATAGCAACTCGCCATTGGACGTAAGCAATGGAACCGCGACCGCCCGAGACCTGGAAAGATTTAAGGATACGCGGAGAGCAAGCCGCCATTCCCCGAGGAGGAAGAAAGCGAGAGGTCACCTTATAGTGGATGCTCACAAGCGTAACTTTGTCCCCCGGCAAAGGTAAAGCACCAAAGAAAGTCTCAGACGCTTAATCAAACGCTCGAATCGCAACCACAACAAAGCAGCCGAACAACGCATAATCAAAGAATCGCAGCCTCAATGGCGCCAACAAACTCGATCGTAAACCATCCGCCGAGGTTTCCCAAAACTTACTCGCTCAAGGACGGAAGTTCCGCATCTTCAAATACCTTCCGAAAACAACAAATCCAGCTTGCCCCCAATTGTAGACCAAGAGGAGGCAAACAAGGTTACGGATCCTAAGGCATCGGCTTATCACAGTATGTACACCATCCTACAAAGTTCTCGCTACCATCTCAAGGACAAGATTCGTGCCTTGATCGATGTTGAGTCTACATCCAAACCCTCTAAAGAGAAGAAGGTGGGAGCAAATGCAGCCTCTATAAGCTTCGATCGTTCCTTCGATTGGTTCCAACCGACGCTGTGAAGGTAGGAATGAAGATGGTGAATGAAGATCCTCACGGCAACGAAGAAGGCTCGCATCAGCACACCTACTCAAGAAACGGAGAAATCCTTGGGTCCACCCCGACTTGCCGGAAGACGATCAAGGACTACATCCCTACCAAAAGGAAGACCAAGGGAAAAGGCAAGCTATGCCATGCCGCTCAGAATTCCAGAGAAGGATGATGAAAAAGTAGCCACCTTCCATTTCCTCAAGAGGAGCCTCAAGTTCGCTACTAGGAGCGGATAATGTAATATAGTTACAAATATCCTGAGGCTCCAAACCCAAATGCTAAGACACCGCTTAACTGGGGTGACCACGACTCTCTCACTGCGCAGAAAGGACATCAAAGAAATACCGCTAAAGAAAAAGTACCAGCAAAGGAGAAATGTCTCAGTCCGTGAAGCTCAACTCCCGGCAGCCCATTCAATCGCCTGACAGAGGGATAGACCGAACATCGGCTCTCCATACCGCTTCGACGCCATGGCCCACCGGCTAACATCCCGCCAATAACTTTCACGAAGGTTCTGCTGTCAAAGGAAACCCGAAGCTTTCAAGAAGCTCGGCCGATTCGAGGTGTTTCTCACTGGATCAAGCCGATTCCTAAGAATCTACACAACAATGCAACTTGGCAACCAAACACTTCCATCACTTTTACAAAGGAGGATATGCATCTGAGATTCCAAGCACGATAGGCCGCTATACTTCACCGGTATTGGCTCTAGTGAAGTTAACCGATCCAAGTCGATCCGGTTCCGGCCGGAGCATCATGCCTCAGCGCCATGTATCACCTTGAATCCCCGCCGAAGTCAGCGCCAACGCACAATGATCTATGGTTTAACACCGGTCTCGCCGCTTGGTAAAATCCGGATAAAGTGCCAAATGGGGATAAAGTCCAAGTCACCGCTATGTGATTGACGCAGACTTCCTATAACTTATTGTTGGTCGACCTTTGATCCACGGTAACGCTATAGTCCCATCTACTCTTCATCGTCTCCAAATATGTAGACACTAATAATGAGGTCAAGACGGTGGTCGCGACAAACACCGCTTAAGGGGTAGAGAATTATTTTATCGATTCTCTCCTCTACTGAATGAGTCCTAAATCATCGCCCGCACCCACGACAGCGTGAAGAAGCCGATAACCGCCGGGCTTGATTATAGTGGTGGTTTTGTTTTGAATGACATTGTACCCCTTGTAATCAATCTTGACGATGAAGAATCGCCGATGAACATTGTAATTGGCAAATTGCCGATGAATCAATAAATGACGATTTAGAGTATCCTTTATCTTTGAATGATGTAATGACAGTTTATACAACGACTCAATTGCACTTACCAACTCTGCCATCTTGCTTTACACAAAAGCAATTCCAAGACTCCTTTGGGACAACACTCGCCATCCCACTAAGATCAAGTAGTGAAAAGACTTGGTTTACTTGAGATGCGGTTCCAACGTCAATCATTTCTTAGAAGAAGATGAAGATGACAACGGCCTATCCTCCACACATTCAGATATAGTACGTAAACACCGGGTATCATGAAGAAGTGGGGCACGACTTGGACACAAGGAGAAGGTCTATGTTTGCAGGTCCTCGAAGTCCCTCCCATGTCCCGAAGCCCATAACTACTATGCATTCAGACGGGATTGGGATACCTAATCATCCTCGAAGATGAATGCTCATTGATTGATAATAATCCACCCGATGAGGGAGACGACATTCGCCCGATTCTTCTGGCTTGGGATTCCGACACCACCTCGAGCTTTCAAGGCCTTGATGTCTAATATGGCCATCATCGATCCCGCTACTATTGAGGGTGATGAAATATGCCAACATGGGAAGACCCATGGATCCATCAACTCGAGCAGCTTTGGGATAGATTCAACAAAGAGACCCCTACTAAGGACCAGGTAACCCAGCTAATATGGGTGATGAGGAGCATCCTAAGCTCATAAACATCAAGAATACTCTTCCCTCGAAGAAAAGGAAGAGTTGATCGCTCTAATCAGGAATATATCGATGTATTTGCCCGAGCTACGAGGACATGCCAGACTGACCCTAATGTGGCAACACATCGCCAACATCAACGTGATGTCAAACCCGCAAGCAATCGCGAAGACGGTTTCGGCCCACAAATCTTACAGCGCATCGAGACGGCGTAAAGAAACTCATAGAATCGGATTCATCGAGGAAATTCAACACCCGGATTGGGTGGCTAATATAGTCCCTCCATGAAGAAGAATGGTTCGATTAGGATCTGGTCGCATCACGAGACCTAAACGCCGCTGCCCAAAGGATGATTTCCTCCGCCAATCACCGACGCCATAGTTGACAATACGTGGATTCGAGGATGTCCTTATGGATGGTTTCTCGTTACAATCAAATCAAGATGCACCCCGATGACGCCCAAACACATGCCGCTCAACGCCCGCCGGTATATTTTGCTACACGGCCATGCCGCTCGGTTTAAAGAACGCCGCAACATACCAAACAGCAATGACTAAAATTTTCCGTGATCATCTCCGAAAACGCCGAATGCTACGCCGATGACTTGGTCGTGAAAAGCCGCGGACAAAGGAGATCATATCAAAGATCTTAGAACGGTATTCGAGCTCATGCGACTCATCGCCTAAAGATGAACCCCGCCAAATCCTTCCTTGGGATGTCCAGCAGTAAGTTCTCTTCGCCACCGACAAAGGAATCCACGCCGATCCCGATAAAGTGAAGGCCTCAAGAGTTGCAACCTCCGAAATCCGAGAGAACTCGTGGGTTACAAGGGCGACATGACATCCGACGGTTCATATCGAACCTATCCGGGAAGTGTCAACCATTCTCTAAATTGAACAAGAAGGGCGGTCGCTTATTCGACGACGATGTCGAAAGCCGCTTTGAAGAGATCAAATCAGATCTCGCTAAACCTCCCGTTTTGTTGCACCGTAGCCGAAAACCGCTCCGATCTATGTCAAGGCAACGGATCATTCGTTGTTTTACTCGCAGACGACGATAAATGGGTCAACGCAATGTGTACCTCGAGCCGAACATTGGTCGGCGCTACGAGTCTCGACAATGGTCGTGAAGCAGGTTCTTGCATTAGTGTTCGCGATTCGTAAGATGCTACACTATTTAGCCTGCGCACGATTTATGTTATTCTAACGTGAACCGTCCGATATTTATGACCCACCGGCTTCAATGAGTTCGCTGCCTTAAATGGGCCTTGCTCTTGTCCCAATACGACTCGCACTTCAAACAACGT
This sequence comes from Asparagus setaceus, assembly GCA_012295165.1. NCBI lineage: Eukaryota > Viridiplantae > Streptophyta > Magnoliopsida > Asparagales > Asparagaceae > Asparagus > Asparagus setaceus. The sequence goes on from CM022710.1 coordinate 29,637,709, forward strand.
AGTCACCAAAGGGCAAGCGACGGCGATCTCGGCGCCAACCCGACAACGGATGCGTTGAGCTATATGATGATCTTCCTGATGAAGTCCAAGAAGTCAACACTACGCCGCACCAACAAATATGGCGATTGTACTTTGACGGAGCTTCGCCACTAATGTAGCAAGTACCCCGACGCTTCTAAAATCTCCTCCGAGTCTGAGTTGTTTGATTTCCGGAATCATGTCATGCCCCGCTTATTCACTCACCAACCCTCGCTCCAATAACGTGAGTAATACAACGCGCTACTTATCGGACTTAGCTTCGCCAAAGAGCCGGGGTCAATATCTCGCCGCATGGAGATTCACAACCGATAGTTGCGTCCGGTGACTACGGCGAGGAACTCGATCCGTCCCCTATCATCGTAGCCGCTGAAATGGCCGACTCATTCAAGAATTCTTCATCGAATATATCCCACGCTTCCAAAACGCCACGCAGATGCACCGCGGCGCAATGTCTAGCACAACCTTCCAGACCGAAAGCAATTAGTTACGGTCAGACTCACCACTCTTCGCACTAATATATGATGGGGTACAAGAAGACAAAGGGTAGTTACCAAAGAGGTACATGCAACCCAAACCAAGTTAGAGCCCCGAGATTGGCGCTTCTATCGCCGACACGCTTTACACGGTATTCTCGCCGAAGACGGAAGAGAGAGTCAATCCTCCAAGAGCTCCCAGATTCTTTTACACACCTGAAACCCGTGATGCTATATCACGGGTACGATGGTCTTTACTCCGATGCCTTTCAAACAAGGAGGTAAGAGGTCCTTCGAAGCACACGAAGGTGAATGTGGTGCACACCACCGGTCCCAAACTCTACGATCGAATCGAGAATGGGCTACTTTTGGCCAACAATGGTTAATGACGCAATGAGCACGCCGAAATGCCACGCGGTCAAATTCACGCCAATTATATGCATCACCGCCAGAGCAATCGCATCCTTCGCCACATCCCGCCATTCGAGACATGGGGAATGGACGCTGTAGGTCCCATTTTTCCTCCGCCGCTAAAGGAGATCGCTTTATTCTAGCGACACCGACTACTTCTCCAAGCGGTCAAGCAATCCCACTAAAGGAGGTCAAGGCGAAGTACCGCCATCGATTCATCAAACACCATGTCATCTATCGACATGGTGTCCCAAGACGGATCGCATGACAACGGTCCCCAATTTATCGCAATTCCTTCATCAAGTTTTATGTAAAATTCAAGATACAAGATGTCTCGCCGACATGTTCTATAATCCAGCAGAAATGGGTTAGCCGAGTATGCTCAACAAGACGATCATCAAGATTTTGTCGCTTGTGAAGAATAAGCCAGACCGACGATAAACTCGAGAAGCACCGCATATCGCGACAACGGCACGACGCCAACAGAGCCACCCCGCACTCTCCTCGTCTACGCGTGAAGCCATTCTCCGTTGGAAATCCAGATTCCGCCACTTCACGCCTCTTGCAACAGAGATGACGACCAAGAACAACATCAAAACGCCTCAAGAGCTTGAGATGTTAGATGAGAAGCTACCGAGGCTCAACAATGCATTGAGTTCTATCAAGCTAGAATGTCGAGGGCTTTCAACAAGAAAGTTCGACAGAGAACCTTTAAGGAGGGAGATTCCGCCCCGCTAGACAATCGATAATCCTCACCTCTAAAAAGAAAGGTAAATTCGAACCCAATGGGAAGGACTGCTTATAATAGACACGGCCTATTCAACGTGCATATCGCCTTATCACAATAATGGCGACCGCAATTAATGCCGATAAATGGGAAGTTTCAAAAATACTATCCTTAGTATATTCGTGATAACCCATTTTGATGGGAAATTCTCGAGAATATCTCACTCATGAGGATAACCATGTTATTGTGTTTTCTCCAAAATTCTCTCTCACCGACAAATTCATTGACGGTGGGCCCACTAAAAATCTCTTGGTCCAACCACCAAGAAAATCCCTCTCGATTCCTTCCACTAACCAGAGGTCCACTTTTCAATTCGTTAGCAATCCTAAAAAACAAAGCTATCCGCACTCTTCCAAGATTCTGAATGGAGATCCCATTCTTAGTTTCTCATCTGGGAAATAGAATACATTCTTCCTTTCCCACATTTTACCCGAGATAGAATACATTCTTCCTTCCGTAAGCAAGAGATAGAATACATTCTTCCTCTCTTGTCTTAGATTCTGAGTGGAGATCCCACTCTTAGTCTCATCTTTCAAGATTCTCAAAATGGAGATCCCATTTTTAGTCTCTCCCACTCGAAACAGACAAAAATCCTTCCTTTCCAATATCCGAGATAGAGACAAGATCCTCCTCTCCATCAATAAGAGATAGGATACAAAACCTTCTCTCTTATTTCAAATTGCGGAGCACCGGAGATAGGACACAAAACCTTCTCTCCACCGGCAAGAGATAGGATACAAAACCTTCCTCTCTTGTTCATCCCTTACCCTGAGATAGGAGACAAGATCCTCCTTCCTCTCCACCCTGAAATAGAATACATTCTTCCTTTCCCACCTCAATCAACCTTAGTCCGTCAATCCTTCTCCGTCAAAAGAAGGCCAAGATTCATCTTGGGGTTTCATCCTCAAGCCTAAGAAGGATGAAGTCGACGCCAACACGCCGCCGTTTAGTCTTTCTCCGATTGAAGAAGACACCGAGTTCGACTGGGTATTTCATCCCGCCTAAGAAGGATGAAGTCGACACCTAACACGCTGCCGCCGGTTTAGTCTTTCTCCGATTGAAGAAGACACCGAGTTCGATTCGGGTATTTCATCCCAAACCTAAGAAGGATGAAGTCGACGCCACACGCTGCCGCCGGTTTAGTCTTTCTCCCATTGAAGAAGACACCGAGTTCGATTCTCGGGTATTTTATCCCGAAGCCTAAGAAGGATTAAGCCAACGCCACACGCTGCCGGGTAGTCTATTCCCTGATAAAAGACGGCTTCAATATTCAACATCGTAGCATTAAGTCTAAGAGTTTCATTCTTTTAGCACAACGCTGTGTGTAGAACGGATTCGATAATCTACATGCTAGCCCAACTCAAACGGTAGTTGGTAAAGGCTAATCAAACCGCTGAAGGTCGGGTCGGCAATAACCCTAAAGTCGACGCCTAACACGCCACGGGTTTAGTCTTTATCCGATTGAAGAAGACACCGAGTTCGATTCGGGTATTTTATCCCGAAGCCTAAGAAGGATTAAGCCAACGCTTCACACGCTGTTTGGTAGTCTATTCCCTGATAAAAGACGGCTCACGATTCAACATCGTAGCATTAAGTCTAAGAGAGTTTCATTCTTTTAGCACAACGTTGTGTGTAGAACGGATTCGATAATCTACATGCTAGCCCAACTCAAACGGTAGTTGGTAAAGGCTAATCAAACCGCTGAAGGTCGGGTCGGCTAATAACTCCAAAGTCGACGCCAACACGCTACGGTTTAGTCTTTATCCGATTGAAGAAGACACCGAGTTCGATTCGGGTATTTCATCCCGGCCTAAGAAGGATTAAGCCAACGCCACACGCTGCTGTTTCCGCATTCTTGCCCGTGAAAGAGCACCAAGCCTATGTATTCAATATCATAGCAACAAGTCTAGAAGAGTTTCATTCTTCCAAAGACAACGCCACATGCGGAACGGATTTGGACAATCCGCACGCCAGCCCAATTCAAACGGTAGTTGGTAAAGGCTAATCAAACCGCTGACGGCCGAGGGTTTGCCAAAATCCTATAAGTATTATGGTTAATTATTTCGCTAAATAAAAGAATCACAATAGAGCACAAAAGAGGACGTAAATATGTTTTGCTTTAACTCGATACTTTATTGAGGAAAGCTTGTTGAAGTTCCTCCCGGCTCGCCCCGAAGTCTCCTCGCCATTAAGGGCCTCCGCAGCCTCTTCTTGATGTCAACCAGCCTTCTACTTCGAGAGTTCAAGTTCCTCGCACGATCACAGAGTTCTTTGTTGGCCTTCGCCGCCTTCAAGACGACAGCTCTCCTCGCCGCTGAAGCTCCTGCTCGAGCTCTACTCGCTTCTCCAGAAATGGACACAAGACCAAAATGTCCCACGGAAGATGAAGCTTCAAAGAATGCTAGCCTCCAATGATGCACCCGCCTCGCTGCATTTGAACTCCGAAGTCCAAGAATAACGCAAGCATCCCGCCAAGCCGCCAGCGAGCCTCGATATATGAGGCGAGCCCGCTACTTCAAAATCTTGTAGACTTTGGAGCTTAACCTCTAAATGGTCGAAATCATCGAAGGTGGCTCAAGTGCACTCAATCTTCCGTGATATTCTCCCATGCCCTACTCCAAATAGGATTATGAGTATAAACTAATTCCCCGGTTCTTAACGAAGTTCCCGGAGAATATTACCATATTCTTAAGGATAACTCGATAACCCTCAATTTCCTCCATGTGGGACCTCAAGGAGGGATAAAATTCGACGAGGCTTATATCGACGCCGACAACGCTTCTACCTCGAAGGACTCTCACATCGCATCGCCGATTCATACATCGCCGAGGGCCTACTAATCAACAATTGGGAAGAATACCTCCCACCGTGGATGAACACACCGCAACGAAGTACGCAAGAGCGACGCCAACCAACATGTCGCCAACGAAGGATTCACCGATCAACGGTTCGATCTACAAAAGAATTCCCCGATCAACGGAGGAATCTCGAGGGTAAATTGGACGACAATCCAATCGAGTCAACAACAAGAAGGAAACTTGATTAGCTACAGCCGAATTCCAACAACGGTCAAGCAATAAATGCAAAGACCGCGACACCTCGGATCCTACAAAGCACCGGAGAACCCGAGAGGATTGGAGGAATCAAATACCGAGCCAACCTCAAAAGAAATTCATCTATCGACTTCGGTCGAGATTTCACAACGGTCGACAAAAATGCAAGATCGTAATACCTTCAGAATCCTACAAAGCACCGGAAAGATCAAGGGAATGGAGAGATCAAACGCCGTGGTCATTCACAAGTCCTATCACGCCAATTAAGGAGTGAAGGTTTCATGTCCAAAGCATCCCGCACTCATCAAGAATCGACCGAGACGCTTTGGAGGGGTATCAGAGGCTAAAAATTGCTTATCGCATCTCAACAAGACTCGTGAACGGTGGGTTGATAACCGACGATCCATCCGACGGCGCGACTCGAACGCCGCCGACGGATTACGCCGCAAAACGCCAGAAAGTGAGTCGCAGGCGCATTTGAGCCGGAAACGACGCCGCCGCGGAGAAAACCCGACGACGGCTCAACGAGGCGAAGTTGGCTAAACTCAAAACGCTGACAAGACGGAATCAACCGCATTTAGTCCGCCGATGCAAACGAACCGCTTGAGCTCGAAAGTTGATCGGACACGGACTCAACACAACGGCGACATCACCGAGCAAAACTAAGCCCGAAGACCGAAGAATCGACGAAGAATCGACGGAGAAGTCGACGAAAAACGACGCCGAAACGACGGAGCCAGCTGCCAAACCTCTACCAAATTGTTAGTAGGGTTCAGCCACTTTGCCGAGCCACCGCCGAGGTGCCTCGCCAAGTGGTCGAGGGAGGCCGCAACCACCGAGCCACCTCGCCAACTTGTCGAGGTGCCTCTGCCAAGGGTCGAGGTGGTTCTGCCAAGTGGCCGAGCCACCTGGTCGGGCTACAGCACTCCCCCTTGGTTTTTGTATAAATAGGGGGTCTTGCTCATGGGGAGGGATTTCGGATCTTGACTGGGACTTGGTGATTTTGGCGGACTTCAAGAGCCCTCGCGAAGATCTACGACGACGGTTCCGGTGCACCGGCAGCTCAAGTCCAATGACGCCGATCTATAGGCGGAAGGTAAACAAACTCGGTCGAACTACAGATACCCTCTAGGTTAAGCTTCGCCTTAACCTCGTGGATAGCGCGGATTTCTCCTTGTAGATCTCACCCGCCCGCGATCCTCTCCTTCGTGAGTGTGATCCCCGCAGCGATCCTCTCCTTCGTGAGTGTGATCCTCAGCGCTTCGCTTCCTTCGCGGAAACGAGCCCCTACGCCTCAGAAGTTCCGAACCCGGTTTACACCAGATCGGATTGCGCGGTGGTCAACTGACTAATAAAAGTCCCCTACAGCAAAGAACTCGACGCAAGCCGGTGATCCCGTAAAATAGAGATCCTCGCTTGTTCACAAAAGGAAGAGAGTTGTAATTTTCGCTTTCATTGTACGCCTAAAATAAAGGCATTTTTCTTTGTTTGAAACTTTGTTGTAGGCCAACGGCCGTAAACGAATTCAAACGAGCAATGAATAACAAACCAACTTTCTCCGCCAACGTGGGTCGCTAATAACCCTAAAGTCAACGCCACACGCTGCTGGCGGGTTTAGTCTTTCTCCGATTGAAGAAGACACCGAGTTCGATTCTGGGTATTTTATCCCGGCCTAAGAAGGATAAAGCCAACGCTTCACACGCTGCTGTCGGCTTAGTCTTTTTCCGATTGAAGAAGACACCGAGTTCGACTGGGGTATTTCGTCCCAAGCCTAAGAAGGGATGAGTCTACGGTAACACGCTGTCGGGTGGTCTCTTGCCCGTAAAAGAGTAACGTAAGCCTATGTATTCGATATCATAGCAACAAGTCTAGAAGAGTTTCATTCTTTTAGCACAACGCCACGCATGAACGGGTCCGATAATCCGCGACGCTAGCCCAACTCAAATGGTAGTTGGTAGGCTAATCAAACCCGTTGATGGTCGAGGGTTTGCCAAAATCCTATAAGTATTATGGTTAATTATTTCGCATCTAAATAAAAGAATCATAATAAGCAATGAAGGGAATAAATCTTATTCATTTGAAGCAAATATAGAAGGAGCTACAATTGTCGGTGACAATTGATTCAAGCAAAGTTATGATAATACATCTAAATAAAAATCGTGAACGACTGGCCGAACAAAGAGAACGAAAAGTCTCGCAAAGACATCGACTTCATTGGCGCAATCCAAGAATGTGAAGGAAGCAAGGTCAGCCTTGGCGGCTAATTTTTCCTCTGGATCGCTCGAACCCGAGCCTTGGCTTCCTTCTCGTTCTTCAATTGCGGCATGTGGGTTGATTTCCTCACGATCACCGCCAGGACTCTGCTTTCACGCTCAGCGACATCCTCGACTCGTGCACTCACGCTGCGGAAATCCTTCAACGCTTCTCCCTTGAACACCCGGATCCCCAGACGCTCGACATGGGTGTGGTACAAGTTTATCTTACGCCGAATCGACGTTGTCGCTCATATGAGTTCGAAAATATGATCTCTTGCTCTGATATTCTCCTCTCGCGAAGGGCGCGTTCACGAGAAGCCTTGATCCGAGCTTCGTCGACGAGTCGCATCACCTCATCGTATGGTTCAAAAAAGGCTAAACTCTCCACACGGTACGCAAGAGTTAGCCACCGTGAGCTTCGCCACAACAAGTAGCTAGCCGAGGTCCACCAACGCTACCGAATTTCCTCCAAGCTACTCAATATGAATGGGCAGAAGTCCATAAAGGTCGCCCATCCAACCCCGAGAATAGAGATCGCCTGTTTCAAACCATTCTCTAACAGCTGAAGAAGACCCATCACAGAACCGGAATCAGGAACAGCAGATTTTTGGCCCGGGGCAATCTCGGCGATCGGTTGAATCCGTGGAAGTGGTCCGTCAAGATCAACCGGGGGCCTCCATCCGCGCCCTATGCTCGAGGGTCGGGAATCCCGGTTTCGCCAAGGCCGTGGAGGAAGGCGGTGGATCGGACGATGGAAGCGATCCCTCAGACTCGTCATCCGAAATTATGATAGTCGGCTCAGGCTTCGCTGGTTTCTTCCTGCGGGTATTCGCCCCGCTACGGTTCGCTTCCTCGGTGGAAAGAGGTGTTCTCCCGGATGACCTTAAGAATCGAGACTTGACGTTTGGAGCCTTCGAAATAGACGAATAATTGTCGGAGCATCCGCCTACCACAAGAGAACAAAGGGTTAGTAGACCATTTAGGAGGGAATATCTTAAAAAGAAAAACGGCGTAAGGCGTAGAACTCTTCTCAGAACCCTATGAGATTGAGTCACGACCTGATAACGGGTACGACGATTTCATCCGTATCGAATACCCGGAGAACGATAAATATAGCCGCAATATATTCCGTTCTACAGGGCGAGAGTACGGTGTGAAATCGCTCCCGTTAAAAACATCGAGACGGGTGATCTTTGAAGCCTTAATTCTCACGAAGGAGAATCACAGCTCTTCCCAATCGCCTCACAAAGGAGAACGAAGCGGGGCCATAACTAACGGTACAACTGAAGGCCGGTCCCCACAAAGGAGGATTTCGGCTCTTCCCAATCGCCTCACAAAGGAGAACGAAGCGGGGATACAACACATATATGCACGAGAAGATAATAAGTTGGCGCACCACCGAAAGAAGGAGGCATGCATTCACGCAGCTGCGGCGAAGTTGAGCTAATTCTGAGCGCTGCGGATCGCCCCGACGACATCGAAGCCGCAAAAGCACGATTTAAAAGTCGATACACAACCGAAAATCAGCAAATAAAGTCAAAAGGCTACAAAATCCGACGCCGAAGCACTGACGGGCGCCGGCATGACATCACCGCCACGCTCGGACGCTGGAGTCTGGGCCACGGCCATTGGCACTCGGGCGCCGCTCGCAGCGCTGCGACCTCGGTGGCGCTGCGGCACTGGGCCACTGGCCGCAGGCGCTGGCGACTGGCGCCGCTGCACTTCGCTGCTGCCGGTGCGCTGGCGCTGGCTGGCGCTTACGGCGCTGGCTTCTACGGGTTGCCGGGGCTGGCCACACACGACCGGCTGGCGCGCTTCGCCGCCGGGTCCGCCATTCAGCCGCCGTCTCGCTGATCACTTCTGGCCTTTCTCGTGGTCCGCTACACCAGACGACAAAAAAAAGGGAAGAAAAGAAGAAAAAGAATTTACAAAACACTTGTATACATACCTCGTTGTTCGAGAGAGATGAGACGGCCAGAGACGAGATGAGAAAACAAGAGAGAGAGAACACAGGGGCCGCCTAGGTCGAGGCAAAGAGGGGTATGGGTATTTATAACAACTCCTAATGGGCCCAAACCAATTCTAATTAGGACTCTAATCAGCCCCTAATTAGGAGTCCTAATTGAACCTTATCCGATGTCAAAATAAGTGCCAAATCAGTCCGTTGATTGGCTCCTACCCCCTCCGCCAAGTTTGGAAAGATTCTGAAGATTTATTCGGTAGAATAACATCTCGCGAAGGTCACCATCGACGCCGATCAACGCGTCGCCTAATCCTACTCCAACTAGGATTACGAGTATAAACCGCTTCCCAATTTGTCGAGAGTTCCTAAGAATATTTTCACAAAAATATTCTTAGGGATAACTCGATCGTATGGATTGCATCGACATCAACGCTGCCGCCTAATCCTACTCCAACTAGGATTACGAGTATAAACCGCTTCCCAATTTATCGAAGTTCCTAAGAATATTTTCACACAAAATATTCTCGTGGATAACTCGATCGCGGATTGCATCGACGCCGATCAACGCCGCCTAATCCTACTCCAACTAGGATTACGAGTATAAACCGTTTCCCAATTTATCGAGAAGTTCCTAAGAATATTTTCACACAAAATATTCTCGTGGATAACTCGATCGTATGGATTGCATCGACGCATCAACGCCTAATCCTACTCCAACTAGGATTACGAGTATAAACTGCTTCCCAATTTATCGAAGTTCCTAAGAATATTTTCACACAAAATATTCTCGTGGATAACTCGATCGTATGGATTGCATCGACGCCGATCAACGCGTCGCCTAATCCTACTCCAACTAGGATTGCAGTATAAATCGCTTCCTAATTTGTCGAGAAGTTCTAAGAATATTCTCACAAGAAATATTCTTAGGAATAACTTCGATCGTGCGGATTGCATCGGCCGATCAGCGTCGCTAATCCTACTCAACTAGGATTACAGTATAAGCTGTTTCCAAATTTTCAACGAGGAGTTCCCGGAGAATAAACCCATATTCTTAAGGATAACTCGATAACCCTTAATTTCCTCCCACCATAATATCCAAGAGAGGAATAATCTGACGAGGCGTGAAAGTCATGGCGACACCGGACGATATGTCCAAATTCAAGAAACTTCACCCACCGTGGATAATCACATCCCAACAACGGTCAAAGCATCGCGACTTGCCGAATCGGCTAAGACGATGGTTGAAAGCCAAATGGTCTCTGTTTCAACAAGGAATCCTGAGGATATCTCCATGAAAAGATCAGTCCTCGGCGTGGTTAAACCAACAACACATGTGATGATGGAAGAATTAGCCGATTAAAGGTTATGAAATTCCATGTATCCCAAGACGCACCAACGGTCGCAACAAAGGAGTTCACGACATATGGAGAAGTCCAAAGTCCGATGGTTAGTCAAACAACGCACCAACCGACACGAAGTTACAAACAAAACTCACCCACCAGCTTCAATCAAGATAACAAGCGGTCGACAATAAATGCAACACCGCGGATCTTATCAGAATCCTACAAAGAACCGATGATCCGAAGAATCAAGACTTGAAGCTATCTTTGGGACCCTCACCATCAAGGCCGGAACCATCATGTCCAAAGCATCCCGCACTCATTAAGAATTGAGACCGAGACGCTTTGGAGGGGTATCAGAGGCGCTGAAAAATACTTACAAGATCCCCAAACCAACTCGCGGACGGGAGTCGGCGAATGACAACCCATCGAATGATGCACGCCGGATCGTTAAGACGCGAACTCGACGGCGAACCCATTGCCACAAGCACGGTTTAAACCGACTTGAATGGACGATCGGATTTCGAGACCGCTGAACCGAACGAACCAAGAATTAGTCCCTAATCAAATACGACGGAATCTAAGTCCGAGAAAGCCAAGAGTCGTGAAAACGACAAACGGGGAAAAAAGAAGCTTAAGCGGGCGCCTACCAACTTGGCCGAAGTTACCTACCAAGTGGGTCGGCGGTTCTCCACCATGGTCGAGCCACCTCTACCAACTTGGTCGAGGTGGCTCGCCACCATGGTCGAGCCACCTCTACCAACTTGGCCGAGGTGCCTCTACCAAGTGGTCGGGTAGCTCGCCACCATGGTCGAGCCACCTCGCCAACTTGGTCGAGGTGGCTCGCCAAGTGGCCGAAGCCGCCACCCCCTATGCTATAAATAGGGGTTCTCCTCACTTCAAGGGGTGGATTTTGGAGACTTTGAGGTCGGATTTTGGGATTTGGGCTTGGATTCCGCGGACTTCAAGAGCCCTCATGAGATCTACGACGACGGTTCCGAAAGCACCGGCGAGCTCAAGTCCACCGACGCCGATCTACAGCGGAAGGTAAACAAGCTCGGTCGAACTACAGATACCCTCTAGGTTAAGCTTCGCCTTAACCTCGTGGATAGCCTGGATTTCTCCTTGTAGATCTCACCCGCCCGGCGATCCTCTCCTTCGTGAGTGTGATCCCAGGCGATCCTCTCCTTCGCGAGTGTGATCCCCGCAGCGATCCTCTCCTTCGTGAGTGTGATCCTCAGCGCTTCGCTTCCTTCGTGAAACGAGCCCTCTACGCCTCAGAAGTTCCGTAACCCAAGTTTACACCAGATTGAATTGCGCTGTGGTCCACGGACACAACAAGTCCCCAAGACAGCAAAGAACCCACGCAGTTTGGGACCTCGACATAACAGATCCTCGTGTTTGTTTAGGAAGAAGTCGTAATCTTTTTGATTTTCATTGTACTTTAAAATAAAAGGCAATTTCTTTTTGAATTTTGTTGTAGGCAAAAGAAGCTGTAAACAAATTCAAATCAATGACAATCATCCCGACTTTTACCGCGAACACTACTGCATTATGTTCAGTTCTGATTCCTTCTTGCAGGCTATTAAGTCATGTTCTATCGCTATGTGCACGTAAAGATCGCTGATGATTTATCAAGGTGGTTCATTCTTAATATAGTGACAGCCACAGCAAGGGAAGAGGGAAGACTATTCAAAATGATTGCCACTTGCATTTTTTCCGGAATTTCGATCCCAACAGTGGATAAGCCCTTAGCCTTGACAATCATCTTATTAATATGTTCTATGACATTGTCTCCCTCTTGCATACGACAATAATTTTATTTATGCAAGAGTAGCTGAATGTTAACTTCAGAGGCAGTGTCATATTTTTCTTTTATAGCTTTCCACATGTCCATAGAAGTTTTGTAAGTTTCCAAAACTTTGATCAAGTTATCTTCCATGAACATGAGCATTAGGCTTTTTGTCTTTTTGTCTATCGACTTTCACTGTTCAAACCCTTTCTTTTCTTCAGGTGTAGATTTATCAGTAAGGGTTGGAGTAGTGATTTCTATTACATTATTGATATTGTCATGAATAAGGGCATATTCTATTTTTCTATGCCACACGTCATAATTACTGCAATTAAATTTGTTAATTTTTCCTAGTTCTGATAGAACAAGTTTACTAGCCATTCGGTAGAAAACTAAAACTAAAGTTCCAATAACAAAGATTATATGTATTACTAACAGTAATGCTAAAGATAATATGATTAAATGATAATATATAAATAAATAAACAAAAAAAAATTTAAACCTGACCGCAAGGAGGTGTTGGGCTCTGTTTTAAAGAAGGCGACTCCAACTCGAGCTAGCTCTGAACTGAGCGGCGACGATCGGAGAAGATATTGTCGAAGATGAGTCGATGCGGACAACGTCGTCTCTGGTCTGATCGGAGGCGATAAGTCAAGGCGTTCGGTTGAGGTCTGGTCGGTCGAATTTGGCGAAGCGCAGATTGTAGTACAGAAAATAGTTGATCAGATCAAAATAAAATAAATAAATAGACCTAACCAAATGCCTTCAGTTGGTAGGCGGAGCTGTGTCGAGTCTGTGCAGATCAACGAACGGAGGGAGGAATCTCGAAGAGGAGCTCAAGCAGCGAGAGATCTCCAGCTTGAAGATGATGAATTAGGAGAAGGGTTCCTTTGAGAAATTATTCTTGATGAGGGGTTTTTCAAAAAAAAAAAAAAACACAAAAAAGTGGGACAAGATAGGGCAGTCTCTTGCTGTACCTTGGTTTGCGCATGTAACACACTTTGCCTTTTGTTCTGGAGAACACCAAACATGTTAAGTAGATCTCTGTTTCAGTTAAAGATGAGGTGAACTTTGTTTTTATTTTCTTCTTCTTGTCAGTTATATTTTTGGCATTGGACCAAAGACATAAGATTTCTCCAATGATCTGATAATTAATGGGCACAGGGTAGTAGCAATACTGGGCACAAGGGTATCATGACCATCGTCTCAATGAGTAGTAACACTGTTGCATATAATCACAGTTGATAACTGCAACGACAAAATATATGCTATAAACAAGTCTTAGCAAAAACATTTCCCATTATTATGATTACAAACCAAATACAAACAGCTCAACAAAGATAGTTTCGACGATTCATACACAACTCTGATTCAACACCACCTACAAAGTAGGACTCAACAATATTAGTACTGCCTTATTACTAACTAGCAGGATGCAAGCTTTGATATAGAAAACTAGAAGATAATACTTCTATTCACTTTTCCATGAAGAAAGAGGTGGGGTCTCTGAATCCTTCCAAGTCAGCATCATCGCAGAATTTCTATCGCCTTTAACAGCAGAAGCAAAAGATTCGAGTTGTGCCATTTCTTCCTTTGTCAGCTTAACAGATAGTGCTCCTATGTTTTGTTTCAAGTTCTCGATCTTAGTAGTTCCAGGTATAGGGCAAACATCATTTCCTTGGTGGTGAACCCAGGCTAATGCTAGTTGAGAAGGGGTGCATCCTTTTCTTGAAGCCATATCACTCACTCTTTCAAATAAGGTAATATTCTGCTCCAAATTCCCTGCCTGTAATCTCGGCAAGGACTGGCAAATAAAAGTCCATTATTAGTTGTTGGAATAGTTAGAATTATATGGTCTAACCATTAACTCCACTATCTCAATCCCACAAATATCTCAGTTGTTGAGACTAAGTTGGGTGATTTGGTCAAATATTGACTGAGTCAAGTTACATCTCCTAATTAGCCAAATTAACCAAGTGATATGTCTCCCACTATTCGTGAGATTATATATTTTCCTTACTCCCACTATATGTGAGTAGTAATTTTATTTCATTATTCATGAAATTTTACTTGACTTATCTATTCCTAAGTCCCATCTCAGAACGCTGCATCGTTTCACGCTGCTCAAAACGCTGCGGAACAAGACGCTGAACAAGGGGCCTCTTCCCAATAGGTTTTGACATGTTTTTAGTCCCACATCGAATTGTTTAAGGCCTAAGATGAGAGAGGGTTCTATAAATATAGACTGCTCCTTTTGTTTTAGAAAGAGGCCGAGGGTGCCGCTTTTGGAGGCCAAATTAGGTCTTTTGAGCCGCCGCTTGAGAGAGAATTTGTGAGAGATTAGAGAGTTTATTTGAGGGTTTTATTGGTGAGATCTTGTGTGATTGTAAACCCTATTTGTATTCTCTTTCTCTAGTAGTAAATCTCTCCCTCCTTGCCCGTGGGCGTAGGCAACTTGTCAACCACGTAAAATTTGTGTTTTTGCTGCTGATTTGATTTGTAATAACTTTTAGGTTTCTCATGTGTCACCCTAGAACTGATGAGAGGAAGAGTAAATATCCCACTTTGTTGAGATATTTGCTTGATTCTTGTTTCCTTGGTGAGACGGAATTTTATTGCGATCTAGCTCTCTTGTTGTGGCCATTGTTCTACAGAGGTGTCACGAAATTTTCCACAAGACAACAAGTGGTATCAGAGCCCAGATTTCAGATTTAGGGTTTTGAAGTTTGGTGGAGGAAGATTCTTGTGTGAAGCTTAGTTCTTGGAGTTCTCGGCTTCGGTGGAGATAGCATTAGGAGTTGCCGTTGGAGATTTCGCTTTCCTCGTGTGGTTAGGAAATCTATTTGGAATCCGATCTAGGGTTCAGTTGGGTGATTCTTTAATCCTATCAAAGTTGTTCTTTCTCTATAATTTGGAGTTAGTTTGCAATGGGAGAAGAAAGTAAAAGCAGGAAGTCAATGGCGAGTACAATACAAATGCAAGTTGGTTTTCATAACATCAAAATTAATGTGGTGAAGTACGACGCAAAATCAACTTTGGTTTGTGGATGAGCGACGCATGTGATGCTCAATGCTCAAAATTTGGAGGAGACCATCATGGTCCAAGAGAGGCCACCTAAATATGAAGAGGATGTATGGGATAAGATGAATAGGAACGCTGTGGTGATCAAGTCCCGCTTTGGAACAGAGCTGAAATATGATGTGATTGGGGTGACGCCCGCAATGAAGATGTGGAAAATTCTCAACAATAAGTATCTCAAGAGTGTTGAGAACAAGTTGCACTTGTCAAGACTCTTCGTGTTTCAGATGTCCGAGCACCTCACTATCGGCTCATGTGAACAACTATACTAAGTTGTTGTCCGACTTGGCAAATATTGATGAGAAGATAACGGATGAGTACAAGGCGCTTATTTTATTGGGCTCCTTACCGATGAGGAGTATGACACCTTTGTACTCACTTTGTTGAACGGACGCATTTCTATCGCCTATAGTGAAGTTACTAACGATTGACCAACAATGATTTGAGGAGGAAGGACAAGGAGACTTCCGCATGAGTACTTCAAAGCAGGCCTTGTCGACGAAAGGTAGAAGCCCATATCCCAAAGGTGGCAATAAAGGAGGTCAAAGTCAAGAAGGCCACCAATTGTCAAAGAACCACGCGATTCCGCAAAGAGCAGGACATTGGAAGAGAGATTGTCCAAAGCTCAAGGAGAAAGAAAATAGCAAGAAAAAGGGTCCAAGGCCAATGAGGTGAATATTGCTAAAGGCGATGATTCGACGATTCGTGCTATTCTCTATTGATTACTCCGATGTGAATCATGTGGAAGCATCGATTGGATGCTTGATTCCGGCGCTACTTATCATGTGACCCCTAGGCGAGACTGATTTGCATCTTTTGAGAAAGTCGACGGGGGTGTTGTTGTCATGGGAAATAATCAACCCTGTGGCATTTGTGGGATAGGTACTGTGCGGATTAGGATGCACGATGGAGTAGTTCGTGAGTTGAAGGAGGTGAGATTTGTTCCTCAGCTGAAGAAAAATCTTATCTCAATTGGAGCTTTGGAGGCGAAGGGATTCAATGTGACTTTCAAAAACGGTGTAGGGAAGGTTACTAAAGGATCTTTGGTGGTGATGAAAGGAGTCCGCAATCGAAATTTATACTATCCGAATGGGAGCACCGAGATCGCCACGCTGTTTCAGCTTGTTTCGTGAGGCGACAGAGCGTGCTTTGGCACTATAGGTTAGGGCACACAGTGAAAGGTCACCGCAGCGCTATGCAAGCGGGGCTATTAAAGGAGCCAAGAGTGGAAAAGTTGAGTTACGTGAGCATTGTGTTCTTGGCAACCGCACAAAGTTGAAGTTGAACGACCATCCATCGGGCGAAGGGTATTCGGACTACGTGCACCTGAGCGTTTGGGGTCCCACCAAGACGGCATCACTTGGTGGTAGACATTGGTTCGCCACATTTGTTGATGACTATTCTAAGCGATGTTGGGTGTACACCATGACGAAGAAGAGTGAAGTCCTAGATATATTCGTGGAGTGGAAGAAGAGATTAGAACCGCAGACCGAGAAAGATCAAGACGCTGAGATCCGACAACGGTGGTGAGTATACTTTAGACCCCTTCGCCAGCCTATGTCGAGACGAGGGCATAGAGAGACACTTCACGGTTAGTCATACACCGCAAAGAAATGGGGTGGCGAGAGGTTGAATCGGTCTTTGCCGGAGAAGGTTCGATGTTTATTGGCGATAGTGGTTTGGAGAAGATTTTTGGCCGAGGCACTTACATATGCGAGCCACCTCATCAACAGTCCTTCATCCGCGATTGGGGAAAGACCCTATGGAGAAGTGGTCGAGAGCCAAAGACGAGATTATGACCAGCTCAAGGTATTTGGGTGCCCCGTGATTTTATCATGTGAGAACAGATAAATTGGAACCGCGAGCTAGGAAGGCCATATTTGTAGGATTCAAGCGTGGTGTCAAAGGATACAAGCTATGGGATCCAGCTTGATAAGAAGATTGTGCCGAGTAGAGACGCCACATTTGATGAGGCTTCTATCTTGAAGCTTCCCAACTCTCATCGTGGAGAGTGACCCGACGAAGGAGATATCGCAGTGGTGGAGATCGATGCAGCTCCACATTGTCCGTGATGGTACAATATCCATTAGAGTGCCGACCGAGGTGACGCCAAAGCAGCACGACGGTAACACGGAGGATATGAGTACGATATGCAGATCGTGGACCGACGGCCAGTTCGTGATTCTATTGCGGTTCGGAGACGAGGAGAAACACACATATGCCAAAGACGGTATGCCGACACAGCTTGCATATGCACTTCCTGGAGAGTATCGATGAGATGATACCTACTACATTCGAGAGGCCGAGCAGAGTTCGAGGTCGATTCGCGCCGTAGCTATGCAGAAGAGATGGAGTCTCTTCACAAGAACGATACATGGGAGCTTGTTGAGCTTTCAAAGGGACGAAGGCAATTGGTTGCAAGTGGGTATACACTAAGAAGGAGGGCATTGAAGGTACTCCATTGAGGTTCAAAGCTAGGTTGGTTCGCGAAGGGCTATGCAGGAGGAAGGTATTGATTATAATGAGGTCTTCTCTCCGGTGGTGAAGCATTCGTCGATTCGATTTTACTAGCATTGGTGGCACAAGATGGTTTGGAATTAGATCAGTTGGATGTGAAGACAAAGATTTCTTCATGGTGATCTTGATGAAGAAATCTATATGACTCAGCCATTGGGATTCCGAGCTGCAGGGAAAGAAAAGTTGGTTTGCAGACTAAAGAAATCGCTATATGGTTTGAAGCAGTTTCCTCGACAGTGGTATAAGCGATTCGATGGTTTTATGCTTGGTTATTCATACACTCGAGCCGCTTTGATCCTTGCATATATTTTCGCAAGTTGAAAGGAGGTGCGATATCTATTTGTTATTATATGTCGATGACATGTTGGTTGCCTCTATTTCCGTGTCCGCTATAAATGAATTGAAGGCACAAATTTTCAAAAGAGTTCGAGATGAAGGATTTGGGTGAGGCTAAGCGCATTTTGGGGATGGAAATCGGCAGAGACAAGAAAAGGGCAAAATTTATTTGACACGATGGCTTATTTGAAGAAGGTTCTACAAATGTTCCATGTTAGCATGGATACGGCCGCCGCTGTACCATTAGGAGCCCATTTGAAGCTTTCACCGACCTTTCACCGAGGACGCTTGAAGATCGAGAGTTGATGTCGAAGACTCCATATGCGAAGCAGCTTGGAAGCTTGATGTACGCAATGGTATGTACGAGACCAGATTTGTCACAGCGGTGAGCATGGTTTCGAGATACATGCACGATCCAGAGTGGGTCATTGGAACGCCGTGAAATGGATTTTAAAGTACATTCGAGGCACGCTAAATGTTGGTTTGGTGTATGGCGGGACACTCTGGTGGGCGGTTGTGTGTTGGTTATGTTGATTCGATTATGCCGGATTTGATAAACGCCGGCCTACGACGGGTATGTGTTCACTTTGACCCGTGTGCGGTGTGTTGGAGATGCACCTTGCGGTCTGGTTGCTTTGTCTACGACGGAGGCGAGTATATGGCTATTACGAGGTCGTGGAAGGAGGCGATTGGCTTCGAGGACTTTTAGAGGAACTTGGTATATCGCGAACGGTCCGTCACCATTCATTGTGATAGCATGAGTGCTATCTATTTGGCTAAGAACCGTGTTCTTCATGCAAGAACGAAACATATTGACGCTCGTTATCACTTCGCTCGCGGATGTTCTTGAAGATGGTGATGTGGAGATTGTGAAGGTCCACACGAAAGATAATCCGCAGATATGCTCACAAAGGTGGTTCCAACAACAAGTTTGATCATTGCGAGACTTGTTGCACATTCGCGATTGCTGAGGCCGCTACGCCATTTGGTGAACTACGGAAGGCTTGATTCCTGGGCAAGAGGATACGAGGCGCCTTTATGATGCACGGTGTTGGTTTTGATGGGGAGGAGATTATTTGAACTTTCGTTTGGATTCCCGACTTGTTGTGGATTGAGTCCGTTGTCGTGGATTTATTCCACTTCGTCCTGGACGCAACAAGTGGGACATTTGGTTGTTTGGTGTCGGCTCAGTTTTGAAAGAAACTTCGCCGAGGTGGAGAATTGTGAACGCGGCATCGCTCACGCTGCTCAAAACGCTGCGGAACAAAGACGCTGCGGAACAAGGGGCCTCTTCCCAATAGGTTTTGACATGTTTTTTTAGTTCCACATCGAATTATTTAAGGCCTAAGATGAGAGAGAGGGTTCTATAAATATAGACCTGTTCCTTTTGTTTTAGAAAGAGGCTGAGGGTGCTGTTTTGGAGGCCGAAATTAGGTCTTTTTGAGCCGTCTTTTGAGAGAGAATTTGTGAGAGATTAGAGAGTTTATTTGAGGGTTTTATTGGTGAGATCTTGTGTGATTGTAAACCCTATTTGTATTCTCTTTCTCTCTAGTAGTAAATCTCTCCCCCCTCCTTGCCCCGTGGACGTAGGCAACTTGCCGAACCACGTAAAATTTGTGTTTTTGTTGTTGATTTGATTTGTAATAACTTTTAGGTTCCTCGATGTGTCACCCTAGAACTCGATGAGAGGAAGAGTAAATATCCCACTTTGTTGAGATATTTGCTTCAGATTCTTATTTCCTTGGTGAGACGGGAATTTTATTGCATCTAGCTCTCTTGTTGTGGCCATTATTCTACAGAGGTGTCACAAATTTTCCACAAGACAACAAGTGGTATCAGAGCCCAGATTTCAGATCTAGGGTTTTGAAGTTTGGTGGAGGAAGATTCTTGTGTGAAGCTTAGTTCTTGGAGTTCTCGGCTTCGGTGGAGATAGCATTAGAGTTGCCGTTAGAGATTTCGCTTTCCTCGTGTGGTTAGGAAATCTATTTGAACCGATCTAGGGTTGATTGGGTGATTCTTTAATCCTATCAAAGTTGTTCTTTCTCTACAATTTGGAGTTAGTTTGCAATGGGAGAAGAAAGTGAAAGCAGCAAGTCAATGGCGAGTACAATACAAATGCAAGTTGGTTTTCAGAACATCAAAATTAATGTGGTGAAGTATGACGGTAAAATCAACTTTGGTTTGTGGATGACCGACGTACAGGATGCGCTCAATGCTCAAAATTTGGAGGAGACCATCATGGTCCAAGAGAGGCCACCTAAATATGAAGAGGATGTATGGGATAAGATGAATAGGAACGCGTGTGGGGTGATCGTGTTCGCTTGGAACAGAGCTGAAATATGATGTGATTGGGGTGACGTCTGCAATGAAGATGTGGAAAATTCTCAACAATAAGTATCTCGCGAAGAGTGTTGAGAACAGGTTGCACTTGCTGCGAAGACTCTTCAGGTTTCAGATGTCCGGGAGCACCTCACTAGCGGCTCATGTGAACAACTATACTAAGTTGTTGTCCGACTTGGCTCATGTGAACAAACTGATTTAGTGATATTTATTGAAGGAAGACAATTTGAAAGACGTTCATCAGTAACGTGTTTGAAGAGGAGTGTACAAACTAAGAGGACTCCTACCACTTACCTTTTTAGTAATACACAACCTTTATCAACTGTAGATACAGCTGAAAGCTTCTGGTGAAAAACCGTTGCCAACGTTCTTCACAAAGAAATCTGAAGTTACATGCGAATGAGAGCCAGAATTACTGAAATCATCCAAACACGAACATGATCCTGGCAATTTGAAAGAAGAAGCAGGTTCGGATCATATTGAACAAAAAGTCACCGATGAGGAGAAGAAGGATAACTAAAAGGCTGAAATTTCTTGTGTCAAAAGAGAATTGGAGGAAATGGAGAACCCTTCTCAACTGGAGCACGAGAATTTACAAAGCAACCAAACAAGTCCAGTGTGAAAAGCGTAAATAATACAGATGATAAACAATTATCTCTCATTTCTTATTTTGGGAGAAGATAGGGCAGTCTCTTGCTGTACCTTGTTTTGCGCATGTAATTATATGTGATGGTTTGTATTTTCCATTGAAACACACTTTGCCTTTTGTTCTGGAGAACACCAAACATGTTAAGTAGATCTCTGTTTCAGTTAAAAATGAGGTAAACTTTGTTTTTATTTTCTCTTCTTCTTGTCAGTTATATTTTTTGGCACTGGACCAAAGACATAAGATTTCTCCAATGATCTGATAATTAATGGGCACAGGGTAGTAGCAACAGTGGGCACAAGGGTATCATGACCATCGTCTCAATGAGTTTGGTGGGTTCTGATAACTTGAGGGCATTTTAGAAATAACAATAGTAGTAACACTGTTACATATAATCACAGTTGATAACAGCAACGACAAAATATATGCTATAAACAAGTCTTAGCAAAAACATTTCCCATTATTATGATTACAAACCAAATACAAACAGCCCAACAAAGATAGTTTTGACTATTCATACACAACTGTTTTGACGATTCATACACAACTCTGATTCAACACCACATACAAACTAGGACTCAACAATCTTAGTACTGCCTTATTACTAACTAACAGGATACAAGCTTTGATATAGAAAACTAGAAGGCAATACTTCTATTCACTTTTCCATGAAGAAGGAGGTGGGGTCTCTGAATCCTTCCAAGTCGGGATCATCGCAGGATATCTATCGCCTTTAACAGAATCAGCTGAAGCAAAAGATTCAAGTTCTGCAATTTCTTCCTTTGTGAGCTTAACGGAGAGTGCTCCTATGTTTTGTTTCAAATTCTCGATCTTAGTAGTTCCAGGTATAGGGCAAACATCATTTCCTTGGTGGTGAACCCAGGCTAATGCTAGTTGAGAAGGGGTGCATCCTTTTCTTGAAGCCATCTCACTAACTCTTTCAAATAAGGAAATATTCTTCTCCAAATTCCCTGCCTGTAATCTCGGCAAGGACTGGCAAATAAAAGTCCATTATTAGTTGTGGTAATAGTTAGAATTATATGGTCTATGTATTCATTGAGATATTGACTAAATACGTAGACCCATATATAAACATAGATGTATTCTTTCAGATTATGAGAAATAAGACGGTCAATTTTATCAGAGCCATGATCTCAAGACCCCAAGCTTAGCAGTTGCCTCTCTCCCTCTTTAAAAAAAACCACAACAATTGTTTTAACTGTTTAAGAATTTCAAATTTACCGCCTTCAATAGGAATAGTTTGTTTGTTACATAGCAAGGTTAGGTATGAGAAACTAGGAGTGTCATTCCCATGATATCTCCCGTTTTCCTCAATTATATATAGTAAGTTTTTTATGTGGCAGAATGATGAATGTGAAATGAGTCCAGAAATGTACTTTAAAAGGAACTTAGATAAACAGTTATAGATGCATTTTTATAAAGAATTGCCGGCGAATTTAATCTATGCATTAGTATTTGACTGAGAAGTTACCCATCAAGTCACTAATGATTGCATCAGTTTGTATCAACCATGATGAGTCCATAGTAAGCCGGCCAAGCAAGCACGAAGGGAGAGGGGACACTCCTGAAAGTGATCACCTCAAACATGCCAGTCAAGCTACTTGGCTTTCTAATTAAGTTGTAAAAGAACATGGCTAAGTTGATACACGACTAATCAAAAGCCCATGGTTCAGTTGACAGCAATTAGCAGTTCGAAAGACATGATTCTAGTAAAGTTATATCTAGTTCTTTTGATTTCGCTATCAATAACACATCTTACTGCATCAGACCTGAGTAGTTAAACAGTTCATAAGCTTCTTTGAATGCACATACCTTTCTGACATCCCCGTCTGATAGATTTTCGACCAACTTAGGTCCAGAAGATAGGAAGCCGCTCCCCAAAGGACTGTATGCAACAATTCCTATTCCGAGCTCTCTGAAAATTACGTAAACGGTGAAAACTCATGTCACTGATTTCCTAAATGAATATAAATGATTAAATTTGTAGGAGAGATAAGAGCTCTTAATTACCTACAAGTCGGGATTATGTCATCTTCCACGTCCCTTGACCATAGCGACCATTCGAGCTGGACAGCAGTTATAGGGTGAACAGCGTGTGCCCTCCTGATTGTTGACGCTGAGGCCTCAGATAATCCTATGTATTTTATTTTTCCCTCTTCAACCAGTTTCTTAAGTTCTCCCATCTGATAATGTAAAAATAACATCAGAATACTATAGTATAAAGAACATAAATCTATCTTCTATACATGTAACAAGAAAACTTCAGATTTGGACAGTAATCAATTTGTCAGATGTGGATTACATTTATCGGTGACAGACTAAAGGAAACAAAGAAAGGAGAAACGGAGAAAGAAAAGGTCTAAGATAATACTCTTCTAAAAGAGCACATTATAGCAATTTTCTTCTAACCAATTTAATTTGTTACTACAAAATAGGGAGGTAGTTATGAATTAGATTGTTGTTTTGATTTTCAAACTTGTCTCTACTAAGTTCTGTTACGTAAACGATCCAAATTAGAATTGGCTATACAAGAAAATTTATGAAAGAATTACAATGGAGAAAAGATGAACATATATATATAAACCATTTACAACTTTATAATTGCAAAGAAGATGAAGCTCGAGGCCGCTGGAACACCGCTCCTTAAAGCAGATTCGCCCCTTCGAGTGCTCGAAAACTAGCTCGGACGTCGCCTCCCAGATACAACGAAGCTCGCGAAGGCAGCCAAAGACTCGCCTCCTTGCCGCGCGAACCAACACCTAAGAGGAGAACCGGAGGAAGATAGCCAAAGAGCGAAGGGGAGAGAGATTGCTTCGGTGTGTTTTGAAGCTTGAAGGACCGCGGTATTTATAGCGTGGTGAAGAACGGCTCAGAAAATTTCGCGAGATGGAGAGGTAACGTCAGAGGTTACGCGGAGAAAAATTTGTAACCGCCCACGCGGCGATAATGCATACAAAGTTTTGTAACCGCCCGCAATTGGCGTGATCGCCAAATCTGTAACCGCCTCTACTCGCTAAATTTTCGTGGGCAAGTCAACCCGAACCCGACCCGATTAGCCAAGACCAAAAATTATCTCTAGGCAAAAGGTAGCTTGTTCTAAGCCCCTGAGATTTGGTGCGACATTCGTGTCCGCAGGTCGCGCGCCTGCACACAAGTTCAGGCTAATCGGGCTAGTTCAGATCCTGGGATTTGCACCCCCCCTGCGCGGGCGCGCGAGGCACAATGTCCCCAATAAGAGCTTAACTCCTATTATTGGGCTTTCACTTATAAACCCATCCTCATTCTTTGCTCTACCCAATGTGGGACTAAACTTCCCATTTGTTTTTGACCCCTTTGGGAACTATTTTTTCCCATTCACCAAATGCTATTTTTCCAACAATCCCCCACATGAATGGAAAAAAGATTATTTGATTTGACTCGACTAGAAAGTTCTCCCATGATTCCTCGTGATAGGATAGGTAGGTGTTACCTTTGAACCTTCCATCGTGAAATATACTTATTTTTACTAGTCGCCCAAGAGACATAATGTCCTTGAACTGCCCCGCTTTTCTTGTAAATGAACCATATATTTCACACAGAATCATTATCTCAATGTTCGATTCTCATGATTATGTCCGGTTTGGCCATGGACATCAACCCGTTCTCATGAGAGTTTTAAGAGAATTAAGCCCCACAATTCTCTTGTTTAAGCTGCCCCACTTCACTCTTGCATAGGTGATTTACTTAATTTTAAGTAAAATCATTAAAGCAACATATTGCTACTCGATCGCTCAATGTCACTTTTATAGGAATGGGTCTATAGTGACTACATTAAGTTCTCATAACTAGGTTGTCCATTTGAACCTAAATCTTGGGATCTCCAAATAAATAGGTATGGTTTTCCTTTATAAGAACTTTATTCCTTCATAGGCTTTAAGCCCATTCCTTTTGCCATCTTCTCAACTAATTCTCTGCTTAACCCTTTGGTTAGAGGATCCGCTATGTTATCCCGTGACCTCACATAGTCTATAGTGATAACTCCAGCTTGAGAGTAATTGTCTAATGGTATTGTGTCTATGACGATATGTCTAGACTTACCATTATACATAGCACTCGCGTCACTTCAATTGCCGATTGACTATCACAATGAATGCATATTGGTGGCAATGTGTTTCTCCCATTTTGGAATGTCCTCTAGAAATTGACGCAGCCCATTCAAATTTCTCCACACTTGTCCAAAGCAATGAATTCTCGATTCCATTGTGGACTGGCTATAACAGCTTTGTTTTGAGGACTTCCGTGATACCGCAAAGACTACCAGTAAACACATATCCACTAGTGGACTTTGTGTCTTTCATATCAGATATCCAGTTTGCATCACTATACCCTTCTATAACTGCTGGATATCTTGCATAATGAAGTGCGTAACTCCGAGTATATCGTAGGTACCGTAATACCCTCACGATTGCTTTCCAATGAACAAAGACTGATTACTCAGAATCACGAGTTTACTAACCGTAAATGCGATATCAGGTCTAGTACAACTCATTAAGTACATTAAACTTCCAATAATTCTCGAGTATTCCACTTGAGAAATACTATCTCCTCTATTCTTCGCTAGATGGAGATTAGTGTCTAATGGAGTTCTAGCAATTCCAGAGTCATCCTTATTGAATCTTTCAAGGATCTTGTCCACATAATGAGATTGACTCAAAGTGATGCTCTCTACTGTTCTAGTGACCTTAATTCCTAAAATCACATCAGCAGGTCCCATATCTTTCATGTTAAATTTTGAGTTTAACATGTCTTTGGTAGATTTGACAATTTTGTCATTACTACCAACAATGAGTATGTCATCCACATAAAGGCACAAAATGACATAGCCTTTCTCGGTTTCTTTAGTGTATACACACTTATCACACTCATTGATTTTGTATCCATTCACAATCATTGTATGGTCAAACTTTTCATGCCACTTCTTTGGGGCTTGTTTTAGACCATACAAGGACTTTACTAATTCTGAGACTTTCTTTTCTTTTCACGAAACCATGAAGCCCTCGAGAACGTTCCATGTAGATTTCTTCATCTAAATCTCCGTTTAAAGCCGTTTTACATCCATTTGATGTACTTCCAAGTTTCTCAAGGCATGATTGCAAGAATCATTCTAATTGAATTTATTCTCGTCACAGGAGAATAAGTGTCAAAATAATCTAGGCCTTCTCGTTGCCTGTATCCTTTGATTACAAGTCTGGCTTTATATTTATCGATTGAACCGTCGGGTTTCATCTTCCTCTTGAAGATCCATTTAGATCCTAAAGGTTTACAACCAGAAGGAAGATCAACCAATTCCCGCGTGTGATTTTGCGTAATTGAATCAATTTCACTATTGATTGCTTCTTTCCAAAGAGGTCCCTCCGAAGAACTTATAGCCTCAGTATAAGTTTGGGGTTCCTTTTCTAACAAATAAGTTAGAAAATCATCTCCAAATGATCTTTCTACTCTTGCCCTTTGCTACCGTTCTCGCTTTCTTGAACCGAATCATGATTTTCATCATCTTGATTCATAGCATCATTTGTTCGTTTTGATGGACTGATCCATCCTTTGGATTTACAAGGAAATATATTTTCAAAGAACGATGCATTCCTTGATTCCATTATCGTGTTCTTATGTATATCCGGATTTGAGAATTATACACAAGGAACCGATAGCGCTACTATTATGTGCATAGCCTATAAAAATCTGATCCAACGTCTTAGGACCTATTTTTGTTCTCTTTGGTGTTGGAACCGCTACTTTTGCAAGACACCCCCACACTCGCAAGTATTTATAGGATGGTCTCCTATCTTTCCACAACTTCGTATGGAGTTTTTCTTGTTTCTTTCGGGTACCCTATTTAGAAGGTAATTGCTTGACAAAATAGCTTCACCCCACATGTTTTGAGGTAATCACGAACTTAACAACATCGCATTCATCATTTCCTTTAAGGTCGCGATTTTTACGTTCGACAACACCATTTGATTGAGGTGAGTAGGGTGCGGTTACTTCATGTATTATTCGTCTTTGTGCGAGAATTCACCAATTGGTGTTTCATACTGCCACCTCTATCACTTCTCAATCTTTTATTTTCTTGTTGAGTTGATTCTCAACTTCATTCTTGTAGAGAATAAATTTCTAAGGCTTCATCTTTGCTCTTTAGCAAATACGATAACAAGATTTTGTGCAATCATCAATAAAGGTAATAAAATATTTATTACCACCTCTAGTTTGAACAAACTTTAGATCGCACACATCACTATGAATCAATTCAAGTGGTTCGGTGTTTCTCTCTATAGTTTGAAACGATGACCTTGTTAATTTTGCTTCAACACATATTTCGTGATTTATATTTTGAATCAATTTGGAAAGAAGGAATATGGTCCAAGTTAATTAATCTACGTAATGTGTCATAATTAACATGACCTAGTCTACCATGCCACAAATTGGAACACTCAAGCAAATAAGGTAAGTAGAGTCATTTCCATTATTCTTAATAGCCATTACATTCAATTTGAAAAGGCCATTAGTGGCATATCCCTTCCCACATACACCCCATTCTTTGACGTAATAACTTTGTCGATTCAATAACCATGAAGCCATGTTTGTTGAGCAAATGACTGCATACACCGATTCTTGCGGATATCCGCACCTAACAAGACATCACCGTGGTCACCGCCTTGCCGTAAGTCATCTTGAGCAACACCTTTCCTTTGCCTTCTATAGTGAAGAGGCAGAGTTCCCCATATAGATCTTCGCCCGATCGGTGAGAATGTGGAGAATGTGTCCTTATTTGTGCGGACATGTCTTGTAGCACCAAAGGTCAAGGTACCACTCCATTGGGTTGGACCCCACCATGTTCACCTCGAGACCACCGCGATCGATCATTATCACCCACATTGTCAACCATGTTGGCTTCTTTCTTCTTTGGGTGCCTCAGATTCGGACTTTGTTCTCTGAAAAGTCGGATGATTGTCATTGCTTGAATCCGTTACAAACAACGATTAAACACAGCGAAATTGAGAAAAAGATTGCCTTTTATAAGGCTTACAATGAAAATCAAAGAATTACAACTTTAACCCTAAACAAACACGAGGATCTCTATTTTACCGGTCCTCGCTATGGGATTCTTTGCCTATGCCGGATGTATTCCGTGGACCACCGCTACATTCCTTTCCCAAGTGTTGATCGAATGAGATCCGATTCGATCTAGATCTAAAAATCCCTCCTTTTTACGGGAATTCTTAGATCGATCGATCCGAGATCTAAACGAATACTGAGATTAATTCGCCAAGGAACTAATCAACGAGTGAACGAGATCGCCAAGCTTAACTCGTTATTTTCTTCTTCGATCAAGGCCAAGCTTGATCCAAAGGATGGTTTGTTGTAGATCCGATCTCAAAACTTTGATCTCGAAGTCGCAAATCTCCCCGCAAGTCTAGATCTTGATCTCCTCTCCTTGGAAATTCTCTAACTCTAGGCACACACAAGAGTTCGGGCGGCTATCTCCTCTGCTTTTATCTCACGACCCTCGAAAATGAAACCCTAGCCGCCCAATATATAGGGGCAGCAGCCGATGCGGTAAAATCGGGCGTAAAGCCCGTTCGCCTGGTGTTCGCCGGGCGAGACACCTCTGGTGTTCGCCGGGCGAGACACCTCTGGTGTTCGCCGGGCGAGACACCTCTGGTGTTCGCCGGGCGAGACACCTCTGGTGTTCGCCGGGCGAGACACCTCTGGTGTTCGCCGGGCGAGACACCTCTGGTGTTCGCCAAGCCGAGACACTCCTAGGTGTTCGCTGCCGAGACACCTCTCGGTGTTCGCCGGGCGAGACACCTCGGTGTTCGCTGCCGACACCTCTCGGTGTTCGCCGGGCGAGACACCTCTAGGTGTTCGCTGCCGAGACACCTCTGGTGTCTCGGTTTTGACCGAACGCCGCGGCTTCTCTCGCTGATTTTCTCGAGCTTGATTTGGTTCTCGACCGACTTGTCATCCCGCTTAATTTGAAGCTTCAAAGTTGGGTTTATCCTTCGCCGCGACTCATGGCACATCAGTTCACCTGTGTTCCTAATCACCGACGGCTCGAAGGAAAGAGCTTTTTAAAAATTTCAGGTAGCTGCCCCGACCCGCAGGCCGCTGCGTTCACTTGTTGTGTCGCCAACGATTTGCCATTACTTCATCTGATGACTTGTCGATTATTTCGCCATCACGAAGCTATGCTCGGGACTTATAGGCAATTTTCAACGCTTACAGATACCCTCCAAAGTGTTTCGGCCTCGCCTTTTATAGAAGAAGCCAAATACTTTGATGTGATAGGCCCGCACCTTCACGGTGTAATAGGACCTGAAAACGGCTTCAAATCTTGATCTCTCCGATTCTTCGGACTATCCGGTGCTTTGTAGGATAACTAAAAGTGTCGCGGTGCTGCATTTATTGTCCGACCGCCGAAATCTTGACTCGATGGCCGATGAATGAATTTTCTTTTTTAGCTCGTGGATCGTGAGTTGTCGCCGAACTGCTCATCCAATTCGCGGAGACTTAGCTTTGAATCGGTGAAATCTCCACCGCATGGCTTGGCATAAGACTAAACCCCTGGGAGGATATTGAGGATTCATCCTTTGATTGGTGAACTCTATCGCGATGCTCGCAGTACTCGACCCATACGGGAGGGATTTTCTCGAGATGTGACGCTGTCCCAAGATCAAAAATTTTCTCGAATTCAACCTCCAATTGGCAATTTTTCATCACAACGAATTGTCCAAATACCGTAAGGTCGAACCCTGGAAGCAATTGGGATTGTCGAAGTTATCCTTAAGAATATAAAACTATTCTCCAGAACTTCTCGACAAAATAGGAAATAGTTTAGACTCGTGATACCTAGTTGGAGTATCATGTGGGAGAATCCTACTCCTTGTTGGAATAGAATTAGGTTATCCTCCGTGAACTTTCCAATAAATTAGGGAACAGCTTATACTCATGTTCCTTATCTGAGTATTCGTGGGTTCACCATCATGGGGATTTCATCGATCCTACCGAGAGGGAACCCTTCATGAGT
Source organism: Asparagus setaceus (assembly GCA_012295165.1). NCBI lineage: Eukaryota > Viridiplantae > Streptophyta > Magnoliopsida > Asparagales > Asparagaceae > Asparagus > Asparagus setaceus. The sequence continues at coordinate 29,667,824 of CM022710.1, forward strand.
TGCATTCATTGTCCCGACGCAGTTGATCCGCTGGTCGTGGTTGGAATTGTATACTATTAGTGCCTCTGGGAGTTTTTCTTGGGGACCACATTTAAGGTCTCCTTTGAGGAGGTGCCTCATGATAGGCTCCCGGCCACTAAATGAAAGAAGCCTGCATGGTTCGCCAGGACCCTATACTCTCCTGTGGGAGATCTCGATGAACCCGACCTCGTAGGAGTAATGATTGACCCTTGTGTACATCCCCATTGACTCCATGCATCTAGGTTGACATATCCCATTTCTTGGTGCAATGAGGTCGGCTCTCTATGATAGCCCACCGAAACACTTGAGTCTCTATCCCGCTTAATTGGGGACTAGTCTTGTTAGCTAGTTCATCCTCAATTTGGTGGTCTTGATGAATTCTTTTTGTTGGTAAGATGTTCCTCCAAAGCTAGGTATAGCTGGGTTACTACCAAAGGGCTCGCCGAGGGACCAACTGCTAAGTCGGTGCGTCTAAGAGTTCCATTGTTGTTGTGACTTGCGATCTGTCATTTTCATTGTCACAAAGATTCATAGGATTCTGGCAAACCCTCACCTTCAACGGATTTGATTTGCCTTTACCGACACCGCTTGAACCGCTAGCATGCGGATTATCGAATCCCGCTCCGCGATGTGACGCTGTGCTAAAAGAATGAAACTCTTTTAGACTTGGTGCTATGACTTTGAATACATAGACTTTGTCACTTTTCACGTAAAAGACTAACCGGCGCGGTTAGGCGGTGACTTTGGGGTTATTGGCCAACCCCACCTTCAACGGATTTGATTGGCCTTTACCGATCACCGCTTGAACCGCTAGCATGCGATTATTCGATCCGCTCCGCACATGACGCTGTGCTAAAAGAATGAGACTCTCTTAGACTTAATGCTACGATGTTGAATAATGAGGCTTCGTGACTTTTACCGCAAGAGACCACCCGCAACGCTGGTAGGCGCTGGCTTCATCCCTTCTTAGGCTTCGGATAAAATACCCTTAATCAAGCTCGTGTCTTCTTCAATCTAAAAGACTAAACCGCAACGCTGCGGCGAGACGCTGGCTTTATCCCTTCTTAGGCTTCGATAAAATGCCCCAAGATGAATCTTGGTGTCTTCTTTGTCCCGAGAATGACCGAACCGGATCGAATCGGTGAATGGAATTGATTGTGGGAAAGGAAGAATTTTATATTCTGCTTCCGATGTCGAGAGGAAGGATTTTATATCCTGCTTCTTAGTCTTGGAGAGGAAGAATTTTATATTCTATTTCCGTGTCTCCTTTGTCCGGTAGAGACGAACCCCAAGTGAACATAAGAAAAGAAGGATTTTATATCCTGCTTAGTCTTGGAGAGGAAGAATTTTATATTCTATCTCCTAAGAAGGAGAGGAAGGATTTTATATCCTGCCTCCAAGTGCCGGAAAGAAAGAATTTTATATTCTATTTCCGTGTCTCCTTTGTCCGGTAGAGACGAACCCCAAGTGAACATAAGAAAAGAAGGATTTTATATCCTGCTTCTTAGTCTTGGAGAGGAAGAATTTTATATTCTATCTCCTAAGATGGAGAGGAAGGATTTTATATCCTATCTCCAAGAAAGGGAAACTAAAAGTGGGATCTCCACTTGAGAATCTCTTAAGGTGAAACTAAGAGTGGGATCTCCACCGAGAATCAAGAGATACGTGTAGTTTTCACTTTTATAGGATTCGCCACCGATCCAAGGTCTCGCTTATCGAGAGTGTTCCAATTTTAGTACTACCGCCATGGAGGGCGGATCAAATAGAAACGATGGAGGCTTTCTGCTCATCGCATGCTGATCTCCTAATTTGAAAGTGGACCTCTTGTTCATTGAAAGGAATCAAGAGGGATTTTGATAGAGGATCAAAAATTTTATGGACCCCTTGCTTATTGAAAGAAGTCAAGGGGAATTTTGCCGTGGAGGGACCGAGAAAATTTTGTGGACCCACCACAATGAGTTTGATCGGTGGGGAATTCGAGGAAAGAATTAGGTTATCTCCGAGGAAAATATTTCCAAGAACTTCCTCCAAAAAAGTTATCCCGAAGGTACTAAGGATAGTACTTCTTCAGAACTTCCCATTGATCGGCATTAATTGCCTATCGCTTTCCCCGGGTGATAAGGCGATATGCCATTGGAATAGACCGCTTCAATCACAAACGCCCTTCCCATTTGGGTTCAAACTTACCCTTCCTCTTGGAGTCGAGAATTATCTGGCCGCCGAGCAAATGAGGACCAAGTCTCCTCCTTGAAGCTCCTTTGTCTGACTTTCTTGTTGAAGGCCCCGACATCCTTGCTTGGTAAAACTCAATGTGCCGTTGAGCTTCCAAGCGCTTTTCATCTAGCATCTCGAAGTTCTTCGAGGCGCTTTTGATGTAGCTCCTCTGTCGTCATCTCGGTTGCGAGAGCAATGCGGAGGATGGAATCAACTTCAAGGGCGTGGATCGCTTCACACCCATATACCGTAGAGTACGGGTAGCCCCAGCCGGTGTGCGACCGTCGCGGCGATACGCAGTAAGCCCGAAGTTTATCATCCCGCCGCTTGTTATTTTTCACCAGCCTTCTTGAGAATTTTAATGATCGCTTTGTTGAAGGCCTCCGCCAATCCGCTTGGTACGGATTGTACGCAGCTGAGGAGACGCCCCGATCTTGAATTTCTCGCAAAACCGAATGAAGGCATTGCTAATGAACTGGGACCGCTATCATGTACGATCCGCCTTGGTACACCGTGGTCGATAGATGACGTGGTGCTTGATGAACCGAATTACATTGCCGGGCTTTTACCTCTTTGAGGGGAATCGCCGCCCACTTGAGAAGTAATCGGTGATCGCCGTGATAAACCGATCACCTTTGGCCGACAGAGGAAAGATTGGCCTACCACATCCATGCCCCATGTCTCAATGGCCAAGATGTGGCCGACGGTGAAGTTGTTCGAGGTTGATGCGTGTAGTTTGCGGTATTTGGCACGCGGACATTTCCGAGCATATGCGATCGCATCATTGACCATAGTAGGCCAAGAGTACCCCATCCTCCTCGATCCGATCATAGAGCTTAGGACTGGCCGGTGCGCACCGCATTCTCCTCCGTGTGCTTCTTGGAGAACTTCCTCTGCCTCTTTGTTTGAAAGGCGCCGAGTAGCAAACCGCTATACCCACCGATAGAGCGCCCGGTTTCCGTATTGTAGAAGAACTTTGGCGCCGACGGACCGATTCACGCCCTTCATATCTTCTCGGCAGATGCCGCAAGACGAAGTCAATAATAGGGAAGCGCCAATCTCGGCTCAAGTCCGACTTGGGTTGCATACACTTCCTTAGTGACTACCCTTTCGCCATTTTCTCATTCCGCCATAAATAGGAATGAATAATCGGTGGGTCCTCACCGTGACCATTTGCTCGCCTCGAGGTTGCGCCAAAGACACCGCTAATGCCGCCAGCATCTCGCGATACGATTCGAGGCGCTGAATGTACTCGATGAAGAATCCTTCAAACGAGTCCGCTAACTCGATAGCGTACCGATGGTATGGGATTAAATCGGTTCCTCGACCTCATAGTCCCCGCGAAGTCCGCTTTGACAATGAGTCGGGAATCCCCGGCTTCGAGATACTCTACCCCAGCTCTTTAGCGAAGCTAAGTCCAATGAGGAGCGCTGTACTCGGCGACATTGTTAGAGCAGGCTCGGCCGCTGAATAAGCCCGAGGCATGACATGCTTCCTCGGGAAACTAAGACTACTCCGACTCCGAGATCTTAGAACATCCGGGCGCCGCCACGCTGGTAGCTCTGACGCCCATCAAAATATAAATGCCACACTGTTGGTGCGAGTTGTGTTAACCTCGCGGGTCTCATCCCAGAAATCATCAAATAGTTCACCGTATCCTTTGTTGGGTTGGTCGCCAAAAGATCGCAGATGGCTTGTCCCTTAATTGACTTCACGCTTGAAGTGCAAGTCATACCGGGACAAAAGTAAAGCCCATTTCGCCAGCGCCAATTCATAGAGGCCGGCCGGCCATGAACACGCCAACGTGATTTACGCGAAATGACGAGATCGCTTGCCCAACTAAGTAGTGTCGCATTTTCTCAATCGCAAAGACCGCCAGACACTCTTTCTCGATCATTGGGTAGCGAGATTCCGCGACCTACCAAGGTTCGCTTAGATAATAAACCGCCGCGGACCGTGGTCGCCGCCTTGCGCAAGTAAAGCACTCAACTAATGGTTCGTTGCTTTGATATAAATCAAGAACGGTTTACCCGACTTCGCAGTAACGAGTACAGAGGATTCGCCGATATGTTTTGATATCTTCAATGCCTCTCGACAAAGCGCCATCCCGCATAAAGGACACCCCTTTTGTTCAAATTTTAGAGAATGGCCGACATTTTCCTGAGAGGTTAGAAATGAAGCCGGATGTACGCCAATCGCCTCGTGAATCCTCCGAAGTTCCCTTAGATTCTTTGGGGTTGCAATTCATTGATTGCCTTTATTTTGTCGGGTCAATGTGGATACCTTTGTTGGTAACAACAAACCCGAGGAATTTGCCACCGACATTCCGAGGAAAGACTTGGTGGGGTTCATCTTTAATTGATGAGTCCGCATGAGGTCAATACCGCCCTCAAGTCCCGATATGGTCATCTTTGTCACGACTTTTCACAACCAAGTCATCGACGTAACATTCGACCGCCTTCCAAGATGATCCCGAAGATCTTTGTCATTGCGCTACCGGTAAGTGGCGCCAAAGATTCTTCACCAAATGGCATGATCGGTAAATGTAAGATGCCTAGAGGAGTTCTCAACGCCGTGCTTTGCGCCATTCGATGCATCTTGATTTGGTTGTAACCCGAGAACCCATCCATGAAGGACATTCGCCAAATCCACATGTATTATCGACGCATCACATCGGTGATTGGAAGGGAAGTCGCCTTTGGGCACGCTGCATTCAGATCTCTCAGAGTCGACGAAATTCTGATCGCCCCGCTCTTTTAGCACCGAACAATATTCGCCACCCAATCCGGATGTTGAACCTCCTGATAAAACCCGAGGCTATGAGCTTCTTTACTTCGCAACAATTGCCTCCATAACTGTGGACTAAACCGCCTCGCTGTCGCTTGACAGTTTGGCATCCACTTTAATGTCGAGGCTGCATTGCCACATCGGGGTCGAGCCCGCATGTCCTCAGAGCTCCGTGCGAAAACATCGATATACTCTCCGACAAGAGTGATCAACCTTTTCTTTTCCTCCGGGAAGATCTGCTAATATTTATAAGTTTAGGTGTGCTTCATTACCCATGTTGATCCGACTACCTCGCTTCACGGAGGCTCCTCTCGCCAAACCGTCCCCATACCGCATGTTGAGGTGATGGACCCATGGGTCTTCCCATGTTGGCAATTCTTCGCCTTCTTCCAGTAGTGGGGTCCATCAGAGCCATGTTGGACATCAACCCCCAACATCTTGCCGATGCCGACGCCGAGTCCTGTGCAAATGAATCGATGAGTACTGCCGCCTAGGTTGGGTGGTTGGTTATTGATCAACCAACAACACTCATCTTCTCAAGAGGATGCGATCCCAATCCCCTTTAAACTGTAATAATTATCGGGCTTTCCCTTGGTACATATCGACCTTGGGTGGAACCGGAGATCCCCGCCCAAAATAAAGTCCTTCTCCCAACGCAAAGTCGTACCCCCACTTCTTCATGAGGTGCTGCGCTTTCGGGCTATATTTGGAAAGATGAAGTTTCGCTTATCTTCATCGAACCCGCCTCATAGAAGTAGTTGGGCGTGGGAGTCAACTCCTCTACCGTAGACTAAGTCCTTCTTGCGGCCTCCCTTCCCTTGGGCGGCGAAAGTCGTCTTGGATGAGTCTCAAGGTGCTTCAGATACACAGATGACCGAATTGGCATATGCAATTCAGGGTCATTATATAACTTTTTCATTACATCATTCAAACACAACGAGTACTCTAAATCATCTTTTATTTCTTCTTCTGCAAGCCGCCATTACAACTTTCATCTAAGATCCCTCTTCACAAGATTGACTACTAAGGGTACAATGTCATTCGTAACAAAACCACCTTTATAGTCAAGTCTCGGCTTGTGATTGCCCTCACCGCTGTCCGTACATGGGCCGATGATTCAAGATTCGACTCATTACCGTAGCGAGGGAGTCGGAAATAATTCTCCAGCCCTTTAAACGGTTGTTTGTCCGCGACCACCGCCTTAACCTCGCTATTAGTGTCGACATATTTCGCATTAATCGATGGAGGGTAGAGGGACTATAACATGGTTATGGATCCAAGGGCCACCCAACAACAAGTTATAGGAAGTCTCGCCAATGACGAAAGGTGTGACTTCGACTTTAAGTCCCCATCCGACACTTAACGCGGATTTTACCAAGTGGCCGGTGACCCACCGGTGTTAAATCCGTATCACGGTAAAAGGCCAAGCGAGCTCACGACAGAATCCCCGTGCTATACATCAGCGAAAGGCATGATGCTCACAATGAACCCGGATCAACTTGATCCGCTGACTTCACTGAACCAATGTACCCGTGAAGTAGAGCGCCCGTCATGCTTCGACGCCTTCATCTCGCATATCCTCCTTAGAGAACGGATGTGGAATATGCTTGAGGCCACATTGCATTCCCGGCCGATGACTCCGGCCTCTGACTTGATTTAATGTGGGTTAGGAAGACCTCGAGTCCGCTAACGCTTCGTAAAGCTTCAGCGTTTCCTTGGACAACCTCAATAGCTCAGATAAAGTTATTCTTGCCGATGTTGGCCAATTGTGCCATCACATCGGCGGTAGGGAGAGCTTGTGTTCCCTGCCTATCCCTTCCAATCGGGCGATTAAACCGATCGCCGGGTTGCACCTCGTGATTTGCGTGTTGTTTCCTTCGCTCGTGGCGCCCTCCTTAGGGGTGGCGGGAACCGGAATTGTTACTACCCCAAGCCCGCTAACGCTTTAGCATTAAGGTGGAGTCATCGGGTATTTGTAAGCGTACTCCGCCCACTCACGGTGACAAAGGCTTCTGTTCCTCCTCAGACAAAGAACACGAGGAATTTGCTCGCCGCCGCCGAGTAAAACCGCCGAGGTAGCATTGCAAGATTTGCCCTTTCCTTGACTTTTTAGACTAAGACGCCGCCTAATCGATCGCCTTTAAGTAAGTCCGTGGACCCATAGGAGTTCGCCATTTGGGGTCAGCGCACTAACCCCTTCTCTCGCCGCTGTGGGGATCGCCATTCACCGCCTTCATTCCCACTTTGACCACGGTTTCGGCCGAACCAGTTGTAGGCACCGCCCCAAAGCTTATGGACGCCGCTTGCTTCACTTGCTTTCCTTATTTGGTTTTGTGTGATCACCCCCACTTCAATCAAAGCTTGATCTTGTCCTTCACCGGTAGCATGACTTGGTCGGTGGTGTATCGCCTATGATAGGCGCAATACTTGGGGTCCGCCGCCCTTGAGCTTCCTCCCGTTGACGCATCGATGGCGCTGGATCTTGTTGTTGTCTAGCAAGTACTTGAAGATCCTGTGCACCTCTTCGCCCCTCGAAGAATACGCCTGAAACCCGGGCGGACGCTTCGCTTCGAGATCGTTGTTGCCGCGGATGGGGTCCGCCGCCGCTGCCGCTGTGGTCGCACTGAAAGTTTGATGCGATCAACATTCTTCATTGGTGCCTTCCCTTGTTCCGGGACAAAATTTTGGTTCCGTGGGTTTGGCGCTGTGACCTCGCTCGCCTTCTCCCTTTTGAGGAAACGCCGCCTCTTCCCCTGGACTTTCAAGTCTTTCCGTGTTCTAGACGGCAGCGTCCATCGCCTCGATCACGCCCAAATGAGAGGTTATGCCGGCAGGTCTTGAGGATGAATTCTCCGTAATTGGGTCACGACAGCCATCGCCTTTGTTGCGGAACCGCTTGACAAAATTATCCACGGTTTCTCCATCCTTCGCTTCGCCCCATAACGCACCGAGTGAAACCTCTCGGTCGCCATCGAAGAAGTTCGCCAGAACATAGATTCCATGTCTTCCCAAATGCTGATGCTGCCCGCTTTGAGACGGCGGTACCAATCGAAGGTCACCGCAGTGGTGCCGACGAATGACCGAACCATCAAGGGCTCGCACGAGATGACTCCTAAATGGCTCTTGAAGTAGATAAGATGTTGAGTGGGGACCTCTCCCATCGAATCCGCGGAAGTTTATTAAATTAAACTTCACGGATAGGGATTGACTCCCACTCTCTGTAAGGGCACTAATCCCCGCCTTCTTCACTTCTTGAGCCGAGATGAGCGAAGTTGACCTTGCTCTCCGTGATCCTTGATCTTGTCATTTTCCCTTGCATTTTGTCCCTGATTTTGAGGTAGGACCATGGTGTCATCATCGACGCTCGCTTCATCGGTGTTAAGGTCTTGTTTTCATCCGTGTCGCTATCCACAAATTGACGCTGTTGCGACGACGCTTCACCCGGGCGATTAATCATCGCCAGACCGCCGGCCATGCATTTCTCTCATCTGGCGCATGGCCATGTCCATCTCGAAGTTTGAAGTTGTCTTCGCTTTGCCAAGGCTTTTCAAGTAGCTTGGCCACCTCACCGCACTAATCATGAGTGCTTCACGAGTATGACCTTCACTAGAGACGGTGTTATCGGATGCCATTGCCGAGCCGCCATCCGATACTTCATCTTCCGGCGGTACTTTTCGCGACAGTGCCTTGAAGGGATCCTCGCTGTGTCGGATAGTTAGGCCGCTCGATAGTACCGCCCGCAACCGAAGTCACACGCTGGGAGGGCTCGAATGCCGCGGACGGCGCTGCCTTGTTGGTCATATTGATGGTGACCTCAAGCGGCTCATCCTTGCCTTGACAGAGTGCATGTCTTCGGGAACGCCTTTGACCGAGGTCTTGGCGGTTCGTTGGTGCTCGCCTTTGGAAGACCGACACCCTTTCCTGAGTTTTATGGCAGATTTACACTCCGAGCACCGCCTTGATCAATTTAGTACAAATGCAAGAGGATGCGGTTTACGGAGAGCTCGTCTCACTTAAACTTCTTCCTTCCCCAAAGACGATAGTACAACTCGCTTCAAGATGAGTGCCGAGCAACCTACCGCGGCGGCGACACCGCTCTCGTATAACGCCATCATCGATGACGACGCCTCCATCCGAGGTTGGTTCAAGGCCACGGCCCTTGAAAGTTACGCCTTTAACTTTTTCTTCTCGCCAGACTCGTGGACCCCTTGTGGGATGCTCAAACGAGATGCAATTGGAATTCTAGAAGCTCGAGATGTTTCAAATTTTGCTCGTGACTCTCCGACCGGGTAATCCAAATGTTTCTTCACCGGTACCTTGCCTTTATTTCCGGTCGGGACCAAGACGACAAAACACCGGTTGCCGGATTTCCAGACTTAACGCTGATACCTCAACCGAAAAGCGAAGAAAGGGGCGAAAAGCCCATGGTCTCGCTAAGGCATGAGGATCGCCGCCTTGGCTAGGTGGACTTCATGCCGCTCGCCGGGCGCGAGATTAAGCATTACGCCACCAGGCGCAGGCGTTTAGTCGTTTCCGGGCGCTGAGACGCTTTACACGCCACAGAAGGGTGCCCAGTCGCCATGGGCCGAAGCTGAGTCGCCCTACTAAGAATGTTGCCGAGGCAGAGTCTTGAGCCGATGTTGATGTCGACTTCGGGACCCATGTTTGACGATTTTGAGCCGATTCCCTGGTTAATTTCGACTCCTGCACCTTGCGAATAATGGCACGTATACGAGCAACGCGTGCACGACGCTTTTGGGCATAGCGTTTTTGGATCCGCCCCCTGAGGGTGGAGCGATCTCGTTTGACGTGGTTCCATTCTTCTACGGGCGCTTAGAGGAGTTACCACCTATCTTCGTCTTCGGGCTCGTGGCTCCGCTGGGACTTCAGATCCGCTTGTATTGGACACCGCCCGCGGATTCTAACGCTGCGTATTACAGCATAAAGGCGTTGTCGGCGCCGTTGGCGGGCTCTCTTTGAGAGAGTCACACGCCGGGCGGACTTTTCCTCATGGCCGGAGGAGGGAGATCGATCCGCCTTTGGATGGCGCGGGGGAGTTATTGCCGTCATTGTTGTTGGCGGCGGCGAGGAGAGCGTCAGCTTCGGTCGGTGACGCCTTGTGAGTCCTCCTTGCAGCGGAGGGCTTCTTCGCCTTGCGGGGGGAAAAGGAGTTGGATGAAGCGAGAGATAGGCCTCAAATTTCTCCCCGGTCGAACTCAGACGACCTCTTCGATCACCGGATCTAATCCGGTCGCGCACAACGATCTCGATAAGACCGTGGCTCCCATCGTGGTCGCCACTTTGTTCTCTGAAAAGCCTGATGATTGTCATTGCTTGAATCCGTTACAAACAACGATTAAACACAGCGAAATTGAGAAAAAGATTGCCTTTTATAAGGCTTACAATGAAAATCAAAGAATTACAACTTTAACCCTAAACAAACACGAGGATCTCTATTTTACGGGTCCTCGCTATGGGATTCTTTGCCTATGCCGGATGTATTCCGTGGACCACCGCTACGATTCCTTTCCCAAGTGTTGATCGAATGAGATCTCGATTCGATCTAGATCTAAAATCCCTCCTTTTTACGTGGAATTCTTAGATCGATCGATCCGAGATCTAAACGAATACGAGATTAATTCGCCAAGGAACTAATCAGCGTAGTGAGCGAGATCGACCAGCGAACTTCGTTACTCTTCTTCGGATCAAGGCCAAGCTTGATCCAAAGGATGGTTTGTCGTTGTAGATCCGATCTCAAAACTTTGGATCTCGAAGTCGCAAATCTCCCCGCAAGTCTAGATCTTGATCTCCTCTCCCTTGGAAATTCTCTAACTCTAGGCACACACAAGAGTTGGCTATCTCCTCTCGCTTTTATCTCACGACCCTCAAAATGAAACCCTAGCCGCCCAATATATAGGGGCAGCCGATGCGTAAATCGGGCGTAAAGCCCGCTCGCCTATATACGGGCTTGCAGTCGGTAATCCGGGTGTTCGTCGAGCAGACACCAGTAGCCTACGCGAGACACCTCTAGGTGTTCGCTGCCGGTGACACCTCTGGTGTCTCGCTCAAGCGAGACACCTCTAGGTGTTCGCTGCCGGTGACACCTCTGGTGTCTCGCTCAAGCGAGACACCTCTAGGTGTTCGCTGCCGGTGACACCTCTGGTGTCTCGGTGGCGAGACACCTCTAGGTGTTCGCTGCCGGTGACACCTCCGGTGTCTCTGCTTTTGACCGAAGCCGCGGCTTCTCTCTCGCTGATTTTTCGAGCTTGATTTGGTTACGTCGACTTGTCATCCCGCTTAATTTGAAGCTTCAAAGTTGGGTTTATCCTTCGCCGCACTCATGGCACATCAGTTCACCTGTGTTCCGGAATCACCGACGGCTCGAAGGAAAGAGCTTTTTAAAAATTTCGGTAGCTGCCGGACCATAAAGGGGCATTGCGTTCACTTGTTGTGTCGTCAACGATTTGCCATTACTTCATCGGATGACTTGTCGATTATTCTCGTCATCACGAGCTATGCTCGGGGACTTATAGGCAATTTTCAACGCCTACAGACTTGTGGCCCAGTTTGCCACAATTGAAGCAACTTCCTGCAAACTTCTTCTTGGCGACTCCTCCTTTGGTCCCAAGCTTCAGATTTGCCTTCTTGCCCTTGTTGTTTTCTCTTTTGTGCTCCACAACATTTGCCTTTTGTCAAGGCCCGGATGCTTGCCGAGCCCCTGCCTCTCCTCCTCCTCAATTCGAGTCGAACAATGAGCTCCTCCATATTCATCTCCTTGCGCTTGTGTTTGAGGTAATTCTTGAAGTCCTTCCATCCGGAGGTAGCTTCTCGATCACCGCAGCCCACTTGAAGGTCTCGCCAAGACCATTCCTTCGCTTGATTTCGTGCAAGATCACTTGAAGTTCCTGACTGATTCATCACAGCCTTCGAATCCATCATCTTGAAGTCTAGGAAGCTACCGACGACAAATTTCTTTGCCCGGCGTCTTGAGTCTTATACTTCTTATCCGTGGATTCCTACAACCGCTTAGTCAGTTTTGTACACAAGATACACCCCATACAACGAATCGTGCGATCGCTCATTATATAGTTTTTGCACAAAAGTCTGAGTGTTTCCAAGCTTCGATGGCGCTTAATCACTTGCGCATCCGCTTTGCCCTCGTGCATCACCGAGCATCCTCCGCTAAAACCTCGCAAGGTTCAACGTGGTGAGATAAAACAACATCTTTTGTCGCCATCTCTTGAAGTTCAAACCATTGAACTTCTCCGCTTTCATCGTGGTTGACGGAACCGCCGCCCACTAACCGACGCCACTTGCATTGCGGCGGCATCTTAGGCGGCGGCGGTATAGGCGGATCCATTTCCGTGACCAAATCTTCATTGGAGGAAGTCATCGAATCAACTATAATCGCTTTAAGATTGTTACGTAAACGATCCAAATTAGAATTGGCTATACAAGAAAATTTATGAAAGAATTACAATGGAGAAAAGATGAACATATATATATAAACGACGACAACTTTATAATTGCAAAGAAGATGAAGCTCGAGGCCGCTGGAACACCGCTCCTTAAAGCGCATTCGCCCCTTCTGAGTGCTCGAAAACTAGCTCTGACGCCCGCCTCCCAGATACAACGAGCTCGCAAGGCCAAAGACTCGCCTTATGCGAACCAACACTAAGAGGAGAACCGGAGGAAGATAGCCAAAGAGCGAAGGGGAGAGAGATTGCTTCGTGTGTTTTGAAGCTTGAAGGACCGCAGATTTATAGCGCGGTGAAGAACGGCTCAGAGAAAATTTCTACGAGATGGAGAGGTAACGTCAGAGGTTACGCGGAGAAAAATTTGTAATCGCCCACGTGCGATAATGCATACAAAGTTTTGTAACCGCTTCGCAATTGGCGTGATCGCCAAATCTGTAACCATACCTCGCTGAAATTTTCGTGGGCAAGCCGAACCCGAACCCGACCCGACAAGCCAAGACCAAAAATTATCTCTAGGCAAAAGGTAGCTTGTTCTAAGCCCTCGAGATTTGGTGCGACATTCGTGTCCGCAGGTCGCTACCGCACACAAGTTCAAAGCACCGGCTAGTTCAGATCCCGATTTGCACCAGGCCTGCCATGAGGCACAATGTCCCCAATAAGAGCTTAACTCCTATTATTGGGCTTTCACTTATAAATCCATCCTCATTCTTTGCTCTACCCAATGTGGGACTAAACTTCCCATTTGTTTTTGACCCCTTTGGGAACTATTTTTTCCCATTCACCAAATGCTATTTTTCCAACAAGTTCTAAATTATGGGAAGTTGTGTGTATAATTTTTGGGATATGATTGGAATCTTTTCAAAGGGTGACTAACATAAGGGTAGAACACCAAAAAAGAGCTTTTCTAACTACATAATAGTACTAGATTTCTATTGTTAGTGTATAAAACTATAATCCTCAATCATCACCGCCATCATGATATTTGGTTTAAGGATGGGATCTTCTTAGATGGTATTAGAGCTACAATTTCGACCTGTCACCAATTTAATATGGACTTTAAAAAAACAAAAAGAAATAGATATTGCTACATGAGTCCAGATTTCGACCAATAAAAATGGTTCCCACCCTGAGGGAGCGTGTCAAAGAGTATAAAACTCTAACTCTCATCGCGCCTACCATAACTTTAGAGTTTTGATGCAGTGGTAGGGACATTTGACATCGATATGTAAGTACTGAATCTAATAGGAAAATTAAAATAGCAAAAGAAAAGAAAAGGAGTAACCAAACAAATGAAAACTCACAGTGATCTCGACCGGGACTCGAGTGTCGATGCGATGCTGGTAGTAGAGATCAATGCAGTCGACGTCCAGCCTCTTCAAGCTCGCCTCGCAAGAAGCCCTCACATATGCAGGATCTCCTCGCACCTCTATCTCATCTCCCTCCATTTTCATCCCGAATTTGGTCGCCAGCTCCACCCTCTCCCTCACTCCCCCCTTCAAAGCCTTAATCAATTAAACACCACCAACTCAAATTAAATTGGTAGACTCAATTAAATTAAATTGATATAGTTTAATTCATGATAATATCAAGATCTTGAAAAGAACCGATGAAACTTTATTATTATTATTTTTTAAAACCTTTGCGAGGACGAGTTCGTTGGTGAAGGGGCCGTAGACGTCGGAGGTATCGAGAAACGTGACGCCGGAGTCGACGGCGAAGTGGATCAGGTCGATCATGTCGGGTTCAGGTTTCGGGGTCCCGTAGAAGGCGGACATGCCCATGCATCCAAGGCCTTGGGCCGAGACCTCCAACCCTTGGGAGCCCAGCTTGATCCGAGGAACCGCCGCCGCTGCAGCTGCTGATGACGTCATCGCTGGTGCTGGTGCTGGTGCTGTTGGAATGCGGGTTATTGCGAGTGGGTCCGGTGATGAGGAGCTCCTTGTTCGGTCGAGCAGGTGATGTCTTATATAGAGCATTGGTGGTGGGAGATGGGTCCCACCATTTTGTCAAAGGGTCGTTGTTGGACTGCTGTTGTTTGTTCTTCTACGCTATCCTAATCTTTACTTATGGAAGAGCTTGCGTCATCTATGGAAAAATAAAGTGATTTTTTTTCTTAAAAATCCATGTTAAATAGAATTTAGTACATCCCAACTCTAAGGAAATTGCTCCTCCTCCAAAGATAAATAAGTATTTCAAAGTGGACTTTCCATCATCTCTATCACCTCCGGAGTAACCGAGGAGATCAAGGGAACTGACTTGATAAACCAATCTGTGAGTCAACGTGTCTCTGATATACTTCATAATCCTTTTAACATCTTTCCAATGTGCTGGTCTCGGATTACTTTGATATCGACAAACTAGACTTACAGCATAAGCTAAATCAGGTCTGATGCATAACATTGCATACATCAAGCTTCTAACTGCTTGAGCATAATGAACATCTAACGGCTTTTGGCCTTTTTAGGGTTTTGCTCTTTACACAATCTCTTTCCCGCGACCAATGAAGTTGGTGCCGGATTGAAATTTTCCATTCCAAACATTTTAAGAACTGATCTTAAATTTCTTGGTTTAAACTTAACATTTTAGACTTTCTATCTCGAATCATTTGAATTCTAAGAATATATGATGCACCTCCCACATCTTTCATCTCAAACTTTTCGCTGAGATCTACCTTGATTTTGTTCAATATTTTCATACTAGTGAGTTATAAAAAGGGGTAAAGATGATCCTTCTAGATGATCTCAAGATGGCGGCTTTACTAATCCGTCTATATAAACGAGCTAATAGAAACAAACCTCTATTTACTAGGAAAATATTAACGCTCCCTTCTTATTCTCCAACACTAGAAAACAAAAAACATAAAAATTAAAATAAATCTAATCTAAACGGTTCCTTCTTCATACTAGTGAGTTAACTACTAACTCTTCTTCTTAATCTCTCCCTCTTAATGAAAAGTAAATTAATTAAATGAATAACGCTCCCCCTTCCTCTCCACCGCCACGTGATTACTCTGCACCTCTATCCTCCTTCCTTCTTGAATCCTCATCACCCCTCCGCTGCGCCGCACGTGCGCACTCCCACACACCCCGCCACTTCCCACTCTCCCATAACCAACTCTCCCCAACTTTTTAATCCCCCCTCTCCCCTCATCCCATCCCGTCTCCATCAATGGCTTCCTCTCTCCGCCCCTTCGCCCTCTCCCTCCCCAAACCTCCCCTCCCCCTCTCCCCCTCTCTCCCCTCCCCTCCCCTCGCCTCCCCCCTCCGCCGCCGCCGCCGCGTCCCTCCTCGCCTCCTCTGCTGCCGCAGCAGCAGAAGCAGCACCGCCACCGCCCCTCTGGAAAAGCCGAAGAGCGGCGGCGGCGGCGAGGCCCGCATCCGCGTTCGCCTCGACCACCAGGTGGCGTTCGGGGAGAGCGTGACCCTCCTCGGCTCGACGAAGGAGCTCGGATCCTGGGCGAAGGGGGTCCCCATGGAGTGGACGGAGGAGGGATGGATCTGCGAGATCAAGATCCGCGGAGGAGAAACCCCTGAATTCAAGTTCGTGGTGGTTTCGGGCGGGGAGGAGAAGAGTTTGGCGTGGGAGGATGGGGGAAATAGGGTTTTGAAAGCTCCTGATGGGGGAGGGGTCTTCGATCTGGTGTGCCATTGGAATAGGACTGATGAGATTGCCGAGCTTTTGGCGGTTGGTGAGCTTGAGGATGAGGTTGTAGAGAGGGTTGAGGACGGTGAGGTTGTTGCTGTTGAAGGGGAGTTGAGTCCCTTCGTGGAGCAGTGGCAGGGGAAGGATATTTCATTCGTGAGGTCGAATGAGCATGGGAGTAGGGAGAGCGGGAGGGTGTGGGACACCGATGGGCTTGACGGAGTGCCGTTGAGGCTGGTTGAGGGTGATCGCGATGCGAGGAATTGGTGGCGAAAGGTACATTTGTGAACTTCTGCTTGGTGGAATGTTTATGCTTTTGGATAACTTTGGAGCCGGATTGCTTCCCGAAAAGATAGATTTTGTGTTAAAGCGTTAGCAAGGCTGATCAATCTCTATTGAAAGCCGGAACGTTAGACTATTATAGAAGCAATTGGAGTTTAAACAAGGGTTTTTTTTTATTATTATGAAAAATACATTTAAAATAAGGTAAATTGATAGGAACCACCTTTAAAGTTGTTTTTATACAAAAACCACGTTTGGTATGCAGGAACCGAGTGAAGTGAGAATGGAGTGAAACAATGAATAGAATAAACATGGAAATGAACAGCTCATTTCCATTCTCACGTTTTGGTGCGATTAGAAAATGAAATAGGAATGAGTATAATTAGAAAATATGTATTTTTTTTATTCCCGCTTAAGTGGGAATGCCCAATCCCAAACATCTCATCGGGAATCTCCATTCCCACATAAAGTGGGACTTGCTGAGAAATGGGAATGAGCTTTCTAGCTTCCAAAAACACTTCAGCCTTGTTTGGTGCGCAAGAATGGAGTCAAGTGAGAATGGAATGTATGTAGGAATGGAATGGAATTGATGTGGGAATGGAATTCTCATTCCCATTCTCATGTTTGGGTGCAATTCGAGAATTAAGTGGGAATATCTTTAAGAAGGGTATATCTGAAATTTATTTTATTATTTTCATTTTCACTTAAGTGGGAATATCAATTCCTTAATAACTCATTGGGAATAGCAATTCCTACATTAAGTGGGAATTGATGAGAAGTGGGAATGACATTTCTAGCATCCAAAAACACATCATGTTTAGTAGGCATGAATGAGAAGTTGGAATTGTATTCCATTCCCACTCATTCCCATGTACCGAACGAGTCGTTCGTGTTTGATACGAAGGAATGAGAAGTGAGAAGTGGGAATTGGCGTTCCATTCCTACCTATTCTCGCGTATCAAATGAGGTAATAATAAGTGGGTTTAGCTTTTAATCCACCACTTTAAGACAATTTCGTTCAATATTTGCCCAAACTATCCACAATAACCCTATCCCACCTCCACCCTCTCTTCCTCCATCCTCATTCACCCCACTTTCGCCCTCGTCTTCCGTCCCATCTCTGTCCTCCTCGTTTATCCCATCTCTGCCCTCCTCCTCCACGCATGCTTATTCCTCCTCCATCTACACTCTTCCCTTCCACTGCATCTACTCCCTCCTCCATTCCACTTGTACCTCCCACCCTCCTTCCTATCTCTTCCATCTCACCTCACCCTCCTCCCTCCTCTTCCACTTACCCTTTCTCATCTGTCTCACCTTACCCTCCATCCTTCTCCCCCATCTTAATCGTTGTTGGCATAGAGGAGGACACGGGCGGAGATGGGGGTGGATTAGGAGAAAGAAGGGAGGAGGGTGGATGGGGGGTGTGAGTAGTTGGGGTGGATATGGAGGGAGAATGGAGGAGGGTATATCGGAATTCGGTAGTTAGAGTCTTAGTGGTACGGAAATAGGTACAAGTACTGGTACGGGTGCGGGAACGGGACAAGAGAAGTTTGTAAACTGTAGGGTACATGGACACAGCTACACATATTCAAATTAATAATTTAAATGAGATTATTATTGTTTTTAATTGTTGTGTTATTAGAATTAAAATTCCTAGCACGTTTTAAAGTTTCTTTTATTATGTTGATTATTATAAATTGGACACTACTCGTTTTTTAGCTAGACACCCAAAAGATGCTTTAAGATTATAGTTATAACTTGGGTATGAGTTGAAATGAACCCGATCCATGTCTAACGAGTTCAAAGAAATGGATGTGAAGTGTTGGATATGCAGCCAAGAAGTGTATGATAAGTGTTTTAAATTAAAACATATATCATATAATTGAGTGCATGTCCGAAAAAATGTATGTATATATCCTAGGAGTGTCCATGAAGTTTGGGTATGGGTACGTGTCGGATATGTGCTCGGTATGGGTACAACGTCGTCATAGAAAAACCCGGGTAACATAGGTTTAGGCTAAAAATTGAACAGAATTTGTCTTGACGTGGTTGATTGAAAGCTAAATGCATTGCTCTATAATTATTTTTTGAAGGCGATTCCTATCAATTTGCCCTATTTTAAACGTGGTTTTCATGAAAAAAGCACTTTAACCAAAATTCTTAGCGTAGCCATCCAACTTCAATCTTGTTTATAATAATGTATTTGAGCTTACCTTCTTGAGATTGATGAACTCAAAACTAGCATAGATTGCTACAGCAACATGATGCTTTCTCACGTAACGTTCGAGCATTTCTTCATTTCCGTCTTTGATAAGCTCATGGTCACCGATACTAAAAGTCATTGTATACTAAAAGTAGAAGAAAATAAAGTTTCTAAATCGTTAAGAGAAAGTAAAGGATAAAAATATGGATTTTTGTCCGAGAAACCACCCTAAAATGTGTTATTATACAGAGACGGCCTTTGAATGTCAATTTATATATAAACCACCTTTAAAGTGAGTTCGTATTGCAATCAACCACCTTCCAGTCAAATTTTTCGCTGAAAATAAAAAAAATACTCATAAAAAACTCACATATAAGGCGCACGACCCATTCCGTTAATGTTTGGGTATAGTTAGGATACAAGTCATATACCTTGACTGTGAATTTTTAAGGTTATTTTTGAATTTTTAGTGAAAATTTGATTGAGAGGTGGTTGATTGCAGCACAAACCCACTTTGAAGGTGGTTCATATATAAAATTGACATTCAAAGGTGGTTTCTATATAATAACCTTATTTTAAAGGTGGTTTATAAGAAAAAACTTTAAAAATAATATTAATTTCTAATCACGAGGAATACACCCTTTCTTCTTCTTTTTGAATGGATAGTCCTTTCCATATGGTACGCCTCTCATGAATAAAGTCAAAGCCTGCTACAAGGTGGATTAATAGCATCTCACACTGTTGTATCCTCTAGGAAGAACATTGAAATGCGATATCATACATTCAATTAGCTTCTGAGTATATACATTGTAGTAGAGAAGTTCCTCTTTTGTATGCAACATATAGCTTGTACACATGCTCAAACAATAAGAGCCTAACAACAACCTACACATAGTGAATAAGAACAATGTAACTAGATAAATGAAACTTGTTGAGTTAATTCTTAAAATCCAAGCATATGTATGGAGCTCATCCTGAACAAATTTTAAAAATGTTACTTAACATGAAATCGCAAACAGTCAACGAAAAAATTAGGTCCTTATAGCAGCTCTCTGGGGTCAGACATGGCTTAGAAGCCCGTAGGCTGTAGTGATTTCTCCAATCTCTATCTTCAGGAGTTTCAGCTTGTAAATCCTATATAAAATTTAAAAACAATAAAGATTAAAAACTTAAATACTAGAGAATTAAGTATTTTTTTTAGGGAATGTAACTTACTTTCATAGCTACTACTGCTCTAAAGTAGTTCCGAGGAGGGAAGAGCAAATTATAGTGTCTTCATATATAATGGTCTTGTGGGGAGCCTAAAGAAGAACTTCATCTATCTGTGCAATCACTGAAATGATCTTAATGACCATCACATGAGAGCAAAACCGTCACATTAGTTCTCTCGTCAATCTCTATCTCTTTCTTACAACGAAATCAATTGTTTTGATCTTCTGCAGCTTTTTCTCAATGCAAATCTGTCCTTTTCTAATCTTCTGCAGTTTTTTTAAATAAAAACCACTTTCAAATAAGGTAAATTGATAGGCCTTCAAAGATTTTTTAATGTAAACACCAATTTATAAGTGTGTTTAGCTTTCAATCAACCACTTTTAGACAATTTATATTCAATATTCACTCGAACTATCCAAAATACCCCCCCCCAACCTCACCTCCATCTTCCTCCCTTGTCCTTCCTCATCCACCCGACCTCCACCTTCTTCTGTCCCATCTCCGCTCTCCTCCTCCATCCATACTCATTCCTCCTCCATCTACACTCCTCTCTCTCCTCCGCATATCCTCCCTCCTCCTTGCTCCTTCCTCCATTCCACTTTCACCTTTCTCCCTCCTCTTCCACCCTCCTTCCTTTCTTCCTCTTCCGTCTCACCCCACCCTTGTCTCCCATCTCAATTGTGGTTTGCATGGAGGAGGATAAGGGTGGAGGTGGGATGGATTAGGAGGGAGAAGGGAGTAAGGGTTGAGGTGGGGCGGAGGTGGGGTGGGGGTAGTCGAGGTGGGTGAGAGGGAATAGGGTATTCGGTAGTTAGGGCAAAAATTCATAGAATTTTATTGATGTGGTTGATTGAAATTTAAACCCACTCATATACAATCCCGGGAAGCAAAAGAAATCATATATTGCTGGTAAGAGCATCACAAGTATAAATAAAGGGTGCTCTAATGCTTAGATGTTACAAAACTCAAGAAAAGGCATGTCCATCATACTTTCAACAATTGCATAATCTCTATGCCTTGATAGATATTGGCTAGTAGGTAAATGAGTTTCCAAGAAATGAGTGGTGATGGGTGACACTCACTCTTTCGAGATGACTAGTAGGGCGCTTCGCCGCTACATCCTCTCTTGGCGGCTCATTTATCAAAATGATAAATGAGCTGAGCAAAATGAACTGTCTGTGTATACACATTATTTCATGTACATGCATAAATGCATATAAGGTGTTGATGGTTATGAGGTGACAACTAATTTAGCAAAATGAGTTATTAAGAGATAGAGCGGTGAAGTCCACACCTTTCTAAGTGATAAGCAGGTCGAGTCTCACCACTTATCTCTTGTTAGGTAATTTAGCAAAATGATCACCAATTCAAACCCATTTTTTTTCCATATATAGTAAGCGGGTGCTGGTGTGTCCCTTCACACACTTAGCTAGTGTGTCGCTAGCATGGACATCTAGACCCTCTGCTATAATCTGGATGTGTTGATAATCTGGATTGTGGCTGGGGTCTGGATGTGCGCTTTGTGATCGACGCACTAACTAAGTTCGTGGAGGGACACACCAGCCCGTGTTTACTTATATATTTGACACACTAGGCATGATATAATCTCAAGATTCAAAACATGAAACTTTATATGTAACATACATCTCTGTATCTAAACAGCAGAAGGCACAACCTTATATAAAGATCTGTAAAAAACCTGTTTAAAAAATAAAAATTATTTTGACAACAAATAAGAAAAATAAACTGACTTGGAAACACAATGATCTTGTAAGTTTGGTGATGTGATCCGACCTTGAGAGTAAAGCATTTGGGTAGGGGTGGAAACGAACCGAATCGAATCGAATACCATGGTATTCATATTCGTATTCGGTTAATTTTCACGAATTCGAACTCGAACTCGAATTCGTGTCGAATAGGAAAAGGGTGTTCAAATTTGGTTCGTTAATTAGACGAATATTTGTCAAATGTTCACGAATATCTCAATAGCACACTTGTTAAGTCACAAGATCCTTAACCATGAGGTGTTGACTTCAAACTCTATGTTTGAAGTCTTTTCTTATTTATTTTCTATAATGTTTTACTTAATTATTATTATGATATTTCAATATAAGAATTATTATAGTCTACGTTTATAAATTATTAATATAATACTTATAAATAGCAATATTTATAAAATTATGCACACGTAAAAGATAACACAATATAATAATCTAGAAGTAGAAAACATAAACGGAATATTTAATAATCAAACGAATCGAATATACCTCTGGTCAAATTCTATTCGTTTATGCACCGAATACTAAAAAACATTCATTTATTATTAAATGAACTACCGAATCGAATATGACCGAATATCTGGACGAATAATAACCGAACTGTTTATTAATTATTTGGTTCGTTTCCACCCCTATTTGGGAGTCCCTTATAACTTCACTTTGACATAAGAAGAGCTCGTATGAAGTGCCAGACAACTCCACTCCCACGTTAAAAAAGAACTGCTCTGATACGACATTTCATTGGTCAATGCATTTTATTTCAACACTTCATTCTGTAAATGGTTCCTTTAGTCTGGAGTCTTTTAGCCAAGCAGCATTAGCTCTGTGGTATTTTGTATTTTTGATAGCCATAAACCCCTAGTTCTCAATGAAAGAATTTGTATTAAGAAGAAAAATCTAGTTCCTATATTTTCTATCTACCACCTATCAGTATCACACAATCTTAGCCTTTTCCCATCAACATGGGATTGCCTATGTAGCAGATGGCTCGATTCGCATCTGTGAATTTTGCTGCATCTCAGCATGACTTCAATGCTTTAAGTCGATGCAGAATTCTTTCCCAACAAGAGTACACACAAAAAGGGACTCACAAATCCTACAGGACTATCACTAGAGATAAATAGTGCAGATTTTGAGAGTTCACTGGAATATAGTATGATCTCAATTGTGGTGAAACTCTTTTAGTGTTAGTAAAATTGTGTACTTGTGGTTGCATCCTATATCTGTCTTGGCCTTACTTCTCTTTGCAGCTTGATGTTATACGGGAGCTTTTGACAGGAGATCTTGCAGTTAGGAATTGCTTGGAGGCGCTAATATACTCTGCTATCTACTTGAAGGTTCTCTGTAGTAACTTTGCTTACATTAGAACATAAGTTTTTTATTTATATTGTAATAATGGTCTGAGGCTGATTGTTCTGTTTGTTTCTTTTAATGAATTGCTCCAAAACCCAAATTATATCATGGGCAGTGGATCAACACTGGCCAGATTCCGTGCTTTGAAGATGGAGGCCATCACCGCCCCAACAGACATGCTGAGATTTCTAGATCCATATTTCGTGAGATCGAAAGGATGTCATGTGGGAAAAATGCAACACCATCGGTTAGTAATTTTTCGTGGAGAGTACTAACCGATTATTTCTTATGTGAGCTTAGTATCAGTAAATGCTCCTTAACTATGTAAATGATTCCATATTTCTCCTTAACCATTTAATGCTCTTGGTTGTTTTGAGTTCACATAAGTTCCACTTCTGTCAGTCTATATTATTCATAGTCTACATCTAGTACTTATTCTGGCATCATACCTTGCTAGTCCCCATGAATAGTCACTTGAGATCTAGGTAACCTTTTAATTTTAATTTTTTTTTTCCCAATATGACGAGAGAGAAGTTTCTCTTTGCTTCACAATTGAATATATGAACAATCTGATTCTGAAAATCACTGGATATTGCCTAAATATATGTTAGATAAAACTCTATCTTATATCATAGACACTTAAGTACTTTTTTTCACCCGAATGAGCGAATATATGAACAATCTGATTCTGAAAATCACTGGATATTGTCTCAATGTATATTCGATAAAACTCTTTATCTTATATCATAGACACTTAACTACTTTATTGTTTCACCTTAATGAATGAATTCATATAATTACAGGAGTTTCTCTCGCTATGTTTCAGTAGGACCTTCCACTCCTTGTTCCCTTTAAGGAAATCCTTGCTCTTAAAGTGAGTGAATTAGTAACTGCAGACATGAAGTTGACCACATATTTATATTTGGAAAAAATGCACTACTAAAAATTCTATTTCTTTGTTTAAAATGTAGGCTGTTATTAGCTTCTGAAATCCTGCATTGAGATGATTATGACTTGTAAATTTCTGTTTTGCATTTGTTTTTATTTCCATGCGCAATAACCTTAGTGTACCCATGGCACATTCACTAGGCATCTTGCTATCATAGATTGTCTGAGAACCAATATGCTGGACTGCTACTTGTTTAAAAAAGGGCCTCTTTAGTTTTTCACATATCATTTTCCAGTCTTTTGCCAGAAGGAACAACTTTGAATTCTTTATATGTAAATCTGTTATGCACTCTATCATTTCCTTCATGTCTTTTGCATATGTAGGAAGCCTACCTTCCTTTCCGTCTATTTTCTTGTGAGTTTTAGGACTGATTTTAGTAGTTTTATACTTACAGGACACACTTGTGATCCGCAAAATTCACCCGTGCTTGCCTTCATTTAAATCGGAGTTCACCGCTTCAGTTCCTCTAACAAGGATACGAGATATTGCTCACCGTGGAGATATTCCTCATGATCTGAAGGTCAATCTTTAATTGTCTAATCTGTCTTATATAATTAATATCTCAGATTGTAATATTTAACATCATTTTCTGTTACAGCAAGAAATTAAACATACAATACAAAATAAGCTTCACCGCAATGCTGGTCCAGAAGATTTGATAGCTACGGAAGCAATGCTGGCTAAGATTACAAAGACCCCTGGTCAATACAGCGAAGCATTTATTGAGCAGTTCAAGATATTTTATCACGAACTAAAAGATTTCTTCAATGCTGGGAGGTATGTGTCATTATGACTTTCTGGTCTTGCTTGCATTTAGTTATCTGCTAATGTGACAAACTGTTGAAATTCAGTGGATTGCATCTTAAGTTGCTTCTGCTTGTTGACTGCGGTTTATCTACAGCACCTTACTCACCTCTGCTTATTAGTCTTTGAGTCTGCCTAAAGTTTGTAGTCCTTAAATTGGTTATTTAATTGTGTACATACCGATTTTAAGTTTTTTTTATAAATATATATGTTTTTGTTTTTTTCAAATAGTCTGAGAACTGCTTATTGACAAATGTAACTAGTAAAATTATGACTTTACATATTGTTGGAACAAAAGGCAGATAAGCTCCTGACTTTTCACTCAATCTATTGCAGTCTCACTGAACAGCTGGAGTCCATCAAAGAATCTTTGGCTGAGCAGGCCTTACAAGTTCTTTGTCTGTTTCTGGAATGCAAGAAGGTAATTTGTCTTATCTCTAGATTTTGTTTATAGGCAAGGTTCTAAATGGTGGCACCATTTGGCAGGTGGTTGGACTGCCTAGCTCCTGGGAGTTTTGGAAAATCTTTGTATAGTAATAAATAATAATAGAACATTAGGATTCTCTAAAATTCTTCGAAGTTCTAAAAATCTTAAAGCCAGGCAATATGTAGAAAATATTCATTACATATTGATATACTGGTCGTTAAGTAACTTAAGATTATGTGTTTAGGTGATGATAATATCATAAGAGTACTTTTATATAAGAAGGGCCTTTATATGTGTCCATGAAAGTATCCCTGAAGAAGTGCTGAGTAATTTCTATATCACCGAACATAAGCTTCGCCTTTTAGCCTACATTGTGCATGTAGATGCATTTGCATGTCTGGCATGTCAAAGTAAGAAAATAAATCTTCTACAACTTCTATCCAACTTCCATATTCATATGGATCATTAAATCCCATAAAAAAACCATCACTTAAATTTTGAAGATCGTAACAATGTTTTTGTTTATGAGACAAGGATATCTTAGTCATGGAACGATAGTGGTGGATTCAAAACCTAACTATGGATTTAGTTTCTGTAATACTAAATGAGGTGGGGAAGGGGTAGGCGACTGATGAAGAGGAAGAAGTAAGAAAATGAGAGACTCAGGGACTTGGTGCAAATACAAACACTGACATGGTTGCGGATGCCAGACACGGTAAATTTGTAAAAGATAGGATACGTGGACACAGCTATATATACGTACTGAAATTAATAATTTGATTAATTTCTATAGATCGATATTTTTTTTCATTCACATGTTACGAGAACTAAAATTCCTATAAAATGTTTATGTCTGTTTTATTGAGTAGATTAAAATTAAAAAACTGCTCGTTTTTTAACTAGGTACCCAAACAACCCTTTAAAATCATACTTGTTGGATAAAATGAATTTGAACTGTGAGATGAAGTGTACGATATATGTCCATGAAGTGTATCACAAGTGTTTTAAATTAAAACATGTACTATATAATTGAGTACGAGTGTCCAAGGAGACACAGACAGAGATATGGGAAGTGTCGGACACGGATACGAGAGCCCATATGAAGTGTCCGTGTAACATAGGACGAGGGCAGCCAACAAAAAAGAAAGGAGGATAGGGGGTTACACAAGAAAAAGGAAAGAAAGAAAAGGAATCACACTCTCAAAGGCATAGGATTTGTTGGTCTCACACCAATGGAAGCAGATCACATGCTATTTCAAATCTTCAAGACACTCAAAATTTATTTCTTTTTACAATCGGAAATGACAACGGTGATTTATGCCCCATAATTTCTGCCTAAGTTTGGTTTTTGTGTCTATCTTCCACCCCAATATATGTGTATGCATGGTTGTATATTTAGTAATGGCCCTTCATCTTTGTATGCAAACATGTTCACAACTTAATCTAACGCCTCTTAAGAGTATGAGAGATATCACAAGAAAATCCCTGTAGATCTAGTCCTGCGAATACCAGAGTTGTTATCTTGCTTCTTCCATATGGAGCAATATTAAAGAAATTCAAGAGAATGTTTTATAGCTTTTATGGATCTTAAGTCTGTTTGGTGGGATTGTTTGCATTTCTTTATTCTGTTCTTTATAGGATAAGATTTATGTTTTGCTCTTTACTTTGACAATTTCATGTTTTAGAATTGATGTATGCTATATCTAGTGTTTCACAGAAAATTATTTAACTTCGGAATGCAGAGTCTGGAGAATTTGGAGGAAAGAGGCAACTTTCTTGAAAATGGTGGAGTTGATATATTGATGAACACTCTGCAATCATTAACCAATTTAAGATCTCTAATTGTCAAAGGTCTTGAAAGTGGTCTTAGAAATGATGCCCCTGATGCTGCTATAGCTATGCGTCAAAAGGTTTGTTCACGATTTTCTCAAGTAGATAATTATTTAATAGTAATTATTATTATTCTTAGGTGTAGGAGATGACAGTAAAAAATACTATTTTTCTGTAGTGGCGCCTCTGTGAGATAGGCCTTGAAGATTATTCCTTCGTTCTCTTAAGCAGGTTTTTTTCCCTCATTCTAACTTTTCCCTACTTTGCACTATTTTTGTGTCAGGCTGCTCTGCAGGGTATTATCTTGTCTTGTTATAAACTTATAATCTATGTCCAATATCTGTGTATTAAAATATTTTCTGGTTTTCGAGTTATGTCATTTTGTTTCCCTATTAATATAATAAATATAAAAGACAGTATATCTTAGACCAACACATCCTTTGGCATGGCAATGCATTTTATCGCTCTCTTTGCTTATCTTTGACCCGTGGCAATGCAACTAATCTCATTTTGCTTCTTTTTTTTTTTTTTTTGTCTTTTCGTAAAATTGATGCTTGTTTTCAAAAGTACAAAGCCTGGTGTGGCATTTTGCTGAGTATTTGTGGTTTTTCCAAATATTTGTACGCTATTTTCACCTATTAAAGATAAATGATATTTCCGCCATTCAATTCCACAATACCTTATTTTATAGACCGGTGATTGCTTATTTAAACATATGCACCAATGTTTATTTGCAGACTGGACTTAATTTGTTTCCACCTTATGTTCTTCGTAATTGTATTAGTGCTAGACGTATAAAGTAAGTCTGTCGAGGCCTTGAACCAAAAAAAAAAAAGAGAGAGAGAGAGAAACAAGAGGAAACTCTGAGTTTCTTTATTAGGACTTATTTCTTAATCCTATCGTTTTTCTGGCTGCTCTTAATAGATTCTTTAATATCATTGAAACTATGGGAGGCTCATCCTGGCTCGTAGAGAATATAAACTCAAAGAATGCTGTTTCTTGGAACCATCCACTTGGTTCCCTTATCATTGGCATTCGCCAGATTGGGCTTTCAGGTTGGAAATCTAAAGAGTGTTCTGCTATAGTGAGTGAGCTCCTTGCATGGCAACAGAAAGGTTTCTTGGAAAGAGAAGGTAAACCTTTTCTTGAGATCTTCTGAGTTATCATTATCAACTATATTCCTGTTCGTTCATGTTTCTATACTTAGATGAGCATGATTTTCTTTCTTATTTTATGAATGGCTAGGCAGTGAGGATGGGAAGTATATATGGGCACTGAGGCTGAAGGCTACACTTGATAGGGCAAGGAGACTAACAGAAGAATATTCTGAAGTGCTTCTTCAGATATTTCCTGATAAAGTCCAGGTTTACACACACTTCCTTTTTCAATTTGATTGTTGTATAAGTGTATAAATCTCTTTATGGATGTTCTTTTATTGTGTCAGCATTTCAGTTTTTTGTTGGTAGCATTCAGTCACAGTGTTGGTAATTAGTTGTCACTTTGTAACATGGTTACATGGATATCAGCACTGCTGATGTTAGATTTTTGAGTGCTGAAGAAATATCTATAATGAAACGTATAGGAATATTGCAACGTGTGACTGCGAGGATGAAGGTAACATATTCGACTGGTTGCCTGCTAGAAATGTGGATGAGACTCATATGAGATATTGCATTAAGAAATTGTCACAGGTCAATAGGTTGAGAATACTCGTGAGCACCCTGACCGTTTGTCCATAGATCACTGGTGCTGTTGACCCTCCATTTCGTTTTCAGCATTGACTTGTGACCTGTTTTATCCTCCATGTTCCCTGTCACCCTCCCTCCAGGTCACCAATACACCCATCCACCATACAGCTCGGCTTTACTCCCCTTTTGCTCCAATCAGCACCTTGTCGATGACCTCTACATATCTGCCTCCTGTCTCTCTGCAATTTCCCCATCCCCAGATCCTCAACATCAAATCCATCTTCACCAGCTTCCTTGATCTGGCCTTATTGACTCGAAGGGACAGAATGAGTACTCTCTGACCATGACGATCTCGTGTACTAACCTCAGCGAGTAATTGGGTGAGAGAAGGGAAATGGAGAAGAGGACTCTGGAAGATATCTTAGCATTTTTCTCACGTTCAAGGGTATAACTAACTGGAAGCAGGTGATGTGCTAAATTGGAATTCATAAACATATTCTAGAGTCTAAATTCTCAGTTGCAACTTGCAAGCTAAAGGTGGAAAGGTATGGGCAATAAAAGTGATTCAAAAAAGCAAGGTGTATAATCGCAAAGTTGGTGAAGCCGTGAGGTATTAACGTCCAATACCAAAAAGATTTTGTAGAAACTTACTGATATTTTCCTTGTTTCATAACAGCTTAAGAAAATCACATGACATATGTCATCAACTTACCATAAAAGTTTTAGACATTGTACTACTTATATTTATTTAGACTTTGTTAGGCAATGTTTTTCTAAATACATATTAAATCTTTTACTCTGTTTACATGATAGTTGCTTTTAACAAATTCCTCATGCTTGTACTTGAAACACCCATCAGACTTTTCTGATAGTACAATTTATTTTGTTTGTTGAAATGCATCCTATTTCTTTTTTCTCATGGTTTGGGATCTTGGATAAGTGTAATGATTTTTTCCTCTGTGCTTGCGAGATAGGATTTTTTTTGCTGCACACTCCAAATCTTAAATTTAATGATAGTAGCTGAATGTATTTATCATGATCTATGTCTTCTAGAAGCTTTTAGCAAACTTGATGATTTCATTTAGGCATTTGTACAACATGGTCAACTTGTTAAGACTACTGAATTTGATACTTATTGAGTCCGATTCTGATCCCATGTGTTCACAATTTTCCGCAACTTTCTTTTCTTCTGACTGAAGTATTTGATCATTTCATCTTGTAGATACTAGGGAAAGCCTTTGGAGTACCAGAGAATAGCGTAAGGACGTATACTGAAGCTGAAATTCGTGCAGGGTAATGCTCCTACTTGATTGATATGACATCTTAGCTTTCTCATCAGCCTTGTGGTCTCACCATGTCTAGTTTGGATTTTGCTATCTATCAGTTAGTACATTGTTTGTTTTCTGGGTTGTTTTTATTTTTTTTTTATTTTTTTATTACTCCTTTTTGAGCTCCTTAGCTTATTTTGACCCTCACTTGGAGGTGATGTGATTTCTAGGCGACAATCTGTCATATCTATTTGTCTAGATTTTGTTCTTGTCCATTTGGAGGTTTGCTTCATAAATGCACTAGTGTAACTCCATGACTAAAAAAGATAGGTTTGCGTACTTGCTAATTAGTTATCAAAGTTTTATTGTAGGTCCTTCATCTGCTCTTAATTGCTTCTGCCTGGAGTTTGGCACTGCCTCATCTGAGTTTTGACAGTTAGTCATGAAAACTTCATCAATTCTTTTCTAGGGCTCTTACAAGTTCAAGATTTGCTCATAGCCAATCCCATCTGCATGGGAAAAAGGCTTAAGCTTAGATGATGATGATTTACAGATTGGTTTATTAGCTAAAACTGGTGCAAAATCTAATTTTTACCTATAAATGTTTTTTGTAGTGTAATCTTCCAGGTTTCAAAGATTTGCACTCTTCTTTTGAAAGCAGTGAGAACTGCTGTTGGATCCTCTGGCTGGGATGTTCTAGTACCGGGAGTGGCTCATGGAACTATCGTAGAGGCAAGTAAAATTTCTTTATTTGAAATAAAGTGAGGCATTTGGTTTAATTATTTAAATGAGTATTGTATATCTATACGTTTATCAGGTATCAAACCATGATGTCCTACGTATGCCTCTCTTAACTAAATGAGCTATGCAAATGACCACAAAAAACTGTTGGGCTACTATATTTATGAATTAAGGTACTATTTTAGAATAGTTGTGGATTCATGCAAAATGTATCTCATTAAAGATATCTGGCAGCTAACTTGTGTTGGATACTCAAACTCAACTTTACTTAATGCAGACTTTGTTGTATTTGCTTTCCAAATTACTTGTTTAGATTCAAGATCAATGAAAGCCAGTCTCAGAATGACTTGAATTTGAACAATATGCTCATTTCGACGGTTGCTGAGTGTTGGTGGTGATAACAGATGCGAGTAAAATGCTAGCAGGAGTTATTAGTATTGAGAAATGGTAGTGAAAGAAAGCAAGTTTGGATTGGAAGCCTCTTCTTAATGATTCTACTAAGAGCTTCAGATCAGTTGCTGTCAGGTGCAGAATAGCGAAGAGACCGGGATGGGCGGCTTGGTAGTTTGTAGGCAGAGATGGAGAGGGTTGGTCCAAGAAAAAAATAGTAAGAATAGGCTAGCAGCTAGATGAAGAAGAGAGAATAGGTCCCTAACTATGGGCCTATGCGGTAGGGTTAGGAAACAAATAACATGCAATCAAAACTCTAAAATTATCAAAAAAATATCGATAACATTTGATCATTTATAGACTCATATTAGACTGCCAATACAAATAGAATACAAAATTGAATTAAAAATAATATAACTAATCCTAATAGCAATCATAATCAAAGATTCATTTAAATTTGCAATCAAATAAATAATCCTAAATCAAATATCTAGTTTTAAATTAATAGCACTCTGTCTTTACTAAGACCCTATAAGTCGGTGAACCAGAAGATTTTTTTTTTTAAAGAAAAAAATTAAGATATTGGTCTTAAGCCTAGATCAATGGCCTCACACCAAATAAGGTCTCACACCTTCAAAAGTAAGATATCACACCCAAGATTGGATAACACAAAATCTAGAAACCATAATTTTTGTAAAATCTCTAACTATATTGAAGAAAACTAGTCTATGAACTTAGCCAACATAATTATTAAGAAAGTAATCCCTAACAGAAAAGAAATTAATCATACTAATATAAAAAATTCCTAATAGTTTGATTCATGAAGGACTCCTAAATCAATTAAAATTCATATCTAATAATTTTACTTTTATAGATAAGACTACAAGAAATTTCCTACTAAAATCGAATTCTAAAGAATGATTGATAACCTTTTTTTTTCCCTTTTTCTTACATCTTTTTCTTTCTGATTTTGCATCAATTTCTCTCGGCGAGAGAAAACTCACGGTCGAGTTTGACATTGAATATCATGAAGAACTGTGAATCACTGTAATGTTGGTGTTGAAGTTGCAATTATAGATCTTTTCAATTCTGATGCCAAATGATGGGGAACAAGCAATTACAAGAAAAGAAAGCAAAACAAAAAAAGAAAATTTAAGATTTCACCTGATCAACCGCCTCACGCCAATTAAGGACACACTTTCAAAAGTAGGGTCCCACATCGAAGATTGAATCAGACAGTCTATAGAAACATGATTCTTCATAATATCTTCATCATAACTTTAGTGAAGAAAACTAGTATTTGGTATAATTTTATACGGATCTGATTGTTTTCGTTCGCAGTGCTTTCAAATTCAGCCCAACATGGTACAGTAGAAATTCTTTGAATCATAGTTTAAATTATTTCAACCATCCTGGTTGAAAGGGCAATGCATATAATTACTTATTACTGTGTCTGGGCAATTTTTCTCTATTTTTGATTTATTGATTATGAAATAAATCTCAACTATGGATTTATTATGTTTCAGGTAGAGAGCATAGTTCCTGGTTCTTTGCCTTTATCTATCAAAGGACCTGTAATTCTGGTTGTTAATAAGGCTGATGGAGATGAGGAGGTTGTTAGCACTTTCCAAAGCATATTGTTGTCTTTCTTTTCTGTACATTTTGCTTCAGTAATATATGGATAGAACTTCTGAATTGGTAGAATAATGATTGCTACAGGTTAAGGCAGCTGGAAGTAACATAATGGGAGTTGTGCTCCTTCAGGAGTTACCTCACTTGTCACACCTTGGTGTCAGGGCTAGACAAGTCGGTAAAATACATCACTTTCTTATACGTGGATCTAATATTTGTATAACTATCTACTGTACTTAGCAATGCCACATGCAGGAAAATGTGACTTTTGTGAGTTGTGAAGATGCCGATAGGATTGCTGATATTAGAAAGCTTGAAGGGAAATATGTGAGGTTAAATCATAATCTCTCTTTTTTAGAATTTACTTGAAATTACTTATTCCCCCTCTATGGCTACCTAAATATTGCAAGTGCACCTTAACTTGTTACTTTGATTGATGAGTCCACTTTAGTTCTTGACTTGTTATGAGTTTGTTGAGGTGATTAATATGTGAGTATAGTCCCACATCGGATAAGATAAGAAAGAGTGATGAGTTTAAATAGGAGTTTGAGTCAATACCTAATAGCTATAGCTTTTGGGTTAAAATTGATTCCTAACTTCTGTTTAAGGCCTATCAACTCTAGATTGGGCCCGATTTCTCCCCCAACATATGGTATCAGAGCTAAGGTCATGGTCCAAGTAATTAAAAAAAAAAGTTAAAAAGTCCGATGTGAAGCCCGAAGGTGCCGGGAGAACCCACGGATGCCCGTAGGAGTGATATAGTCTGGTTAGCCACTATGAGTGAAGTGGTGGTGGTGGAAGATCCTGCGGATGTTTGATAGTCATGTGTTGAATGCATGGTCTAGTTAGCCCACGAGTGAAGTGGTGCAAGAGTTGGTGAATTGGTTAGCCCACGAGTAAAGTGGTGCAGAAGTTAGTGAATCCCGTGGAAGATTGAATTATAGTTGAATTGAACTATACTCACAAATTAAGGGGAAGTTGTTGAGGTGATTAATATGTGAATATAGTCTCACATCGGATAAGATAAGAAAGAGTGATGAGTTTAAATAGGAGTTTGAGTCAATACCTAATAGCTATAGCTTTTGGGTTAAAATTGATTTCTAACTTCTGTTTAAGGCTGGCCCATCAACTCTAGATTGGGCCCAATTTCTCCCCCAACAGAGTTCATTAGAAAAACCGTAAGACTAAGTGTATCTTGGCACATTGCACAAAGCCTATGAATTTTAACAGTTATATTAATAACTCCTAGTCATATATGTGCATGTATGCGCATGTTTTTTCTGGACACTGTGTATCAAATATTAGTGTTCTATCTTTGATCTTCTTGTCTAATTATATTCATGTTGAAAACCAGGTTGGAAGCATCAGCTACTCGTGTCAATATACTCTCCTCTGTGCCTGAAGATAGTGAGGTTGTCTTGCCTCAAAATCTATCAGGTAACGGAGCTTCATCTCCCAATGATTTGTTAAAAGATTCTTCACCTCATATTGCCAGTGCACATTACTCAAATAAGGTATCACACTAATCCCTGGATTAGACAAGCATTAGTTGTATTATATGCTCATATTGTTGTAGTATAACATTTTTTTGAATTTCTCAAGTTAATTTCTCTTATGAAATCAGATCTGATATTCATTTTCTTTGCAGGAGAGGGAACCATTGGATAAAGAAATTTCTAGTGTGTTAGATCTTTCAGAAGCAGATATTAGTATATCTGGGGCAAAGGCTGCTGTATGTGGTCGTCTTGCTGCTTTATCGCGACTTTCTGAGAAAGGTAGATTTTATTTGAGGGTTGCAAACCTTGTTATCCTTCTTTTTATCATTTTATTTTTTGCTCTGTCGTATGGTCAGGCAAGTCTAAAAGTTCTATAGTGATTATATTGTTTTGATCTTTAGTCTCTTCTAGACCACTTATGTGGTTGGGGGATAATGTACTTGCATGTATCTTACTTCTTTTCTTAAGAGAATGTAGGATGTCGTCCTTTTCCATTGGCAGTACAAAGAAAATCCATCCTAGTCTATTCCAGAACGCTGTCAAGTAGTAAAGTAATTTTCCCTTTTCCTGTTTTACAATATATCTATCTGGTCCTGTTCAAACATAACCGGGTGCAGGGACACTTTCTCTGCTCCCTTGAGAACATCCGCCCAAAGTCCAGTCATCTGCTTTTATTTAACTTTATAGAGGATATACTGCTGAGGATAGATTATTGGGAGTCGCACCTAATATGGGATCAGAATCCTGAAATGGATTTTCCCTGGATAATACAACACAGTGTCAAGTGTGGAGTTGTTGCACCAGTTGCAATAGTTCTTCTAAAGATAGAATCTTATGACTGTAGTATAGGTTTATTATAATATCATTTTGTGGCATATTGCCTTCGTGATACAAAGCTCTTATTTTGTCTTCATTAGTGTCCCTTGAACGACCTCCCAATTGGCTTTCATCTTGATAAATTCTCTTCAGCTACAAGGCCTTTTATCAACTAACTTGGTTGAATTTACATTATGTTTCCTTCATCCATATCCCACCACTAACCTTCACATTTCCGTTGTTCATATCTGCCATTTGACATCTTCAACTCCAGGCCAGCTATCGTGAATTTGTTTTTGTGGTAGGTTCCTTGAAAGCTCCTGCATTTTAATGATTTCCATGTACTGATTTAACCTACGCATATGGTTCCTCGAATTTGGATAAATTTTGTCTAGCAAACTGTTTCCGTGCTTCAAATTACTTGTTATTCGATGGAACAAGTGGAATCCCTCTCGTTCAAGGTTCAATATCTTCCCATCATCTTCCAGAAGTGGGTACAACCATGAATAGCTGAATCTTAGGGTTTAATATCTCACTGTTGTCTTCTGAAAGCAGGCACGAACATGAACAGCTAAGTTGCCTGGTTTGATATCTTACCATTGTCTTCTGGAAGTGGACACAACCATGAACAGATAAATAATTGCAGGTTTAATTGGACTTCAATTCAATGGATCATATGGAATTTTCTCAATACTTAAATTTAGTGACGATTTTTCCTTGATAGAGTGTGAGCATCCCCTTTTGGAGAGTAAAAGCTGTTCCTTCTGGATATAGCTAGTCTGAGAAGATCCACAGTTGAGGTCAACCAGATAAATTTTGTTCTTAACCTTGTAATGTAACAGTTCCACGGTGAAAGTGGTATTCACGGAATGCTTTAGTGAATTAGAGACAGAATGAAGAAAAAGAACAAAGATGCAATAATACACAAAATAAGCAACAATACAATAGAACATTGCACATTGATAAATTAGCTAATAAAGGAATTTACTGTGCTGAAGATACAAAGATAAGGCTGAAGGTACAAAGATAAGCCCAGGGTAAGCTACGAGTTTAGTACTTATATGGAAAGCTATGATATTCCTACTCCTTAGATTTACTTGAAAAAGATTAGATAGTTGCTTGATTGAGAAAGTCTTTATTCTTCTTGCCTGTACATCTCTCCACGCCATTTGGATTCTGCCAATCAATATGCACCGATCTGGGTTCTTAACCATTGAAATTCACTCGTTACCTAGGTTTTTTTTTTTTGTGCTGTTTTCTATAAGAATTTCCTTTTTAACTCATTATCCATCATTTTTTTTCTCATCCAGTGAGACGAAAGCATCAGATGAGCTTTATCGGAATCCCTCTTTCCATGACATGGTCAATGTGACTCGATCATCGTTACCTTTCTCTGTTTCTAACTATGGTCGTCATGAACAAACGTCTATCTCCCACTTCATTGTTTGGCATGGCTTTTCTGTGGATTATGTGCGACATATGTTAGACCTATCAGTTTTGTTGCTTTCGCACCTTGAAGTCTTAACCTTGGGACTACACTGCAACATGCTGTGGCCTATATCCAGGTGATAGTGGGACCCACCAATGATAGAAAGAAGAACATAGTAGAGGAAAACAGATTTAAACCCAGAGTATAGTGTATTACTATGGGATCTGAGCAAAAGACATTTTAAACAAAGGAAAGAAGGAAGTGTAGAAAGAGAAAATGTAGTGGTTGGTGTCATGTATAGAACAATTTTTGTCTAGCTAGACATATAGTAAAGAACATATTATTTCTAAGGTGGAAGCTCCTTAGGATCTCTAAAGCTTTCACTTCACTGATGAAACTGTCCATGACTGGTGAAGTCCGGTCCTTTAGGCTTCTGGGGTTCCACCTTCTACCTTCTTCAAAATTAATCATGCTCTAGTAACCTTGCTGGCAGTGATTCGTTAACAAGGATCCCAAAATTCAAGCTCATTGCTCAGTGTTTGCATCACATAATCCCTGTCAATGAAGTGGTCAGGAATATTGAAGGCTTGATCATCAAAGATCATCCATACAGAAGATATTGACAGCATTGTCCATGAATGATATTTTTGTAAGAGTGGACATGATTTAATGTTCATTAGTTAAGAAGTGGAGAAGATCCCAAGAACCTATGACAGTTTTTACATGATCCTACTAAAACCCCTCATTATGAAGCCAACTTTTAACTTGGGCATGTCCTGTTCTCATGTCCATTTGCAAACAAATTTTTCCTCGGGAACCTTTGATCTCTTGTATCATGTCACATTTTTCCAAGTTTTATGTATGTCTACTCATCTCCAGTTAATGTCCTCAAATTCTGGCAATTCTGAACTTACCTATCTAAATACTTTATGATAATAAGGTCTTTGTGTTGATTTGATTTTGTTACAAGTGGTACAGCCTGCAATCCCATTTCTTATATCAAAAACTTAGCTGCAGTCAAACTTCATCAGCTATATACTCTGATCAACTTATACAGCATTGGGTTAGCCCGGGTGGTCTCCTTCCCACATCTGGAATGCCCATCTGGTCAATGATACATAAAAACAAAATTTCCCTTGTAAATTTTGGAGAGAACTTAATGGTCTCACTTATTTCTACTTTTCCAATAGCAGTTTTATTGTCATCATCATCATCATTGTTTAGGAATGCACTCCATGAAAACTGAGTTGGTATGGGAACATCTCCATAAAAGTTAAGAAAATTTTGCTCGACTGTCAACCTGACATCAGATCTGTAAATGCGTGTGGAACTCCTAACCAAGTAATTGTAGGCCAAAAGTGGTTCCCCACAAATCCAAGAAGATCAGTTGGCTAGAAGAAAGTGACCTTCTCTTCTGATGGATCTAAAAGCTGATCTACAAAGAGAGCAACCAGCAAAAATTCTCCTAGACTAAGTCTAAGCTATAACTATTAATAAAAAAAAGGCATCCTTTTGGTCAATATTTTTGGTTCTACCCTTTGTAAGTCACGAATTCAATTAATTACAGCATTGTCCTAAAAAATTCCTCATAATTCAATTAATTGCAGCATTGTTCTAAAAAATTCCTCATAGCATACAATTCTTTAACTGTTATGTTATGGGCAAGTATAGAAATTAATAAAATCAGTGCCAATTTCCAACCACTTACCAGTTACCTCGGTGTCATTGAGAGTTTTTTGTCTCTTTAGTTATCAAATATGAAAGTGGAGAACGTGCAGGTGGAAGTTATGAGAGGACCAAAAAAAAAAGTTTGTTGTTTATAATCTCAAATCCAATAGGTAAATCACTCTCTCTGTCTACATCTTTTTTATTTCAACTTGCATGGCAAGTCCAAGCTGTTTCAGGGAAGCTGTTTCAAAATGCACATATTTTTGGATTTTATGATATAATTTTGTGAGGATAAGTTTGTTCTTTAAGTTCTCACGCTTTATTGTGATTTTCATTATGATATCATGCACATTGTTTTTTCTTTCAATACAGTGATAGTGGATACTTTTTGCCTCAAATAAAAATTTTCTATCACTTGTGAATTGCCTTGCATTTATATCACTTTTTCAATAATTTTGAATACACTTATTCATATTATCATAGGTATTGATATCCATTTCTAATTCTACAAAAATATGTATGCATCACGTGCACCGGAAGACTAGTAGAAAGAAAAAGAAGACATTTGTTTTAGGAATTTCATTCAACTGCAAGTAAGAGATAAAGCCAAAAATCCATAGAGCATTTTCCCCTTTGGTATAGCAATTTGGGTATGCTAATTATTCACAGCTCAGAACACAGTGTTAAAATTACCTATATAGATATAAGATGACCCAATTAGTTTACTTTCATGTTCCTCTTCTGTAGACGTGTAGTCAATAGGTCTGCAACAGGAATTGATTGCGTAATCTACTAAGAATTGATATCTTCTGTTTCATTGTTGTAAAAACAACATGAAGACCTTCATTAGATGGGATTCAACAGATGGAAGCAGTCTCCCTATTGTGACTGCTGTTTGAATTGATGTAAACAATTTAAAGCATAGTGGGAGTAAGAAGTGAGTTCCAACAAATATATAGATATAGCTATTACCAGTTAGGACTCAGATAATAGTGTTCTCCATCTATTACTTTCAGCCTGAACTACAACTACTGATATGTGAGCTTCAGAATTTTGACAATATACATATGAATATCATCAACTAATATATTGTTGTATTTCCTATTTCTTGTAAAGCTGTAGCAAGCCTTGAGCCTGGTACTTCTCTTTCCACTGAACTAGGTCTAGCAAGTCAGTAAACTGCTATAACTTATTTCGTCTTGTATATTTTTCATCTTATTTGGCCAATCCCATGACAGTTTACAGTGACCAAGGCGTTCCAGCTTCCTTCCGAGTTCCATCAGGTGCAGTGATCCCCTTTGGATCAATGGAATCAGCACTAAAGACAAGTGGGTCATTAGAGTCTTTCTATTCCCTTATAGAACAAGTCGAGACATCCACAGGCAGCGAACTCGACAATCTATGCTCGGAGCTCCAGGCATTAATCTCAGCCCAATCACCACCCGATGTTGTCATAGAAACTCTGAGCAAGACCCTTTCAACTGATTCTCGGCTTATAGTGAGATCCAGTGCCAATGTCGAAGACTTAGCCGGTATGTCAGCTGCTGGTTTATACGAATCAATCCCAAACGTCAGCCTTTCAAACCCTAAAATCTTTGGATCCGCTGTTGCCCGGGTATGGGCTTCCCTCTACACGAGGAGAGCCATTTTAAGCCGCAGAGCTGCTGTTGTTCCCCAGAGGGAAGCAACAATGGCTGTTCTAGTGCAAGAAATGCTAAGTCCTGAGCTTTCCTTTGTGCTTCACACTGTTAGCCCAACTGACCGAGATCCACAGTCTGTTGAGGCTGAGATTGCTCCTGGGTTAGGAGAAACTCTTGCCTCGGGGACTCGGGGTACTCCATGGAGGCTTTCGTGTGGAAAGTTTGACGGCAGGGTCAGTACTTTGGCTTTTGCCAACTTTAGTGAAGAGATGTTGGTGATGAGCTCAGGACCTGCAGATGGAGAAGTGATGCATTTAACTGTAGATTACAGCAAGAAGACATTGAGTGTTGATCCTATCTTTCGTAGGCAGCTTGGCCAGCGGCTCTGCACCATTGGGTTTTTCCTCGAGCAGAAGTTTGGGTCTCCTCAAGATGTCGAAGGTTGTGTTGTTGGCAACGATATCTTCATAGTACAGACGAGGCCCCAGCCATGACGACGTTGAACTCGGCTCGGTTGCAAATAAAAAGGGAGATGAATATCTCAAGACGTCAGTTACGTCTTAGCATAAAGTGTTATGTACCAACTATGTAACAGGATATACGAGAGATACTTTTTGACCTTTATTTCTCGATGCCTGAACTTGTTAAAGAGTATGGTCTTCCAAGAATGGCTGTTTGTTATGGGAGCAATAATTTTGGAATCGATTCCTCAGATTTCGAGTGTAAGACTGTAAGGTGTTATTCTGTATTACAAAAAACACTACGATATACGCATCAACAGATAAATGGGATCTAGAAAAATATTGCAAACACGAATCCAATATCTGGCTGGTTGCAAGCTATGCTAGATTTACATCTTTTTGTTGTACGAGTGTCTTTCTATTGTGGTCAAGTGTTTGTTTATCTATAATTGTAAAAATAATCTGTAATTCATAATTTGAGGACATGACATTCATTTGTTTTTTTTTTCGGTTAAATAATCAAGGATTTGGAAACCTAACTACATCCTGTGTTTCTTCTATAAAATGAAAAACAATTACGGTTCCTGATTATATTGTTGCTAGCCAAAAGTCAGAAATAAAATTTTGACTAGAGATTTGCAATTGCAGTTCTATTTCTTGTCAATCCCATTAGCTCCACAGGAGCATCCATAACAGGACTAAAATAAAACCATAAAAAGTTCCCAAAAAAAAACTTTCTCAATAAAATAAATTAAATTAATAACGGAAAAACTCTATATTTTCTCAGTCCCTTCCAACGCTTTTAAGGATGCTTCTAGCTTCCGCATTCTTGGCAGGAGAATTAAAAAAGGGATACCGTGACTAAATAATAAATGAAAATTGATAAACTATATATAATGTTTTATTTAATAGAAAACGAAATGCCTCAGAATGTCTTAGTCTAATTTAATTGGATGCGGACGTGGACCAGTTGCTGTTAAAATAGCGGGCACTTCGAGCCACTAAATGAGACCATGACTCATGAGCGCAAGTCTTCCATTAGAGAACAAAAATGTCGAAAAATATAACCAAGTTGATGAGATTCGTATCACCATGGACAGTATCTGCCCATTTATAATCTATACACATATATTCAATTGAACACTTATATTATTTTCGTCAAAAAGAAATTGTACACTTGCTATAAACTAATCTAGTTGGAGTTTCCCTAGAACCTACAACAAATTAATAAGTAATTTTTGAAATTTAGAAGACCATCACTTGCGATCGAGAATATTTGTTGGCCGTTGAAATGTTGGTTTTTTGGAAGACGGAACCACTAATATTTTTTTACTATGTAATTTAATGAGATTGTTGAGGGCGAAATGAGCATGGCACAAGGGCGTAGCCACGATAAAAACTTCAAAAGGATTAAAGCCTACGGCTTGTAGGCTATAAACTTTGGACTTTGACTTGTGGGCTTTAGCGCACAAACTTGCTTTAAAATAATAATAATAATAAATAAATAAATAAATAATCCTATTATTAAGCAATTTTATTGGAAAAAATAAGGCGTCTTTCTATACTCAAAATTATACTCCACCGAGTTAAAAGCAAATATTGTTCTAAAGATATTTTCACAATCAATTAAAAAGAAGACTTATTGTTGTTCAAGACAAGACGAAAACACTTCATATGATTATTATACTCTCTAGCATGAGATAATTTTTATCCTTCAATATTTCTCATAATAGATTTAAAATATATAGGATCCGGGATCTTTATATTTTCTCATGCATTAGTAGAAAACCGGACATCTTACACGGAAAAATCGGTCTGGAAAACAAAGATCCGTATGGTTGGAATAAGAATCAAGTGATAGAAATAAACAATAAAAATAAAAATCAAATTATTATTAGTGTATAATGAAAAAGTTTTAAAGTAAGCATATTATGCAATTCGTCAAGTGATACGAAACACTATTTGACGAATTCAATCATTCCAACTATCAAAAACTTTTTACCCCTCTCTATAGTCTACACATCTCTCTCTAGTAGGACACAAGGAGACTTCTCTCATCCCACCTATGCATTTATTTATTTTTAATTTTTGTTTTTGGATACAGGAAGAAATAGACATTATTGATGTAACTAGAGTTTTTTTTTTGGGAGCAAACATATGACCTTATTTATTAAAAAAAAGAAGTTGAAAATAT
The DNA here is from genome assembly GCA_012295165.1 of Asparagus setaceus. Classification (NCBI taxonomy): domain Eukaryota; kingdom Viridiplantae; phylum Streptophyta; class Magnoliopsida; order Asparagales; family Asparagaceae; genus Asparagus; species Asparagus setaceus. The sequence continues at coordinate 29,710,227 of CM022710.1, forward strand.
TCGCATGGAATTAGAATGAGTTGTGACTCATCCTTTATAGTTGGAACTAAGACGCAGATTAGTCAAATATTGAATGTCGACGCCGTAGACCCGAATGCTCCCCTAATCACTACTGATTTGATTTGTCCTTAAAATATCTCAATTTAGCCACCCCTTTTCTCTCTGAACTGTAAATTTAAAAAAAAGACTCCCCTTTCAAGTTCAAACAAAACAGGATTCATACACACCTACAATTGTGAAGACCAGTCCTTTCCAAACAAGAAAAGAAAAAAAAACCATGTAAAGAGCACACATATAGAGAATTATAAAACTTGTATATAATCAATAGAAATTGAATATTAAAAATCAATACAAATATTATATAAAGTACTACACTCATTTAGTCTGGTTTGTTGCAGAAGGAAAATGTTGCAACAACAAATGTTGCATGTAACATTTAGTTTTAGGAAATCTACTTCAAATCTGTTATTAGATATTGTAAATTTTATGGAAACATATATTTATGCATACTAAAATAGTTCATACAAAAGCTACAAAGTTTGAACTCAAAGTTCTTTTGATAAGGGCGTCATTACGTGTTGTATTTTTAGTTTTCTTTTTGTGAAACTGCAACTTTATTGCAATTAGATAGGGTTAACGCAGCACGAGAATAATAAACATCGGAATCCATCAAGGGTTATTCTTTGAATCCAGAAAGAACGATCTTGAATCCACGAAGAGAATATAATAAAGAGGAATTTTATTGATGAAAAGTTATGTTTCTAGGGCTTACAATCCTCTGTTTAAATAGAAAATAAACAAGACTCCTACTAGAACCTAAACTTTATCAAAAATAGAATTAACAAAATTCTCCTTAAAAGACTCCCTATGATTGAGGAAATAAATTGGTTAAATTTTGTGGATTATTTTCTTGAGCTTAAAATGATCATGTTAAGGATAATCAACTAGAGAACTAATTGGTAGAAGAAGAATTTAATAATTAATGCTTATCTTAAATGGTTTGATAGGTTATGCTTATGAATTCTAGAATTACTATCTAGTTGTTGTTCTTTTCATGAGTATTAATTTTACTTGGATGATAATTTGATAGGCTATGTTTTCCTTAAGTGGTTTGATAGTCTATACTTAATAAATCTAAAGTAAAATGTGATAATAAGATAATAGTTCATATTTTATAAGTAAGATAAGCTAGTGGATTCAATTCTAGATTCCTCATATCTTTAACTGAATCATCCATCTTTTACCTTCTTGATTTGCATCTTTAATCTTGATTTTATTTTCTTGATTTTATTTTCCTTTACTTCTCACTCTCTCAATTTTGTTTTAGAATCAAATCGGATTTGTTTCCTAATGAAAACATACTCCTAAAATATTACCCAAAATAATAATAAAAACTAACAAAAACTCTGATATCTCTCAATCCGGAGGCAATTTCGCGAAAATCGATGGCGGTAAAATGAACAATGTTAGGTTTGGTTGACTCCATCTTGAATATGTGATTTTCATATATAATTCATCCAATTTCGACATGCGGTTTGGGAGATATGACCCGTTCTTCGTTGCAACTCATTTCCCTTTGCCGGGGACTTCTGACGGTCCAGTTTCTCCATGAATATATCTGCAGTATGTTCTACATCAATCTCCCTAATGTGAAAAGAGCTCGACCCCGAGCTTATGCTCACATGAAAAGTTGTTCCTTCTAGAGAGTAATACTCAAACATATCGGCAACATTGAAACTGGGGGAAATGGCCAAGTCTTCACAAAGGACGATGACATAAGCATTATCGCTTATCTTCTTCGGTATTTTGCATGGGCCATTCTTTATGTTCTTCAGCTTGTTGTGGGTTCCCACCGGAAAGCTCTCTTTTAACAAAAAACATATCACCGTGTCTCCTTCCTCAAACACCTTCTTCCTCCTGTGTTGATCAGCATCCGCCTTGTATTTAGTATTCAACTTCTCTATCTGCTCTTTCACTTCCTATTGAATAGCTCATATCTTTCAGCCATATGATCTGCAGCAATACTCTATCCCGAAAGTTTAGGTGGTGGAACCAGATCAAGAAAATGGTTCGAAAGCCTCCCATACACAATCACAAAGGGAGCTCTGCCTGTAGTTCTACTCTCCATACAGCTATAAATAAATTCAGCATATGCCAGAGCAAGATCCCACTGCTTTGGACGATCGTGAGAGATAGATATGAGAAGGTTACCGAGAGTGAGATTTACCACTTTAGTTTGATCGTCCGTTTGAGGGTGGTGGGCAGTATTGAATTTGGATGAAGTATTAAATCGCTGCCACAATGTCCTCCAGGAGTGGGATAAGAACTTGGAGTCACAATCAGAGGTGATGGACTTTAGCACTCTATGATGGTGCACTATCTCCGAAAAAAAAACGTTGGCAATGTTGCTAGCATCTGCTATCTTCTTGCATGGAATGAAGTGTACCATCTTTGAAAATTTGTCAACGACAACAAAAATAGAATTCATACCTCATTGGGTCCTAGGGAGTCCTAATACAAAGTCCATCGAGATATCATGCCACGGCATATCAGGAACAGGTAAGGGTGTGTACAATTTCGTATTTTGGGACTGTCCCTTGGCAACTTGGCAAACTGGACAATGCTGCACGTATTTTTCTATCTCCTTCTTTAGCTGAGACTAGTAGTATCCCTCCTCAATAGAAGCAAGTGTCTTATCACTCTCTAGATGTCCTCCTAACCTGCCAACATGAATGTCTCGTATGATCTACTCTCTTAGTGAACTCTAGGGGTATGCACAACTAATCTCTACGAAATAAACAACTATCCTGGATATGAAAACCTCTGGTTGATTGACTCTTTAGATAGTTGTTCCAAGCCTCCTTGAAGTCTTCATCTTCTACATAGAGCTCCTTTAGGTATTAAAATCCAATCACTTCTGCCTGCAAAATCACCAACAAAGTAGCTCTCCGACTGAGTGCATTTGCAACCTTATTCTGTTGCCAAGACTTGTGCTTCAAAACAAAGGTGAAATGCTACAGAAATGCTATCCATCGAGCATACATACGATTGATGGTAATCTGACTGTTGATAGACTTTAAGGCCTAATAGTCGGTGTTGAGCAAAAACTCTTGTAAAATCAAGTACTGCTCCTAATGCTGCAAGGACTGGACTATGGCATACAATTCTAGCTCATATTTGATCCATTTCTATCGAGCTTTACTGAGTTTCTCGCTATAGAAAGCAACCAGACACCCGTTTTGGGATAGAACACCGCCAATACCTATGATGGATGCATCACAATCAACCCGAACACCTTTTAAAAATCTGGAAGTACGAGCACCGGTGCTGTGGACAACTTCTCATTTATTAGTGCAAAGCTATATCTATTTTCAAACAATACAAGAATATAAATCCATAACAATTTTTACCGGGTTTTTTCCCCTTATAACCACCTTCAGAATCGGCTAATTATACGGAAACCATCTTTAAATTTTAATTTACACACAAACTATCCTAAAATTGGGTTTGTGTTGGGAAAAAAACCTATTTACTACTTGTGCAGAACTATTTCCAGTCAACCATATGACAGTGAACTATACCAGTTTTTTTTCTTCGTTTTGCCAGCATCGATGATTCATCACCATCATCGCCTACCACCCAAACTAATCTAATTAAAGAAGTCAGTCAGCGCTGAAAGCAGCACTCCCTTCTCCCTCTCTCTCCCCCCCTTCAGTGGGCCCCACTTCCCCCTCTCCTCCCATCAAATCAATAACCTACCATTTTCATCCTCTTCCCCCACCTCCTTCAGCCCGCCACGTAATCATCTCCCAAAAAATAAAACTTTTAAAATAAAAAAAGAAAAAGAAACCGCGTCGTCTTCACCCTCTAAAGATTTTTATTCAAATGGCGACTGGTTTCAGTCTCTCTTTGAACAACAACAATAATTGATCGGGCGATGGAGGGATCAGGAGAGCGTGAGCCCGTGGAAGTCAGGGCCCTGCGCTCTCTCGGGCTGGGCTTCGATCTGACCAACGACTTCAGGCTCAACTTCGCCAAGGGCTACGCCCCCCGCCGCCGCCGCCGCCGCCGCTTGGTGGAGCTCGACGAGGCCGACACCAGGGATATCGTGATCCCCGGGAACATTACCATCAAAGACGTCCCCGTCGACGTCGGCTGCGACAAAGGGGATCGGATTCGGTTCCGCTCCGACGTCCTCGAGTTCAATCAGGTGACCCCTAAAGGTCTCAACTTTTTTCCATTTCCATGTTGAGCTGGTACTCTGTATTCAAACTATAAGTTGTAGAAGATTAGAAGTTAATGATTCTATCACCAAAATTTTGTCTTGGAGACCATGGAGGGAAAAAAAAAACTCATTTTTGAGAGACAGTAAAGTCTTATTTGTTGGGATTTAATAAGTTACTTTATATTGTCTTCTTGGAAATATATGTCACTCATTGGTTTATTTGTTCAGATGTCCGAACTTGTCAATCAGAGATCGTCGATTCAAGGAAAAGTCCCTTCAGGTTATTTCAATTCTCTTTTTGATTTGAGCGGGGCGTGGTTGGATGACGCGAAGAACACCAAGCATCTGGCTTTTGATGGTTACTTCATTTCCCTGTACAATTTACATCTAAGGTCTTCTCCGTTGGTGCTTCGAGATGAAGTAAAAAAGGCTGTTCCGTCTAAGTGGGATCCCGTATTACTATCGAGGTAACTAGTGCTTTCCTTATCTGTGTATGCTTTTGAAGGTAAAATATGATGCACGATCGATCTGTTATTAGGTTATTATCGAGATGTAGGAAATTAGAATTTGTTTAGTACATATGCTGAAATTGATTAGATTATGTAGGATTGTTTAATGTACATATCGCTTATTTTTACGTTCTTTTTTACCTAGTCTCACCAGTTATCATTCGACCGTATAATATCGTATATCAACAGTCTTTTCCCCCTTTATAGTTAGCAACATGTTCATTTAAAACATGAATAATGACCACATTTTGCATGGTGACATGCATCCGTTTGCGGTTTGATAGGTTTTTTTTTCTGACGTTTACCTGGTAACAGGTTTATTCAGACCTATGGTACACACATAATTGTTGAAATGGCAGTTGGAGGTCAGGATGTAATTTGTGTTAAACAGAGTCATTCTTCAACTATTTCTTCCGCTGAGCTTAAGCTGCATCTCGAGGATCTTGGAGATATCTTATTTTCAGATGAAAGAAGTCTTTCTCCACTACATCGCAAGGGTAGAGAAGGAAAGAGTAAGGTAAAAAAAAACAATGTTGATTGGCACTTTATGAATCATTTTCTGCTCTGGGATTTGTTTATTAATGGTTTTCTTTCCATACAGGCACCTGATGTTTTCTTCAAAATCTTGCAATCGACCAATTTGCAATTGTCCAGTTATTCTGAAACTTCTACCAAGGATGTAAGACCTTCAAACCTTGTGCTTGAACCCCAGTTTACATTTCTGAAATTAAAGTGAGATTTTAATGCAAATAGGGAATCACTGTCATATGTTCAAAACGGGGAGGAGACGCATATTTGTGTAATCACTCCAAATGGCTTCAAACAGTACCTATTACACCTGATGCTATACTTTTCAAGTTTGTGCCTATCACCTCCCTTCTCACTGGTGTCCCGGGAAGTGGTTATCTTAGCCATGCAATCAATCTATATCTTCGCTGTAAGCAATCTATCTAAAAGAGTTATGTTTCTTGTATTCATGCATGTGCTAAGCTTTTCAGTATGTATCAATTGCATTAACTACGTAATACTTGGATCCCCAAAATAGGGTGGGACATTATATATCAATGGTTGCTTATTTTAGAGTGCCCTGTGTAAAACCTCTTGCCTTAGTTTATTATTTTTTCTCGATACATCTTAATAAAATTGTAGGACCTGTGAATTTCTGACTAATTAGCTGTCATTCTCATCAGATAAACCCGATCCTGAGGATTTGCAGCATTTTTTGGAGTTCCAAGTTCCACGTCAGTGGGCACCAATGTTTAATGATTTTACTCTTGGACCACAGAGAAGAAAAGCTTTCTACCCTAGTCTGCAGTTTAGATTTTTAGGTCCTGAACTTCGCGTCAATACTACCCAGGTACTTTAATTCTTATTACTTGTGCTTTTACCTTGTGAGGAAGAGACCTTTTTCTGATTTCACTGATGCAAACATGAAATTTTAGTCTAAGAATTGGAAGGGAAAAAAAAACACTTCAGATAATCATCAGAAAGATTGTTCAATATGTGGAAACTTCAATTTTGGTTTCTACCTGGCCTTCTAGCTCTGAAAAAGCTTGCCCAGTGGGTATGCACTAACAAGATTTGATGGACCACATGAATGTATTTAGGAAATTATCCAAAATTATGATAATTGGTTATATGGCTATCAAAAACTGAACCCAGAGCTCAACAACAAGGGGTCAGTTAGAATATAGAAAATCTAGATGTTGCATGTTTGAGCTTATACTGCATGATTACAAAATATAGCTAGTTGTAAAATTTCTGTCAATTCTTCTGTAGAGATTTGCTGGTTTTAGAATAATAACTGCTTTTTCACCTGGTTGGCCAATCAGGTAACAGCAGTTATGTGAAAATGTTACAATCTTGAATGACCTTGCAAAGACCTACTATTGTGCTCCCTTGTGTTCCCGTGTTATTCAACAGTTGATTCAATGGAGAACATTACCTTTACTGATCATGTGCAGTGATTCTGTAGACTTGAGTACAAGAGACACCGGGTTATCAGATCCACATTTATATTGGTGTGCTGTTTTCACCTATTAGCACCATGAAGCAAATTTGTGATCATATTAAATCCATTGGCAACTACCATAAATCAAAAGGTTGCTTTTATGTGATTCAGTTGCATCTCTCATGTCCTGCATCTCGCTGCCTACTGTGTGCTCTCCTGACCAGATACTGAAAGCCTGTATCAAATGTTTTGACATGGTGGTGCCTTGAATTTATTAGGCCTAAGGATACTTGGGCAAACTTCACTATTGCGGAAATGCCTTGAATTTATTAGGCCTAAAGTCTGTAACTCGGTTTATGTGATAGCTTGTGAACAGTTCTCTTGTAGGCTTCTCGAGGATGTGAAAGCTGCACAACAATGTTGCCTATGTTTGCACTTAAAGTTATTCCTTCCCATTGAGATTTCAGGTTCTTATTAATTCAGAAACTCTACAAACTGGAGCAAACCAGAGACATATAAATTAAATTTTTGCAGCGTGCTTAATTATCTGCAAGCTGCGTATGGTAGCTTCACTGCAGATCATAGGAGGGAAGCTCTTGTTGTCTAGTAGTTAAGCTGTAATGCCAATGTGTCTACTGGAGCAAAGAGATATTCATCTTCCCTTGCTTTCACTAATCTGGGACTTATCTTCCCTAGTGCATACAGTTAGAATTAGTCACACATGTAGAGAAGATCTTTATGTCAATATCAACTCTAGGCCGAAATGTCAAGTTGCTTTTTAGTTGAGTTTCAAATTAAGACTGACCTTTAGAGTAATGTATTATATTGATGACTTGGAGCAATGAAGCAGCATATGGACATTACATTTGTGGACTTTGTAAGATGGTTGAACGAAGGTGAAGCGTCGGACCTTTTCGGTTAGGTTAGGGCATTGAGAAATTTACCCTATTTCTAACTTGAGTGGCAAAACAAAAATTTTTAGGGTTGCGGAAAATAGAACCTCCAGTAAATCACAAAATACACTTTTCTGATTGCAGCAATCTGAAACATGAATTATCAGAATCTTCTATATAACGCTGCACACTCTTTATTATTAAAATTTGAGGATTTGTTCTCTACAGGCTTGGGCAACCACATTGTGCAAACTCAAATCCTCATTACAAAAATTCTTCAACAGAGACATCTATGTTGACCCCAAAGGCAAATCACCTAATGTCATTTTTTTTTCAAAAAGTTGCCATTGAACATGCAGTAACTTAGTAGCTATTATTCTTTAATTCTTACCTTGTGGACTTGTGCTTTATCTTCCGCAATCACCTGAAATTAGAATTCCATAAAATTCTTCTTGAATATCCTTCTCTAACCAAAATTCTCTCTTTCCATTGCAGGTCACAAGTAATCAGAAGCCAGTGGTCGGGCTACGGTTATTCTTGGAGGGTAGTAAGTGCAATCGGTTAGCCATACACTTACAACACCTCTCAAGCCTCCCCAGCATGTTCACAACTTCCAATAGTTCAATGTCTCAATGGCAAGGCTCAGAAGATTCAGGCTCCGGATTTCTTGAACCTATCCAATGGAAAAAATACGCAAACATCTGTACATATCCTGTAAAGTATGACCCTGAATGGCTCGAGAAAGCATCATTAGATGGTGTTTTTGTGGTCACCGGTGCTCAGCTGATAACCAAAGGGAACTGGCCAAAGAAATCCCTCCATATTCGTCTCCTCTTCACTCACATCCCAAACTGCTCTATTTTAAGGACAGAATGGGCTCGTACCCCTGCTTCAACTTCACACAAGGGAAGTTTTCTTACAAATATTAGTACCACTTTCACGCAGCGTGATAATGCTACTCATAAGCATGAGCCTTCGGTAATTTTGAATTCTGGAGTGTACCCAGATGGTCCCCCGGTGCCAATCCAATCAAGAAAACTATTGAAATTTGTGGATATGGCCGAGGTTGTGAAAGGGCCACATGATATCCCAGGACATTGGTTGGTGATTGGAGCTAGGCTTGTTAAAGAAAGCGGGAAGATTGGGCTTCATGTAAAGTTTGCACTGTTGAATTATTCAGAATCTTAAGGATGAGAAGGTAATCCAGTGTACATACTGTGGAGGTGTTTTTTCTTAGTTCTCTTCTTGTAAATGTTAGGGTTCAATTGTAGAGTTTGGGCTGAATTTTGTCTAGTGCGTTATTAATTCTTTGAGGAATTAGTAATAATTTTCGGTGTATAGAGGGTGATGACTGAGTAAGATTGGAAATGGTATTTGTATGCTGATTTGTATGTCAAATCTTTTTGGATGCTTCCTTGAAAATAGGTACCGTCTTTAGACGCTAAGAAAGATTGAGAGAATAAAAAAGAGTATGATGTGAAAGTTTTGATAAAGTTAAAGTTGCTTCTGTTGCTGTTAAAATTCCTTTGCTGACAAAAATATATTAAAGGAAGATGTGCAAGAATATTAAAATATTTTTCATGATATAGTATTGGGTAATTATTATGAAATCCCTTCAGACTTAATAGTTTATTATGAAACTCCTTAACATTATTTTTTCCTTACAATGCTCTATGCTATTAAAAGCTGTTAAAACTCATTTAATTTCTACTTTTTGTCTAAAATATCCCTCAATAAAGCTTCGCTTTTCCTCAAACTATTGCAAAACCTATCTTCCCTCTTTTCACATCGAAGTCAAGTAGTTTTGACCTTTACCGATGAGAAAACTAATAGAAGATCAAGGCAATTTCTTCAACCCTTTGTTTTTAGCCTCTACTTGGTGAAACTTTCAGTTTCTTATCTGTATCTTGCCCTTGGGAGAAAGAAAAAGAATGTTAAAGGAGAAGAAGAGAGATAATTTTGGAATATAAATAGGTTTTAACAGTTTTTTTTAACAACCAAGTGATTTGTAATGAAAAAATAGTGTTAGGACGTTTTATAATAAACTGTCTAACTTTGGAGGGGTTTTCATAATAATTACCCTATTATGTTGTGTAATGTACGTGCACGGTGCACACAAGACTTAAAAGAGTCACGGACAGTTTTTCACATTCACTGAAATCTGACTCGATAGATAATCGGCTTGCTGCGATCATTATTTTGTGACCATGGACAGGAAAAAGTTGCTGCGCTGTCTATATATTAATAACGATAGCTGCTCTGGCCATAACCAAGCAATCTACTGTATTTATCTTTTCCTAATTCTTATTTCTTCTTGATCTGCTAACCCTGTTTCTTCTTCCCAGCTCGTGATCAACGAAAAATAAAAATATAAAAAAAAAGAGAAAAGAAAATTTGTGTTGCATACCCTACCTACTATAGATAGAATTGCAATCTCCCGCAGCAAGAAGAAAGATGGGATCTTTAAGTTGGTAAAGTAAACCAGATGACAGTTTTAGGACCTTGATCATGTCATGTACATATGACAAAAATAAGAACAATTACCAAGTTAATGTGGATGAGAATTTGACTCGGTACAAGGAAGAGAATTAAATTACGCAACTGACAGGCGAAATGCCTGTAAATTCCATTCATGTTCAGTTGTCCAAAGAAATCCATACAAGAGAAGGAATTTTAGTAGAATCTGTCCTTTCCGAAGCAATTGAAATCTCAATGAAGCTAATTCAGTTACAAGCTCATTATATGAATCAATCTAGCTCCATTTGTGGTGATAGGGCGTCGGCCAAAATTTTCTGCAGCTCCTCTGCTCTCTTTTTTGCAAGTATAATGCATTCCTACAAGGAACAAAAGCAATGAAATTACATTTAATGATAAAGATGAAAAATGTTTGTATCATTCACATGTTTGTTTATTTATTTGTTTTTTGTTTTGTTTTGTTTTGTTTTCCTAAATTCCAAACATCCTGATGAAACAATGTTCCAAAATCCCAATGCCACATGGGACTCAAACGAAGTTCAATCCGAAAAAACCAAATACGAAAACAATGAAGAAAGGGAAAATTTGTGGCATAAAAGATCAGTTTGCTAAGCTTACTAGTCTAGAGACTAGAGAGCCCTCCAAAAAGATAAAAGTGCACGCAGTCCATATCATTAGTGGTGCCATAAACAAATACCAAGTCTTGGATCATTGGACTCGGGAATTTGTACGCTTATTTAAGGATTGATATCCCTATGGTCCACCATTAATCAATGAACTGGACACACAAGATACTTTATCCTCCAAGACATGGTAAGCAAACCTGAAGAGCTGAATTGTAGACGAGAACCGATCCTCCAGCTTTGTAGACTGACACCAGCTGGCCTAGTGAATCTATTACAACGGTAACAACAGTGTCCATGATGGACTCTTCCTCTGCAGTGGGATCTGCAAAGATGTAATTCTTGTGAAGCATGCATGTGAGAGAGAATGGGGTGCTCCTGAGAGAGAGCTTCCTCTTCTCCTTGTTCACCAGCTCTAATTTTGACTCCTCTTGTAGCTTTCCGGACACAGCTATTACTCTTCCGTCTTCATTAATGGAAACGAGAGGGATCTGCACTACAAATTAGAAGTAAATTTATATGGTGACTTAAAAACACAAACTCATGTTGCTAAGATAGTAGTAGAAATCAGATTGTTCTAGTAAAATATATACTACCAGAAGACTGAGCAAAAGCACAACTGGGAATTCTCACTTGAAGAAATGACAATTTGGATGGTGGTAGATCATAATACATTAAAAACATCACAGTGGCTTAAGGAGTGAGCCATATGTAATGTTCTAGGCACCAGGTGTGAGCGAGGAAGGAAGTGAAGCACTTCTTTTTTTCCAGCTTTTAAGTAATTCATCAATCTATAGCGGATTTTTATAATTGTTAAGTCTCTATGACTCTTTAAATTTAAGAGGACCAGGTACACCCATATAGAAATGTACACTGGACCAGATCATGTCTTCAAATCAACAACTTAACCAGTAGGTTTTATCAGGTGCTCTGGTTTCTAAAAAGGTCAAAACCTGACCAGACACTCTCTGAAAGCTAAAAAGAGTTACAACTATCATCTGATTTGAGCCCTAACTCTTCACCTCCCCCCTTCTCAGGTGCTCATGTTTCTTCTATGATTCTATCCAACAAAGACCACAATGCCAGTAGAACTCTTGAGCAGAGACCAAGAGGCAACAAATTAATAATGGTGAATAATGAAGGAAACCTTGGTGTTATTAAAAATATCATGAGTCTTTTCCCATCTTTTCACTTAACACCTATCTTTTTCTATTTTCCTTTAGAAGACAAAAAAGCACCAGGTCTCCACTCCGTGACACCTACTGTTTTCTATACACTAATTCCAGTTCCCAGAAACATTCTCTCGCACATAATTCATTTGCACCACAAGATGATGGCTGGTCTGCTGATACTCTGAACCCATGTGGAGTAGGTTAACAGTATGCTGATACTCAATACCCAAACGACAAATCATCACCTAGTTAACTATATTAATGGCCTACTCTTTTCTTTCCAAACCCTAATCTTAAAGCATAAAGTTCTTCAAAAGATAGCAATGGATTGCATCTATTAGTTTCCTATGTCCCAACTAAGACGTTGACGTTCCCTCTCCTTTTTTTTTTTTTGTTTATTCCCATCAAGCATATAAACTAGAAGAAAACATTTAGTTGACCCCCCCTCCCCGAGACATTCACAAATAGTCATCGTCAATTTTTTTACCAGTTTAGTGACATTTGCAAGTTCAATTTTGAACCTAAACTGCAAAACTTGTTCAATGCCTTTAAGGTCTTCACCAGATTTGATGTTTGAGAAAGGGTGTCAGATCTTTGGTCGAAAAAACTGTCTGCAACACCAACAGCCATCGTTTAAAATATCCCTCATATCGCTGATATATCAGCCTATGTATCCTTTTATGATTGTCGCAAAATGATATGGTCTCATTATCCTTTGTCACTTTTTGGCAATTTTTGGGCAATATATATCCCCGACATGGCCGATATGTCCGCCCATATGTTAGGCGATATGTCATTTTATATGATTTTTTGCAAAACAATATGGTTATGCAAAATTTCTATATGTTTTTTCAGTAAAAACTCCAGCTCTACAAAGTTTTTAGCCTCCTAGTAGTCTCTTTTACCTAAGTAAGCTTCTACAATTGATTAGTGATCCTAAATATATATCATTACATTTTTTGTATGCTTAGATTTTATTAAGTACATTTAGATTATATTTTAGGACATTATATTATGTATGCATATCATCCAATATAGGACTCCGATGTTTACTACATATATCTGATATTTCTCTGATATCCGCAATCCAATACAGATTTTGGCCGTACAATATTTCCCCGATATTGGATATTTAAAACCTTGGCAATGACCCATTATGTTCATTTGTTGAACCTGAACCATGACATGAACATTGTGGATGTCTTGGAGCAGTGTCTAACAGATGTTGGACATGGATATTTTATGATAGACATATTCGCAGGCCATTACGTGTTGGCCTGCATACCATAAACCGGATATAACACGTAAAACAGTATGAGAAGTGTTGATGCTGCTCAAACCCACCCATCGAAATCATGAAGACTCTAGAATACAGACCCAAAAAATAGACAAGTGGTATTACAGATCCATCAATCAAATTGCAGACTCAAGCTAAATTGCAGGCATCGAGGAGCAAGATAAGAATTTGAAAAATGATTAACTAGCAAGCAAATCAAATGAGACTTACAGTTGGAAAATGCAGCTATTGCAGATAGTAGTGCAGCATCAAATAGAGAACCATCAGCATTTAGACAGTATATATCCTGCATGACCATATAAACAGCAACACTTGGCCATCTTAGATGTCAAACAGTCGCATTCCAAAAATTCATGGACCCATCAGGAAGAACTTTGAAGTCAAACAAAACATTGACAATAAGAAAAGACAAACTTTACCAAGTAGGCCATCCATGCAGCCTTTCCATTGATTAAAGAGAGCTCCTTTAAATCTACCACACCAGAACTAGAGAAATCAAATAATAGGTTATGACTTGATCTATAATGTAAGGAAACATCAGCAGAAGTAAATTTAATACATAACATATGGTTAAGAGGGTAGTCTATTAAATTTCAAAGCTATATTTACGCTACAATGAAGAAGTGCAACAATGAGAAAGATATGACAAAGATAACAGCTTTTATTTGCTCCGGATTAGCATTGACAGGATAAGGATTAAGGACAAGTTTTGCATAAGGTTTTAATCATGCAGAAGGGAATGGTTGGTCTATGCTTCTAGATAAAATACTAACTGATTACAAAGTAGAAGATGATTCAATTGTATTACCATTTCTAAATATGCCAAAAAAGATCAACAAGAAAGGTTAATTTGAGGGAGTGAATGGTGGGAAACCTGAATTTTGCTCAGTCAATACGGCAATTAAGTAGCTGTCAAGTTAGGTTAATTAAATCCAAGTAAAAGTCGGAAACTTATAAATTTTAACAACTTGCATGTTATTATATTAATTAGCTAGCTAGCTCGTGTGCGTGCGTGCGTGGCCAGCTAGCTAGCTAGTACGTGCGTGCGTGCATACATCCGTGCGTGCGTGTGTGAGTGCGTGCAGGCATGCATACATACATACATACATACACATATCTATGGGATACTCGGTATATAAGTTGCCACCTCATTTAGCAGAAAGAGCTACCCAAAGATAGGAATGGTAAGATCTACCTGCTCCAATGTGACTAGTATAATGGACCTTAACACTTGTGTATCTCTTGGTAGCTCACTTCGCAAAATGAGCTACCACCTCGTACCCATTTTTTTCATAGACACATGCGTGTCTATGTACATATGTATATGTATGTACTATGTACATAGTACATGCATGTATGCGTCTATCTAGATATGTGTGTGCGTGTGTGTGTGGTGCGCGAGCAGGTGTGTGTGTGTGTGTGTGTGTGTGTGTGAGCGCGTGGGTGGGGGTGAGTAGTTGGGTGCATATGTAGGTGTGGTCCATGTGGGTGGATGGGTGGGTGTGGGTGCTGGCAACCCATTAGGAGGCTTGTGTGTGTGGGTGGGTGTTGGTGTTGGTAACATTTTGGGAAGTTTGTGTGGGTGGGTGGGTGTGAGTAGCGCATTGGGAGGCTTCAAATACAGCTTGAGGTAAAATATTAACACATTGGGAGGTCTGTGCGGGTGGGTGGGTGTGAGTAACGCACTGGGAGGCTTCAAATACAGCTTGAGGTAAAATAGTTTAAATTTTGTGGAGAAAACTTTTGATTATGAACTAATATAACAGATCATAAAACTCTAAATAAAATCAGCATGACTGGGCTATATCCAGTCAGTTACAAATGACAAGCATGACAGGCTACATTTAGCATCAACAACATGAAACATACCTAGAACAATTTACTCTTCAACCTACTCTGTTCGATGAACTAATTAGCAATAGTTCCAAAAAGTAATAAAATCCCAATATACCTAACTTCTACAAACTTTCAAAGTGGTAAGCAGACTCAAGATAACCCTAGCAAATATACCTTAACTAATGGGGCATATATAGAAAGTATCCTGTTGTGACAAAATTTTGACGAAGTTATAAGCTCCTACGTATGTAAGCTAAAGATTAGCACGCTTAAACAAGTCCACAGCATTGTGATTCAAATATAATAAAAGCAGAGAACCGTCAAAATAGTAAACCTCATCACAACATCCGAGATCTGCTTAGAAATCACAGGCGCCACCTCCGCCGGCCTCCCCGGCCTCACTAGAGGAGAACAAATCGGCGGCATATGAAACTCAATCCCTAACCAAAAGACACAAATCACAATCAATTCCTTCTTCTTAAACCCTAAAAACAGAAAAAGAAAAACAGACGAGTTTCTTAATGCAACCTAGGGATCCTTGGTCGGGGGAATCAGCGGCAGGCGTCATGACCTCGAGCTTGATGGCGGCTAGCATCGTCGTGTCTCCGACCTTGACGAGGGAGGATCCGTCGGCGGAGGCGACGGCGCCGACGGCGACGGTGGTGTCTCGGGATCGGGCGAGAGGGCGGGCGTCGGGGCGAACGGACTCGGCGAGGTGGCGCTCGTAGTAGGGAAGAGGGAAGAGGCGGCGGTACGCCTCCACCTCCATTTCTCCGGCCAGGTCGCTGCTCGCCATTTCTCCCGCGCTCGATTCAGTGCGGGGGTTTTTGGAGGAGCGCGATTGAGGGAACTAGGGTTTTAGAATGGAAGATTTATGGGTTTGGTCGGAAATAACGGGTCCGACCCATTTGCAAATAGAGCAACTAGTGAGGGTAAATTTAACACCCCCCCGGCCCCAAGTTTGTCTCAAATGCAGATAACCCCCTTTAAGGGCATGTTTGGCAATTCTTCAAAATGGGGCTAGGTTTGGTTGTTGCTCCATTTTGAGAAGAATTGTGTTTAGGTAAATAAAACATGGTCAGCATTGGCTCAGTTCTTTTAAGGCCAAAATTGACCCCTAAAATTGGTTTTGTTTTGGTCCACCTCCCCCGCGAATAAAAGAAAACCAGTTTAGTTTAGAACTGGGCTAGCATTAGTCCTGGCCCAGTTTTATGCTGTTTGACAAACACACCCTAACTTTATAAATATCACTTGACTTCTCTAAACATTTCCGGTGTAGTCAAATTGCCAAGGAAATAGATGATTTCTAAGTTTTTTAGAGTTCTTTTAGCGTGAATTGATGTAGATTTTTCCAAGTGTAGGAGTATTTCTTTTGACTTTACAAGCGTGTGCATTCTCTGTGACTTGTCAAGGCAGGAGGACATGTCTAGATTTTCTTTAAAATGTGGAGCAGACTTGGAGAACACCAAAATCAAAAAAGGGATTTACTTGTCAAGGTAGGCGATGCGTGTATGACATAACTCAAACTTGAGGTAAGGGTATACTATTTTTATCTATTGACAGACGATTATTTATAAAAATCCGCGTTTGATCCTCACTCTTATTGAAATATACTCAAAATTGCATTCTCATGGTATGGCATCTTTGGGTTTGATGTTTAATATTCCTTCTCCTCACTTTTGGTTTCCTCCACCCCTAAATTCAATGGAGATTAATGTCAAAGCTGCTATCTACCATGACTGTTCTGGATATAGAGTCATTGCCCATGACTGTCTTGGTAGCCACCTCATATCTTGCAACACTTTTGGTCCCCCATACATCTCGCTCGTGGTAGAAGCATCTGCACTCCTTACTGGGCTTCGAGTTGCCCTAAAAAACGAATGGTCAAATTATCATCAGTGTCTGACTGTTTAGACTTGATGCTTATACTTCATGGTGCTATAGCTTATCCTTCCGCCATCTTGAGCACTCTTGGGATTGTTGGGCACTGTTTAAATGTTTTGCTCACTCTTTCGTAAGCCATGCCCGTAGATCAAGCAATTTTTGCGCTCACAAATTAGCTTACACTGCTTGCGGATATAAATGTACATCCTATTGTGATTCTTGGATTAGTCCAGACCATATATGCACTCAACTTCTTATCAATGCAATGTGATTAAATCTTTTGATTCCTAAAAAAAGAGATAATTAAGAAAGTTGGTGGGATTAAAGAGTTAATAGACAATGTAAGTGAGTTAATGGATTTTAGTGAGTGCTGTTATGGAGAAAGTTAGGACAATGGATGAAGTTTAGAGGGCTAACCTTTTAATTTAGGAGAAATTTTTTTAAAAAGACCATTTTTAAAATTTTATTAGCAAAATCGATCATTTTTTTCTTCAATTAGCAAAATCAACTGCTTTTTCGCCATATCGTCATGATTGGCCAAAAAGTGGTCAATTTCGAAAAATAAGGACTTAAAAAAATATTTTGTTCTTTAATTATCAAAATCGACTGCTTTTTTGCCACATCGTTATGGTTAGCCAAAAAGTGGTCGATTTCAGAAAATATGGACTTTAAAAAATATGGGACTACTAGTCCATGTAATTAGCGATCACTAATTAAGGGTTAATCTGATTAATTGTCCCTAAGGGTTAATCTGTCAATAATTGCATACTAGCCCTTCAATTATTAAAAATTGCATATTTATCCCTTAAATCTTATCTAGTCTTGCAAAATGGTCCATCTATTATCTTACCGGTTTAAAAACCTAACCAATATTGGGTTAACTCCTAATCCAACATCTGCAATCACCAAACTACCCCTCTCTCTAATATTTTAAACCGTCGTAAAGCTCAACTTTAGGTTATGATTCTTTTCTAACCATTGGAGAAGAATAACTCATATGGATTTGGGTTTTTTAAGCGGATATTAAGTTTAAACCCATTTAAAAATGAGTTACAGAACATAATAGAGGAGTAAAACAGTCACTTTGCCTCCAACCGTGAGATTTGATGAAATATTCTCCTCAAATCTAGCTTGTGTTAAATAGCAATCTTCAAGATTTGAGGGGCTAACATGCAATTATTGAAGATGTAAAGGACTAATATGTAAAAAAAACCCTAAAAAAAATAATTGCTGGAAAAGAAAAGAAAAGAAATCAACCGTTCTTCTCCCTATTGAATCAAGCATGAAATTATCCGATTGAGATCGAAAGGTCCGAAGAATAGTAAAGTTAATAACCGTAACATGTAATCAAGCATGAAATAATAAAAGACCGTAACATGTAATTTGCGATCACTAATTAAGGGTTAATCTGATTAATTGTCCCTAAGGGTTAATCTGTCAATAATTGCATACTAGCCCTTCACTTATTAAAATTGCATATTTATCCCTTAAATCTTATCTAGTCTTGCAAAATGGTCCATCTATTATCTTACGGTTTAAAACCTAACCAATATTGGGTTAACTCCTAATCCAACATCGCAATCACCAAACTACCCCTCTCTCTAATATTTTAAACCGTCAGAAAGCTCAACTTTAGGTTATGATTCTTTTCTAACCATTGGAGAAGAATAACTCATATGGATTTGGGTTTTTAAGCGGATATTAAGTTTAAACCCATTTAAAATGAGTTACGAACATAATAGAGGAGTAAAACATCACTTTGCCTCCAACCGTGAGATTTGATGAAATATTCTCCTCAAATCTAGCTTGTGTTAAATAGCAATCTTCAAGATTTGAGGGGCTAACATGCAATTATTGAAGATGTAAAGGACTAATATGTAAAAACCCTAAAAAATAATTGCTGGAAAAGAAAAGAAAAGAAATCAACCGTTCTTCTCCTATTGAATCAAGCATGAAATTATCCGATTGAGATCGAAAGGTCCGAAGAATAGTAAAGTTAATAACCGTAACATGTAATCAAGCATGAAATAATAAAAGACCGTAACATGTAATTTGCGATCACTAATTAAGGGTTAATCTGATTAATTGTCCCTAAGGGTTAATCTGTCAATAATTGCATACTAGCCCTTCACTTATTAAAATTGCATATTTATCCCTTAAATCTTATCTAGTCTTGCAAAATGGTCCATCTATTATCTTACCGGTTTAAAACCTAACCAATATTGGGTTAACTCCTAATCCAACATCGCAATCACCAAACTACCCCTCTCTCTAATATTTTAAACCGTCAGAAAGCTCAACTTTAGGTTATGATTCTTTTCTAACCATTGGAGAAGAATAACTCATATGGATTTGGGTTTTTAAGCGGATATTAAGTTTAAACCCATTTAAAATGAGTTACGAACATAATAGAGGAGTAAAACATCACTTTGCCTCCAACCGTGAGATTTGATGAAATATTCTCCTCAAATCTAGCTTGTGTTAAATAGCAATCTTCAAGATTTGAGGGGCTAACATGCAATTATTGAAGATGTAAAGGACTAATATGTAAAAACCCTAAAAAATAATTGCTGGAAAAGAAAAGAAAAGAAATCAACCGTTCTTCTCCTATTGAATCAAGCATGAAATTATCCGATTGAGATCGAAAGGTCCGAAGAATAGTAAAGTTAATAACCGTAACATGTAATCAAGCATGAAATAATAAAAGACCGTAACATGTAATTTGCGATCACTAATTAAGGGTTAATCTGATTAATTGTCCCTAAGGGTTAATCTGTCAATAATTGCATACTAGCCCTTCACTTATTAAAATTGCATATTTATCCCTTAAATCTTATCTAGTCTTGCAAAATGGTCCATCTATTATCTTACCAGTTTAAAAACCTAACCAATATTGGGTTAACTCCTAATCCAACATCTGCAATCACCAAACTACCCCCCTCTCTAATATTTTAAACCGTCGTAAAGCTCAACTTTAGGTTATGATTCTTTTCTAACCATTGGAGAAGAAGAACTCATATGGATTTGGGTTTTTTTAAGCGGATATTAGGTTTAAACCCATTTAAAAATGAGTTACAGAACATAATAGAGGAGTAAAACGGTCACTTTGCCTCCAATCGTGAGATTTGATGAAATATTCTCCTCAAATCTAGCTTGTGTTAAATAGCAATCTTCAAGATTTGAGGGGCTAATATGCAATTATTGAAGATGTAAGGGACTAATATGTAAAAAAACCCTAAAAAAAATAATTGCTGGAAAAGAAAAGAAAAGAAAAGAAATCAACCGTTCTTCTCCCTATTGAATCAAGCATGAAACTATCCGATTGAGATCGAAAGGTCCGAACTGAACTGGGCCGAGATGGTCAGTAATAAAAACACCCCGCTATTGAAGTCCGCAAAGTCCAAATACCAACAGTGGGGGTTTAGTTTTCTTGACATCATCCTCTTTTTTAGGGCTCGCGTGTTAACCGCAAACTGCCCCCTCAAAAAAATCTCCAGTCGCCAAGAATCATGTCAATGACTCAATTCGCCATGGTAATCCTCCCCTCTCAATTTAGAGCTCTGCGGTTCTGTACATTGGTTAAATTTAGCCGCTTTTTATACTTTTGTATTGGGAAAGAAGTTACTTTTCTGGGATTTTGCGGAAAATAATCTCAGTTTTTTTTTTTTGCGAATAATTGGGGTGATGTTGGTGCTCTTCAGAGCATAAGTAATTCGAGCTTCGCGTGAATTTCGCAAAAATCTGCAGAAATAGATTCTGCATGTATGTTTGCAAGTTCCTTTTGCAGTTAAGCAATCACTGTAGAATTTCATCCTACTTCACCATCAAATATTGTAAAATCTATTCATTATGAAACTTTGCAAAATCTGTAATCTCTGATTTGATCACACACTCTTGACGATTTATGGTGATATTTGGCCCTCTAGAATATTGTAAAATCAAAGCCAATTTACTTTTCATATCCTGCTTTTTATATCTCTTAAATTAGCTGCTAAATTGATATCTTAACGAGCTATCCGAAAGGTAGCCAAGAAATCATTGCCTCTATTTCATGTAGCTGTTTTTATGTTATTGCTAGTCAAACTTCTATTTTAAACTTGTAGGTGGAGGAGTTGGCTTCCCTTATCAAGGACAATTTGTCTTGCAAGCATCTTGTTCTTTCCGTAGAGGAAGCCTTAGTTAATTTTCTTCAGGATGATACAAGGTATTTACGGACTTGTGGATTTTATTTGTTTAATTTTTACGTCTCGACTACTCTTTCTTCAAGTTATTAGTGATTTACCTTTGTTGCGTTTGTTTGGTATGTTAATTTGTTTGTTTCAATATTATTTCTGATATCGACAAAAATCATTTCTTTATGGCATTCAGGTTGTTGCTTTTGTTTTTAATAATTAATATCTTGTCTGTTACTTTACTTCTTTTGGTCTTTGCTGCCTAAATATGATATATCCGTCAACTTGACAACTGAAAAGTTGCTAATAGTGAGCCAAGTTTCAATGATATACACATTAACTATTTTAAAATGGTCAGTAATGTACATATTTCTGATCGTTGTCCTTATTGTTATCATTCTGAACCTCATTACCTATGTCTGCGTTCAGCCAAGAAGGAGTTTTGGAGCTTCAACCCATGATCCCATACCACCGTATGCTGTTGCATCGTCTTGCAGATATTTACGGGTATGTATCATTGCTTATGTTTTCTGTTTGAGTTTATTTCTTTTATTGCAGATGTAGACAGCCACTACTTGGAAAATTTCTGGGTATTGCCTCCAGATTATTTCTAGTAATGCTTCCGCTTGGCATACTTATTATGTTTCTTCTACTTGCAATTTTAAAAACTTCCTAGATTTGCTCATGAGTCTGTTGGTGAAGGGGATGATCGCCATTTAGTTCTGGAGCGGTGTGAAGATACAACAATGTATGTCGACAAATATCTGTCTTATTCTCTGATTATCATTTCATCCATTTCACATTTTCTCGTTCAGTTCATTGATATAATTAAGGAAGAACAGGTGCAGCACTTAATGTATATGCTTGTTACTTTCTATTTATTTTGATACCTTTTAAGACATGTCTGCATTTAGTCTTTTCACAAACCGTACACACTTCTGTTCTGCTTATCTAGGTCCAGATACAGCAATGTATGTTTGCCAAATCTGTCTTATTCTCTGATTATTGATCATCTACTTCAAATTATCTCATTCGAATCATTGATATCCTTAAAGAAGAACAGGTTCATCAGTTAAAATCTTATTTTTTTTACTTGCTATTGTTTTGATACTTTTAAGACATGTCAATTCTTGCATTCATCTTTTCACAAATGGTTCACACTTCAGTTCTGCACTATCTGCATGTCATGATGCACTAGATAATATTTTCTGTTATCACAGATTCACAAGAGTTATCTCTCATTTTGCTATGCTTAAGTTTTCTTTTATTCTTCAACTCTATTGCTTCTACTTCTATTAAAAGTTTGTTCCTATTCTCTTTCGAGATTTCTTTGCTTCATGTAAACCGAATCAGTTTCCGGACACGAAAGGTCACATCCAATAGTTTTTCCTGAATTTTTTGCATGAAAACTGTTTTAGGATAATAGCTTACAAATTTGTATTTGGGAAGGAAAGGACAGGATTCCTTCAAAAGATTTTGCTACTCAACCATTAGGATGAACATGGATACATGCATAGATGATCTGACAGCATGAGGTGACATGATATGGGAAATCCTTTACTTTCTAGTTCTTCTTTCCTTCGTGCTTATCGTTATCCATTTCTTTCTATATAGTATATACATTCTAAACTAGTTTACACTTTTATGCGCTGATCGGGAAAATATTCATCTTCCTTTGACGTATTGTTAATCTCCCATCAAGCTGTTTAGGGTTTTGGTCTGTGAAAGATGAGTCAGATAAGGAAGAAGAGAAAGAAAAAGAGTATATGACAATTTTACGTAAAATCTCATGCAATACCAGTTCCACAGTTAATGCTGTTTTCCAAAAATTCTGACTGTGTCCTTCCTATATTTATTTTTTATTTGATCTTAAATCTTTACCTGTTTAAGACAGTTCCAAGAGTCCATCAGAGGAGAGTAGTCATTTTTGCCTTCTCTCACTCTATGTGTGTAATATATATGTAGTGGTTATTTTGTATGAGCTGACATCCCATTTTGCTGAATGGGCTGCGAAGAAATGAGTCATGGCAAGGCCCACCCATCAGATGTGATTTGTCGTTCATGTGTGTGTGCATGTATAATGTGCTTGCAAATATCGTTCTTTACTTACCTAAATTTCTTCACATTATGATGACACATGATTGTTGAGTTGGCGAACTCTTGCCTTTTATAGTTTTGCTCAAGTTGTCTCATAGTTTCTCCTTTGCATAGTTAGATTTATAAAAAGCTTGGTTATGGCATCCAGGCTATATACTTCATTTACATATCTATTTCAGAAATTTGCACTTTCATTCAGTGGAAATTGAAACGTTAACTCATCCTAATAAATCCTTACTTTCTTCCCTGCTTATTATTATATTTTTCTAATTGCAGACCTTCGATCCTTGTCAGCGACATTTTATGGCAGCATGATGAGTATCAATTTCCCACCCCATCACCCCATATCTTGAGAAGGAAAGAAGCACCAGGTACCTTTTTGATCTAATTTTTATGAGGCAAATGTTCCCCTCATTTCACGCATTACTTTTGTGTACACCTAGGCTCATATCACCTGAATTCTCTTTATAATAATTAACACTTAACAGGAAGAATGTAACAATCTGATATCATAGTCAACCAAGATGTAGTAAGTTCTGTTTCGATATAGATATGAAATTAACTGGACTTATGCAACAAAAAATGATAAATACTAATAGAAA
Organism: Asparagus setaceus; assembly: GCA_012295165.1. Lineage (NCBI taxonomy): Eukaryota > Viridiplantae > Streptophyta > Magnoliopsida > Asparagales > Asparagaceae > Asparagus > Asparagus setaceus. Next base: position 29,733,963 of record CM022710.1, read on the forward strand.
GGAAATGATGTGAATTTTTCTCAGTAGTACGTTAAGAGGCTTGAACTTTTACTATTTGTTCATTAGGTTATGACACTTTCTTGTATCCCATGTGTGCTACTGTAGTCTGATCAGGTGATCAGCTTGATCAGCATATAGCTTACCCTGTAGGGGATAATGTTATCTTCCATCAAAAGATCATGGTGATCGCCTTAAATAATATACTTTTAAGTGCATAAGTTCTTTTTTCATCTTTTTTTATTTATCTTTTCAGAGCTGAAGAAGAATGAAACTTTTCCTTCATCAACATCACTCGAGGAAAGAGAAGCAGCTTATCTAGCTGCTCGTGCACGAATCTTCTCTCTACACGAGAGTGATCAGAAGGAAGTAACCGCTCCGAAGTCCCGAAACATTCCTGTTGTTGCTCGACGAATGATTGCACATGCGCTCGGCACAAAGATTAGTTCTAAGGCTAGTACTGAAGCACCTGAAACTAAGAAAGAAAGCGAAGAGCATGTATCTTCAAGTTCAGAACATTATGAAGAAATGACTACAAAATTGCATCGGCATAAAAATAAAACATATGATAGGCATGCAGACAAGAGCAGTAGGTCCTCCAATGGTTTTGTTTTGAAAAAGGGGGATACAAGAGCTGATGATTTAAAGTCATCTTTAGACAATCCCATACCAAAAGGGAACCATGGAAAAGTAGTTAGCTCTGAGAACTTGGAAAGACAGCAGAAAGGTGCTGCCAAAAGGATATTTGCTCATGCTTTGGGCCTGACATCTGGTAGAGGAAATCAGAGTTCCTCTCTGAAGTCTAACCAGGGGAATAGCGCTTGTGGGCAGAACATTTAGAGCTTGGTAACTAGCTAGTATTCCATGGAGTTCTCATCTTACAGTGAATCATGGAAGAGAATTTTTGATGTTTGATCGGAAAATGTTATATAAAAGATTTTATATGGAGAGATGTAGCAGATTCAAAAATTGCCATGTCCCAGAATCTTGCATATTTCCCAAATCAGCAAAAAGATGTTCACGAGCTGAGGAGTGCGCTGGGGAGATAAGTTGACCTTGATATTTGTTTGAACTGCAGATAGTATCAAGGGTAAATACGTCAACAACATGGTTACATTTCTGTCATGGATGAAATGAACTGAGTAACTTATTTTCCATTCTACTCAACTTCTTCTACACCATCTGGAGCAGAAAACTTGAAGAAGTTCGCCGTTTGAGAAATTGAAAACAAGGCCTTAGAGATCACTGGCATCAAAAGTATCGATTCTGCTGTCTTTAATCAAGCCTGGGAAATAAGTATGTTAGGTTTCCATATTCAAGTTGTAACCCCTTAATTATTTGTTTGCTTTTGTGGTGCTTTTTGCTTGATGGTTTGCTGCAGAACCCCGCTCGCGAATAAGGAATCTTCGGGCAACAGAGTGATCTATGCTAGTTTTCTTGTTTCTCTTGCGAGGTCATCTTGTGTAACTATATTTTGTCTGTACCGGCAGAGTATTAACCTTATCGTGCAAATCCTGTTATGGTCTTATGAGCTTAAAGCAGTATTTTTTTTTTCCTTTTTCTTTTTCTCATAGCGTCTTCAAATCCCTCTGTACATATATAAATACATATATGCGTGCATAACGCTCTGTGATTCTGCAACAGAATGCAAGTTTCTATATTTGATTGGAGTCAGGACCGAAGGTTGCAGTTGGCATTTTTAACTTGAAATCTTTACGAGTTCTCTATATTTTTACTCTTGTCATGTATTCTTCATGTGTGATGAGGAGCATCGCAATTTGCAACGGAACATTTTATTTCAATTGCGTGTGCTAATCTAGATGCACTTGACTTTAGTAGTTATGAAACAAAATCTATCTGCATGTACCATGATTTTAACAAGTACAATAATTTTCGGGTGTCGTCTCAAAATAACCGAAGATGTCGGCAAAATTTTTTTTTAATTGCACTTAAATACTATATAGCTTCCCCAGGCAAAATTTTTTTTAATTGCACTTAAATACTATATAGCTTCCCCTACTTCGCACTTGTATACCCTCACTTGTTTTGGTAGCATTTATATACCCTAAAGTTTTTAAAACCTGCAATTGTACGCTCTGATTTGTTTTTAGTAGCAATTATATACCATAAAGTTTTTAAAACTTGCACTTATATACCCTCATTTTTTTTGGCAGTACTTAAATGCCCTAAAGTTTTTAAAACTTGCACTTAAATACCCTCAGTCATGCAAACTTGAGGGTATTTTAAGTGCATAAACTTGAGGGTATTTAAGTGCAGAGTTTAAAAACTATTGGGTATTTAAGTGTCAATTTTAAAAGTTTTACGGTGTTTATTACAAGTTTTAAAAACTTTACGGTATATAAGTGCTGTAAAAAACAAAGAGTATATAAGTGCAAAGTGGGGGAAGCAATAGGGTATTTAAATGCAATTAAGCCAAAAGTTCGACTAGTTGATGTATATTAGCCCTTTGCTACTTAAACATAGAATATGATTTGACCTAAACTACTTAATTGTATTTTAATTATGTATTTCAATTCAAATAATATTCTAATATCTCAATTAAATAAGCCTTTTAAGTTGCCGACTCAAATTATATTATCCCAACCAAGCATCCACACTCCTAGGCCTCTCATCACATTTCCCTTCTCTTTCTCCAAAAAAAAATCAGAATTAAATCCCAAAAAAAAAAAAAAAAAATCTGCTCGCATTATCAAGATAGCCTCTACTCGATGGCCGCAGTCGCCGCCTGCAACGCCCCCGTCCTTTCCCTCGCGTTCCGGTCACCTCCCAACCGCTCGCTTCTCCGCCGGCGAGGCGGTGTTCGGACTCCGACGAGGCCCTTAGCGGCGTGCTCGACGTCGTTCCCTTTCGAGGGGAGGGTCGGATGGCACCGGAGATTGGGACACGTGTCGCTGCTCTCATTTGGGGCGAACCCTGATGCGGGGTTTCTTGGTGACAAGGCGAATAATTCATCTGATGCTGATTCTTCGTCCAAATCTCTGTCGGCGATGTTGCCTTTCGTGGTGGCGGCGACGGCGGTGGCGGCGCTCGCTAATCCCGCCACTTTCTCGTGGTTAGTTGCTCTGTTCATCTCTCGTTATCTTTTTCTTTTTCGGGAAGATTGCAGATATGCCCCTCTTCTTTGTGTTGTTTAGTGTCAAGAAATTGATTTCAGATGGCATGTTATGTTTTCTTTAATTTCTATTTTTCTTGTTTAAAGTTTTAGGAGGGAATTGAGGTACATCATACTTGGGTGGAAGGGATTTAGAATTAATCTGTATGTGTTTGATTGATGTTATTTAGTCAATGAAACTAAGAATTCGTGCTATCAAGAAAAAAGCAGATAAGGGATCGTCCATGGCTCTTACTTGTGTATTTCTTGGTTATTGGTAGTTTACATTAAACACAGACCTCTAAATTGTGAAACTTTACCATGCGGGACGATGTAGTCGCCTAACGTAGGAGAATGTTCGTGACGTGATGATATATCCTTATGTTTGTGTATGAGTTGAATCTATGTAGTGCTCGTCTGTTTTTTTTTTATGATAAATCACGGTGATAAAATCATTGTTATGATGTGATAATATATCCTCATGTTTTTAACTGCTGCTTTTTCAATAGCTGAAGATATGGGGATGGTACTGTATCTGAAGTTGCATGAAGTAAATTTTTGTCTTGGTAATGGACCTGAAGATATCATGTTCATGAATTTAACAAAACTTGATTTATGAGCATAAATGTAACTAATGATTTATTTTCTATCTGTTTGCTAGGGTTTCAAAAGACTATTATGCTCCTGCCCTTGGAGGGATCATGCTATCTATTGGCATAAGGCTATCCCTTGATGATTTTGCCCTTGCCTTTCAGAGGTTCTTTCATTTTTCCTTCTTCCTTTCACGATACATGCATTTAACTGACTTCAGTATTTGCTCAGTATTTATATCTCTGTTTCAGACCTTTGCCGCTAACTATCGGATATATTGCACAGTATGCGCTTAAGCCTCTGTTGGGCCTGTTGATAGCTAGGGCATTCAAAATGTCTCCTATATTCTATGCTGGTTTTCTTCTTACTAGTTGTGTTGCTGGGGCACAACTCTCGAGTTATGCCAGTTATTTGAGCAAAGGAGACGTGGCATTGAGCATCTTGCTAACAAGCTCAACAACAATTTCTTCTGTCATCGTTACCCCTCTTCTAACTGGCCTTCTAATTGGCTCAGTAGTTCCAGTTGATGCAGTGGCAATGTCAAAGTCGATCTTGCAGGTAATGGATTATGACAGGTTTCTTCTTCTTCCTTTTTAGCTGTTCACAGAAGAACGAAAAGTAATCTTAGATTTTACAGCTAATAAATATCTTTTCCTCTTTTACTCCTTTTAGTATCTCCAAATTGTACCAATTGTCTTTGGTCATGGGATCAGGTCTCTGCTTGGTTGTAAAGGTTGTAGCTGATGATTAGATTGTGTTAAAATATTTTCATGGGATTAGGATGACCGTCAATGACTGTTCAGATAAAGGTTAGTTGATATCCCAGCCGAGGATAGATAGTTTATGCTGACTCAGGTGAACTCCTTGGCACGATAGGAAGTTTTTAAGTTGATTCTAAATGATAGATGTATTAAGAGATGTTCAACACATCAACTGAAATTGTAAGGAGGGTGAATTTGTATCCAATGTGCCATCCTATCTTATATCTTAGTTGAACTACATGAGCATGTATTACTTTCATCATAGATCTTAATAACTCATGGTGGATAGGATTCCAACATGACCAAGCAAAATTGTTCTGGTGATAACCTTAGTTATTTTTGTTACCGGATATGGATATTTATTCTGATGTTTTCTCTATGTTTCTTTTTTAATCCAAAATAAATAATGGTTGAAGTACATTTATATTCAGAGAGATGGTAGTTCTACCATCAGCCTCGGCCGATAAAGTTTACTCTCAGGAAAAGCTCCGTCCAAGATCACATTCTTTCTTTGCTCCTCTAAGTACTATTTTCTACCAAATCTATGTACCCATTTCTATCTAAAAATATGTGAAGCCATATGAGATATGGAAATGCCTGAAACATCCTCACAGAATCTGGAAAAAATTGCTTGAGTTCTCCCCTTGATGACATTCCTTCAGACTGTCAACTGGACAATAGTGAATCGAAGACATACTTCTTGTGTTCTCTATACGCCTCTTTTTGCACATTGCTAAAGTAAACTTAGTACATTACTGTTTACTTAACTAAAACAAAGTTCTTGATTCTTGCATAAGTAAGAACTACTAGCACCAACGTGTTGATGGTACTTGGAATATACTGTGTGTGAAATTACTAACAAATTTTACAATTGTTTTCAATTACATCAAATTCTCCTTTCTAGCTGGATTAATGAGCTTGTATGGTTTTGTAGGTTGTGCTTCTTCCTGTGACTGTTGGCCTTGTTCTCAATACTTATGCCAAAGGTGTAGTGAACGTCATCCAACCAATTATGCCTTTTGTTGCCATGATCTGCACTTCATTATGTATTGGAAGCCCTCTTGCTATTAATAGGAGGCAGATCCTATCATCAGAAGGTCTCTCTTTGCTTCTTCCGATACTGACATTCCATCTTCTCGCCTTCGCATTTGGTTATTGGTTATCCAGACTGCCATCTTTGAGGTATGTTTTACTATCCTTTTTTCTCCCTACTTCTCAGTCTGCCTTTTGAATTGAAATGTTTGCTTTCTTTTCCCTGTTTCTTTCTTTTTTTTTTCTTTATAAATAATTTTACTGGATTCTACGTCTTTTGGCGATTTGTTACTCTCATATGTTCAGTTCTTGTGTCATTGAAAATTAATTTGTATTGACTGAACTTTGCTTCTTAAAGTTTTCTGGACGAAAGAGAACCTGTTAAGAGCAGGATCCCTATGACTATCCATGCCGGCTCTTCCTCCTTGATTAAGTTTAAACAGCTAATAACACAACAATTGTTTCTTTCATGAATCTATTACCTCTCAGTTCTGTCTCTCAACTTTTTTGTTACTGGCATTATAAAAATCATATGAGAGGTCAAACTCCAATTGATTGTTTCATGTAATGAGCCACATTTTCGATGAATACATATATGTAGATCAGTGGTGGAACATTTTCTGAATCTAGTTATAACAATTAAAAATAATATTGTGGAAATGTTTGTTTACAACAGTGTCTTGTTAACATTATGTCATGGTGTTTTGTTTTACCAGGCAAGAGGAGCCAGTTTGCAGGACGATATCATTATGCACGGGCATGCAGAGCTCGACCCTGGCTGGGCTCCTGGCGACCCAATTCCTCGGAAGCAGCCATGCGGTCCCCGCTGCGTGCTCAGTCGTAGCAATGGCGATCATGGGTCTGAGCCTTGCTTCCTTTTGGGGTAGCGGGTCGCGGATCAGAGACATCCCCTTGTTGTTTTCTTCGAAACCCAGCTCAGATGCCAATTCTGGAAGATGATGATACAGTAAAACTAGTATAGAATCCAATTCACTGACCATTTTTGACCCGAATATGAGAAGCTTGTATAGCAGTCGAGCATATAAAAGCCAGCCTCAGACTTTGGTGACCAGAGATGCACACAGGGTAAGAGGATTTTGAGAGTAGTTTGTTACCCAATGATGTCGTCTTCATCTCGCTCCAAGCGATTGAATGAAGAAGCGAAGTGAGGCTTGTATGTTTACTGTGAAAAAATTACAGCAAAATTTTCCAACTCCTTATATCTTTTATAAAGGTCATGAGTTTGACCCATTCAAGTGGTTGGGGTTTAGTAATATTTAATTTAACTCGTATCAACTCGCCGCATTTTTTTACAATGTTGGTCGTTGGAAGCCAAAGGTCCGGTCAGATACTGCCACGTTTAGTTTTATTTATTTAACACCTATAATAAGATACAGATGGAAGAGGATTAGTGATTAACAATAACTTAGGCATATAGGAGCAAGATAATGACTTTGGAATTATCGCCAAATACAATTATCAAAATATACGGAGACGATTCCAGTAGGAAATTGAACAGCCAAAAGCACGAACATCAAAAATAAATGGCATCTGAAAGAAGTCAAGGGATTGCTTCGCTGTTCACATGGGCTCTTAATTTTCGCTCACCAATATTTATTCAAGACTCTGTTTGCTTGTAAACTCCAGCATTGGGAATCGCAGTTTTGAGTTCATCTAAATTCACATAATTAAATTATTAGGATAAATAAACTAGTCAGTACATCCAATCCAGCATCTACCAAAAAGATATCAACCCTTAAAACATTGCAGTATTAATGCTATTAACTTTATTTAAATTGGACATATAAGAAAATTATAAATAGACTTTCGTTGTAGCTATAAATATTTAAAAATCATTGGTGAAAATTGATGTTTAGATCTTGACTTTACGAGAAATTATTTTTTTAATTTAGACGGAATTGGGTGGGTGACCAGTGACCCGCAGTGACCTCCCACCTTATAGTGGGGGCCCTCCTCCTCCTTCAGACCACCCAATATCTGTCCAAATTGGACTCCACTACAGATTAAAGCTCCCTCCAGCTCCTTCACCCTCTTTCTCTCTCTCTCTATCTCTCTCTAGCAATTTCCACATCCTATTAGCTAGATTAATTAATTTAATTAGTTTAATTTAATTAATGTCGAGGCCGTGCCCAGGCGACTCCTTCCGCTACAACGGCACCCTCTGCGCGTGCGACCCCGGGCGCTACGCCGTCCCCAACGGCTCGGCCTGCGCGCTCTTCACCTCCTCCGCCGCGGACTGGCGGGTGAGCTCCGGCGTCGACCCCAACCTCCCCACTTTCCTCACCACCGTCCTCCCCCTCGACTCCATCAAGCGGATCACCCAGTCCCAGGCCGTGCTGCTCGAGGCCACGCTCGCGCTCCTCTGCGCGTGGCTGCTCTTTTGCTTCCTCCTCAGGTTCGCCAGGGTGGACGGGGGGAGGAGCGTCTGGTTCCGGATCCGCTGGTGGATCAGCCGCTTGGACTTCGCCTACTCTTCCGACCACTGGCTGGTTAGGCTTTCCTCCCAGTTCTCGAATTTTTATGATATGAGCGTCTTGATTTGGCTGCAGTTGAAATGGCTCCTTATTACTTATTTTGAACACCCTATATTATAGGACTATTTGGATTTGCTTGGTTGTGAGTTACTTGTTTGATTTACCGAAACATTTGGACTTCAACTGAAAAAGGCTCGGGTGTTCATCGTTGTTCGTTGTACCTATCGAGAAGGAATGCTTATACACACACATTAAAGTGAAAAATACACATTCACAACTCATCCGGATATGTCAATTTTGCAGTCACGCTAATTTGTAGCATAATGTTACTGTACTTCGCTCGACTTTAACGAGAAGTGCTATTTTCTCACAATATTAAATGAATTGAGATTTTTGTTTGCTTGATTTGATCAATGTCTTGATTTGTCATTTCCGCCGAGTAAGCTGGTATCAACAGTTCTGATCATCCCAAATGGTCAGTAATTTGTGTCGCTTATATGTACGCACAAACATTTAAGATTTTTTGACGCGGGTCTTGTTCTTAGAATCTTAGTTATCGCGTAAGTCATGTTTTAGGGGTAAAGGGTGATAGATACTTGGTCATATGCATTTAACTTTTCAAATTCGTCGCTGTAGGATGACCAGAAAGTAGTGCGCAAGAGAAAAACAGAGCTGGGGGGAACATTCTCCGTAGCAAGCTGGATATTGCTCGTTGGTCTGTTCTCTGCGTGAGTGTCCGTCTGTGTTCTGTTTGTATGAATCAAGTACTATGGTTTAATGTAACTTCATTTCCTTTTCAAATTTCACTTAAAGCCATTCGTCGTCAGCTATCTCTGAGTAGACCACTTGACTCTTTGCAGACTGCTATATCAGGTTATCACCAGGAGAAGCATTGAGGTGCATAAAGTAAGACCAGTCAATGCTCCTGATTTACTATCATTTGCCAATGACATGGAATTTAATATAACTACAATTTCTAGCATGAGTTGTGCTCATCTCCGTGGCCTTGACACTTTGGTGCTTGGAACTCCGGGTTTCATTGATTACAGAGTTTTCCCTTTGTCAACTTATGCAACTTATCATTGCCAGAATACAAGCAATGGTCCAACTATATCTCTTAAATGCACTAGTTGTCGGATTCCTCGAAGAAATTACTTCGTCTCATGGCGTTTTGTGGACCTTCCAAATGACCCAGCCATGGCTGTTGGGTTTCAATTCAAACTTACAGTAAAGGACCATGGTAATGATAAATATGTGAGCTTTGTCAGTGGCACCCTGCAATCTGACAGCTATGCGAATGACAAACCCAGAACCTTTCGAGGACCAGATATAAATATATTGAGAATTCATTTGTTTCCTCAAATATATAACAATAAGCATGGCTTGAAGATTGTACAACCTCTTGTTCATGACTTCATACCGGGTTCGTCTTTTACTAATGTTAATGATCTCCAAGCTTCTCTTCAAAGGCCTACGAACGGTTTGGTCAATACAACATTGGATATCAGCTATCTTTCTGACTATATTGTAGAGATCAACAAAGAGAATGTAATGGGACCTGGTAAGTAAAGTCATTTCTGATGTATTGCATTTACCATCTTATTATCTTGATATCTTTCTCATACATTTATACTGCTTTTCATCATCTAAATAATAACTGCATGACAGGATTTTTCTACCAATAGAGCAAGTATTGCAGTCTATCCATAAGGCGGAGAATAAGAGTATATTTGTTCTCATACTTTTTAAGTGGTGAAGTGCAATAGTTCAAGTACCTAAGTTGCATGGGTATGGGTAGGTACTGGTATGGTTACAGATATGGGTATGAGACACATCAAATTTGTAAAAGGTGGCGTACGGGGACACGGCTATATACACATACTGAAATTAATAATTTACATAAGATCAATAATATTTTGTCATTGTTATGAGAATCAAAATTCTTGTATCCTTTTAATATTTCTTTTATTAGGTATATTATAAATTGGAAAATCCCTTGGTTTTAAATTAAATACCCAAACAACCTCTAAAATCGTAGTTCTGAACCGGGTATGGAATGAAATGAATCCAACTTATGTCCACTGAGTTTCAAGAAGCGGATATGAAGTGTAGGATAAACATCCAAGAAGTATATGAAGAGTGTTTTAAATTAAAGCATGCGTTATATAACTGAATACACATCTAGAATCTAGATAAATATATGCGGTATATTTAGTGAGTGTCCAATGGGTGTCAGTGTCTGGTATTGCTATGACACATGATAGAAGTGTCTAGTACATGTCAGTGTCCGGTACGTTTCAGGTATGCGTATGACTTCGTGATAGAGGTACCTAGTTAACATAGAGTTCAACCCTTTAGTTGAACATAGATTTTGCAAATTTCAATTTGTTTAACAAGTTTTGATCAGATATTGGTATCCAGAAGACATAAGGAGTTATCTGTTCTGAGTTCTTTGGTAGTTTAGATCTACAACACGTGGTTCCTTTCTTGTTAGATAATATGGAATTTTGTATAAGATCATGCACATACAATATGTACTATATGTCACATTCTGTAAGGAGTAGAAGAGTGCTTCTTTGCCATGTTTGTAAGTCTGAATCATGTTTTTGTGGCATTTGTTAGAGCTGTGTTAGTTATTTTTTTTATATTCCTATTAACCAAAGAACTGTTGAGAACTATGGGTTGGTATCTGATATTGATATACAGTGGTCAAGGGAGTTAGTGCCATCAAAATCACATGGTCACGACATATGCCGCGAACACACCGTGACGTGGACAATCACTTTTAATGAATAGGACACTAGGAGGCGGCAACCTCACAAGATGATAGATGAATGTGCATGTTGGAAGAAAAGAGTACATAAATGCATACATATTCTTCCAAAACAAATAAGTGATTATGACTTTGGCATACATTTGTAGAAGGAAAGATTACCCCAAATCATACAGGTGATGTGTGCATTATTGCAAATGCATCTCTTGGCATTTTTAATCTATAACAATGGGATAAGGCATACTGAGTAGCGAGTACATTTTTTTTTTTGACTTTGAATGCAAATTATGCCTACTTTGGTCAGTTTTTTCTTTCAAGCTCCTTAATCTATCTCACATCTTATGGCATACATTCGATCTTTATCATGATTGCATGCAAGTCACTGTTATGATGTCTGCTCCCATAAATTATGATTTTTAACATATGAAAAGTAGTTAATGCACATCTCAACATACTCTTAGCATGGAAGAACTGGAGAATTGTCCAAAAGTATCAAAAAATCTTATTAGATTGAGGACACATGTGGAAAGTGTTTGACACTTGTCGGAGAAGGGTTCAATAAGTGTTGGTACGTCACATGTGTCTTGACACTGAAGCAACAGAAGCAGCTTAAGAATCAGAGTGTCCATTCTGCATTGATTAGCTATAGTCTATGTTGCACAGATACGGGTGCAGGTGTGGACACAGACATGGGTGAGGATACGGGACAAGGCAAAATTGTAGAAGTTAGGATACGTGGACACACTATATACATACATATGAAAATTAATTATCTATATGAGATTGATATTGTTTTTCATTCACATGTTATGAGAGCTAAAATCCTTAGAATACTTTTATGTTTCTTTTATTGAGTAGATTATAAATTGAAAAACCTCTCTTATTTGAAATCCATACCCAAACAGCCCTTTAGAATCATAGTTATGAACTAGGTATGTGCTAAAACGAACTTGTCTCGAGTCCGACGAATTGTAAATTTGAGGTGAAGTGTGTGATATACGTTCAAGAAATGTATCACGAGTTTTTTAAAATAAAACATGTGCTATATAAGTGAGTACAAGTTTGAATAAATGAATGTATATGTTCAAGAAGTGTCCAAGGAGTGTCTGACACGAACACAGATATGGAAGTGTCAGACACGGATACGGGAGCCTAGATGAAGTGTCCGCGTAACTTAGGCTATAGTCGAAGTGAGTAATAAGAAAAATGCAAATGGCTGCTATGGTCCTTTTCTTTCATGAACTAATGTTTCCTTGAACATAGTGCTAAATTAGTTGCGATCCCTTTGTTCTTGTCCCATGTCATTCTATAAGATCATTTTCTGTGTACTCAAATGAATTTCTAATGCTAAACTTGCAGTGAGTTTCCTTGCAAATGCTGGTGGTCTTTATGCTGTGAGCTTTGCAATATTCCTTTACTTCTTGCTTCAAGTAAGTTGCTCTTGTGTTTTCCCATTTGAAGAATTCATTAGTTCTTTGCAGTGTAAATTTGAAGTCTATGCAAACATATATAACTGATTCATAGTTTATGCCTATGACTGCATTGGTCAATCAATTTGCTGTTAAGATCCCTTCCACTGCACCAAAATTCCGAAGTTGTGGTGTGGGTGACGGTTATGATTCTACATTCTAATATGCTCCTGCAGGTTGACTTCCCTTTCATGTACCAAAACCTGCACTCTGATACCATATTAAAAAATCCTATCCATTGCACCAAACCTACAAAGTTGCAGTGACGGTTGAGGGTTATGATTCTGTGCTCTAAAACTCCATATCTTTCTAATAGAAAGTCATGGTGTTTCCATATCATAATTTTCGAGGAATTGCAGTGTATCTCTTGCTATGTCACTTCCATATCCTTTGTCTGCGTCACTGCTTGTTAGGTAACCAGTGATTTAAGATTTTATACAGTAGGATTCCTTGTTGCTATTTTGTCTACACACTGGTAGTTGGAATAGTAAAAAATAAATACGTTTTTATAATTTTGTTGCCTACTTTGCGAAGAAATGAACAAAGCAATGCACCTTAGTAGCAGTGCTGAGTAAAATTTTTTAAAATCTCTCAACAGGAATTACTCATGATATATACTAAACTTCTTATTTGTGAACTTTCTAAAATTTATTACTATTATTACCTAGTAGTTAGTAATACTAATATTGCTCCTGCTGCTGCTTCTTGTGCTGCTACTGTGACTCCTATTGCTGCTGCAGCTCCTTCTACTGCTGCTCCTACTTCTGCTGCTGCTGCTAATACTGTTGATGATAATTATAATGAGGAGGAGCAGGAGGAGGAGTAATGATAATAATAATAATTGTTCAAATGATATCTATGTCGTAATTACTTTTCCATATCTATGAGTTGATCTAATATCCACTTAAGTGGATTTGAGATTTTGTCTTCACAACTTTTTCACTGTTGGATAGGCTTGATCGATCAAAATCTAATGAGTAATGAGTCATCATCATTTCATGGGAGAGGAGTAGAGTAGTGAGATCTTGATTCTTGATCTATCAAACCCATCCAACGGTTAAAAAGTTGGGTGGACAAACTGTCGTGTCACTTAAGTGGATACTAGATCAAGGCACAAGTTACTAAACTCCTAAATGATGAAGCTGAACTGTTTCACAGCTTTGCTCAAGTACATGAGCGACTGTAAGGCCTCAAGATTTCGCCAACTTATACCTTATTAACTAGGAAAACAAATTTACTCTGGTATTTGGAGGTTGTTTAAGTGTGATTCAAATGCAAAATTCAGACTAAACTAGCAACATACTTTTGGCACATGACCGCCTTCGCTTGTTATTACACAAACTTATTTTGAAAACTGGTACTTGATATTTTACTTTTCATGATTATATATATTTCAGATTAAAGGGTAGCTCTTCAGTTCCTTATGGTATCTGCTGCTAATTGATTTACAGTTACACTTTACAAGTGGTAATTATCATATTTCCATGCCACTGTCCTTGAATCTAACTCGGTTCTAGTGTGAGGCCAGGATAAAGAAACTGCGAAATGAGGATAGGGTCATGCGAGATATAAGAAGCCATAGACGTGCTCAACACCACTGGGACAAGGTAAATATACACCTAAGCAATGATATTTCAGAATATATTTGAAACATTTGTAACTTGTTCTGGTTTGTGCAGTTGAGGAAATATGTCTCTTACACCTGGGGTCGCAGCAGTATGGATGTAAAAGACATTAATGGAAAACAGCATGGTGGTTGTTTAGGTGTGATGGGAATGCACAAGATGAAGCTGCCAAGTAGACTTGACTCACTGCGACTTGAATTGGTAGTTAATACTCCTAATGCTATGATAATGTTCTGCATTTCTTGGAATTGCAATTTATCTCATTTTGATCATTAACATATCTCTATACGTTAAAGGCTTACCACCCTATTTGATCTCTTCTTTCTTCTCTTCTTCTTTTTCCCTTTGTTTTTCTTTTGAGCAGAATGCCCCTAAAGAAACCAGTTTCTCAGGCAAAGACAATTCAAAAGCATCGGATAATGCAGGAACTACATATGGAGAATTTCCTAGACCAGAGGGTAAGCATGTAAGTTCGACCTTATGATATGTGTTTCTATTGTCATCATAATCTTGCATTAAGATTTAGATACATAAAACTGGGTATTGCCTTGCCAATACCTTTTGCTTCGGTGCCTTCTCGAGTCTAGATTGAGTCTGTCAGCTAGAGGGATTAGACCCTATTGTTTAATTTCATGAATAGATTGAAAGAATTCTATTATTATGTACTATTAGGTTTGAAACTCGTTTAAACTCTCTCTGAACAAGGTAGTATATTGTTTTTATTTGTCATATAAGCATTGTTTGAGTTCATATAGGTAGAATTGGTAGAAAACAAATAAATTGTACTAGGTATTGATATATGATCAGTGATCCTGATGATTGATCCAGACTTGCAATCTTCATGCAACATGATCTACTTTATTGACATCAGGATCCCTTTTAAGCAGTCAGGGAACTGTAGAGATGTATTAATTGCTACTAGGGTATTACCTGGAAAAATGATGATCTTGCTTTTCTAAATTTCTAATTACAATGTTATTTTTTTCTCTCTCTGAAAATTGATATCTACTTATTTCTCTGCTATTTGAAGTTCACCAAGATGTTGCAGGCAGTTTCTAACACCCATATTATATTTATGCAGTAGCTGTTGTCAAGGGTCAAAATGAAATTCAGTTATGTAAATGAACTTTGGAGCTTGCATGAACCCGGTGCTTGGGTGGTGTCGTTAGTGACCAGAGATAGTGGCAGAGAATCTACAACAAAGGGTTATGATCTCGTGGCAGCTGAAAAGGGTTTGATCTTAACATCGAAGTGTTCGTGGAGTCAGAAGAATGTTGTCACTAAGATTTGGTTTACCCTCTCAAAGTTGCCAGGAGATACTAACGTGCTAATGGTGTTTTAAAGGTTGGGAGCTTGCACATACTGTCACTGCTGAGAGGATCAATCCTATTGAATGGAAGAATGATGGGAAAAACTGTGATCTGATATTGGTATATGTTGTGTGATATCTTGGGCAGGTGTCCGAGCATATTGTTTCATTAATTCAACTTTGTAAAATATGTAAAAGGACAGTGTCCTATGTTATTATTATTCATTTAAAAAAAACAATTTTTTAACCTTTATTCACCCCACATCTCCTTTTCCTCGTGCCTTAGTTGGTGATAGCACAGAAGATCTGCAACCTATAGACCAAATTAATATAGTTTTCTTGGTCAACAATGGAATATTTGTGAACTGGATGAAACCGACCCAAAGACCAAATGATTCTTGCTGCTAAGTTGCGGCCACAGCAAGTGTAAGTCTTATGTGGACTTCTGGGGATCAACAAAGACTGCTGCACAATTTTACTGTAAATCCCATGATTCATGGAATCATGGGATTTGACTGGCACTGTGCAAGAATTGATGTTTTCCTTTTCTTGTTCATCTTCTCTTCTTCAACGGATGATTTGGGAGCCACTTCGAGGAGAATCACGTAGAAATGTATAGTCATAATTATTGAAAGTAAAGAGATCACTTTGTTAATTATAAATGTGTGATAATATTTGTACATAACACGTACTATGAGTACACTATTATGTCCCCGAGAAAATGGACTGACCATTATATAGCATGTCTTAACTATAGTGGAGAGGATCTGAATCCCATATAAGTTTACAAAATGGGGCTTGCGGAACCATTGCAAGCAACGGGAATTGAATTATTAAAATTTGAGCTCTTGAATTCGCTTTCAACTTTATTATTCTTATATTCTCATCTTGTTTTTCACTCAACAAAGTTTTCTCAAATAGTCAGTTTCCTATAGTTCCAATGAGAACTGCATCTAGGAGACTCTCTGAGATTCTTCATTTATCTAGACTTGTCCTCTAGGATCATTAGAGGAACAATATCATTTATGATTAAGAACGATTTATTTTATTTTAGTTTATTTACTATGAATCTCTCGTGAAAAATATCATCTGTAGAATGCTTTCATTATTACTAATGTTATCTATCCATTTTTTGAGAAAGCCAGCCAGCTATCAGTCTCGATACAGATAATAATACTTAATAAAGTTTGTTTATGCTCGTTTTTGTTGAGAAGATTCGGTGAAGCTTAGGTTGTTGTCCATCTCTTTCAAGTTCAACTCCGATTTCATGTGGCTTCCCAAAATACTGGCCGACCATGCGAGGAGTCAGCCTGTAAAATTTATAATAAACACCCCACGTGAATCTCTTCTTAGTTTATCCTCTCCCTAATTAAAGTTGCTCCCCAAAAGTCAATGCACACTCTTAATTCTAAATTAAAACTCTAATCCAACTTATTGAGAAACTAAGATAAATCCACATTCAACTTACAAGTTTGTGACTTAAATAAAGGAGCCGTTGATTGACTTGCCAGCCGTCACATGGGACTACCACAAGGAATCATGCTACGCGGCACCATGTGAATGGGTAAAAATTTCTATAGAGCTTCCTCTATAGAAAATCATTATATATTGGAGATGAAAACATATGTGATGATCCGGCAAGAGATTTGATCCATTGCATGCATCGACATTAGATATCAATCCAGTCAGACTGTCAATAAGTATACTTGTTAACACTACAGATCTATCAGTATAGTCAATATCAATAACAATCTAACTAGACTGATTTCTGATAATAATATGTGCGTCAAGATTATTGCTAAGAAATAGCCTAACTAGTAATTTGCACCATGTGGCAACATGTGAACAGAAAATTCCTACCCATAGGATATAGAAAATTATACATGGAGATGGTTTATGAAGACGCGTGATCTAGTGACAGTTTTGATACATATATCACTATTAGCTATCGGTATAATCAGATTGCCTACCACTACAATAGCCAATACAACTGCTATGAATATAGTCTGTACTAGTAGATAGTTTTTAGTACATTGATATAGCTGATAATGACATCAAGATTCGTATTAGACCATGTGCGTTCATCCGCTAACCACCTATATGATTCTCTATAGGTAACACCCTATAGGATTTTTATTTTTTCCCCTCATGTGAATGGCCCTGCCTCTCTCTGGGGTGTTACGGTACCTCTCGAGTTCTATATAAGGATCAAACACAACTCGAGTAGGGACATATCCAAATATATCTTTGTACTAGTTTAGTTTTGGTCTGTCTCGTTATAAGGAGAGACAGGGAGAGAGGGTCAGTTGAGTTGTTAGCTTTTGTAGGAGAAAAATGGCTGGGGGGTTTGCGGTGTCGGGGGGCTCTGGCGGGCAGCAGTTCGAGGCGAAGATAACGCCGTTGGTGATCATATCTTGCATCATGGCGGCCACCGGAGGTCTCATGTTTGGATATGACGTTGGTATTTCAGGTAATATTGAGTTGCTCTTTTCATTTTACTACCTTTTAAGATCAACTTTTAATATTGTTTTGGATTTTTTTTGTTGTTGGGCAAGTTCTTGAGATCATCGTAGTTTGAATTAGTGAAGAAATAAGAATAACATTATATGATTATAATGACTAACCATATTCTACTTGGTTTTGTGAGGATTATAAGAGAGTCACTATGCGCAGTGGTCACAACTTTGCAGGCTTAAGAGATTCCGGACTTGAATTTTGCTTTTTTATCTTGCCCTTACTTTTTGTTTGGGATTCATGTGTGAGTATATGTCATAGTGAAAAGTAAATTATAAAAAATAATGAATTTACATAGAAAAATTGAAGTCAATATCTAACAAATTTAAAATTTGGATTAATTTGATTTTTAGCTTTATTTGAGATCCATCTTACTCCATGGGAGGTCAGAGTTCCTCCTAAAACTTATATTTTCTTTATTATTTTTATTTTATTATTTATTTATTTATCTATTTATTTAGTTTTTATTTGTGGTGGGAAAAAGGATGGGGCATCACACAGAGCCTATCTATACCACTAAATGGTTGTTACATAGCAAATCATCACCTTTCCAACACCAAAAATGTGATGACGTAGATGTCTTTAGTTACAAAAGATGGTTCATTGTTGAAAATTTGAACTTTCTTTGTGCATTATTTTAGTTTTTTAGACCAAATTAAAAGAGAACATTTTAGAAAATTTAAGCTTTCTTTAGTACCAAAAGATGGTTCATTTTTAAAATTTAAACTTTCTTTGTGCATTGTTTTTAGTTTTCTTAGACCAAATTAAAAGAGAGCATTTCTATGATTTCATTAAACCATGTTTTTAAATATTCCAATATAACTTACCTATAAAAATGTGATGACTTAAAGAAAATAAAAGCTAAAAGACATTATTTTAATGGGAATTACCAAAGACCTTCATGTATATCCTATATTTCATAGGAAATCACTATTATTTATTAAACTAAAGACTACCTTGGTTATTTTCATACAAGATCCTTTTAAAATCTTTAACAGCAAGAATGATATAATAGTCACGTTTTGCTATTTTATCATATTCAATATTATCCTTTGTAAAATGATGCGAATTTATAGAAAACCCCATTAAAAATAAGGCTTTTTGTAATTTTATTTACTTTCTTTTCATAATTAATGAAGTTAATCAAAGAACCTTTTAATATAAAAAACATTAAATATTAAGGGAAACCTAGACAGTTGAAAAAAATAGAAACCAAAAGTGAAATTCATAAAAAAAGTTATTCTTGAAATTGATGGGGTATCTTTTGGATGTCAGCAATAGTATGAAAAGGAATGTTTTAATTGGCTTTTAAAACCTTTTATTATTATTATTTTTCTAAAGTGGAATAGTCATTGAAATTCTTAGATTAAGATAGGATCGATGGTGTTTTTTCTTTGGACTCATCTGTAAACTCAAGAGTAGGTGATATAGTCAAAGTATTTGGTAAATTAAGCTCAAGTGAGTCAAGAATTAATTTTATATAGGATTGCATAAAGAGTTTATAGAATATGGGTTTATTTTTTTGGACTTGGCAGTGATTTTAAACATAAATCAGTCTCTTAAGTGACTAAATATCTTTGAAATAAATACATTGAGTTCAACAGAAAATGACTGCATTGATTGTAAATTTATAACTAGTGGAATAAGCAACAACTTATAACAAAAAGACAAAACTAATGTTAAAGAATTATTCTCTATCAAAGAATTTCAGGGTTAATTTGATACATTTCAAAAAATAAAAAAATAAAAAAT
This sequence comes from Asparagus setaceus, assembly GCA_012295165.1. Classification (NCBI taxonomy): domain Eukaryota; kingdom Viridiplantae; phylum Streptophyta; class Magnoliopsida; order Asparagales; family Asparagaceae; genus Asparagus; species Asparagus setaceus. Next base: position 29,753,393 of record CM022710.1, read on the forward strand.
CAGTGTTTGATAAGTATAAAATTGTATATAGCTTTGGTACCAGCTGTCTTATACCTCAGCCAAGTTGAGATCTCAATTATTATTGGCGATTGATTCTCTTTGAATATTTGCTACTACTTTTCCAAGTCCCTACTAACTTACAAAAATATAATATTACACTCAGGACAATATACGTAGATTTTTTATTGTCTGTCATCCCTAAGAATGCTCTTTTTATATTTTTGATGAAAAAGAAATATCTATGTATAGGAGTTTAGACACATGTCATTATAGAAAAAAATCATCTAGTGGAATATATTATTAAAAATTTTCCTATTTTAACCCTAAATTGTTTTAAGCTTTTGTTTGAACGCCTTAGGAATCATGTTAACATCAAAGATTACGACATGGCTTTGTAAAATTTTCCAGCAAATATTATTTGTCGTTAGTAGAGGGACAGTTGACCAAAGGATATGCAATTGTGTGTTGGTAAATTGATAAAATTAATGAAGATTTTGATTTCAATCCTATAAGCCTTGGAATTTAGTTTCTTTTGTCTTCCCTTGGCAGTGCTTTTAAACATAAATCAGTCTCTTAAGTGACTAAATATCTTTGAAATAAATACATTGAGTTCAACAGAAAATGACTGCATTGATTGTAAATTTATAACTAGTGGAATAAGCAACAACTTATAACAAAAAGACAAAACTAATGTTAAAGAATTATTCTCTATCAAAGAATTTCAGGGTTAATTTGATACATTTCAAAAAATAAAAAAATAAAAAATCAGTGTTTGATAAGTATAAAATTGTATATAGCTTTGGTACCAGCTGTCTTATACCTCAGCCAAGTTGAGATCTCAATTATTATTGGCGATTGATTCTCTTTGAATATTTGCTACTACTTTTCCAAGTCCCTACTAACTTACAAAAATATAATATTACACTCAGGACAATATACGTAGATTTTTTATTGTCTGTCATCCCTAAGAATGCTCTTTTTATATTTTTGATGAAAAAGAAATATCTATGTATAGGAGTTTAGACACATGTCATTATAGAAAAAAATCATCTAGTGGAATATATTATTAAAAATTTTCCTATTTTAACCCTAAATTGTTTTAAGCTTTTGTTTGAACGCCTTAGGAATCATGTTAACATCAAAGATTACGACATGGCTTTGTAAAATTTTCCAGCAAATATTATTTGTCGTTAGTAGAGGGACAGTTGACCAAAGGATATGCAATTGTGTGTTGGTAAATTGATAAAATTAATGAAGATTTTGATTTCAATCCTATAAGCCTTGGAATTTAGTTTCTTTTGTCTTCCCTTGATCCTAGAGAAAAGAGCTACAAGGATTAATATAGTGGATTACTCATATTCTCTATTAATACCATTTATCATTTTGCAAAACTATATTAATATAGAGGAAAAATGTAGTTAGATGCAATCATCAAGGGTATAATTGTAATTATATTTAAACTGAATTATAACTGTTCTAGATATAAATGAACGGTTGTGATTAGGAGTTGAGCTTTTACTGCCAAACAAAAGGTGGCATTGATAAAATTTCAAGGATGACCCCTTTTTTATATTATTTGTCTTATATTTCATTTTTATTTATTATTGACTAGCTCGATGAAGATATGAAATATAGCAATCTATAGAAATCATTGTTTTTTTACTTGATTATTTCTTAAACTTTATTTTCTTTGAGAAAGTGATCCCAATAGATTGTTTACTTATAACTGACCTGTGCTTTGTTGGTGAAAGATACCAAATACACGAGGAGTGTTCGTAAGTCATAACAAATTAAAGGAAAGTTAGAATCACAAGCATCCAATATTTTATTTTTCCCCTGTTTACATTGAATTTTTAGTCTACAAGATATAAAATACAGTACCTTTTAAAGCTTTGCTGATAACATCAGATTGTGATCATGATGCTAAAAGAATATTAACTCTGAATATCAGTCCAAAAGTCAAAAATGCACGTCTTTGTACTTAGCGTGTTTAACACGAGTAGATTTTTTTTTTTAAATAAAAGATTTTCTCACGTATACTTTTTAAGCCATAAATTGTGCTCCAATCATGGAAAAATCATATAGAATCACACAGTCAACGTCTGTTAATAAACTAATAGATAAGGTAAACTATTATTTAGTATTCTGTTTTTAGTATTCACCGTATATGATTTAAAATTTTTTAAATATTTTCTTTGACAAATAAATTCTACTTGCTACATGGAGGCTCTATATACATGCAGGAAACTTCAACTTAATTAAATTATCATGAATTGATAAAAATGAAAATTGACCTTAACTTAATTTAATTAAGTCCCTTGCAAAGGATAGTGCCGTGCTACTGAAATGCCCCTGGACCACCCAAAAACATGACCAACAAAATAATCACTTTCACATTATGCAGTGCACGCAGCAAAGAAGTTGGCAGGCAACTGCAGTGAACATGATTAATTTGCTCTCTATTTTAAAAGTCATTTATTTCTTACTCGGCCATAAAAATTACTTAGTCCTACACCGTTACAGTAAACACTACAAGCATATATTGAGATCAAGACACAATTAAATAGGTAACAAATTCAAACAAACTGGTTTAACGAGGTGCGGAGGGGTTTGACTTGAGTCTGAATCCAAAGCCTAATTCATAGAGAAGTCTGTCATGAGTCTGGTTAGAAGTATGATCATGAGCATGTAGGGATATGATATTGGATTCCAGCTAATTTGAGATTGATGTAGTACTTCATGATAAATATTGTGTAAATTTTTTATGAACAAATGCTTTTACAGAAACAAGAGTCTCTAGTTCCATGACCCCTTGATGAAAAGGTATAATATTAATTCAACGTGCAATTCTTATAATAATAAACAGGTGGAGTAACATCAATGGATGATTTCTTGAGGAAGTTCTTCCCAAAAGTATACCGCCAGAAACATGAGCCAGGGCTAGACAGTAACTACTGCAAGTACGATAACCAAGGCCTTCAACTGTTCACGTCGTCGCTCTATCTCGCTGGTCTCACGTCCACGTTCTTCGCTTCGTACACTACTCGTCGACTTGGACGGAAGCTCACCATGCTCATCGCCGGTGCCTTCTTCCTCCTTGGAGTCATCTTCAATGGCGCTGCTCAGGATCTCGCCATGCTCATTGTTGGTCGAATCCTACTTGGTTGTGGTGTTGGATTTGCTAATCAGGTATTATTTTTTTTTTTCAAATTAATGTTTAAGAACTTAATTTGTTGGAAATGGCCACTAATTAGGAAACGACGTTATAGATGGCTCCCTGTGGAATACTGTGTAAAAAGAACAAGAACATATCACCTGACTTATCTTTTGATACACATATTACTAATGTCTATCAATACAGTCGTTATTGTCTTTGACTATAACTTTGACTGCATTGATAGAGAAATGATTACATTAATAGTGACCGCAAGAAAATTACCCTTATCTCCCTCTCTTCAGTGCTTACACAATATTCTATCGAGGACACTCTAAATGATGTTTTCCCCCATGCACTAAATTAGATGAAATTGGAACCCTAGGAGTTAGTTGCTTGTTTTGGACTTATACCCAACTGAGGGTACAGTATTAGACTTGAAATGGGTAGTTGGTAGTGGTAGGTACATGCGTATCATTTTGAGTGGGAGTATCGTATGAAAATGAAGTGATTCCCCTTTTGTCACCATATGTACATATATATGGTGGTTAAGTAAAGCACCTTTAGAGGATACTATTTGCATGCACACGCATCTTGCTTTCTACCTTTATCTGCTATGCTTTTCAATTAGTTGGACTTGGATAATTTTTGTTCTTGGCAAATTCACCACGGCCTAGTATTTCTAAGATATGGAGTATGCGTTTCACTTGTCCATTTTGAAAAAGATGTGAAATTACACTAAAATTATGGTGTATGTGGTTAAATTACACTAAAATGTGAAATATGAAAAATTGCAAAAATATTAATCGAGACATTCGTATGATGTATGTGGGTAAATTACACTAAAATTAATTATTCAAGATTTAGTTTAAGATAGTTTGGATGTATAACAGCTCACATCTATGTTACGGATTTTCATTTTTCAAACCCAAATTCTAAATTTTGGATAAGTAGCTCAGTTCAACTCTACATTACTTAAAGATTACGAACCCGGAGAAAACATTACTTACATTTTGGATGAGTAGCTGTGTGTAAATTGGCGAAGCTAATTAGTTTTGCACTCATATATTTCTTCCTCATTCGTCATCTAGGGCCTACAAAATTGACTATTGAGTTAGAAAAAAGAAATGAAATTTGCGACTACATCATGCGCAGGGTCTACGTGAAAATATAGCGACAGTCAAAGAAAAGATACCAAAAATCAAATAAAAACAGTAAAGATGGAAAAATCAAAGAATGCAGTAGCTTCTATCTTAGACTTACTTTTCATGAAGTTTTTAATTTGTAGGTGTAGTTATCATATATATTTTGACGTGGAGAAAAGCATTATCCAAACCCGTAAGTCTTGGGAGGGACTTGACTACAATTGTGGTAGGAAGTTTTACAACAAAGTGCTTTATTATTTTGTGATCATCAGATGCCTTGCAACCAAAAAAGTGTGTTTTATGATGCATATCACACTTTTCCTATGACGCATCACAAAAAATGCCTATCCGTTAAGCTAACTTTTGATTTGCCAATGTCCTAAGCAATAAATGAAGTATTACCTACTAATTCAACTTGGCGTAGGTAAAGCATGATAAAATTAAAAGGGTCAAGCTTTTTTTTTTTTTTTTTCCTTCTGAAATTACTCTCACATGAAAACAATTGTAAAAAGGATATAAAGTTTACTTTGAGATCGTATCTCTAATTTTCGATCTATTGACATATTTTTTGATCATGAACCAATCGGGATAACAAAGATTATTTACAATTCAACCAACTTGTGGAATTTCGGATCACACATTTTGGTAGCAAAGTATAGTTTTGTTCTCCTCTTGTTTTGTTTACCTCTCCATATGAAATTAATAGTAGAAAACTGGGCATCGCAGACGAAAATATCCGCGGACTTCTAGTCCTAGAAATTCATCTTAGGATGAACATCCTATACGGAAATTATCTGAGAATTTGTCTGTTATCTACTACTGATCAATCTCTCTGTCTGTTAACAAGATCTAATATATTAATGCTGTGGCTTAATTATAGGCTGTTCCCTTGTTCCTCTCTGAGATCGCACCCACCAGAATCCGAGGAGGACTCAACATCTTGTTTCAGCTCAATGTCACAATTGGCATCCTGTTCGCCAACCTCATCAACTATGGAACTGCTAGGTATAATACATGAATATATATATTTAACTATTACCGTAATTAATTATGTATTTAACTATAATCATAATAATATCTTTTATGTTCTTAATTCAGGCTTCACCCATGGGGATGGAGGCTTTCTCTTGCCCTTGCCGGAATCCCAGCAATCCTTCTCACCGTCGGATCGTTGCTCGTTACCGACACTCCCAACAGCCTCATCGAACGGGGCCACCTTGATGAAGGAAAAGCTGTGCTCAAGAAAATCCGAGGAACCAACAACGTCGATGCTGAGTTTAATGAAATCATCGAGGCCAGTCAGATCGCTCAGCAGGTCAAGCACCCGTTCCGCAACCTCCTCAAGCGTCGCAACCGTCCCCAACTCGTCATTGCCGTTATGCTACAGGTATCGTTCACATCCCTCTCATCCCTGGCTGTGGAGAAATCCTACAAATTTATTATTGTTTCACATAACAGATTGCAAGATACAATTACATATTAAGATTGCTTGATAGACACGTACTATTGCTGAATGATTAGTCGTGTTTCAGATATTCCAACAATTCACCGGTATCAATGCCATCATGTTCTATGCGCCGGTACTCTTCAACACGCTAGGGTTCAAGAGCGACGCGTCCTTATATTCAGCTGTCATCACCGGAGCAGTCAACGTACTCTCAACCATTGTATCAATCTATTCAGTCGACAAGGTAGGACGCCGTGTCCTCCTCCTAGAAGCCGGAGTCCAGATGTTCCTTTCTCAGGTCGTCATAGCGATCATCCTCGGGATAAAGGTCACCGACCATTCAAGCAATCTCAGCAAAGGGTATGCGATTCTCATAGTGGTGATGATCTGCACCTTCGTTTCGTCCTTCGCGTGGTCATGGGGCCCGCTCGGATGGCTCATCCCCAGCGAGACGTTTCCATTGGAGACACGCTCGGCCGGGCAGAGTGTGACTGTTTGCGTCAACTTGCTCTTCACCTTCGTCATCGCTCAGGCTTTTCTGTCGATGCTTTGTCATCTTAAGTTTGCAATTTTTGTGTTCTTCTCGGCTTGGGTTCTGGTGATGTCGCTGTTTGTGCTGTTTCTGTTGCCGGAGACGAAGAATGTGCCGATTGAGGAGATGACTGAGAGGGTATGGAAGCAGCATTGGTTCTGGAAGAGGTACATGGATGAAGAGGATGATACTGACGTAATCAAGCATGCCAATGGTTCTAAACCGGTGCAGCCATAATTTATGCTTTTGATTCTATACTAGAGCTAGTTCTGATCTCACGCATTTGATCAAATTAAGCTTGTGTTGAAAAGTGAATCGTATATGAATATATAATATAAAGTTCCATGTCTATAGCAAAATTGCAGTGTAGGTGGGGTCTTTTTATTAGAAATTATACCCTCAAACAGGAACATGATGTTCCGTCTCTATTTGCTTTTCAATCATCATAACACATTGAAACATTTGTGTATCAAGACGCATCGATTCAGATTACATCAAAACTGTAAAGCTGAGGTGACATGGTTGAGGGTTATAATTTTATACTCTTAACATATTTGTTGGAAATTTATTAATAAACCTAAACATATGTGTACATTTTATGACAAGGTCAAGTCACATGAATCTCGATGCAGGCCGTTGATCCATTGAACTACCTAGGAAAAAGATACTTAAATTATGGCTCATTTTCGCAACATAACTTAGAAGGCAACAGCACTTGTAACGTGCACATTGCTTCACTCTTCCAACTACTTAAACCCAACTACGACTATTGCCCAAAAACTAAAACCAATTCAACTTCCAATGGCTCCTCCTCCTCCTCCTCTTCCACCAACTACAATAGAAGCACTCGAATCCTCCATCCAAAATCTTGTCAGCAACTGGGAACGTAAGAAACGATTCTTGGTACTGTATTCATGCTTCCTAGGACCACAATATGTCGATAGTTACCAGAATGCAACTTCAACCAGATTTTCATGGAGAATTCGCTTGGCCGAACTTATTGACTCCTTGCCCTATTGAGACGGGCAATGCGGGTGGAGTCATTACCCACAACAATTACATCGTCAACATAAATTAGAGCCACCAAAACGGAATTACCATGAGAAAAGGTAAATAGTGAATGATCAACATCAGATTGCCGGAAGCCAATAGCAAGCAAAGAAGAAGTAAATTTTGATACCGGCCATGGAGGCTTGGCGAAGACGATATAAGGACTTTAGGAGGCGACAAACACGATACTCCCCCTCTTTGGTAAATCCTTGCGGAATTTTCATATATACCTCCTCCGCCAAACCACCATGGAGGACTGCATTGTTCACATCAAGTTGATGAATTTCCCAATTACGAACAGAAGCTATGGCCAAGAGACAACGAACTGTTACTAATTTTGCAACCGGAGCAAATGTCTCATGAAAATCAACGCCTTCAACTTGCGTATAACCCTTAGCAACCAACCGCGCTTTGAATCGTTCGACACTGCCATCGGGATTATATTTGACTTTATCAACCCATTTCGAGTCAATCGCCCGCTTCCCCGGTGGTAAGTTGGTCAAAACCCAAGTATTACTGGCCTCAAGTGCAAAAATTTCCTTGGCCATGGCATCTCTCCATTGACGATGTTTCACAGCTTGAAAGAATGATTTTGACTCATCTATGATAGAGATGGCCGCTAGAAAGGCAACATGAGCAGGGGAAAGCTGTGAATAAGAAAGAGTCTTAGAGAGAGGATGTACCGTCAAATTCACCGAAGGAGAAGTCGAATGCGGAAGTGAACTTGTTGGAGTAAGGGAGGGGGGCAAAGTGACATCGAATCCATGAAGATGTTGAGAAATTTGGCGGTGTCGCTGGGACCGTCGCAGTGGTGTAAGAGAAGGTTGATGGTTGTCTGTTGCTGCTGGCGGAGGCTCACTGGTTTCTGCTAATGTGTTCTCTGTTTCACCTGTCCCAATTGTTGACACCTCCCTAGCATCTGATTTGTGTCTAATAGGCCTAGGAGTGGTATCATCAGCAGGCCCAGTGTGTGCCTCATTGGCATGCTGATCTTGTGATATGTGCTTACTATGTAAAGGCTCAAACGAATCAAGATGTGGCGCTGGTGCATTATGAAGAGGCCTGGTGGTTGCGATTGGGTCATGGAATTCTCCTATTGTTCGGTCGGCAAAAGGAAACACATCCTCAAAGAATCGAACATCTCGGGACACATAGGTTGTCCTTCTTTCAAGATCAAAGATTATGTATCCTTTTTGACCATTAGGATACCCAACGAAAATGCCTGGTTGAGAACGTGGTGCGAACTTATCACGGGGCCTATTGTGAACATGGCCATAGCAAAGACACCCAAAACTGCGCAAGTGATCATAACTGGGCACTTTGTTAAAAAGAACCTCATAAGGCGTCTTGTTTCCCAACACGGTGAGTGGCATTCAATTGATCCAGTATGTTGCTGTGAGAACACATTCTCCCCAAAATTGTATTGGAAGATGAGCTTGAAATCTTAATGCTCGTGCAACTTCTAACAAGTGTCAATGTTTGCACTTGACTACTCCATTTTGTTGAGGAGTGTCGGTGCAACTTGACTGTCGTTCCTTGCCATGTGCATTATAATGACTCACGAGATCATGGTGGTTAAACTCAAGGCCATTATCTGTTCTCAATACTTTCACTTTGGAGTTGAACTGTGTTTGTACCCACTGAAAGAAATATAATAAATAATCACGCGTCTCTGACTTAAACTTCATGAGAAATACCCAAGTCACTCTACTGTAGTCATCAACTAGGGTCAAAAAATAGTGTGCACCAGATAAGGACTTGGTCATATACGGCCCCCATATATCGTAGTGAATTAAATAAAAAACATGCAATGATTTATTCATATGAATAGGAAAAGGCAATCTTGTTTGTTTTGCCTTACAACAGACATCACACAAAATGTTATTCCCATCCACTGAAAAGGATAGATTTGGAACAAAGGAAAGACGGTTCATCGGAAGGTGCCCCAATCGTCGATGCCACAAGCCAGAGCTCTTCGAATGATTTGCCACCAATGCTTTGCCCTCTCCCCTAGGTTCAAAGTAATACAAGCCATTCTGCATCCTACCCACTCCAATCTGCGTCATCGAGTGTAAGTCCTGTATAACACAAAGATCCGACCAAAAAATCAGTACACAATTCAAATCACGGGTCAACTTGGTAACTGATAACAAGTTAAAGCAAAAATCCGGCACGCCGAGAATATTTTTAAGAATTAGCCGCTTGCTCAAGCTTACTTGACCCAAGGCATGAACATTAATAGTGGCACCATTGGGTATTTGAACTGGTGGTATCTTAGGATCAAGAATAACATTAGACAATTTATCAATTTCGCAAGAGATATGATCAGTCGCTCTAGTGTCAATAACCCATGACTTATTTTCCTTACCGGAGAAATTGTTCACCATACTTGCAGAAGGAGCAGTGGCTGTTTCGATCCCACCAAGGAGTGCTATCAGCTGCTGGTGTTGTTTCCCCGTGAGCCTAGGGATCAGTGAACTTGAGAAACTCCATCGACAGCGCCCGCAAATGTCTGGTTCATGAGTGTGGAGGAACCAGTGCCGCTGCCTATAATTTTGGAGTCACTGCGGTTCTTCCCGACAGCTGAACCAGTGGGTCATTTCCTCCAGTGAGAGGGATAACCATTGAGTTCGAAGCATTCTTCACGGCTATGACCCAACTTGTTGTAGTGAGTGCAATGAACCCGCTCCCCATGTCGGCCTGAATCGGCTTGTTGTCCATTGTTGCTGCGTCGACCCGTGCCTCCATTCCCTTTCACGAGTAGGGTTGCTGCTTCCATTGCAGGCACGCGCGCTGCTGTGACAAGCTTTTTCTTCTCTTCCTGCACTGTGATTGCATAGGCTCGGCCCAAGCTTGGTAATGGGTCAACACTGAGCACTTAGGACTGCATCGTAGCAAAAGTGTCATCCAATCCCATGAGAAAGTCATAAACTTTCTACTCCTCTCGCATTGACTGCATTTTCTTTGCCGCTCCATAGGTACAACCACACGAACAAGTAGGCACGGGGTGAAGAACTTGCAGTTCACCCCACACCGCTTTCAATCTTCCATAGTATGATGAGATAGGTGCCTTCTCGTGCTGTAGTAATGCAATCGCACGCTTCAACTCATAGACCCTCGGAGCCAAACCTTGCGTCAATCGTTCTTCCAAATCAGCCCACACTTCATTGGCTGTATCGGCATAAGCCACACCACTTTGCAATTCCTTGTCAAGTGAGTTCGTGAGCCATGACAACACAACAACGTTGCATTGCCCCCATGGTTGGAAGTCCGGGAAATCGATGTCCGGCCTACTGATAGTTCCATCCACGAATCCTGACTTGTTCTTTGAAGTGAAAGCATTCCATATGTTCTTTCGCCAAATGAAGTAATTTTCACCATTCTCACTGAGGGGATGGGTGACAAAGATTAACCCTAGATGATCAGAATGATGCAAATAGTATGATGAGTTGGTATCGATTGCCTTGCTTTGTGAGATGCTAGCAACAGACACCAATCCCCCATTATCCTGATTCGCATTTTCTCCTGCCATGTCTATAATTGTTTAGCTAGGTTATTGTAACCTTGCTCTGATACCATAAAGAGATTGAGAATTCTCTTGGATGATTTTGTATTAGGCAATATCGTTATATATATACATGTTCCGTCAATCTATCTCCTAGGAAAAGGCAAATCAAATCCCTATAATTGAGTACATTCTAAATATAGATAATTGACATGGAAACAAATAAACTAGAATATGGAAGGAAATAAACAGTAATTCCTCCAATATGCCCATCCATCTCGCAACAATGATTCTCATCCTCCTCGATATCATTCTCACTATGCTTAACATCTCCTCTACATTACTCTCCTGCACCGACTCAAGCAACAAAAGAGAGCAAAGCAAGATGTACCACTGGGCGGGAATCGCTATTCTTGGTGTTTTATTTGCAAAAGTAATATCACTTGCTATAGCTCTTGGAACCTCGTTCTTTACCAGCCCAGGCCACGTTATCGATGGGATAGTGATGGTTGGGGCTCTGGTGTTGGAAGTGGTGGCGGAGGGAAAAGGTGCGGGGTTGCTCGTGGTGGTGAGCCTGTGGCGAATTGTGAGGGTGGTGGAGACTGCGTTCGAGCTTAGTAATGAAGCTATTGAGGCTCAGATTGATGGGATTGTACTCAAGTTTGACGTGTTGCAGGCGGAGAACCAGCGGCTAAAGGAGATTGTTGTTGAGAAGGATAGGAGGATCAAACTATTAGAAGAGGAATGCTTAGTGTAAAACTGTGTCGAGCTTCATAGCCTTCTAAATTAGGTCGTCAAATTTTTTCCATGGTCAATCTGATGTTATGAGTAGTACTATAGCGAATACTATGTACTCAAGTAGTTATTGATGGTAAATACTATGCACGTATTCTGGGTACGTAGTAATCTCGGATTTGGATCCTTGATGTAGGATGCTTAACAGACAATTTCATGGAGGATCGGGACAATCACAAGCTAAATATGGATACATACATATTATTGACTTTCGGAAAGAAATGATCATATTTTTTAACCCGGAAGGCGGATTTTGACATATTATATATGTAAATCACCTATCTCGACGAGACGAAGCCAACCGAATTGTCAGATTTCTAAAATCTCATTAGTATCACCAATGTTTAGAAAAAATCCAAAAATAATTAATGTTTAGTTTATTTTTAGTAATAATGTTAGAGTCTATTTAGATTAGGAAACAAATTTAATTTTGATTCATGATTTATTTTCTATATTATAAGGAGTCTTTTTAGAGTAGGATTTGATACTTTTATTTTTTTTTGTAATTTTAGTCTTATTAGGAGTCTAGTTTTCTTTTTAATTTAAGAAGAGACATGTAACCCCAAAGAAGAAGATCACTTTTATCAGTAAAATTTCCTCTTTATTATATTTTCTTCGTGGATTCGAAGTTCTTTATGGATTTGAAGATTGTTCTTTGTGGATTCAGAGAATAATCCTTGGTGGATTTCGAGGTTTATCACTTCCTCGCTGCGTTAATTGGTATCAGAGCCTTGTTTCTCTGATCCGATGGCAGGCGATGAAGCCCGTGTTAACCGAATTGAGTTCAATGAGTTGAAGACTGGAATTACTCAGATGAAGACTTCCATAGACTGACTTGCGTTGGCGGTGGACCTTCTGAATCCGGGACGAGTTTGAGATCACATTGATGGTCGCCAAAGACGAGATTCGACTCTGCAAGACAAATCCTACAACGATGATCGTAGAGGCTACCGAAGAAAGGAGAACTATGATGCTAGAGGATTAAAGATACCATCATTCAATGGAAAGCTTCCTGCTGATGATTTCCTTGGTTGGATTGATGAAGTGGATAGATATTTTGAGTATGAGATAATCCCAGAATATTGAAAAGTTAAACTAGTGGTTTACAGACTTAAAGGAAAATTATTTGCATGGTGGGATGAAGTATTGATAAATCGGTACATCATGGGAAGGATCTGGTTCGAACGTGGACAAAAATGAAGAAATTATTGAGAGACCGTTTCTTGCCTTCTAACTACAAATAACGTCGGGTGTCTTTGAAAGATTCTTTTACCTAAGCCACACAACCGTCTAGCGAAAAAGGTGGAGCAAGAACTTGAGCAGAACGACAAAGGACCTTCATCATGAATGTTTTTAGAGAGTTATCAAACTAGTTATGATTATAACAAAACTAAAAAACCTCAATTCATCTCTAAGAAAGACTCTGGATTTGTGAAGGGCACCGAAGAAGCAATAACAAAGACTTCATCAATTATGTCAATCATAAAACCAGAGACATTTAAGACAGAGATTGCTAAGGAGAAGGTTTCTCTAGTGGCGCACAATAAGACACTCACCACCGAAAAGGAAGATTCTGCCACCATCAAGATTCATTCTGAGGTTCCTGATGTTGATGGTGATATATTAATGAAGACGGATATTATGCATGACATCATGAGTGATATTGCACATATTGATGTTGTCCCAATGGAGGAGAAGGATATACTAGCGAACCAAACAATTGATGATATGTGTCACTTGCTTGGTGGAGGGCTCGAGGCAAAGGAGATAAAAGAATTGTGTATGGAGTATGAGGAAGAATTTTCTTCTTTGAAAGTAAAGGTTGTGAATAATTTCAAGAAGATTGAGATGATACTTCTGTCACTAAAATATGAGAAGCAACATGGAACATATTTTGAGGAGTTTTTCAAGTCATCTGTAGATTCACATACCGTCAGTCACATAAACATGGTGTGGGAAAGATTCATTCAAAAGTATGATACAGAAGAAGCCCTAGCCGAGGAGGTAAAATAACAGATGGAGAAAATCAATGCTAAGTACAAGGCGGATGCTGATCAATGTAGGAGAAGAAAATTATCTATAGATGAAGCTACTATTTAAATAAATATAAGCTTGGGGTCGAGCTTCTTTCAACAAGGGGAGACTGATGTAGGATGCTTAACAGATAATTTAATGGAGAATCGGGACAATCACAAGCTAAATATGGATACATACATATTATTGACTTTCGGAAAGAAACGATCATATCTTTCAACCCGGAAGGCGAATTCTGACATATTATATATGTAAATCGCCTATCTCGACGAGACGAAAATAACCAAATTATCGATTTCTAAAATATCATCAATATTACCAATGTTCAGCGAAAATCCGAAAATAATTAATGTTTAGGTTATTTTTAGTAATAAGGTTAGAGTCTATTTAGATTAGGAAACAAATTTAATTTTAATTCATGATTTATTTTCTATATTATAAGGAGTCTTTTAGGGTAGGATTTGATACTTTCTATTTTTTATAATTCTAGTCTTATTAGGAGTCTAGTTTATTTTTCTATTTAAGAAGAGACATGTAACCCCAAAGAAGAAGATCACTTTTATCAATAAAATTTCCTCTTTATTATATTTTCTATGTGGATTGAAGTTCTTTATATTTTCTTCGTGGATTCAAAGTTTTTCGTGGATTCGAAGATCGTTCTTTGTGGATTCAGAGAACCATTGGTAGATTCCGAGGTTTATCACTTCCGAGCTGCGTTAATGATTATCACATTTTAATTATAAATTATACCCTCATTACCTATTTTATATAAATAAATATCCTACTAATAACTATTTTTATCTTAATTTGCAGGTTAATGAAGAATTAATAAATAAAGGCTAAAAAGAGAACTCAAATTTCCTCATTTTTCAACCTTTTACTGAAGCCGGAGATCAAGCCGAGCAATCTACAGAAGCCGAAGATGCAAGGATCAAATATAAAAGAAATCAAATAAAAATAATGTTCAAGATGTTAGCCACAAAGAAATGGCGATATCTCTCAATCCGAAGGCGAAATTTAACATATAATATATAAAATCGCCTATCTCGACGAGACGGAGCTAACTGTATTTTTAGTTTTTTCAAATTCTAATCGGTTCACCAACCGATTGGCCAATCGGTTGGCCAACCGATTGGTCAATCGATTGGTCCGTAACTAACTCGATTTGTGGCTAAGATTTAATCCTTGGAGCCCAAGTTTCATCCAATGGTTCATGTGCATTGCTATAGGCTATAAATAGGGGTTGAGGGAGAGGTTTGAGTGTGAAATATTTTATAAAACCCCATTTGGAGAGGAGGGTTACTCTTAATTGAGAAGACCTTCCAAAATTGTAACTTTTGTTACACAATACATAAAATTTTCACCCTTCAATTTCCTTTCTCTTCTCTTTGTCCAAGGATCAAAAGGAGGATGAAGATGAATTAGGAATTGTGGGTTTCTCTTTTATTTCTTTTCTCTTCTTTATTTTCTTTTTGTAGAATAGATTTACTTTCATGCAATTTACTTTCTTGCAATTTACTTTCATGCAATTTAATTCTATGCAATTTACTTTCATGTCTTGTCTTTAATTCATAGATTAGATTTACTTTCATTGCAATCTTCTTTTCTTTTTCTTTTATTTCTTGCTCTTTTTCATTCTTGTAATTATGTTTATTTTTCCTCCTCCCTCTCTTGATTTCTTTTATTTTTCTAAGATGTGGAACTAAACCTCTTGTGGGATCTAGTTTTGCATGAAACTAGTCTAATTTCTCTCTTATATTTGTGAATCACTCTCTAATGCTTAAAATGATCATGTTTAGGATAACTAACTAGAGAACTAATCGGTAGAAGAAGAATTTGATAGTCTATGCTTTCCTTAAGTGGTTTGATAGGTTATGCTTATGAATTCTAGGATTACTATCTTGTTGTTATTCTCCTCATGAGTATTGATTTCATTTAGATGATAATTTGATAGGTTATGTTTTCCTTAAGTGGTTTGATAGTCTATGCTTAATAAATCTAAAATAAAATGTGATAAAATGAGAATGGTTCATATTTTATAATGAGATTAGCTAGTGGATTCAATTCTAGATTCCTTCATATCTCTAATTGAATCCTTCATCTTTGCTTTATTGATTTTATTTTCTTGATCTTGATTTCACTTTCTTTTTACTTCTCACACTCTCTCATTCTCATTTTGGTTTATTTACATACATCCGTTTTCATTCTCTAATCTCCTCACTCTCACTTTCATTTTGCTTTTATTTACACTTTGTCACAATCACACTCTTAATCTCTCCACAACACATTTTCTTTCTCAATTTTCTTTTATTTGCGTATAATCCACAATCCACTCTCTACTCTTTTCATGACCACTTTCACCATGTACATAAACTCCTAATTGTCTTGCGCATAATTTGAGAACCAAAACTTGAACAAAACTCTTCCTACTTTCCGTTCCTCGAGGGATCGATAATCTTAAATACTATAACTTGATAAAAGTTGTATACTTGCAACTAAGATAATCACTCAAAATTTACCCATCAGTTAATCCTCTCCCACTTCAAGGTCGAAAGGTAGTGTTATTTAGACAGTTGTGATTTATTCCTAATATAATTAACCATCATACCACCTATAAATTGCATCATTTCTACTTTTCACTCAAAGCAAGTCATAATTTTCCACAGAAAGATAAATTGTTATAACAGAAGAAGTAACTCTCCGTTTCCTAAGCTTAATGATAGAAATCAACGGGCGTCGACCGCGAATATTTTTCGACGCCTGTTGGCACAAGCAAGGGACTTGATTCTCTGATTTTCTTGTCCTTTCACTTTCCTCCCAAAACAACAAAACAGAAGGTGATTTCCCTTCGTATTCTCTACTTGCTTCCCATTTTCTCGCCATTTCACTTTCCTCCCAATTTCCCAAACAACCACGGAACAGTGACCTCCCTACTTATGTATATTGACTAAGCCACAGCAAACAAAAATCACATATTAATCGCATCTTTACATCTGAACAATTTTGTTGTAACTCGTCAAAAGAAAAGACTGACTAAGGTCAAAGTCTAGCACTCACATCCTAATCAATAAAAGCTTCCTTTCCTCTTACTTATAAAATCCCGTCTCAATCAAAACAATCTCTTATAACAATCCAAGATCACCAACGGAAGCAAACAAATCTCTACACTGAAGATGAGCAAAATAACTGCTTGTCTTCTCTTCTTCCTACTCCTCCTTGCTCAAGCCTTTGCAAGGGATACAATAACTCCATCGGAATCTCTAAATGACGGCGATCTGCTCGTCTCTTCCAGCGAAACCTTCGCCTTAGGCTTCTTCAGCACGACGCCTGGGAACAAATACGTCGGCATATGGTACAACAATATCTCTGTCAAAACTATTGTCTGGGTCGCCAATCGCCAGACTCCGATCACAGTCTCAAATGCGAGCTTAGTCATCACAAGCAGCGGAACTCTCGCTGTCACCACTTCAAACTCGACAATACTCTGGGCGGTAGACTCGTCATCATCGTCCGTCGTGACCAATCCGGTCGCGAAACTACTCGAAACGGGAAATTTTGTAGTAACAAGTAATTCTTTGGAAGAATCCTTCGCATGGCAAAGCTTCGACTATCCAACGGACACACTGCTTCCAGGCATGAAGCTCGGGTATGACCTCCGCACGGGTCTGAACCGTAACCTGACCGCGTGGAAATCCGAAACTGACCCGTCTCCTGGCGACAACTGCATCGCCATGAACATCCACAGTGATCCGGAGATCACCGTCTTTTTCGGCTATGTCAAGCAGTGGCGGTCTGGTCCCTGGACCGGCGACGATTTCAACGGGGTACCAGAAATGAGCACCTACACAAAAATATTATCATACAAATTTGTCGACAACAGTAACGAGATTTACTACAGTTACAACATGTTGAATAAGTCCATACTCACTAGGCTGATGGCTAATCACACAGGCAGCTATCAGCGCTGGTTCTGGACCGCGCAAACTTGGAGTTTAATCTGGTCCATGCCAAATGACGCTAGTGAGTACGGCAAATGTGGAGCCTATAGCACTTGTGACCCTAACGCGAGCCCAATTTGCACGTGCCTTGACGGGTTTGAGCCCAAATCAAGCACGAACTGGAATCTCGGAGATTGGTCTGGTGGGTGCGTAAGGAAACATAGATTGGATTGTGTGAATGGGACAGATGGGTTTTTGGTTGTGAAGAAGGTGATATTGCCTGATACATCGAATTCGACAGTGGATAGGAGTTTGAGACTGGATCAGTGCCGTACAAGTTGTTTGAGGAATTGCTCGTGCACGGGGTATTCGAATGCGGATGTCAGAAATGGAGGGAGTGGGTGCATTATTTGGGGTACTGAAATTATGGATCTTAGGTTGTTTAGGTTGTATGAATATGGTGGTGGGCAGGATTTCTATGTTCGTCTGGCTGCCCAAGATATAGGTACAGTTTCTATTACACTAGAAATTTTATTTTGCAGCTGACCTTAATTTGTTCATAGATTTATTGTTAGCTAGCATGTTACAATTTAACTTGTTTGCTGTTACTCTCTAGTTAGGGTTTTGTATAACCTACCTAACTTAACTGAAATCCTACATTGTTGGAGAAAATGCGTGGGAGACGTGTTTTGTGGGGCCACCATTGTGCGGAAGCCTAGAGGGCTGTGCCACGAGCTCGCGCATGTGATCGTGGGGGCCACGCGTTTAAAGCGTTTTCACGAACGCGGTTTTGAGCTCGTGGGGGCCACTCCTTCACGCGTTTTGGACGCGATTTTAACAGGGGTTTTCAAACCCTATAAATAGGGTGCAATAGGGTGCAGGGGCTGAAACTAGGGTTTGGGAAAAGAGGTGTTTTGAAGGCCGAAAATAGGTTTTTTTGAGCCGTCGTTCGAGAGAGAATTTGTGAGAGATTTGAGAGTTTGTTTGAGGTTTTATTTGTGAGATCTGGTGTGATTGTAAACCCTATTTGTTTTCTCTTTCTCTCAAGTAGTAAGATCTCTCCCTCCTCGCCTGGGCGTGAAGAATTCTCAGAACCACGTAAAATTCGTTTGTCTTCTTTGTTGAGATTTGTAATAGCTTGTTTAGGTTCCTCGACAGTCAGTCCTAGAAGCGATGAGAGGAAGAGTAAATATCCCACTTTGTTGAGATATTTACTTGATTCTTGTTTCCTTGGTGAGGCGGAATTCTTATTGTGATCTAGATCTCTTGTTGTGGTATTGTTGTGAGAGTCTTTGTAGAAATTCTTATTTTCTTCGTGAGGCGAGAATTCTTATTGTGATCTAGATCTCTTGTTGTGGTATTGTTCTGAGAGGTGTCAGAAATTCACAAGACAACACACATAAACACCCTTCTTGAGAATGACTTGCATCAGATAACAAACTCTGACCTCATAAAGATTGATATGAACCAACATTGAGTTGGTTTGCTAAATGTTTCCAATGAGAATCTTTGAACAGGAATTGCAAATTTAACAAAATTAATTTAAAATAAAAAATCCTCTGTTTCATACAATGTAACTAATTTTGGCTGTAAATGCTTACAGACAGTAATTCTCACGAAAGCAGAACAAGGGTCGCCATTATAATAGTGTGCACTGTGGTGGGTTTCCTACTTTTGGTTCTTGTCGGTAACTGCATATTGAAGAGGAAGAAGAGAAGAGGAACAACAGGTTCAATGATATAGCTTTTCAATCTGAATAATACGTCGATACTAATCATTTACCTGGGCTAAAATGTTGATACTGTTTTTTATAGTTCCAGTTGACTACTCTAAAACTGATCATATCGGAGAAAGTAATGAAGGAATGAAGGATGTAGAGCTTCCTCAGATCGACTTTGGTACTCTGATGAATGCAACAAACAACTTGTCAACAGAAAACTTGCTTGGCGAGGGTGGATTTGGTCCCGTTTACAAGGTACATAATATTACGTTGTTCCATGAAACCCCTTTTATATATATATATATATATATATATATATATATATATATAGAGATGAGCTACTATCCACTTAAGTGGATAGAGCCATTGTCCATATAACTTTTAACCATTGGATGGACAACAAATAGATTAAGATTTAATCAAATGGATATCATTCTTTGAAGGAACGAGGGGGTATTGTGGTAAATAAAAAAAACACATAAATAAGGAAAGTTGAAATCAACGCCTCTGCCTTCTCTCTCTCAATCAAAATTTCGCCATTTCCGTCCCTTGCTTGCCTATCACAATGTTTAAAGTACTTCCATAAATATTAAAATATTTCGCATTATTTTATAACGAACAGTTTAGGCTTGTGATTGAAGGTATCTTAACCTAACATCATATCTAGAACAAAAGAGTGATGTTTATTAGTGACTATGGATCTATTATCTTAATTTTTCTCCACAAAATCAACTCTAAATCACCATTGCTATTTGCCGGGTTGTCAATTTTCTGAATATAGGTATTATGGCAAGAGTTTTGCACGCATTTTGGTGCTAATTTTCTTGAGCCTGTAGAATAGCCCAAATTAAATCCTTGCCCATTCATTTTCTATCTAAAATCTTGTCATAACATCTCTAACAGAGCATCAGCAATTATCAGTAAACCCAAATTTCCTCACCATAATACCAAATCGGCACCACCCAAATGGCTACCAACTCCGGCGATTGGGAAATATTCATACAGGAAAACAAAGAAGTCCGTGATCTAGAAATCGATAGTACACTTAGAGATCAAGGAGAAAGACGATATGGCAAGGTCGGGGCAGTATTGCACGGGTTGAGACGCGTATAGAGCCGCCGCCGTAGAAGTCAATACCGTGAAGACATAATTTTTTATTACCTCATTCAATAAATGATTGCCATATCATCTATTTGATCTTCAATCGATCACTCACATCCAGCGGTGAAAAATTAGTTGGACAAGAGCCACTATCCACTCAGTGGATGTGGTGATCGATTGAAGATCAAATAGATGATATGGCAATCATTTATCAATGGCGTATCAAGAAATTATGTGCTTCTACGATTACATTTCTACTGCGGAAAATCGCCTAGCACCACCATCTCAACCCTGTCAAATCGCATCTTGGCCCGACCTTGCCATTATCGGTCTTTCTCCTTGGATCTCGGCGAAGTGTACTATCAGATTTCTAGATCAGCGGACTTCTTTGTTTTCCTGTATGAATATTTCCGATCACGGAGTTGGTAGCCATTTGGGTGGTGCCGGATTTGGTATTATGGTGAGGAAATTTGGGTTTACTTCTGATAATTGCTGATGCTCTGTTAGAGATGTTATGACAAGATTTTAGATAGAAAATGAATGGGCAAGGATTTATTTTGGCTATTCTACAGGCTCAAGAAAAATTAGCACCAAAATGCGCAAAAACTCTTGCCATAATACCTATATTCAGAAAATTGACAACCCGGCAAATAGCAATGGTGATTTAGAGTTGATTTTGTGGAGAAAAATTAAGATAATAGATCCATAGTCACTAATAAACATCACTCTTTTGTTCTAGATATGATGTTAGGTTAAGATACCTTCAATCACAAGCCTAAACTGTTCGTTATAAAATAATGCGAAATATTTTAATATTTATGGAAGTACTTTAAACATTGTGATAGGCAAGCAAGGGACGGAAATGGCGAAATTTTGATTGAGAGAGAGAAGGCAGAGGCGTTGATTTCAACTTTCCTTATTTATGTGTTTTTATTTACCACAATACCCTCGTTCCTTCAAAGAATGATATCCATTTGATTAAATCTTAATCTATTTGTTGTCCATCCAATGGTTAAAAAGTTATATGGACAATGGCTCTATCCACTTAAGTGGATAGTAGCTCATCTCATATATATATATATATATATATATATATATATATATATATATATATATATATATATATATATATATATATATATATATATATATATATATATATATATATATATATATATATATAACATTAATGAAAAAACAAAGAAGAATATTGCGAGCATGATAAATACAATTGTATGGTTAATTGCCAGGGTAAAATAGGAGTGGGACAAGAAATTGCTGTGAAAAGGCTGTCCAAAGATTCAGTGCAGGGCATTGACGAGTTTAAGAATGAGGTTATGCTGATTGCCAAGCTCCAACACAGGAACCTTGTTCGGCTTCAGGGATATTGCATTCAAGGGGAAGAAATAATGTTGATATATGAGTATATGGCTAATGGAAGTCTGGATGCTTTCTTATTTGGTATGTTTTGCTTTATGTATCTTTAACCAGTAATTTGAATTATTTGGTGAACATTGTAAGTTCTATTTGGACATAAAAATAGCATATATACAAGATACTACACAAGAGACCATTTGGTAAAAATACAAATCGCTGATCAGTAACATGATACTAATAATACTCTTTAACATCTTTACTCAAACTCAAGGTAGGCACCACCAAGAATAGTTTGTACAAAATCAATCACCAACAGTTTTATGCAAAGGTTTGTTGTAATGTTGAAATTTATAAAATTTCAAAATTAAGTAAATGTAAGTTACTGACAAGTTAGGATTGTACCAGACAAAAGCAGAGGAACATTGCTGGATTGGAAAACACGCTTTCATATTATTGCAGGAGTTGCTCGAGGCCTTCTTTATCTGCATCAAGATTCAAGACTTAGAGTTATTCACAGAGATCTGAAAACAAGCAACATTCTTCTTGATAAAGACATGAATCCTAAAATTTCAGACTTTGGAATGGCAAGGATTTCTGCAGATGATGAGATAATCTCTAAAACAAGAAGAGTAGTTGGTACATAGTAAGTATAAAAACAGTAGATAATCAATTTGATTATTTAGGTTGACAAAGTTTTAATGTGAAATTGTTATTCAGTGGATACATGTCGCTGAGTATGCGATGGATGGAATTTTCTCCGTGAAATCGGCGTATATAGTTACGGGGTTTTGGTACTTGAATTAATAAGCGGGCAAAAGAATAGGGAGTTTTCCTCTCTCAGCCGCATCTGTACCTCCTAGGAAATGTAAGTACGAAAATTTGCTCTGTGCGTGCTCTTCATATACTTGATCTTCAGTTCCAACAAAAAAGAAAAGAAAAAAGAGTCTATGTCTACATGCAGAATAGTAAGCTAATAATAAAGAAATTGAGTTCGCACTTTATCTCTTAAGAAATTTCATTTAACAAAATAAGTCGCCACCTCATATACATCATTCATATATATATATATATATATATATATATATATATATATATATATATATATATATATATATATATATATATATATATATATATATATATATATATATATATATAGTAAAACTCCTATAAACTTAAGTGGATAGAGCACTTGTTCACCAAACTTTTTATCCCTTCATTATGCTTTGAGATTTGTGCCACACATCAATGCTAGCGTTGAGATTAGTCTTTATTTGTATTATATGCTAGCACAAATCTCAATGCAAAATCAATGGATAAAAAGTTAGTGGACAAATGGTTCTTATCCACTTAAGTTTATAGAGTTTTACTCTATATATATATATATATATATATATATATATATATATATATATATATATATATATATATATATATATATATATATATATATATATAACATTAATGAAAAAACAAAGAAGAATATTGCGAGCATGATAAATACAATTGTATGGTTAATTGCCAGGGTAAAATAGGAGTGGGACAAGAAATTGCTGTGAAAAGGCTGTCCAAAGATTCAGTGCAGGGCATTGACGAGTTTAAGAATGAGGTTATGCTGATTGCCAAGCTCCAACACAGGAACCTTGTTCGGCTTCAGGGATATTGCATTCAAGGGGAAGAAATAATGTTGATATATGAGTATATGGCTAATGGAAGTCTGGATGCTTTCTTATTTGGTATGTTTTGCTTTATGTATCTTTAACCAGTAATTTGAATTATTTGGTGAACATTGTAAGTTCTATTTGGACATAAAAATAGCATATATACAAGATACTACACAAGAGACCATTTGGTAAAAATACAAATCGCTGATCAGTAACATGATACTAATAATACTCTTTAACATCTTTACTCAAACTCAAGGTAGGCACCACCAAGAATAGTTTGTACAAAATCAATCACCAACAGTTTTATGCAAAGGTTTGTTGTAATGTTGAAATTTATAAAATTTCAAAATTAAGTAAATGTAAGTTACTGACAAGTTAGGATTGTACCAGACAAAAGCAGAGGAACATTGCTGGATTGGAAAACACGCTTTCATATTATTGCAGGAGTTGCTCGAGGCCTTCTTTATCTGCATCAAGATTCAAGACTTAGAGTTATTCACAGAGATCTGAAAACAAGCAACATTCTTCTTGATAAAGACATGAATCCTAAAATTTCAGACTTTGGAATGGCAAGGATTTCTGCAGATGATGAGATAATCTCTAAAACAAGAAGAGTAGTTGGTACATAGTAAGTATAAAACAGTAGATAATCAATTTGATTATTTCGTTGACAAAGTTTTAATGTGAAATTGTTATTCAGTGGATACATGTCGCCTGAGTATGCGATGGATGGAATTTTCTCCGTGAAATCTGACGTATATAGTTACGGGGTTTTGGTACTTGAATTAATAAGCGGGCAAAAGAATAGGGGAGTTTTCCTCTCTCAGCCGCATCTGTACCTCCTAGGAAATGTAAGTACGAAAATTTGCTCTGTGCGTGCTCTTCATATACTTGATCTTCAGTTCCAACAAAAAAAAAAGAAAAGAAAAAAGAGTCTATGTCTACATGCAGAATAGTAAGCTAATAATAAAGAAATTGAGTTCGCACTTTATCCAAAACCTATTTTCTCTCATATTCCCTTTCTTTCAAATTCTAAAATCATGCATTTTGAAGCATACGTAGGGTTGGGCATGGGACGGATCGACCGCGGGTTGACTGGCCCATGATATACCAGGTCACGCGGCCGACCGTCCGGAACCGCACCGGGTCGAAGTAGACCTCGGCCACACCGGCTCTCCCACCCACCCGCCGATCCTACCCAATGATATATTTTTTGGTTAGTTTAGCTGTTTCTTTAGCCCTTTGTGTTTGCGACTAGGCATAACAAAGAAAGGCTATTGGTGTTTGACTTCGTGAGCCTTTTGACCCATTGAGAAACAAAGCAGCGATCTTTAAGCTCGTTGTTGTCTACTTAGAATGATTAAAAGTTTAATACAAGTTTAAAATAGTTTGTACAAGTTTAAATTACTAAAAGATAAATTAGAAATAATTTTATAATTGTAAATATAAATTTAATATAATTAAAAAGGTAAAAAAAAGGAAAAAAAGTTGAACGAAAAACTCATGGGCCGACCCACGACTCACGAGCCGTGGGCCGGGTTAGACCCGGCCCGCACCTAGGTGGGTCATATGGCTGGATCCGATCCGCACCGGATCAAAGAAGTAGGCTGGCCCACTCGACCAATTTGGACCAAGGTCGGGCTGGCGACCTTGAACGGCGGTAGGGTCATGGGCCTGAACCGGCCCGGCCCACGCCGACCCCTAGCATACGTCTATGCAAATGTCTAACCAAATGCAAATGTTTGGGCAATTTAGAACGAAACTCTATTATAAAATTAGCGGTCTCCTTAATAATATTTTTTTTTGTAATTGTCTTATATCTGACTATGATACTTATTCTGTATACATATTTCAGGCGTGGAAGTTATGGAATGAAGGAGATGTCTGGAATTGATCGATCCACTTATCAGCTCCTATTTTTCCCAAAGCGAAGTAATGAAATGTATTCACATTGGACTTTTATGTGTTCAAGAATGCCCAGAAGATAGGCCGACGATGCAATCTGTGGCTTTTATGATCGATAGCTCTGATCCTTCACTCCTAAACCGAAGAAACCTGGTTTTGTTGCAAAAGAGGCTCATCTGAATCCAGTTCATGTTCAACTAAGAAAGAGCTGTATAGTGTAGATGATGAAACTATTACCGTTGTAACTGGCCGATAACAGATTATGTATGTGGCTATGTGCTAGATATCAGTAAGACTCTGTATGGCTGTTTTATTAGACACGTGTATTGGATTAAAGAGACATGAGGAAAAACACAACAGAGGGAATGAGGAGGTTTCAGTTTTAAATCTTTGTTCACTAACAATGAAAATCTAGAACAAGATATTCTAGTTCTACCAATATGAGGGTTGTTCAAAGGTGCACTAACAGTGAATTGGTGGAACTATGTGGAAATGGAAATCTAAAGGCAAGAATGCAAGGACGAAAGATCATATCAGATTTATGCAAACTTCAACCAACTGAACACGACATCGATGAAATGCACGACAACACCAAACACTCAATGAAGATCTGGAGGATAAAGAATTTTTCCAGTACAAGTATCAATAGTCAGATGAGAGGATAGGAGATGAAAACACATGTGATCTAGCAAGAGATTTGATGCATTGCATACATCGACATTAGCTATCGCTAGTTAGATCATCAATCGGTGTACTTGTTGACACTACGATCTATCGGTGTAATCGATGTCGATAACAATCGACTAGACTAATTTCGATAATAATATATCTTGCAAGATTCTTGCTAAGAAACATCTAACCAAGAATTTGCACCATGTGGCAACATGTGAACAGAAAATTCCTACCCATAGGATATAGAAAATTATACATGGAGATGGTTTACGAAGACGCGTGATATAGTGACAGTTTTGATACATATATCACTATTAGCTATCTGTATAATCAGATTGCCTACCACTACAATAGCCAATACAACTACTATGAATATAGTCTGTACTAGTAGATAGTTTTTAGTACATTGATATAATGATAATGACATCAAGATTCGTATTAGACCGTGTGCGTTCATCAGCTGACCACCTATGTGGCTCTCTATAGGTAACACCCTATAGGATTTTTATTTTTTTCCCCTCATGTGAATGGCCCTGCCTCTCTCTGGGGTGTTACGGTAGCTCTCGAGTTCTATATAAGGATCAAACACAACTCGAGTAGGGACATATCCAAATATATCTTTGTACTAGATTAGTTTTGGTCTGTCTCGTTATAAGGAGAGAGGGGGAGAGAAAGAGTCAGTTGAGTTGTTAGCTTTTGTAGGAGAAAGATGGCTGGGGGGTTTGCGGTGTCGGGGGGCTCCTGCGGGCCGTCGGTGATCATATCTTGTATCATGGCGGCCACCGGCGGTCTCATGTTTGGATATGACGTTGGTGTATGTGATACCCCAAGATTTAGTCCCACATCGGATATTGATTGAGTGATTGAATGGTTTAAATGATGGGTCTTGAGAGCCAAGTGTAACATTGGCTAGCCAATTTTGGCAGTGGATTGAGCCAAACCACGTGTTGCACTCCGTGGGTCCCAGAACGTACATCGCGCCAACAGGCTCGCGGGCCCGGGGCGTGACAGTGTACATTTCAGGTAATGAGTTGCTCTTTTCATTTTACTACTTTTTTAGGCCAATTTTTAATATGTTTTGGATTTTTTTGGTAAGTTCTTGAAATCATCGTAGTTTGAATTAGTGAAGAAATAAGAATAACATTATATGATTATAATGACTAACCATATTCTACACGGTTTTGTGATGATTATAAGAGAGTCACCATGCGCAGTGGTCACAACTTTGCAGGCTTAGGCGATTCCGGATTTGCGTTTTGCTTTTTTATCTTGACCTTACTTTTTGTTTGGGATTCATGTGTGAGTATACTGTCACAGTGAAAAGTAAATTAAAAAAAGTAATGATTTTACACAGAAAAATTGAAGTCAATATCTAACAAATTTAAAATTTGGATTAATTTGATTTTTAGCTTTATTTGAGATCCATCGTACTCCATGGGAGCTCAGAGTTCCTCCTAAAACTTATATTTTCTTTTTAATTATTATTATTATTATTATTATTTATTTGTTTGTTTATTTATTTTTTGTTTGGGGTGGGAAAAAGGTGTTGGGGATTTTTACTCTCCCCGCCTACTACTATATGCGCAACTCGGAAGCCAATCAATAATCCACAAGATAAAAGTACTTACAATCAAGAAGAAGAACAGAGATTTCATTGGTTCGATTGACCAACTTCGACCTACATCCACGGGGCAACAATACAAGAAATTCACTATGTATCAGGGAGAACTACAAGAGGGACCACTCAACTCTCGTCTCTCAATATCTCAACCTCACATACATAATCAACTCTTATATTCTCTCAAAAACCCACTCCTTACATTCTTTTGAACGGACAAAGACTGCGAAACCCTCTCCCAATGTTGTAATCTTTTGCACAGACAAAGATTATGAAACCCTCGCCTCTCGCGCAATATTCTTGAATCGGGCTAAGCCCTCTGCTAACCCTAGATTACAAGAATATTGGCTCTCTCTCCTTGGTTTATTTTCTCCAATAATAGAAGAATATATAGGAAAACCAAAACTCTATCTCTAGCCTAACTTCCTAATTAGAATAGGATTCAAACTCCTAATCATGATGAGACCCAATCTCCTAATCATGATAGACCTCTAACCCTATCTAATTCTCATGAAGTTATACAAAGAATCAAAGACACAATTCCAACTAAAGGATGGGGCATCACACAGAGCCTATCTATACCACTAAATGGTTGTTACATAGCAAATCATCGCATTTCCAACACCAAAATGTGATGACGTAGATGTCTTTAGTTACAAAAGATGGTTCATTTTGAAAATTTAAACTTTCTTTGTGCATTTTTTTAGTTTTTAAGACCAAATTAAAGAGAGGGTTTCTATGATTTCATTAAATTAACCATGTTTTTAAATATTCTGAAATAACTTACCTATAAAAATGTGATAACTTAAAGAAAATAAAAGCTAAAAGACATTATTTTAATGGGAATTACCAAAGACCTGCATGTATATCCTATATTTCATAGGAAATCACTATTATTATTAAACTAAAACTACCTTGGTTATTTTCGTACAAGATCCTTTTGAAATCTTTAACGGCAAGAATGATGTCATAGTCACGTTTTGCTATTTTTCCATATTCAATATTATCCTTTGTAAAATGATGAGAATTTATAGAAAACCAAATTTAAAATAAGACTTTTTGTAATTTTATTTACTTTCTTTTCATAATTAATGAAGTTAATCAAAGGACCTTTTATATAAAAAAACATTAAATATTAAGGAAACCTAGACAGTTGGAAAAAAAAAAGAAACCAAAAGGGAAATTCATAATAATAATAAAAGATATTCTTGAAATTGATGGGGTATCTTTTGGATGTAAGCAATAATATGAAAAGGAATGTTTTGGCTTTTAAAACCTTTTTTAATTATTTTTTTCTAAAGTGGAATAGTCATTGAAAATCTTAGATTAAGATAGGATGGTGTTTTTTCTTTTTCTTTGGATTCATCTGTAAACTCAAGAGTAGGTGATATAGTCAAAGTATTTGGTAAATTAAGCTCAAGTGAGTCAAAACGGCACTAAGTTTATATATATAGGATTGCATAAAGAGTTTATAGAATATGGGATTTATTTGTCTGGACTTGGCAGTGCTTTTAAACATAAATCACTCCTAAGTGACTAAATATCTTTGAAATAAATACATTGAGTTCAACAGAAAATGGCTGAATTGAGTGTAAATTTGTAACTAGTGGAATAAGCAACAACTTATGACAAAAAGACAGAAAGTAAAAATGTTAAAGAATTTTCTCTATGAAAGAATTTCAGTATTTGATACGTTTCAAAATTAAAAAAAAAATAATAATAAATCAGTTTTTGATAAGTATAAAATTGTATATAGCTTTGGTACCAGCTGTCTCATACCTCAACCAAGTTGAGATATCAATTATTATTGGCGATTGATTCTCTTTGAATATTTAGCTACTACTTTTCCAAGTCCCTACTAACCTACAAAAATGTAATATATTACACTCAGGACAATATACATAAATTTTTATTGTCTGTCATCACTAAGAATGCTCTTTTATATTTTTGATGAAAAAAATATCGAGTTTAATTAGACACATGTCATTATGGAAAAAATCATCTAGAGGAATACATTATTAAATTTTTCTTATTTTAACCCTAAATTGTTTTTAGCTTTTGTTTGAACGCCTTAGGTATCATGTTAACATCAAAAATTACGACATGGTTTTGTAAAATTTTCCAGCAAATATTATTTGTCGTTAGTAGAGGGAAGTTGTGATAGCGAATAATTCAAGATTGCCTATCACACACATCGGAAGACGTGTTTACGCCTACTAACCCGAATCGGATACAACTACAAGATGTATACTATGTACCGGTATGAAAAAGAACCTCCTATTTATTTCCCAATTAACAGCTTCGAAAATTATGTAGTCTTTGGGCCACAAGATGTAAAAGTCTAATAAAACTTGAAGCCACCAGGAGAACCTATCATGGAGGGACGGAAGGTAGAATCTGTCTATGTGATGTTGGCGAATCGACATATATAGATAAAGCCGAAAGAATGAGACGGTTGATTTGTGGCATGCTCGGCTTGGCCATGTGAGCTATCACAAGCTCAAGATCATGATGGAGAAGTCAATGTTGAAGGGTTTTCCACACTTGGAGATTCGAGGAGGGACCACATGCGGAGGTTGTCAGTACGATAAGGAGCATCAATTACTGTACCAGGAGTCACAGTTTAGAGCCAAAGAACCTTTGGAGCTTGTACACTCTGATGTATTCGGTCAAGTGAAGCAAGAATCAATTGGTGGGATGCAGTATATGATCACTTTCATCGACGATTACTCGAGGTATGTCTTGGTTTATTTTATGAAGAAAAAGTCTGAAGCACTCTCCAAATTCAAGCAATACCAAGAAGAAGTCGAAGGAGAACTCGGCAAGAAGATTCGTTGCCTACGCACAGACAACGGGGGAGAGTACACATCAAATGAGTTTTATGACTACCTAAAGTAGCACAAGATTCGGCGACAACTAATGTGCCCAAATACTTCGCAGCAGAATGGCGTAGCAGAAAGGAAGAATCGTCATCTCGCCAAAATTTGCAGAAGCATGCTTCATGCCAAGAACATGCCAGGATGTTTTTGGGCGGAATGTATGAAAACTGCGGCGCACGTGATCAATCGGCTACCACAACCAAAATTAGAGTTCATGTCACCATTTCAGAAGCTATGGAATACCATGCCAACTGTAAGCCATTTTAGAGTTTTCGGTTGCGTGTGTTATGTCTTTGTGCCTGATCACCTTCACAGCAAGTTCGACAAGAAGGCCGTGAGATGCATTTTTATGGGGTATGACAACAAAAGAAAAAGATAGAGATGTTGCTATCCCACAATAGGACGATGCTACACATCAAGAAATGTAGTGCTCGATGAAGCCTCGTCTTGGTGGACTCCATAAGAAGTGCTCCCAGACTCCAATAATCTAGAGGATCGGTTACAGAAGAAACTGGGGGAGCCAAGTCAAGAAGAAGAACTGCAGCAATTAAAGAAGATTGAATCAAGTTCTCCTACATCTCCAAAGGAGAAGAATCTATGAAAGACCGATGTTCATCGGATAACATCGAAGAAGGCGCTGAGTCGGATAGAAGATATCGGTGGCGAACAAAGCGGGACAGTTCAAGATCGACCGGACTTAGGAAGCCAAATCCCAAGTACGCTAATGTTGCTGTAATAGAAGACGTGAAGGAGCCATTCGATAATGATGAATGGAGACAAGTTGTGAAAGAAGAAATCCAAGCATTCAAGAAGAATTTAGAATTTTGCTTGGACTCATGGATAGAGAAGTCGCTGCTGAGGGGGAGTGTTAAAGTCAGCAGTAGCCACCATGTCAACAGTAACCACTTAACCTACTACAGTACTTACCAACCACAAGACCACCAACCGTTACTGTAGTAACACTGTAGCAACCTAATTTCTACAGTGCACACCTACCATAATATCACCTATAAATAGCCCACCATAGCCTTCAGTGGATATCACCCCAGTAGCGAGAGAGAGAGAGAGAGAGAGAGAGAGAGAGAGAGAGAGAGAGAGAGAGAGAGAGAGAGAGAGAGAAATAAAGAGGGAGAAAGAAAAATAAATAGTGAGTGGCTGTAAAAGAGTGTAATAGTATAGTAGTTTGTAGTAGAGAGAGTATTTGTATTTGAGAGCATTGAGTATTGTACTACTAGAGAAATAATAATAAAATATGTCTCATTGTCCACCACCCCCTCACAACTCAACAAGTGATATCAGAGGTACTCTCATAATTCAATAACGTCCATGTTCTCCGCTTCGTACACTACTCGTCGACTTGGGCGGAAGCTCACCATGCTCATCGCCGATGCCTTCTTCCTCCTCGGAGTCATCTTCAATGGCGCTACTCAGGATCTTGCCATGCTCATTGTTGGTCGAATCCTACTTGGTTGTGGTGTTGGATTTGCTAATCATGTATTATTATTTTTTTCAAATTAATGTCTAAGAACTTAATTTGTTGGAAGTGGCCACTAATTAGGAAATGACGTTATAGAAGGCTCCCTGTGGAATACTGTGTAAAACGAATAAGAACATATCACCGGACTTATCTTTTGATATACATATTCTTAATGTCTATCAATGCAATCGTTATTGTCTTTGACTATAACTTTGACTACATTGATAGTGATGCAAGAAAATTACACTTATGTCCCTCTCTTCAGTGCTTATACGATATTCTATTGAGGACACTCTAAATGATGTTTTCCCCACTATAATTAGATGAAATTGGAACCCTAGGAGTTAGTTGCTTGTTTTGGACTTATACCCAACTGAGGGTACAGTATTAGACTTGATATGATTGGGTAGTTGGTAGTGGTAGGTACATGGGTATCATTTTGAGTGGGAGTATCGTATGAAAATGAAGTGATTTCCTTTTTGTCACCACATGTACATATGTATGGTGGTTATGTAAAGCAACTTTAGAGGATACTATTTGCATACACACACATCTTGCCTTCTACCTTTATCTAGTATGCTTTTCAATTAGTTGGACTTGGATAATATTTGTTCTTGGCGAATTCACCACGGCCTACTATTTCTAAGATATGTAGTATGCGTTTCACTTGTCCAATTTGAAAAAGATCGACCCAAATGTGAAATATGAAAAATTATAAAAATATTAGTCGAGACATTCGTATGATGTATGTGGTTAAATTACACTTAAATTATTCAAGATTTAGTTTAAGATAGTTGGAAGTGCAACAGCTCACATATATGCTACGGATTTTCATTTTTCAAACCCAAATTCTAAATTTTGGATAAGTAGCTTAGTTCAACTCTAAATTACTTAAAGATTACGAACCTCGAGAAAACTTAATTTGAGAAAGTGTTTGTTTTCTACTGAATCTCTCTGTCTGTTAACAAGATCTAATATATTAATGCTGTGGCTTAATTATAGGCTGTTCCCTTGTTCCTCTCTGAGATTGCACCCCCCAGAATCCGAGGAGGACTCAACATCTTGTTTCAGCTCAATGTCACAATTGGCATCCTGTTCGCCAACCTCATCAACTATGGAACTGTTAGGTATGATATATATATATATATATATATATATATATATATATATATATATATATATATATATATATATATATATATATATATATATAGTAAGGCTCCTATGAACTTAAGTTAATAATGAATAATGTCTAAACACTACACTTCTATGCTGCTTTGGGATCCGTGAAAGATATAAAGACCACTTTGAGATTTATGCATCACAAATCTCAAGGCAAGATAGTGGATAAAAAGTTGGTGCACCACTATTCATTATGAACTTAAGTTCATAAACTCTATATATATATATATATATATATATATATATATATATATATATATATATATATATATATATATATATATATATATATATATATATATATATATATATATATATATATATATATATATATATATATATATATATATATAGTAAGGCTCCTATGAACTTAAGTTCACAATGAATAGTGATGCACCAACTTTTTATCCACTCATCTTGTCTTGAGATTTGTGATGCACAAATCTCAAAATGAACTTTATATATTTCACGGATCCCAAAGCAAGATGAGTGGTTAGAAAAGTTGGTGCACCACTATTCATTATGAACTTAAGTTCATAGAGCTTTCTCTCTCTCTATATATATATATATATATATATATATATATATATATATATATATATATATATAGTAAGGCTCCTATGAACTTAAGTTCACAATGAATAGTGATGCACCAACTTTTTATCCACTCATCTTGCTTTGGGATCCGTGAAAGATATAAAGACCACTTTGAGATTTGTGCATCACAAATCTCAAGGCAAGATAGTGGATAAAAAGTTGGTGCACCACTATTCATTATGAACTTAAGTTCATAAACTCTCTTATATATATATATATATATATATATATATATATATAGTAAAGCTCTATGAACTTAAGTTCACAATGAATAGTGATGCACCAACTTTTTATCCACTCATCTTGTCTTGAGATTTGTGATGCACAAATCTCAAAATGAACTTTATATATTTCACGGATCCCAAAGCAAGATGAGTGGTTAGAAAAGTTGGTGTGCATAATGTCGTTAATAAGGCACTACTATATATATATATATATATATATAACTATTATCATAATTAATTATGTATTTAATTCTAATCATAATAATATTTTTATGTTCTTAATTCAGGCTTCTATTATCATAATTAATTATGTATTTAATTCTAATCATAATAATATTTTTTATGTTCTTAATTCAGGCTTCACCCATGGGGATGGAGGCTTTCTCTTGCCCTTGCCGGAATCCCAGCAATCCTTCTCACCATCGGATCGTTGCTAGTTACCGACACTCCCAACAGCCTCATCGAGCGTGGCCACCTTGATGAAGGAAAAGCTGTGCTCTAGAAAATCTGAGGAACCAACAACGTCGATGCTGAGTTTAACGAAATCGTCGAGGCCAGTAAGATCGCTCAGCAGGTCAAGCACCCGTTCCGCAACCTCCTCAAGCGTCGCAACCGTCCCCAACTCGTCATTGCCGTTATGCTACAGGTATCGTTCACATCCCTCTCATCCCTGGCTGCGGAGAAATCCTACAAATTTATTATTGTTTCACATAACAGATTGCAAGATACAATTACATATTAAGATTGCTTGATAGACACGTACTATTGCTGAATGATTAGTCGTGTTTCAGATATTCCAGCAATTCACCGGTATCAATGCCATCATGTTCTATGCGCCGGTACTCTTCAACACGCTAGGGTTCAAGAGCGACGCGTCCTTATATTCAGCTGTCATCACCGGAGCAGTCAACGTACTCTCAACCATTGTATCAATCTATTCAGTCGACAAGGTAGGACGCCATGTCCTCCTCCGAAGCCGAGTCCAGATGTTCCTTTCTCAGGTCGTCATAGCGATCATCCTCGGGATAAAAGTCACCGACCATTCAAGCAATCTCAGCAAAGGGTACGCGATTCTCATAGTGGTGATGATCTGCACCTTCGTTTCGTCCTTCGCGTGGTCATGGGGCCCGCTCGGATGGCTCATCCCCAGCGAGACGTTTCCATTGGAGACGCGCTCGGCCGGGCAGAGTGTGACTGTTTGCGTCAACTTGCTCTTCACCTTCGTCATCGCTCAGGCTTTTCTGTCGATGCTTTGTCACCTTAAGTTTGCGATTTTTGTGTTCTTCTCGGCTTGGGTTCTGGTGATGTCGCTGTTTGTGCTGTTTCTGTTGCCGGAGACGAAGAATGTGCCGATTGAGGAGATGACTGAGAGGGTATGGAAGCAGCATTGGTTCTGGAAGAGGTACATGGATGAAGAGGATGATACTGACGTAATCAAGCATGCCAATGGTTCTAAACCGGTGCAGCCATAATTTATGCTTTTGATTCTATACTAGAGCTAGTTCTGATCTCACGCATTTGATCAAATTAAGCTTGTGTTGAAAAGTGAATCGTATATGAATATATAATATAAAGTTCCATGTCTATAGCAAAATTGCAGTGTAGGTGGGGTCTTTTTATTAGAAATTATACCCTCAAACAGGAAGATGATGTTCCGTCTCTATTTGCTTTTCAATCATCATAACACATTGAAACATTTGTGTATCAAGACGCATCGATTCAGATTACATCAAAACTGTAAAGCTGCGGTGACATGGTTGAGGGTTATAATTTTATACTCTTAAAATATTTGTCGGAAATTTATTAATAAACCTAAACATATGTGTACATTTTATGACAAGGTCAAGTCACATGAATCTCGATGCAGGCCGTTGATCCACTGAACTACCTAGGAAAAAGATACTTAAATTATGGCTTATTTTCGCAACATAACTTAGAAGGCAACAGCTCTTATAACGTGCACATTGCTTCACTCTTCCAACTACTTAAACCCAACTACGACTATTGCCCAAAAACTAAAACCAATTCAACTTCCAATGGCTCCTCCTCCTCCTCCTCCACCAACTACAATAGAAGCACTCGAATCCTCCATCCAAAATCTTGTTAGCAACTGGGAACGTAAGAAACGATTCTTGGTACTGTATTCATGCTTCCTAGGACCACAATATGTCGATAGTTACCAGAATGCAACTTCAACCAGATTTTCATGGAGAATTCGCTTGGCCGAACTTATTGACTCCTTGCCCTATTGAGACGGGCAATGCGGGTGGAGTCATTACCCACAACAATTACATCGTCAACATAAATTAGAGCCACCAAAACGGAATTACCATGAGAAAAGGTAAATAGTGAATGATCAACATCAGATTGCCGGAAGCCAATAGCAAGCAAAGAAGAAGTAAATTTTTGATACCAGTTGCGGGAGGCTTGGCGAAGACGATATAAGGACTTTAGGAGGCGACAAACACGATACTCCCCCTCTTTGGTAAATCCTTGCGGAATTTTCATATATACCTCCTCCGCCAAACCACCATGGAGGACTGCATTGTTCACATCAAGTTGATGAATTTCCCAATTACGAACAGAAGCTATGGCCAAGAGACAACGAACTGTTACTAATTTTGCAACCGGAGCAAATGTCTCATGAAAATCGATGCCTTCAACTTGCGTATAACCCTTAGCAACCAACCGCGCTTTGAATCGTTCGACACTGCCATCGGGATTATATTTGACTTTATCAACCCATTTCGAGTCAATCGCCCGCTTCCCCGGTGGTAAGTTGGCCAAAACCCAAGTATTACTGGCCTCAAGTGCAGAAATTTCCTTGGCCATGGCATCTCTCCATTGACGATGTTTCACAGCTTGAAAGAATGATTTTGACTCATCTATGATAGAGATGGCCGCTAGAAAGGCAACATGAGCAGGGGAAAGCTGTGAATAAGAAAGAGTCTTAGAGAGAGGATGTACCGTCGAATTCACCGAAGGAGAAGTCGAATGCGGAAGTGAACTTGTTG
This sequence comes from Asparagus setaceus, assembly GCA_012295165.1. Lineage (NCBI taxonomy): Eukaryota > Viridiplantae > Streptophyta > Magnoliopsida > Asparagales > Asparagaceae > Asparagus > Asparagus setaceus. The sequence continues at coordinate 29,790,426 of CM022710.1, forward strand.
GAGTGAGGGAGGGGGGGCAAAGTGACATCAAATCCATGAAGATGTTGAGAAATTTGGCGGTGTCGCTGGGACCGTCGCAGTGGTGTAAGAGAAGGTTGATGGTTGTCTGTTGCTGCTGGCGGAGGCTCACTGGTTTCTGCTAATGTGTTCTCTGTTTCACCTGTCCCAATTGTTGACACCTCCCTAGCATCTGATTCGTGTCTAATAGGCCTAAGAGTGGTATCATCGCCAGAGCCCGTGCCTCATTGGCATGCTGATCTTGTGATATGTGCTTACTATGTAAAGGCTCAAACAAATCAAGATGTGGCGCTGGTGCATTATGAAGAGGCCTGGTGGTTGCGATTGGGTCATGGAATTCTCCTATTGTTCGGTCGCAAAAGGAAACACATCCTCAAAGAATCGAACATCTCGGGACACATAGGTTGTCCTTCTTTCAAGATCAAAGATTCTGTACCCTTTTTGACCATTAGGATACCCAACGAAAATGCTTGGTCGAGAACGTGGTCCGAACTTATCACGGGGCCTATTGTGAACATGGCCATAGCAAAGACACCCAAACTGCACAAGTGATCATAACTGGGCACTTTGTTAAAAAGAACCTCATAAGGCGTCTTGTTTCCCAACACGGTGAGTGGCATTCGATTGATCCAGTATGTTGCTGTGAGAACACATTCTCCCCAAAATTGTATTGGAAGATGAGCTTGAAATCTTAATGCTCGTGCAACTTCTAACAAGTGTCGATGTTTGCACTCGACTACTCCATTTTGTTGAGGAGTATCAGTGCAACTTGACTGTCGTTCCATGCCATGTGCATTATAATGACTCACGAGATCATGGTGGTTAAACTCAAGGCCATTATCTGTTCTCAATACTTTCACTTTGGAGTTGAACTGTGTCTGTACCCACTGAAAGAAATATAATAAATAATCACGCGTCTCTGACTTAAACTTCATGAGAAATACCCAAGTCACTCTACTGTAGTCATCAACTAGGGTCAAAAAATAGTGTGCACCAGATAAGGACTTGGTCATATACGGCCCCCATATATCGTAGTGAATTAAATAAAAAACATGCAAAGATTTATTCATATGAATAGGAAAAGGCAATCTTGTTTGTTTTGCCTTACAACAGGCATCACACAAAATGTTATTCCCATCCACTGAAAAGGATAAATTTGGAACAAAGGAAAGACGGTTCATTGGAAGGTGCCCCAATCGTCGATGCCACAAGCCAGAGCTCTTCGAATGATTTGCCACCAATGCTTTGCCCTCTCCCCTAGGTTCAAAGTAATACAAGCCATTCTGCATCCTACCCACTCCAATCTGCATCATCGAGTGTAAGTCCTGTATAACACAAAGATCCGACCAAAAAATCAGTGCACAATTCAAATCACGGGTCAACTTGCTAACTGATAACAAGTTAAAGCAAAAATCCGGCACGCCGAGAATATTTTCAAGAATCAGCCGCTTGCTCAAGCTTACTTGACCCAAGGCATGAACATTAATAGTGGCACCATTGGGTATTTGAACTGGTGGTATCTTAGGATCAAGAATAACATTAGACAATTTATCAATTTCGCAAGAGATATGATCAGTCGCTCTAGTGTCAATAACCCATGACTTACTTTCCTTACCGGAGAAATTGTTCACCATACTTGCAGAAGGAGCAGTGGCTGTTTCGATCCCACCAAGGAGTGCTATCAGCTGCTGGTGTTGTTTCCCCGTGAGCCTAGGGATCAGTGAACTTGAGAAACTCCATCGACAGCGCCCGCAAATGTCTGGTTCATGAGTGTGGAGGAACCAGTGCCGCTGCCTATGATTTTGGAGTCACTGCGGTTCTTCCCGACAGCTGAACCAGTGGGTCATTTCCTCCAGTGAGAGGGATAACCATTGAGTTCGAAGCATTCTTCACGGCTGTGACCCAACTTGTTGTAGTGAGTGCAATGAACCCGCTCCCCATGTCGGCCTGAATCTGCTTGTTGTCCATTGTTGCTACGTCGACCCGTGCCTCCATTCCCTTTCACGAGTAGGGTTGCTGCTTCCATCGCAGGCACGCAGCTGCTGTGACAAGCTTTTCTTCTCTTCCTGTGCTGTGATTGCATAGGCTCGGCCCAAGCTTGGTAATGGGTCAACACTGAGCACTTAGGACTGCACCGTAGCAAAAGTGTCATCCAATCCCATGAGAAAGTCATAAACTTTCTACTCCTCTCGCATTGACTGCATTTTCTTTGCCGCTCCATAGGTACAACCACACGAACAAGTAGGCACGGGGTGAAGAACTTGCAGTTCACCCCACACGCTTTCAATCTTCCATAGTATGATGAGATAGGTGCCTTCTCGTGCTGCAATAATGCAATCGCGCGCTTCAACTCATAGACCCTCGAGCCAAACCTTGCGTCAATCGTTCTTCCAAATCAGCCCACACTTCATTGGCTGTATCGGCATAAGCCACACCACTTTGCAATTCCTTGTCAAGTGAGTTCGTGAGCCATGACAACACAACAGTGTTGCATTGCACCCATGGTTAGAAGTCCCGGGAATCGATGTCCGGCTTACTGATAGCTCCATCCACGAATGCCGACTTGTTCTTCGAAGCGAAAGCATTCCATATGTTCTTTCGCCAAGTGAAGTAATTTTCACCATTCTCACTGAGGGGATGGGTGACAAAGATCAACCCTGCATGATCAGAATGATGCAAATAGTATGGTGAGTTGGTATCGATTGCCTTGCTTTGTGAGATGCTAGCAACAGACACCAATCCCCATTATCCTAATTCGCATTCTCTCCTGCCATGTTTATAATTGTTTAGCTAGGTTATCGTAAACTTGCTCTGATACCATAAAGAGATTGAGAATTTCCTTGGATGATTTTGTATTAGGCAATATCGTTATATATATACATGTTCCGTCAATCTATCTCCTAGGAAAGGCAAATCAAATCCCTATAATTGAGTACATTCTAAATATAGATAATTGACATGGAAACAAATAAACTAGAATATGGAAGGAAATAAACAGTAATTCCTCCAATATGCCCATCCATCTCGCAACAATGATTCTCATCCTCCTCGATATCATTCTCACTATGCTTAACATCTCCTCTACATTACTCTCCTGCACCGACTCAAGCAACAAAAGAGAGCAAAGCAAGATGTACCACTGGGCGGGAATCGCTATTCTTGGTGTTTTATTTGCAAAAGTAATATCACTTGCTATAGCTCTTGGAACCTCGTTCTTTACCAGCCCAGGCCACGTTATCGATGGGATAGTGATGGTTGGGGCTCTGGTGTTGGAAGTGGTGGCGGAGGGAAAAGGTGCGGGTTGCTCGTGGTGGTGAGCCTGTGGCGAGTTGTGAGGTGGTGGAGACTGCGTTCGAGCTTAGTAATGAAGCTATTGAGGCTCAGATTGATGGGATTGTACTCAAGTTTGACGTGTTGCAGGCGGAGAACCAGCGGCTAAAGGAGATTGTTGTTGAGAAGGATAGGAGGATCAAACTATTAGAAGAGGAATGCTTAGTGTAAAACTGTGTCGAGCTTCATAGCCTTCTAAATTAGGTCGTCAAATTTTTCCATGGTCAATCTGATGTTATGAGTAGTACTATAGCGAATACTATGTACTCAAGTAGTTATTGTTGGTAAATACTATGTATGTATTCTGGGTAGTAATCTCGGATTTGGATCCTTGATGTAGGATGCTTAATGCACAATTTCATGGAGGATCGGACAATCACAAGCTAAATATGGATACATACATATTATTGACTTCGGAAAGAAATGATCATATTTTTAACCGGAAGGATTTTGACATATTATATATGTAAATCACCTATCTCGACGAGACGAAGCCAACCGAATTGTCGATTTCTAAAATCTCATTAGTATCACCAATGTTTAGAAAAAATCCAAAAATAATTAATGTTTAGTTTATTTTTAGTAATAATGTTAGAGTCTATTTAGATTAGGAAACAAATTTAATTTTGATTCATGATTTATTTTCTATATTATAAGGAGTCTTTTTAGAGTAGGATTTGATACTTTTATTTTTTTTGTAATTTTAGTCTTATTAGGAGTCTAGTTTTCTTTTAATTTAAGAAGAGACATGTAACCCCAAAGAAGAAGATCACTTTTATCGATAAAATTTCCTCTTTATTATATTTTCTTCGTGGATTGAAGTTCTTTATGGATTTGAAGATTGTTCTTTGTGGATTGAGAGAATAATCCTTGGTGGATTCGAGGTTTATCACTTCCTCGCTGCGTTAATTGGTATCAGAGCCTTGTTTCTCTGATCCGATGGCAGGCGATGAAGCCCGTGTTAACCGAATTGAGTTCAATGAGTTGAAGACTGGAATTACTCAGATGAAGACTTCCATAGACTGACTTGCGTTGGCGGTGGACCTTCGAATCCGGGACGAGTTTGAGATCACATTGATGGTCGCCAAAGACGAGATTCGACTCTGCAAGACAAATCCTACAACGATGATCGTAGAGGCTACCGAAGAAAGGAGAACTATGATGCTAGAGGATTAAAGATACCATCATTCAATGGAAAGCTTCCTGCTGATGATTTCCTTGGTTGGATTGATGAAGTGGATAGATATTTTGAGTATGAGATAATCGAGAATATTGAAAAGTTAAACTAGTGGTTCTGAACTTAAAGGAAAATTATTTGCATGGTGGGATGAAGTATTGATAAATCGGTACATCATGGGAAGGATCCGTTCGAACGTGGACAAAAATGAAGAAATTATTGAGAGACCGTTTCTTGCCTTCTAACTACAAATAACGTCGGGTGTCTTTGAAAGATTCTTTTACCTAAGCCGACACAGTCCGTCTAGCGAAAAAGGTGGAGCAAGAACTTGAGCAGAACGACAAAGGACCTTCATCATGAATGTTTTTAGAGAGTTATCAAACTAGTTATGATTATAACAAAACTAAAAAACCTCAATTCATCTCTAAGAAAGACTCTGGATTTGTGAAGGGCACCGAAGAAGCAATAACAAAGACTTCATCAATTATGTCAATCATAAAACCAGAGACATTTAAGACAGAGATTGCTAAGGAGAAGGTTTCTCTAGTGGCAGACAATAAGACACTCACCACCGAAAAGGAAGATTCTGCCACCATCAAGATTCATTCTGAGGTTCCTGATGTTGATGGTGATATATTAATGAAGACGGATATTATGCATGACATCATGAGTGATATTACACATATTGATGTTGTCCTAATGGAGGAGAAGGATATAATAGCGAACGAGACAATTGATGATATGTGTAACTTACTTGGTGGAGGGCTCGAGGCAAAGGAGATGAAAGAATTGTGTATGGAGTATGAGGGAGAATTTTCTTCTTTGAAAGTAAAGGTTGTGAATAATTTCAAGAAGATTGAGATGATACTTCTGGCACTAAAATATGAGAAGCAACATGAAACATATTTTGAGGAGTTTTCCAAGTCATTTGTAGATTCACATACCGTCAGTCACATAAACATGGTGTGAAAAAGATTCATTCAAATTTTTGATTCAGAAGAAGCCCTAGCCGAGGAGGTAAAACAACAAATGGAGAAAATCAATGCTAAGTACAAGGCAAATGCTTATCAATGTAGGAGAAGAAAATTATCTATAGATGAAGCTACTATTTAAATAAATATAAGCTTGGGGTCGAGCTTCTTTCAACAAGGGGAGACTGATGTAGGATGCTTAATGTGATAATTTAATGGAGAATCGACAATCACAAGCTAAATATGGATACATACATATTATTGACTTTCTGAAAGAAACGATCATATCTTTCAACCCGGAAGGCGAATTCTGACATATTATATATGTAAATCGCCTATCTCGACGAGACGAAAATAACCAAATTATCAGATTTCTAAAATATCATCAATATTACCAATGTTCAGCGAAAATCCGAAAATAATTAATGTTTAGGTTATTTTTAGTAATAAGGTTAGAGTCTATTTAGATTAGGAAACAAATTTAATTTTAATTCATGATTTATTTTCTATATTATAAGGAGTCTTTTAGGGTAGGATTTGATACTTTCTATTTTTTATAATTCTAGTCTTATTAGGAGTCTAGTTTATTTTTCTATTTAAGAAGAGACATGTAACCCCAAAGAAGAAGATCACTTTTATCAATAAAATTTCCTCTTTATTATATTTTCTATGTGGATTCGAAGTTCTTTATATTTTCTTCGTGGATTCAAAGTTTTTCGTGGATTCGAAGATCGTTCTTTGTGGATTCAGAGAACCATTGGTAGATTCCGAGGTTTATCACTTCCGCGCTGCGTTAATGATTATCACATTTTAATTATAAATTATACCCTCATTACCTATTTTATATAAATAAATATCCTACTAATAACTATTTTTATCTTAATTTGCAGGTTAATGAAGAATTAATGAATAAAGGCTAAAAAGAGAACTCAAATTTCCTCATTTTTCAACCTTTTACTGAAGCCGGAGATCAAGCCGAGCAATCTACAGAAGCCGAAGATGCAAGGATCAAATATAAAAAGAAATCAAATAAAAATAATGTTCAAGATGTTAGCCACAAAGAAATGGCGATATCTCTCAATCCGGAAGGCGGAATTTAACATATAATATATAAAAATCGCCTATCTCGACGAGACGGAGCTAACTGTATTTTTAGTTTTTTCAAATTCTAATCGGTTCACCAACCGATTGGCCAATCGGTTGGCCAACCGATTGGCCAATCGATTGGTCCGTAACTAACTCGATTTGTGGCTAAGATTTAATCCTTGGAGCCCAAGTTTCATCCAATGGTTCATGTGCATTGCTATAGGCTATAAATAGGGGTTGAGGGGAGAGGTTTGAGTGTGAAATATTTTATAAAAACCCCATTTGGAGAGGAGGGTTACTCTTAATTGAGAAGACCTTCCAAAAATTGTAACTTTTGTTACACAATACATAAAAATTTTCACCCCTTCAATTTCCTTTCTCTTCTCTTTGTCCAAGGATCAAAAGGAGGATGAAGATGAATTAGGAATTGTGGGTTTCTCTTTTATTTCTTTTCTCTTCTTTATTTTCTTTTTGTAGAATAGATTTACTTTCATGCAATTTACTTTCTTGCAATTTACTTTCATGCAATTTAATTCTATGCAATTTACTTTCATGTCTTGTCTTTAATTCATAGATTAGATTTACTTTCATTGCAATCTTCTTTTCTTTTTCTTTATTTCTTGCTCTTTTTCATTCTTGTAATTATGTTTATTTTCCTCCTCCCTCTCTTGATTTCTTTTATTTTTCTAAGATGTGGAACTAAACCTCTTGTGGGATCTAGTTTTGCATGAAACTAGTCTAATTTCTCTCTTATATTTGTGAATCACTCTCTAATGCTTAAAATGATCATGTTTAGGATAACTAACTAGAGAACTAATCGGTAGAAGAAGAATTTGATAGTCTATGCTTTCCTTAAGTGGTTTGATAGGTTATGCTTATGAATTCTAGGATTACTATCTTGTTGTTATTCTCCTCATGAGTATTGATTTCATTTAGATGATAATTTGATAGGTTATGTTTTCCTTAAGTGGTTTGATAGTCTATGCTTAATAAATCTAAAATAAAATGTGATAAAATGAGAATGGTTCATATTTTATACGTGAGATTAGCTAGTGGATTCAATTCTAGATTCCTTCATATCTCTAATTGAATCCTTCATCTTTGCTTTATTGATTTTATTTTCTTGATCTTGATTTCACTTTCTTTTTACTTCTCACACTCTCTCATTCTCATTTTGGTTTATTTACATACATCCGCTTTCATTCTCTAATCTCCTCACTCTCACTTTCATTTTGCTTTTATTTACACTTTGTCACAATCACACTCTTAATCTCTCCACAACACATTTTCTTTCTCAATTTTCTTTTATTTCATGTATAATCCACAATCCACTCTCTACTCTTTTCATGACCACTTTCACCATGTACATAAACCTAATTTCTTTATGCATAATTTGAGAACCAAAACTTGAACAAAACTCTTCCTACTTTCTCCTCGAGGGATCGATAATCTTAAATACTATAACTTGATAAAAGTTGTATACTTGCAACTAAGATAATCACTCAAAATTTACCCATCGGTTAATCCTCTCCCACTTGTCGAAAGGTAGTGTTATTTAGACAGTTGTGATTTATTCCTAATATAATTAACCATCATACCACCTATAAATTGCATCATTTCTACTTTTCACTCAAAGCAAGTCATAATTTTCCACAGAAAGATAAATTGTTATAACAGAAGAAGTAACTCTCCGTTTCCTAAGCTTAATGATAGAAATCAACGGGCGTCGACCGCGAATATTTTTCGACGCCTGTTGGCACAAGCAAGGGACTTGATTCTCTGATTTTCTTGTCCTTTCACTTTCCTCCCAAAACAACAAAACAGAAGGTGATTTCCCTTCGTATTCTCTACTTGCTTCCCATTTTCTCGCCATTTCACTTTCCTCCCAATTTCCCAAACAACCACGGAACAGTGACCTCCCTACTTATGTATATTGACTAAGCCACAGCAAACAAAAATCACATATTAATCGCATCTTTACATCTGAACAATTTTGTTGTAACTCGTCAAAAGAAAAGACTGACTAAGGTCAAAGTCTAGCACTCACATCCTAATCAATAAAAGCTTCCTTTCCTCTTACTTATAAAATCCCGTCTCAATCAAAACAATCTCTTATAACAATCCAAGATCACCAACGGAAGCAAACAAATCTCTACACTGAAGATGAGCAAAATAACTGCTTGTCTTCTCTTCTTCCTACTCCTCCTTGCTCAAGCCTTTGCAAGGGATACAATAACTCCATCGGAATCTCTAAATGACGGCGATCTGCTCGTCTCTTCCAGCGAAACCTTCGCCTTAGGCTTCTTCAGCACGACGCCTGGGAACAAATACGTCGGCATATGGTACAACAATATCTCTGTCAAAACTATTGTCTGGGTGCATGTCGCCAGACTCGATCACAGTCTCAAATGCGAGCTTAGTCATCACAAGCAGCGGAACTCTCGCTGTCACCACTTCAAACTCGACAATACTCTGGGCGGTAGACTCGTCATCATCGTCCGTCGTGACCAATCCGGTCGCGAAACTACTCGAAACGGGAAATTTTGTAGTAACAAGTAATTCTTTGGAAGAATCCTTCGCATGGCAAAGCTTCGACTATCCAACGGACACACTGCTTCCAGGCATGAAGCTCGGGTATGACCTCCGCACGGGTCTGAACCGTAACCTGACCGCGTGGAAATCCGAAACTGACCCGTCTCCTGGCGACAACTGCATCGCCATGAACATCCACAGTGATCCGGAGATCACCGTCTTTTTCGGCTATGTCAAGCAGTGGCGGTCTGGTCCCTGGACCGGCGACGATTTCAACGGGGTACCAGAAATGAGCACCTACACAAAAATATTATCATACAAATTTGTCGACAACAGTAACGAGATTTACTACAGTTACAACATGTTGAATAAGTCCATACTCACTAGGCTGATGGCTAATCACACAGGCAGCTATCAGCGCTGGTTCTGGACCGCGCAAACTTGGAGTTTAATCTGGTCCATGCCAAATGACGCTAGTGAGTACGGCAAATGTGGAGCCTATAGCACTTGTGACCCTAACGCGAGCCCAATTTGCACGTGCCTTGACGGGTTTGAGCCCAAATCAAGCACGAACTGGAATCTCGGAGATTGGTCTGGTGGGTGCGTAAGGAAACATAGATTGGATTGTGTGAATGGGACAGATGGGTTTTTGGTTGTGAAGAAGGTGATATTGCCTGATACATCGAATTCGACAGTGGATAGGAGTTTGAGACTGGATCAGTGCCGTACAAGTTGTTTGAGGAATTGCTCGTGCACGGGGTATTCGAATGCGGATGTCAGAAATGGAGGGAGTGGGTGCATTATTTGGGGTACTGAAATTATGGATCTTAGGTTGTTTAGGTTGTATGAATATGGTGGTGGGCAGGATTTCTATGTTCGTCTGGCTGCCCAAGATATAGGTACAGTTTCTATTACACTAGAAATTTTATTTTGCAGCTGACCTTAATTTGTTCATAGATTTATTGTTAGCTAGCATGTTACAATTTAACTTGTTTGCTGTTACTCTCTAGTTAGGGTTTTGTATAACCTACCTAACTTAACTGAAATCCTACACATTGTTGGAGAAAATGCGTGGGAGACGTGTTTTGTGGGGGCCACCATTGTGCGGAAGCCTAGAGGGGCTGTGCCACGAGCTCGCGCATGTGATCGTGGGGGCCACGCGTTTAAAGCGTTTTCACGAACGCGGTTTTGAGCTCGTGGGGGCCACTCCTTCACGCGTTTTGGACGCGATTTTAACAGGGGTTTTCAAACCCTATAAATAGGGTGCAATAGGGTGCAGGGGCTGAAACTAGGGTTTGGGAAAAGAGGTGTTTTGAAGGCCGAAAATAGGTTTTTTTGAGCCGTCGTTCGAGAGAGAATTTGTGAGAGATTTGAGAGTTTGTTTGAGGGTTTTATTTGTGAGATCTGGTGTGATTGTAAACCCTATTTGTTTTCTCTTTCTCTCAAGTAGTAAGATCTCTCCCTCCTCGCCTGGGCGTGAAGAATTCTCAGAACCACGTAAAATTCGTTTGTCTTGCTGTTGAGATTTGTAATAGCTTGTTTAGGTTCCCTCGACAGGTCAGTCCTAGAACTGATGAGAGGAAGAGTAAATATCCCACTTTGTTGAGATATTTACTTCAGATTCTTGTTTCCTTGGTGAGACGGGAATTCTTATTGTGATCTAGATCTCTTGTTGTGGCTATTGTTCGGCAAAGGTGCTGCCGAAATTCTTATTTTCTTCGTGAGACGAGAATTCTTATTGTGATCTAGCTCTCTTGTTGTGGCTATTGTTCGGCAGAGGTGCTGCCGAAATTTCGCTGCGCACAACACACATAAACACCCTTCTTGAGAATGACTTGCATCAGATAACAAACTCTGACCTCATAAAGATTGATATGAACCAACATTGAGTTGGTTTGCTAAATGTTTCCAATGAGAATCTTTGAACAGGAATTGCAAATTTAACAAAATTAATTTAAAAATAAAAAAATCCTCTGTTTCATACAATGTAACTAATTTTGGCTGTAAATGCTTACAGACAGTAATTCTCACGAAAGCAGAACAAGGGTCGCCATTATAATAGTGTGCACTGTGGTGGGTTTCCTACTTTTGGTTCTTGTCGGTAACTGCATATTGAAGAGGAAGAAGAGAAGAGGAACAACAGGTTCAATGATATAGCTTTTCAATCTGAATAATACGTCGATACTAATCATTTACCTGGGCTAAAATGTTGATACTGTTTTTATAGTTCCAGTTGACTACTCTAAAACTGATCATATCGGAGAAAGTAATGAAGGAATGAAGGATGTAGAGCTTCCTCAGATCGACTTTGGTACTCTGATGAATGCAACAAACAACTTGTCAACAGAAAACTTGCTTGGCGAGGGTGGATTTGGTCCCGTTTACAAGGTACATAATATTACGTTGTTCCATGAAACCCTTTTATATATATATATATATATATATATATATATATATATATAGAGATGAGCTACTATCCACTTAAGTGGATAGAGCCATTTGTCCATATAACTTTTTAACCATTGGATGGACAACAAATAGATTAAGATTTAATCAAATGGATATCATTCTTTGAAGGAACGAGGGGGTATTGTGGTAAATAAAAAAAACACATAAATAAGGAAAGTTGAAATCAACGCCTCTGCCTTCTCTCTCTCAATCAAAATTTCGCCATTTCCGTCCCTTGCTTGCCTATCACAATGTTTAAAGTACTTCCATAAATATTAAAATATTTCGCATTATTTTATAACGAACAGTTTAGGCTTGTGATTGAAGGTATCTTAACCTAACATCATATCTAGAACAAAAAGAGTGATGTTTATTAGTGACTATGGATCTATTATCTTAATTTTTCTCCACAAAATCAACTCTAAATCACCATTGCTATTTGCCGGGTTGTCAATTTTCTGAATATAGGTATTATGGCAAGAGTTTTTGCACGCATTTTGGTGCTAATTTTTCTTGAGCCTGTAGAATAGCCCAAATTAAATCCTTGCCCATTCATTTTCTATCTAAAATCTTGTCATAACATCTCTAACAGAGCATCAGCAATTATCAGAAGTAAACCCAAATTTCCTCACCATAATACCAAATCCGGCACCACCCAAATGGCTACCAACTCCGGCGATTGGGAAATATTCATACAGGAAAACAAAGAAGTCCGTGATCTAGAAATCGATAGTACACTTGTAGAGATCAAGGAGAAAGACGATAATGGCAAGGTCGAGGCACCAGTAGCGATTTGTACGGGGTTGAGGGATCGCGGTGGTGCTAAAGGCGATTTTTCGCGTAGAAATGTCATCGCCGTAGAAGCACATAATTTTACTCTATTACCTCATTCAATAAATGATTGCCATATCATCTATTTGATCTTCAATCGATCACTCACATCCAGCGGTGAAAATTGGTTGGACGAGCACTATCCACTCAGGTGGATGTGGTGATCGATTGAAGATCAAATAGATGACTGGCAATCATTGATGACCAGAAGGCTATGAAATTATGTCTTCGGCGATGACTTTGCGGCAAATCCTTTTACACTCCTGACCCGTGCAAGCTAAGCTTGCGCCCGGGCACCGACTGCTCAGTCTTTCTCCGCGGATGCCGGTATGGGCTACCGATCAGCGGACGTCTTTGTTTTCTGTATTTCGTGCTTGCGTGGATTGTTTGTGGGTATGTTGGTGGGTTTGCTACGATAATTGCTGATGCTCTGTTAGAGATGTTATGACAAGATTTTAGATAGAAAATGAATGGGCAAGGATTTATTTTGGGCTATTCTACAGGCTCAAGAAAAATTAGCACCAAAATGCGCAAAAACTCTTGCCATAATACCTATATTCAGAAAATTGACAACCCGGCAAATAGCAATGGTGATTTAGAGTTGATTTTGTGGAGAAAAATTAAGATAATAGATCCATAGTCACTAATAAACATCACTCTTTTGTTCTAGATATGATGTTAGGTTAAGATACCTTCAATCACAAGCCTAAACTGTTCGTTATAAAATAATGCGAAATATTTTAATATTTATGGAAGTACTTTAAACATTGTGATAGGCAAGCAAGGGACGGAAATGGCGAAATTTTGATTGAGAGAGAGAAGGCAGAGGCGTTGATTTCAACTTTCCTTATTTATGTGTTTTATTTACCACAATACCCTCGTTCCTTCAAAGAATGATATCCATTTGATTAAATCTTAATCTATTTGTTGTCCATCCAATGGTTAAAAAGTTATATGGACAATGGCTCTATCCACTTAAGTGGATAGTAGCTCATCTCATATATATATATATATATATATATATATATATATATATATATATATATATATATATATATATATATATATATATATATATATATATATATATATATATATATATATATATATATATATATATATATATATATATATATATATATAGTAAAACTCTATAAACTTAAGTGGATAGAGCACTTGTTCACCAAACTTTTTATCCCTTCATTATGCTTTGAGATTTGTGCCACACATCAATGCTAGCGTTGAGATTAGCGTCTTTATTTGTATTATATGCTAGCACAAATCTCAATGCAAAATCAATGGATAAAAAGTTAGTGGACAAATGGTTCTTATCCACTTAAGTTTATATATATATATATATATATATATATATATATATATATATATATATATATATATATATATATATATATATATATATATATATATATATAGTAAAACTCTATAAACTTAAGTGGATAGAGCACTTGTTCACCAAACTTTTTATCCCTTCATTATGCTTTGAGATTTGTGCCACACATCAATGCTAGCGTTGAGATTAGCGTCTTTATTTGTATTATATGCTAGCACAAATCTCAATGCAAAATCAATGGATAAAAAGTTAGTGGACAAATGGTTCTTATCCACTTAAGTTTATAGAGTTTTACTCTATATATATATATATATATATATATATATATATATATATATATATATATATATATATATATATATATATATATATATATATATATATATATAACATTAATGAAAAAACAAAGAAGAATATTGCGAGCATGATAAATACAATTGTATGGTTAATTGCCAGGGTAAAATAGGAGTGGGACAAGAAATTGCTGTGAAAAGGCTGTCCAAAGATTCAGTGCAGGGCATTGACGAGTTTAAGAATGAGGTTATGCTGATTGCCAAGCTCCAACACAGGAACCTTGTTCGGCTTCAGGGATATTGCATTCAAGGGGAAGAAATAATGTTGATATATGAGTATATGGCTAATGGAAGTCTGGATGCTTTCTTATTTGGTATGTTTTGCTTTATGTATCTTTAACCAGTAATTTGAATTATTTGGTGAACATTGTAAGTTCTATTTGGACATAAAAATAGCATATATACAAGATACTACACAAGAGACCATTTGGTAAAAATACAAATCGCTGATCAGTAACATGATACTAATAATACTCTTTAACATCTTTACTCAAACTCAAGGTAGGCACCACCAAGAATAGTTTGTACAAAATCAATCACCAACAGTTTTTATGCAAAGGTTTGTTGTAATGTTGAAATTTATAAAATTTCAAAATTAAGTAAATGTAAGTTACTGACAAGTTAGGATTGTACCAGACAAAAGCAGAGGAACATTGCTGGATTGGAAAACACGCTTTCATATTATTGCAGGAGTTGCTCGAGGCCTTCTTTATCTGCATCAAGATTCAAGACTTAGAGTTATTCACAGAGATCTGAAAACAAGCAACATTCTTCTTGATAAAGACATGAATCCTAAAATTTCAGACTTTGGAATGGCAAGGATTTCTGCAGATGATGAGATAATCTCTAAAACAAGAAGAGTAGTTGGTACATAGTAAGTATAAAAACAGTAGATAATCAATTTGATTATTTCGGTTGACAAAGTTTTAATGTGAAATTGTTATTCAGTGGATACATGTCGCCTGAGTATGCGATGGATGGAATTTTCTCCGTGAAATCTGACGTATATAGTTACGGGGTTTTGGTACTTGAATTAATAAGCGGGCAAAAGAATAGGGGAGTTTTCCTCTCTCAGCCGCATCTGTACCTCCTAGGAAATGTAAGTACGAAAATTTGCTCTGTGCGTGCTCTTCATATACTTGATCTTCAGTTCCAACAAAAAAAAAAAAGAAAAGAAAAAAGAGTCTATGTCTACATGCAGAATAGTAAGCTAATAATAAAGAAATTGAGTTCGCACTTTATCCAAAACCTATTTTCTCTCATATTCCCTTTCTTTCAAATTCTAAAATCTGTGCATTTTGAAGCGCATACGTAGGGTTGGGCATGGGACGGATCGACCCGCGGGTTGACCTGGCCCATGATATACCAGGTCACGGTCGGCCGGTCCGACCCGCACTGGTCGAGAAGTAGACCCGCTCACACTGGCCTACCGCCTCGACCTGCACCATCCCACCAATGATATGATATATTTTTTGGTTAGTTTAGCTGTTTCTTTAGCCCTTTGTGTTTGCAGCTAGCTGCCAACAAAGCCGAAAGGCTATTGGTGTTTGACTCGTGAGCCTTTTGACCCATTGAGAAACAAAGCAGCGATCTTTAAGCTCGTTGTTGTCTACTTAGAATGATTAAAAAGTTTAATACAAGTTTAAAATAGTTTGTACAAGTTTAAATTACTAAAAGATAAATTAGAAATAATTTTATAATTGTAAATATAAATTTAATATAATTAAAAGGTAAAAAAGGAAAAAGTTGAACGAAAAACTCATGGCCGACGACTCCACACGGTGAGTCAGGTGGCAGACCCTACCAAGCACTCAGGGTCATGGGTCTCGGGCCCCACCCGGATCGAAGTAGGCCTGGCCCACTCACCTGTGGACCAAGGTCGCCTGGCGCCTTGAACTCCGGCAGTCATGGGTCATATTGAACCGCCCGCCCACGCCGACCCTAGCATACGTCTATGCAAATGTCTAACCAAATGCAAATGTTTGGGCAATTTAGAACGAAACTCTATTATAAAATTAGCGGTCTCCTTAATAATATTTTTTTTTGTAATTGTCTTATATCTGACTATGATACTTATTCTGTATACATATTTCAGGCGTGGAAGTTATGGAATGAAGGGAGATGTCTGGAATTGATCGATCCACTTATCAGCTCCTATTTTTCCCAAAGCGAAGTAATGAAATGTATTCACATTGGACTTTTATGTGTTCAAGAATGCCCAGAAGATAGGCCGACGATGCAATCTGTGGCTTTTATGATCGATAGCTCTGATCCTTCACTCCCTAAACCGAAGAAACCTGGTTTTGTTGCAAAAAGAGGCTCATCTGAATCCAGTTCATGTTCAACTAAGAAAGAGCTGTATAGTGTAGATGATGAAACTATTACCGTTGTAACTGGCCGATAACAGATTATGTATGTGGCTATGTGCTAGATATCAGTAAGACTCTGTATGGCTGTTTTTATTAGACACGTGTATTGGATTAAAGAGACATGAGGAAAAACACAACAGAGGGGAATGAGGAGGTTTCAGTTTTAAATCTTTGTTCACTAACAATGAAAATCTAGAACAAGATATTCTAGTTCTACCAATATGAGGGTTGTTCAAAGGTGCACTAACAGTGAATTGGTGGAACTATGTGGAAATGGAAATCTAAAGGCAAGAATGCAAGGACGAAAGATCATATCAGATTTATGCAAACTTCAACCAACTGAACACGACATCGATGAAATGCACGACAACACCAAACACTCAATGAAGATCTGGAGGATAAAGAATTTTTCCAGTACAAGTATCAATAGTCAGATGAGAGGATAGGAGATGAAAACACATGTGATCTAGCAAGAGATTTGATGCATTGCATACATCGACATTAGCTATCAGGCTAGTTAGACTGTCAATCGGTGTACTTGTTGACACTACAGATCTATCAGTGTAATCAGTATCGATAACAATCTGACTAGACTAATTTCTGATAATAATATATGCTGCAAGATTCTTGCTAAGCTTGATCTAACCGGTAATTTGCACCATGTGGCAACATGTGAACGAAAATTCCTACCCATAGGATATAGAAAATTATACATGGAGATGGTTTACGAAGACGCGTGATATAGTGACAGTTTTGATACATATATCACTATTAGCTATCTGTATAATCAGATTGCCTACCACTACAATAGCCAATACAACTACTATGAATATAGTCTGTACTAGTAGATAGTTTTTAGTACATTGATATAATGATAATGACATCAAGATTCGTATTAGACCGTGTGCGTTCATCAGCTGACCACCTATGTGGCTCTCTATAGGTAACACCCTATAGGATTTTTATTTTTTTCCCCTCATGTGAATGGCCCTGCCTCTCTCTGGGGTGTTACGGTAGCTCTCGAGTTCTATATAAGGATCAAACACAACTCAGTAGGGACATATCCAAATATATCTTTGTACTAGATTAGTTTTGGTCTGTCTCGTTATAAGGAGAGAGGGGAGAGAAAGAGTCAGTTGAGTTGTTAGCTTTTGTAGGAGAAAGATGGCTGGGGGGTTTGCGGTGTCGGGGGGCTCCTGCGGGCCGTCGGTGATCATATCTTGTATCATGGCGGCCACCGGCGGTCTCATGTTTGGATATGACGTTGGTGTATGTGATACCCCAAGATTTAGTCCACATCGGATATTGATTGAGTGATTGAATGGTTTAAATGATGGGTCTGAGGCGTGCGTTAATTTGGCCGATTGAACCGCCCGCCCACGCCGACCCCTAGCATACGTCTATGCAAATGTCTAACCAAATGCAAATGTTTGGGCAATTTAGAACGAAACTCTATTATAAAATTAGCGGTCTCCTTAATAATATTTTTTTTTGTAATTGTCTTATATCTGACTATGATACTTATTCTGTATACATATTTCAGGCGTGGAAGTTATGGAATGAAGGGAGATGTCTGGAATTGATCGATCCACTTATCAGCTCCTATTTTTCCCAAAGCGAAGTAATGAAATGTATTCACATTGGACTTTTATGTGTTCAAGAATGCCCAGAAGATAGGCCGACGATGCAATCTGTGGCTTTTATGATCGATAGCTCTGATCCTTCACTCCCTAAACCGAAGAAACCTGGTTTTGTTGCAAAAAGAGGCTCATCTGAATCCAGTTCATGTTCAACTAAGAAAGAGCTGTATAGTGTAGATGATGAAACTATTACCGTTGTAACTGGCCGATAACAGATTATGTATGTGGCTATGTGCTAGATATCAGTAAGACTCTGTATGGCTGTTTTTATTAGACACGTGTATTGGATTAAAGAGACATGAGGAAAAACACAACAGAGGGGAATGAGGAGGTTTCAGTTTTAAATCTTTGTTCACTAACAATGAAAATCTAGAACAAGATATTCTAGTTCTACCAATATGAGGGTTGTTCAAAGGTGCACTAACAGTGAATTGGTGGAACTATGTGGAAATGGAAATCTAAAGGCAAGAATGCAAGGACGAAAGATCATATCAGATTTATGCAAACTTCAACCAACTGAACACGACATCGATGAAATGCACGACAACACCAA
Organism: Asparagus setaceus; assembly: GCA_012295165.1. Taxonomy (NCBI): domain Eukaryota; kingdom Viridiplantae; phylum Streptophyta; class Magnoliopsida; order Asparagales; family Asparagaceae; genus Asparagus; species Asparagus setaceus. The sequence continues at coordinate 29,809,085 of CM022710.1, forward strand.
ACACTCAATGAAGATCTGGAGGATAAAGAATTTTTCCAGTACAAGTATCAATAGTCAGATGAGAGGATAGGAGATGAAAACACATGTGATCTAGCAAGAGATTTGATGCATTGCATACATCGACATTAGCTATCAGGCTAGTTAGACTGTCAATCGGTGTACTTGTTGACACTACAGATCTATCAGTGTAATCAGTATCGATAACAATCTGACTAGACTAATTTCTGATAATAATATATGCTGCAAGATTCTTGCTAAGAAACAGTCTAACCAGTAATTTGCACCATGTGGCAACATGTGAACAGAAAATTCCTACCCATAGGATATAGAAAATTATACATGGAGATGGTTTACGAAGACGCGTGATATAGTGACAGTTTTGATACATATATCACTATTAGCTATCGTATAATCAGTTGCCTACCACTACAATAGCCAATACAACTACTATGAATATAGTCTGTACTAGTAGATAGTTTTTAGTACATTGATATAATGATAATGACATCAAGATTCGTATTAGACCGTGTGCGTTCATCAGCTGACCACCTATGTGGCTCTCTATAGGTAACACCCTATAGGATTTTTATTTTTCCCCTCATGTGAATGGCCCTGCCTCTCTCTGGGGTGTTACGGTAGCTCTCGAGTTCTATATAAGGATCAAACACAACTCAGTAGGGACATATCCAAATATATCTTTGTACTAGATTAGTTTTGGTCTGTCTCGTTATAAGGAGAGAGGGAGAAAGAGTCAGTTGAGTTGTTAGCTTTTGTAGGAGAAAGATGGCTGGGGGTTTGCGGTGTCGGGGGCTCCTGCGGGCCGTCGGTGATCATATCTTGTATCATGGCGTACACCGGCGGTCTCATGTTTGGATATGGCGTTGGTGTATGTGATACCCCAAGATTTAGTCCCATCGGATATTGATTGAGTGATTGAATGGTTTAAATGATGGGTCTTGAGAGCCAAGTGTAACGTTAATTTGGCCGATTTTGGCGATGGATTGGCCAAACCACGTGTTGCACTCCGTGGGTCCAGGCATTACATAGCGGGCTCGCGGGCGAGGCGTGTGATTATACATTTCAGGTAATGAGTTGCTCTTTTCATTTTACTACTTTTTAGGCCAATTTTAATATGTTTTGGATTTTTTTGGTAAGTTCTTGAAATCATCGTAGTTTGAATTAGTGAAGAAATAAGAATAACATTATATGATTATAATGACTAACCATATTCTACACGGTTTTGTGATGATTATAAGAGAGTCACCATGCGCAGTGGTCACAACTTTGCAGGCTTAGGCGATTCCGGATTTGCGTTTTGCTTTTTTATCTTGACCTTACTTTTTGTTTGGGATTCATGTGTGAGTATACTGTCACAGTGAAAAGTAAATTAAAAAAAGTAATGATTTTACACAGAAAAATTGAAGTCAATATCTAACAAATTTAAAATTTGGATTAATTTGATTTTTAGCTTTATTTGAGATCCATCGTACTCCATGGGAGCTCAGAGTTCCTCCTAAAACTTATATTTTCTTTTTAATTATTATTATTATTATTATTATTTATTTGTTTGTTTATTTATTTTTGTTTGGGGTGGGAAAAAGGTGTTGGGGATTTTACTCTCCCGCCTACTACTATATCGCCTTCGGAAGCCAATCAATAATCCACAAGATAAAAGTACTTACAATCAAGAAGAAGAACAGAGATTTCGTGGTTGATTGACCAACTTCGACCTACATCCACGGGGCAACAATACAAGAAATTCACTATGTATCAGGGAGAACTACAAGAGGGACCACTCAACTCTCGTCTCTCAATATCTCAACCTCACATACATAATCAACTCTTATATTCTCTCAAAAACCCACTCCTTACATTCTTTTGAACGGACAAAGACTGCGAAACCCTCTCCCAATGTTGTAATCTTTTGCACAGACAAAGATTATGAAACCCTCGCCTCTCGCGCAATATTCTTGAATCAGGCTACGCCCTCTGCTAACCCTAGATTACAAGAATATTGGCTCTCTCCTCTCCTTGGTTTATTTTCTCCAATAATAGAAGAATATATAGGAAAACCAAAACTCTATCTCTAGCCTAACTTCCTAATTAGAATAGGATTCAAACTCCTAATCATGATGAGACCCAATCTCCTAATCATGATAGACCTCTAACCCTATCTAATTCTCATGAAGTTATACAAAGAATCAAAGACACAATTCCAACTAAAGGATGGGGGCATCACACAGAGCCTATCTATACCACTAAATGGTTGTTACATAGCAAATCATCGCATTTCCAACACCAAAAATGTGATGACGTAGATGTCTTTAGTTACAAAAGATGGTTCATTTTGAAAATTTAAACTTTCTTTGTGCATTTTTTTAGTTTTTAAGACCAAATTAAAGAGAGGGTTTCTATGATTTCATTAAATTAACCATGTTTTTAAATATTCTGAAATAACTTACCTATAAAAATGTGATAACTTAAAGAAAATAAAAGCTAAAAGACATTATTTTAATGGGAATTACCAAAGACCTGCATGTATATCCTATATTTCATAGGAAATCACTATTATTATTAAACTAAAACTACCTTGGTTATTTTCGTACAAGATCCTTTTGAAATCTTTAACGGCAAGAATGATGTCATAGTCACGTTTTGCTATTTTTCCATATTCAATATTATCCTTTGTAAAATGATGAGAATTTATAGAAAACCAAATTTAAAATAAGACTTTTTGTAATTTTATTTACTTTCTTTTCATAATTAATGAAGTTAATCAAAGGACCTTTTATATAAAAAACATTAAATATTAAGGGAAACCTAGACAGTTGGAAAAAAAAAAGAAACCAAAGGGAAATTCATAATAATAATAAAAAGATATTCTTGAAATTGATGGGGTATCTTTTGGATGTAAGCAATAATATGAAAAGGAATGTTTTGGCTTTTAAAACCTTTTTAATTATTTTTTCTAAAGTGGAATAGTCATTGAAAATCTTAGATTAAGATAGGATGGTGTTTTTTTTTTTTTCTTTGGATTCATCTGTAAACTCAAGAGTAGGTGATATAGTCAAAGTATTTGGTAAATTAAGCTCAAGTGAGTCAAAAACGGCACTAAGTTTATATATATAGGATTGCATAAAGAGTTTATAGAATATGGGATTTATTTGTCTGGACTTGGCAGTGCTTTTAAACATAAATCACTCTCTAAGTGACTAAATATCTTTGAAATAAATACATTGAGTTCAACAGAAAATGGCTGAATTGAGTGTAAATTTGTAACTAGTGGAATAAGCAACAACTTATGACAAAAAGACAGAAAGTAAAAATGTTAAAGAATTTTCTCTATGAAAGAATTTCAGTATTTGATACGTTTCAAAATTAAAAAAAAAATAATAATAAATCAGTTTTGATAAGTATAAAATTGTATATAGCTTTGGTACCAGCTGTCTCATACCTCAACCAAGTTGAGATATCAATTATTATTGGCGATTGATTCTCTTTGAATATTTAGCTACTACTTTTCCAAGTCCCTACTAACCTACAAAAATGTAATATATTACACTCAGGACAATATACATAAATTTTTATTGTCTGTCATCACTAAGAATGCTCTTTTATATTTTTGATGAAAAAAATATCGAGTTTAATTAGACACATGTCATTATGGAAAAAATCATCTAGAGGAATACATTATTAAATTTTTCTTATTTTAACCCTAAATTGTTTTTTAGCTTTTGTTTGAACGCCTTAGGTATCATGTTAACATCAAAAATTACGACATGGTTTTGTAAAATTTTCCAGCAAATATTATTTGTCGTTAGTAGAGGGGAAGTTGTGATAGCGAATAATTCAAGATTGCCTATCACACACATCGGAAAGACTGTGTTTACGCCGCGCTACAACCCGAATCGGATACAACTACAAGATGTATACTATGTACCGGGTATGAAAAAGAACCTCCTATTTATTTCCCAATTAACAGCTTCCGAAAATTATGTAGTCTTTGGGCCACAAGATGTAAAAGTCTAATAAAACTTGAAGCCACCAGGAGAACCTATCATGGAGGGACGGAAGGTAGAATCTGTCTATGTGATGTTGGCGGAATCGACATATATAGATAAAGCCAGAAAGAATGAGACGGTTGATTTGTGGCATGCTCGGCTTGGCCATGTGAGCTATCACAAGCTCAAGATCATGATGGAGAAGTCAATGTTGAAGGGTTTTCCACACTTGGAGATTCGAGGAGGGACCACATGCGGAGGTTGTCAGTACGATAAGGCGCATCAATTACTGTACCAGGAGTCACAGTTTAGAGCCAAAGAACCTTTGGAGCTTGTACACTCTGATGTATTCGGTCAAGTGAAGCAAGAATCAATTGGTGGGATGCAGTATATGATCACTTTCATCGACGATTACTCGAGGTATGTCTTGGTTTATTTTATGAAGAAAAAGTCTGAAGCACTCTCCAAATTCAAGCAATACCAAGAAGAAGTCGAAGGAGAACTCGGCAAGAAGATTCGTTGCCTACGCACAGACAACGGGGGAGAGTACACATCAAATGAGTTTTATGACTACCTAAAGTAGCACAAGATTCGGCGACAACTAATGTGCCCAAATACTTCGCAGCAGAATGGCGTAGCAGAAAGGAAGAATCGTCATCTCGCCAAAATTTGCAGAAGCATGCTTCATGCCAAGAACATGCCAGGATGTTTTTGGGCGGAATGTATGAAAACCGCCACGCATCGGATCAATCGGCTACCACAACCAAAATTAGAGTTCATGTCACCATTTCAGAAGCTATGGAATACCATGCCAACTGTAAGCCATTTTAGAGTTTTCGGTTGCGTGTGTTATGTCTTTGTGCCTGATCACCTTCACAGCAAGTTCGACAAGAAGGCCGTGAGATGCATTTTTATGGGGTATGACAACAAAAGAAAAAGATAGAGATGTTGCTATCCCACAATAGGACGATGCTACACATCAAGAAATGTAGTGCTCGATGAAGCCTCGTCTTGGTGGACTCCATAAGAAGTGCTCCCAGACTCCAATAATCTAGAGGATCGGTTACAGAAGAAACTGGGGGAGCCAAGTCAAGAAGAAGAACTGCAGCAATTAAAGAAGATTGAATCAAGTTCTCCTACATCTCCAAAGGAGAAGAATCTATGAAAGACTGATGTTCATCAGATAACATCAGAAGAGGAGCGCCTGAGTCAGATAGAAGATATCGGTGACGAACAAACAGGACAGGTTCGAAGATCGACCAGACTTAGGAAGCCAAATCCCAAGTACGCTAATGTTGCTGTAATAGAAGACGTGAAGGAGCCATTCGATAATGATGAATGGAGACAAGTTGTGAAAGAAGAAATCCAAGCATTCAAGAAGAATTTAGAATTTTGCTTGGACTCATGGATAGAGAAGTCGCTGCTGAGGGGGAGTGTTAAAGTCAGCAGTAGCCACCATGTCAACAGTAACCACTTAACCTACTACAGTACTTACCAACCACAAGACCACCAACCGTTACTGTAGTAACACTGTAGCAACCTAATTTCTACAGTGCACACCTACCATAATATCACCTATAAATAGCCCACCATAGCCTTGGATATCACCCCGATGAGAGAGAGAGAGAGAGAGAGAGAGAGAGAGAGAGAGAGAGAGAGAGAGAAAGAGAGGAGAAAGAAAAATAAATAGTGAGTGGTCAGAAAAGAGTGTAATAGTATAGTAGTTTGTAGTAGAGAGTATTTGTATTTGAGAGCATTGAGTATTGTACTACTAGAGAAATAATAATAAAATATGTCTCATTGTCCACCACCCCTCACAACTCAACAAGTGATATCGGAGGTACTCTCATAATTCAATAACGTCCATGTTCTCCGCTTCGTACACTACTCGTCGACTTGGGCGGAAGCTCACCATGCTCATCGCCGATGCCTTCTTCCTCCTCGGAGTCATCTTCAATGGCGCTACTCAGGATCTTGCCATGCTCATTGTTGGTCGAATCCTACTTGGTTGTGGTGTTGGATTTGCTAATCATGTATTATTATTTTTTTCAAATTAATGTCTAAGAACTTAATTTGTTGGAAGTGGCCACTAATTAGGAAATGACGTTATAGAAGGCTCCCTGTGGAATACTGTGTAAAACGAATAAGAACATATCACCAGACTTATCTTTTGATATACATATTACTAATGTCTATCAATGCAATCGTTATTGTCTTTGACTATAACTTTGACTACATTGATAGTGATGCAAGAAAATTACACTTATGTCCCTCTCTTCAGTGCTTATACGATATTCTATTGAGGACACTCTAAATGATGTTTTTCCCCACTATAATTAGATGAAATTGGAACCCTAGGAGTTAGTTGCTTGTTTTGGACTTATACCCAACTGAGGGTACAGTATTAGACTTGATATGATTGGGTAGTTGGTAGTGGTAGGTACATGGGTATCATTTTGAGTGGGAGTATCGTATGAAAATGAAGTGATTTCCTTTTTGTCACCACATGTACATATGTATGGTGGTTATGTAAAGCAACTTTAGAGGATACTATTTGCATACACACACATCTTGCCTTCTACCTTTATCTAGTATGCTTTTCAATTAGTTGGACTTGGATAATATTTGTTCTTGGCGAATTCACCACGGCCTACTATTTCTAAGATATGTAGTATGCGTTTCACTTGTCCAATTTGAAAAGATCGACCCAAATGTGAAATATGAAAAATTATAAAAATATTAGTCGAGACATTCGTATGATGTATGTGGTTAAATTACACTTAAATTATTCAAGATTTAGTTTAAGATAGTTGGAAGTGCAACAGCTCACATATATGCTACGGATTTTCATTTTCAAACCCAAATTCTAAATTTTGGATAAGTAGCTTAGTTCAACTCTAAATTACTTAAAGATTACGAACCTCGAGAAAACTTAATTTGAGAAAGTGTTTGTTTTCTACTGAATCTCTCTGTCTGTTAACAAGATCTAATATATTAATGCTGTGGCTTAATTATAGGCTGTTCCCTTGTTCCTCTCTGAGATTGCACCCCAGAATCCGAGGAGGACTCAACATCTTGTTTCAGCTCAATGTCACAATTGGCATCCTGTTCGCCAACCTCATCAACTATGGAACTGTTAGGTATGATATATATATATATATATATATATATATATATATATATATATATATATATATATATATATATATATATATAGTAAGGCTCCTATGAACTTAAGTTCATAATGAATAGTAATCTTGTACTTACATCTCATCTTGCTTTGGGATCCGTGAAAGATATAAAGCCCACTTTGAGATTTGTGCATCACAAATCTCAAGGCAAGATAGTGGATAAAAAGTTGGTCTCATGTCATTATGAACTTAAGTTCATAAGGCTACTATCTATATATATATATATATATATATATATATATATATATATATATATATATATATATATATATATATATATATATATATATATATATATATATATATATATATATATATATATATATATATATATATATATATATATATATATATATAGTAAGGCTCCTATGAACTTAAGTTCACAATGAATAGTGATGCACCAACTTTTTATCCACTCATCTTGTCTTGAGATTTGTGATGCACAAATCTCAAAATGAACTTTATATATTTCACGGATCCCAAAGCAAGATGAGTGGTTAGAAAAGTTGGTGCACCACTATTCATTATGAACTTAAGTTCATAGAGCCTTGCTATATATATATATATATATATATATATATATATATATATATATATATATATATATATATATATATATATATATATATATATATATATATATATATATATATATATATATATATATATATATATATATATATATATATATATATATAGTAAGGCTCCTATGAACTTAAGTTCACAATGAATAGTGATGCACCAACTTTTTATCCACTCATCTTGTCTTGAGATTTGTGATGCACAAATCTCAAAATGAAACTTTATATATTTCACGGATCCCAAAGCAAGATGAGTGGTTAGAAAAGTTGGTGCACCACTATTCATTATGAACTTAAGTTCATAGGACTCTCTCTCTCTCTATATATATATATATATATATATATATATATATATATATATATATATATATATAGTAAGGCTCCTATGAACTTAAGTTCATAATGAATAGTGGTGTACCAACTTTTCTAACCACTCATCTTGCTTTGGGATCCGTGAAAGATATAAAGACCACTTTGAGATTTGTGCATCACAAATCTCAAGGCAAGATGAGTGGATAAAAAGTTGGTGCACCACTATTCATTATGAACTTAAGTTCATAAGGCTTCTCTCTCTCTCTCTATATATATATATATATATATATATATATATATATAGTAAGGCTCCTATGAACTTAAGTTCATAATGAATAGTGATGCACCAACTTTTTATCCACTCATCTTGCCTTGAGATTTGTGATGCACAAATCTCAAAGTGGCCTTTATATCTTTCACGGATCCCAAAGCAAGATGAGTGGTTAGAAAAGTTGGTGCACCACTATTCATTATGAACTTAAGTTCATAGAGCCTTGCTATATATATATATATATATATATAACTATTATCATAATTAATTATGTATTTAATTCTAATCATAATAATATTTTTATGTTCTTAATTCAGGCTTCTATTATCATAATTAATTATGTATTTAATTCTAATCATAATAATATTTTTATGTTCTTAATTCAGGCTTCACCCATGGGGATGGAGGCTTTCTCTTGCCCTTGCCGGAATCCCAGCAATCCTTCTCACCATCGGATCGTTGCTAGTTACCGACACTCCCAACAGCCTCATCGAGCGTGGCCACCTTGATGAAGGAAAAGCTGTGCTCTAGAAAATCTGAGGAACCAACAACGTCGATGCTGAGTTTAACGAAATCGTCGAGGCCAGTAAGATCGCTCAGCAGGTCAAGCACCCGTTCCGCAACCTCCTCAAGCGTCGCAACCGTCCCCAACTCGTCATTGCCGTTATGCTACAGGTATCGTTCACATCCCTCTCATCCCTGGCTGCGGAGAAATCCTACAAATTTATTATTGTTTCACATAACAGATTGCAAGATACAATTACATATTAAGATTGCTTGATAGACACGTACTATTGCTGAATGATTAGTCGTGTTTCAGATATTCCAGCAATTCACCGGTATCAATGCCATCATGTTCTATGCGCCGGTACTCTTCAACACGCTAGGGTTCAAGAGCGACGCGTCCTTATATTCAGCTGTCATCACCGGAGCAGTCAACGTACTCTCAACCATTGTATCAATCTATTCAGTCGACAAGGTAGGACGCCATGTCCTCCTCCGAGAAGCCGGAGTCCAGATGTTCCTTTCTCAGGTCGTCATAGCGATCATCCTCGGGATAAAAGTCACCGACCATTCAAGCAATCTCAGCAAAGGGTACGCGATTCTCATAGTGGTGATGATCTGCACCTTCGTTTCGTCCTTCGCGTGGTCATGGGGCCCGCTCGGATGGCTCATCCCCAGCGAGACGTTTCCATTGGAGACGCGCTCGGCCGGGCAGAGTGTGACTGTTTGCGTCAACTTGCTCTTCACCTTCGTCATCGCTCAGGCTTTTCTGTCGATGCTTTGTCACCTTAAGTTTGCGATTTTTGTGTTCTTCTCGGCTTGGTTCTGGTGATGTCGCTGTTTGTGCTGTTTCTGTTGCGGAGGCGAAGAATGTGCCGATTGAGGAGATGACTGAGAGGGTATGGAAGCAGCATTGGTTCTGGAAGAGGTACATGGATGAAGAGGATGATACTGACGTAATCAAGCATGCCAATGGTTCTAAACCGGTGCAGCCATAATTTATGCTTTTGATTCTATACTAGAGCTAGTTCTGATCTCACGCATTTGATCAAATTAAGCTTGTGTTGAAAAGTGAATCGTATATGAATATATAATATAAAGTTCCATGTCTATAGCAAAATTGCAGTGTAGGTGGGGTCTTTTTATTAGAAATTATACCCTCAAACAGGAAGATGATGTTCCGTCTCTATTTGCTTTTCAATCATCATAACACATTGAAACATTTGTGTATCAAGACGCATCGATTCAGATTACATCAAAGCTGTAAAGGCTGCGGTGACATGGTTGAGGGTTATAATTTTATACTCTTAAAATATTTGTCGGAAATTTATTAATAAACCTAAACATATGTGTACATTTTATGACAAGGTCAAGTCACATGAATCTCGATGCAGGCCGTTGATCCACTGAACTACCTAGGAAAAGATACTTAAATTATGGCTTATTTTAGCAACATAACTTAGAAGGCAACAGCTCTTATAACGTGCACATTGCTTCACTCTTCCAACTACTTAAACCCAACTACGACTATTGCCCAAAAACTAAAACCAATTCAACTTCCAATGGCTCCTCCTCCTCCTCCTCCACCAACTACAATAGAAGCACTCGAATCCTCCATCCAAAATCTTGTTAGCAACTGGGAGCGTAAAGCGATTCTTGGTACTGTATTCATGCTTCCTAGGACCACAATATGTCGATAGTTACCAGAATGCAACTTCAACCAGATTTTCATGGAGAATTCGCTTGGCCGAACTTATTGACTCCTTGCCCTATTGAGACGGGCAATGCGGGTGGAGTCATTACCCACAACAATTACATCGTCAACATAAATTAGAGCCGCCAAAAAGGAATTACCATGAGAAAAGGTAAATAGTGAATGATCAGCATCAGATTGCCGGAAGCCAATAGCAAGCAAAGAAGAAGTAAATTTGTGATACCAGTTGTGGGAGGCTTGGCGAAGACGATATAAGGACTTTAGGAGGCGACAAACACGATACTCCCCCTCTTTGGTAAATCCTTGCGGAATTTTCATATATACCTCCTCCGCCAAACCACCATGGAGGACTGCATTGTTCACATCAAGTTGATGAATTTCCCAATTACGAACAGAAGCTATGGCCAAGAGACAACGAACTGTTACTAATTTTGCAACCGGAGCAAATGTCTCATGAAAATCGATGCCTTCAACTTGCGTATAACCCTTAGCAACCAACCGCGCTTTGAATCGTTCGACACTGCCATCGGGATTATATTTGACTTTATCAACCCATTTCGAGTCAATCGCCGCTTCCGGTGGTAAGTTGGCCAAAACCAAGTATTACCGGCCTCAAGTGCAGAAATTTCCTTGGCCATGGCATCTCTCCATTGACGATGTTTCACAGCTTGAAAGAATGATTTTGACTCATCTATGATAGAGATGGCCGCTAGAAAGGCAACATGAGCAGGGGAAAGCTGTGAATAAGAAAGAGTCTTAGAGAGAGGATGTACCGTCGAATTCACCGAAGGAGAAGTCGAATGCGGAAGTGAACTTGTTGGAGTGAGGGAGGGGGGGCAAAGTGACATCAAATCCATGAAGATGTTGAGAAATTTGGCGGTGTCGCTGGGACCGTCGCAGTGGTGTAAGAGAAGGTTGATGGTTGTCATTCTTTTGGCGAGGCTCAGGTTTCGCTAATGTGTTCTCTGTTTCACCTGTCCCAATTGTTGACACCTCCCTAGCATCTGATTCGTGTCTAATAGGCCTAAGAGTGGTATCATCAGCAGGCCCAGTGTGTGCCTCATTGGCATGCTGATCTTGTGATATGTGCTTACTATGTAAAGGCTCAAACAAATCAAGATGTGGCGCTGGTGCATTATGAAGAGGCCTGGTGGTTGCGATTGGGTCATGGAATTCTCCTATTGTTCGGTCGCAAAAGGAAACACATCCTCAAAGAATCGAACATCTCGGGACACATAGGTTGTCCTTCTTTCAAGATCAAAGATTCTGTACCCTTTTTGACCATTAGGATACCCAACGAAAATGCTTGGTGAGAGCGTGGTCGAACTTATCACGGGGCCTATTGTGAACATGGCCATAGCAAAGACACCCAAAGCACAAGTGATCATAGCTGGGCACTTTGTTAAAAGAACCTCATAAAGTCTTGTTTCCCAACACGGTGAGTGGCATTCGATTGATCGGTATGTTCTTTGTGAGAACACATTCTCCCCAAAATTGTATTGGAAGATGAGCTTGAAATCTTAATGCTCGTGCAACTTCTAACAAGTGTCGATGTTTGCACTCGACTACTCCATTTTGTTGAGGAGTATCGGTGCAACTTGGTATCGTTCCATGCCATGTGCATTATAATGACTCACGAGATCATGGTGGTTAAACTCAAGGCCATTATCTGTTCTCAATACTTTCACTTTGGAGTTGAATATGCGTACTTGCTTGAAAGAAATATAATAAATAATCAGCGTCTCGACTTAAACTTCATGAGAAATACCCAAGTCACTCTACTGTAGTCATCAACTAGGGTCAAAAAATAGTGTGCACCAGATAAGGACTTGGTCATATACGGCCCCCATATATCGTAGTGAATTAAATAAAAAACATGCAAAGATTTATTCATATGAATAGGAAAAGGCAATCTTGTTTGTTTTGCCTTACAACAGGCATCACACAAAATGTTATTCCCATCCACTGAAAAGGATAAATTTGGAACAAAGGAAAGACGGTTCATTGGAAGGTGCCCCAATCGTCGATGCCACAAGCCAGAGCTCTTCGAATGATTTGCCACCAATGCTTTGCCCTCTCCCCTACGTTCAAAGTAATACAAACCATTCTGCATCCTACCCACTCCAATCTGCGTCATCGACTGTAAGTCCTGTATAACACAAAGATCCGACCAAAAAATCAGTACACAATTCAAATCACGGGTCAACTTGGTAACTGATAACAAGTTAAAGCAAAAATCCGGCACGCCGAGAATATTTTCAAGAATTAGCCGCTTGCTCAAGCTTACTTGACCCAAGGCATGAACATTAATAGTGGCACCATTGGGTATTTGAACTGGTGGTATCTTAGGATCAAGAATAAGATTAGACAATTTATCAATTTCGTAAGAGATATGATCAGTCGCTCCAGTGTCAATAACCCATGACTTATTTTCCTTACTGGAGAAATTGTTCACCATACTTGCAGAAGGAGCAGTGGCTATTTCGATCCCACTAAGGAGCGCTATCAGCTGCTGGTGTTGTTTCCCCGTGAGCCTAGGGATCGGTGAACTTGAGGAAACTCCATCGATAGCGCTCGCAAATGTCTGGTTCATGAGTGTGGAGGAACCAGTGCCGCTGCCTATGATTTTGGAGTCACTGCGGTTCTTCTCGACAGCTGAACCAGTGGGTCATTTCCTCCAGTGAGAGGGATAACCATTGAGTTCAAAGCATTCTTCACGGCTGTGACCCAACTTGTTGTAGTGAGTGCAACGAACCCGCTCCCCATGTCGGCCTGAATCGGCTTGTTGTCCATTGTTGCTGCGTCGACCCGTGCCTCCATTCCCTTTCACGAGTAGGGTTGCTGCTTCCATCGCAGGCACGCGCGCTGCAGTGACAAACTTTTTCTTCTCTTCCTGTGCTGTGATTGCATAGGCTCGGCCCAAGCTTGGTAATGGGTCAACACTGAGCACTTAGGACTGCACCGTAGCAAAAGTGTCATCCAATCCCATGAGAAAGTCATAAACTTTCTACTCCTCTCGCATTGACTGCATTTTCTTTGCCGCTCCACAGGTACAACCACACGAACAAGTAGGCACGGGGTGAAGAACTTGCAGTTCACCCCACACCGCTTTCAATCTTCCATAGTATGATGAGATAGGTGCCTTCTCGTGCTGCAATAATGCAATCGCACGCTTCAACTCATAGACCCTCGGAGCCAAACCTTGCGTGAATCGTTCTTCCAAATCAGCCCACACTTCATTGGCTGTATCGGCATAAGCCACACCACTTTGCAATTCTTTGTCAAGTGAGTTCGTGAGCCATGACAACACAACAACGTTGCATTGCACCCATGGTTGGAAGTCCGGGAAATCGATGTCCGGCCTACTGATAGTTCCATCCACGAATCCTGACTTGTTCTTTGAAGCGAAAGCATTCCATATGTTCTTTCGCCAAGTGAAGTAATTTTCACCATTCTCACTGAGGGGATGGGTGACAAAGATTAACCCTGGATGATCTGAATGATGCAAATAGTATGACGAGTTGGTATCGATTGCCTTGCTTTGTGAGATGCTAGCAACAGACACCAATCCCCCATTATCCTGATTCGCATTTTCTCCTGCCATGTCTATAATTGTTTAGCTAGGTTATTGTAACCTTGCTCTGATACCATAAAGAGACTGAGAATTCTCTTGGATGATTTTGTATTAGGCAATATCGTCATATATATACATGTTCCGTCAATCTATCTCCTAGGAAAGGCAAATCAAATCCCTATAATTGAGTACATTCTAAATATAGATAATTGACATGGAAACAAATAAACTAGAATATGGAAGGAAATAAACAGTAATTCCTCCAATATGCCCATCCATCTCGCAACAATGATTCTCATCCTCCTCAATATCATTCTCACTGTGCTTAACATCTCCTCTACATTACTCTCCTGCACCGACTCAAGCAACAAAAGAGAGCAAAGCAAGATGTACCACTGGGCGGGAATCGCCATACTTGGTGTTTTATTTGCAAAAGTAATATCACTTGCTATAGCTCTTGGAACCTCGTTCTTTGCCAGCCCAGGCCACATTACCGATGGGATAGTGATGGTTGGGGCTCTGGTGTTGGAAGTGGTGGCGGAGGGAAAAGGTGCGGGGTTGCTCGTGGTGGTGAGCCTGTGGCGAGTTGTGAGGGTGGTGGAGACTGCGTTCGAGCTTAGTAATGAAGCTATTGAGGCTCAGATTGATGGGATTGTACTCAAGTTTGACGTGTTGCAGGCGGAGAACCAGCGGCTAGAGGAGATTGTTGTTGAGAAGGATAGGAGGATCAAACTATTAGAAGAGGAATGCTTAGTGTAAAACTGTGTCGAGCTTCATAGCCTTCTAAATTAGGTCGTCAAATTTTTTCCATGGTCATTCTGATGTAATGAGTAGTACTATAGTGAATACTATGTACTCAAGTAGTTATTGTTGGTAAATACTATGTATGTATTCTGGGTAGTAATCTCGGATTTGGATCCTCTCCCACTTCAAAGTCTAAAGGCAGTGTTATTTAAACAAGTGTGATTTATTCTTAATATAATTAACCATCATACCACCTATAAATTGCATCATTTCTACTTTTCACTCAAAGCAAGTCATAATTTTCCACAGAAAGATAAATTGTTATAACAGAAGTAACTCTCCGTTGGCCGCGAATATTTTTTGACGCCTGTTGGCACAAGTAAGGGACTTGATTCTCTGATTTTCTTGTCCTTTCACTTTCCTCCCAAACCAACAAAACAGAAGGTGATTTTCCTTCGTATTCTCTACTTGCTTCCCATTTTCTCGCCCTTTCACTTTCCTCCCAATCTCCCAAACAACCACGGGACAGTGACCTCCCTACTTGTGTATATTGACTAAGCCACAGCAAACAAAAATCACATATTAATCGCATCTTGACATCTGAACAATTTTGTTGTAACTCGTCAAAACAAAAGACTGACTACGGTCAAAGTCAAAGCTTGCTTCCTCTTACTCATAAAATTTTTGACCATCTCAAATCCCGTCTCAATCAAAACAATCTCTTATAACAATCCAAGATCACCCACGGAAGCACACAAATCTGTACACTGAACATGAGCAAAATAACTGCTTGTCTTCTCTTCTTCCTACTTGTCCTTGCTCAAGCCTTTGCAAGGGACACAATAACTCCATCGGAATCCCTAAATGACGGCGATCTACTTGTGTCTTCCGGCGAAACCTTCGCCTTAGGCTTCTTCAGCACGACGCCTGTGAACAAATACGTTGGCATATGGTACAACAATATCTCTGTCAAAACTATAGTCTGGGTCGCCAATCGCCAGACTCCGATCACAGTCTCAAATGTGAGCTTAGTCATCACAAGCAACGGAACTCTTGCTGTCACCACTTCAAACTCGACAATACTCTGGTCGGTAGGCTCGTCATCATCGTCCGTCGTGACTAATCCCGTCGCGAAACTACTCGACACGGGAAATTTTGTAGTTACAAGTAATTCTTCGGAAGAATCCTTCGCATGGCAAAGCTTCGACTATCCAACGGACACAATGCTTCCAGGCATGAAGCTCGGGTACGACCTCCGTACGGGTCTGAACCGCAACCTGACAGCGTGGAAATCTGAAACTGACCCGTCTCCTGGCGACGACTGCGTTGCCATGAACCTCCACGGTGATCCGGAGCTCACTGTCTTTTTCGGCTATGTCAAGCGGTGGCGGTCTGGTCCCTGGACCGGCGACGATTTCAACGGGATACCAGAAATGAGCACCTACACAAAAACTGGATTCTCATTCAAATTTGTCGACAACAGTAACGAGATTTACTACACTTACAACATGTCGAATAAGTCCATACTCACTAGGCTGATGGCTAATAACACAGGCAGAGTTCAGCGCTGGGTCTGGACCGGGCAAACTTGGAGTATATTCTGGTCCATGCCAAATGACGCTTGTGAGTATGGCAAATGTGGAGCCTATAGCACTTGTGACCCTAACACGAGCCCAATTTGCGCGTGCCTTGACGGGTTTGAGCCCAAATCAAGCGCGAACTGGAATCTCGGAGATTGGTCTGGTGGGTGCGTGAGGAAACATAGATTGGATTGTGTGAATGGGACAGATGGGTTTTTGGTTTTGAAGAAGGTGATGTTGCCTGATACATCAAATTCGACAGTGGATAGGAGTTTGAGTCTGGATCAGTGTCGTACAAGTTGTTTGAGGAATTGCTCGTGCACGGGGTATTCGAATGCGGATGTGAGAAATGGAGGGAGTGGGTGCATTATTTGGAGTACTGAAATTATGGATCTTAGGTTGTTTAGGTTGTATGAATACGGTGGTGGGCAGGATTTCTTTGTTCGCCTGGCTGCTCAAGATATAGGTATAGTTTCTATTACACTAGAAATTTTACTTTGCAGCTGAGCTTAATTTGTCCATAGATTTATTGTTAGCTAGCATGTTACTATAGTTAGAGTTTTGTATAACCTACCTAATGTAACTGAAATCCTACACATAAACAACCTTCTTGAGAATGATTTGCATCAGATAACAAACTCTGACCTCATAAAGATTGATATGAACCAACATTGAATTGGTTTGCTAAATGTTTCCAATGAGAATCTTTGAATAGTAATTGCAAATTTAACAAAATTAATTTCAAAATAAAAAAATCCTCTGTTTCATAGAAAGTAACTAATTTTGGCTGTAAATGCTTACAGAAAGTAATTCTCACGGAAGTAGAACAAGGGTCGCCATTATAACAGTGTGCACTGTGGTGGGTTTCCTACTTTTGCTTCTTACCGGTTACTGCATATTGAAGAGGAAGAAAAGAAGAGTGACAACAGGTTCAATGATATAGCTTTTCAATCTGAATACTACGTCGATACTTATCATTTACCTTGGCTAAAATGTTACTGTTTTTTTATAGTTCCAGTTTACTACTCTAAAACTGATCACAATATCGGAGAAGGTAATGGAGGAATGAAGGATGTAGAGCTTCCTCTGATCGACTTTGGTACTCTGATGACCGCAACAAACAACTTTTCAACAGAAAACTTACTTGGGGAGGGTGGATTTGGTCCCGTTTACAAGGTACATAATATTATTTTGTTCCATGAAAGTATGAAAAAGTATGAAACACCTCATATATATATATATATATATATATATATATATATATATATATATATATATATATATATATATATATATATATATATATATATATATATATATATATATATATATATCAGTAATTTGATAGCATATAATGTAGTTTTGAAGCCGCTACCTTAGATTGAATCTAAGGTGCCACCTCTCTACACTTTTCCCTATATATATATATATATATATATATATATATATATATATATATATATAAATCTCCTATAAATTTAAGTTTATAAGGAATAGTATACACCAACTTTTTTATCCATTGATGTTGCCTTTAGATTTGTACCATCAAGAGATGCACAAATCTCAAAATGGGCTTCATATCTTTCATGGATCTCAAGGCAACATCAATGGATAGAAAAGTTGGTGTATGACTATTCCCTATAAACTTAAGTTTATAGGAGATTTACTATATATATATATATATATATATATATATATATATATATATATATATATATATATATATATATATATATATATATATATGAAAAATCAGTTTACTAATAAAGAAGAATATTGAGAGCATGATTGAGAGCATGATAAGTACAATTGTACGGTTAATTGCCAGGGTAAAATAGGAGTGGGACAAGAAATTGCTGTGAAAAGGCTGTCCAAAGATTCAGTACAGGGCATCGATGAGTTTAAGAATGAGGTTATGCTGATTGCCAAGCTCCAACACAGGAACCTTGTTCGGCTTCAGGGATATTGCATTCAAGGGGAAGAAATAATGTTGATATATGAGTATATGGCTAATGGAAGTCTGGATGCTTTCTTATTTGGTACGTTTTTGCTTTATGTATATTTAACCAGTAATTTGAATTATTTGGTGAACATTGTAAGTTCTATTTGGACATAAAAATAGCATATATACAAGATACTACACAAGAGACCATTTGCTAAAAATACAAATCGCTGATCAGTAACATGATACTAATAATACTCTTTAACATCTTTACTCAAACTCAAGGTAGGCACCACCAAGAGTAGTTTGTACAAAATGAATCAACCAACAGTTTTTATGCAAAGGTTTGTTGTAATGATGAACTTTAGAAAATTTCAAAATTAACTAAATGTAAGTTACTGACATGTTAGGATTGTACCAGACAAAAGCAGAGGAACATTGCTGGATTGGAAAACACGCTTTCATATTATGGCAGGAGTTGCTCGAGGCCTTCTTTATCTGCATCAAGATTCAAGACTTAGAGTTATCCACAGAGATCTCAAAGTAAGCAACATTCTTCTTGATAAAGACATGAATCCTAAAATTTCAGACTTTGGAATGGCAAGGATTTCTGCAGGTGATGAGATAATCACTAAAACAAGAAGAGTAGTTGGTACATAGTAAGTATCAAAACAGTAGATAATCAATTTGTTTATTTCAGTTGCCAAATTTTTAATGTGAAATTGTTATTCAGTGGATACATGTCGCCTGAGTATGCGATGGATGGAATTTTCTCCGTGAAATCTGACGTATATAGTTACGGGGTTTTGGTACTTGAATTAATAAGCGGGCAAAAGAATAGGGGAGTTTTCCTCTCTCAGCCTCATCTTTACCTCCTAGGAAATGTAAGTATGAAAATTTGCTCTGTGCATGCTCTTCAAATATTTGATCTTCAGTTCCAACAAAAAAAAGAAAAAAATAAGAGTCTATGTCTACATGCAGAACAGCAAGCTAATAATACAGAAATTGAGTTTGCACTGTATCCAAAACCTATTTTCTCTCCTATTCCCTTTCTTTCAAATTCTAAAATCTGTGCATTTTGAAGTGCACACGTCTATTTAAATGTCTATCCAAATGCAAATGTTTGGGCAATCTAGAGTGCAACTCTCTTATAAAATTAGCGGTCACATTAATAATGATAGATTGTTCGCGGGGAAAGTTGGTTTGTTATTCATTGCTTGTTTGAACTTGCTTACAGCTTCGTTGGCCTACAACAAAATTTCAAACAAAAGAAATGCCTTTATTTTAGGCGTACAATGAAAACGAAAATTACAACTTTCTTCCTTTTGTGAACAAACACGAGGATCTCTATTTTCCGGGATCCTCGCTTGCGTGGGTTCTTTGCCTGTGTCGGGGACTTTTTGTTCGTCCGTGGACTACCGCGCAATTCCGATCCTGGTATAAACCGGGTTGGAACTCTGAGGCGTAGAGGGCTCGTTTCACGAAGGAAGCGAAGCGCTGAGGATCACACTCCGCGAAGGAGAGGATCGCTGCGGGGATCACACTCACGAAGGAGAGGATCGCGGGCGGGTGAATCTACAAGGAGAAATCCGGCTATCCACGAGATTAAGGCGAAGCTTAACCTAGAGGGTATCGTAGTTCGACCAGTTTTCTTACCCGCGATTTGTGGATCGGCGTCGGCGGACTTGTACTCGCCGGTGCTCCGGAGCAGGCGTTGGCGGCTTCGTGGATCTCGTGAGAATTCTTGAAACTCCTCGAAAATCCGCCTCAAAGCCAAAGCCAAATCCTCAAATCCCAAAATCCAACCTTATCGACCAAAATCCCCTTGAAGTGAGGAGAACCCCTATTTATAGCATAGGGGGTGGCCGGCTTCGGCCATGGTGGCGAGCTACCTCGGCCACTTGGTAGGTGGCTCGACCATTATGGAAACGCTGGCACTTCAATGAAGTGCCTTTAAGTTAAGTAGAAGAAGCCGCCAACTTCCTTCTTTGCCGTTTAATCGTTTTCGACTCTTGGCTTTCTCCGGACTTAGATTCGTGCGTATTTGATTAGAGACTAATTCTTGGTTCGTTCGGTTCAACGGTCTCGAAATCCGATCGTCCATTCAAGTCGAGGTTTAAGCCGTGCTTGTGGCTGTGGGTTCGCCGTCGAGTTCGCGTCTTAACGATCCGACGTGCGCATCATTCGATGGGTTGTCATTCGCCGACTCCCGTCCGCGAGTTGGTTTGGGGATCTTGTAAGTATTTTTCAGCGCCTGAGATACCCCTCCAAAGCGTCTCGATCTCAATTCTTAATGAGTGCGGGATGCTTTGGACATGATGGTTCTCGGCCGATTGGTGAGGGTCCCAAAAGATAGCTTCAAGTCTTGATTCTTTCGGATCATCGGTTCTTTGTAGGATTCTGAT
The DNA here is from genome assembly GCA_012295165.1 of Asparagus setaceus. NCBI lineage: Eukaryota > Viridiplantae > Streptophyta > Magnoliopsida > Asparagales > Asparagaceae > Asparagus > Asparagus setaceus. The sequence continues at coordinate 29,829,904 of CM022710.1, forward strand.
AAGATCCGCGACTGTATTGTTACGGGTTTTGGTACTTGAATTAATAAGCGGGCAAAAGAATAGGGAGTTTTCCTCTCAGCCTCATCTTTACCTCCTAGGAAATGTAAGTATGAAAATTTGCTCTGTGCATGCTCTTCAAATATTTGATCTTCAGTTCCAACAAAAAAGAAAAAATAAGAGTCTATGTCTACATGCAGAACAGCAAGCTAATAATACAGAAATTGAGTTTGCACTGTATCCAAAACCTATTTTCTCTCCTATTCCCTTTCTTTCAAATTCTAAAATCTGTGCATTTTGAAGTGCACACGCCTATTTAAATGTCTATCCAAATGCAAATGTTTGGGCAATCTAGAGTGCAACTCTCTTATAAAATTAGCGGTCACATTAATAATGATAGATTGTTCATGGGAAAGTTGGTTTGTTATTCATTGCTTGTTTGAACTTGCTACGGCCGTTGGCCTACAACAAAATTTCAAACAAAAGAAATGCCTTTATTTTAGGCGCATAATGAAAACGAAAATTACAACTTTCTTCCTTTTGTGAACAAACACGAGGATCTCTATTTTCCCGATCCTCGCTATGCGGTTCTTTGCCCGTGTCGGGGACTTTTGTTCGTCCGTGGACTACCGCGCAATTCGATCCCGTATAAACCCGGTTCGAACTACAGACGAGGGGCTCGTTTCACGAAGGAAACGGTTACCGAGGGGATCACACTCACGGCGAGAGGATCGCCAGGGGATCACACTCACGGCGAGAGGATCGCCGAGCGGTGAGATCTACAAGGAGAAATCCGGCTATCCACGAGATTAAGGCGAAGCTTAACCTAGAGGGTATCTCAGAGTTCGACCCGAAGTTTTCTTACCCGCGATTTGTGGATCTCGACGTCGATCGGACTTGTACTGCCGGTGCTCGAACGGCGCTGCTGACGGCTCGTGGATCTCGTGGAGAATTCTTCGAAACTCCTCGAAAATCCGCCTCAAAGCCAAAGCCAAATCCTCAAATCCCAAAATCCAACCTTATCGACCAAAATCCCCTTGAAGTGAGGAGAACCCCCTATTTATAGCATAGGGGGTGGCCGGCTTCGGCCATGGTGGCCGAGCTACCTCGCCACTTGTCGAGGTGGTTCGGCCATTGTGGCCGAGCCACTTCGCCACTTGCCGAGGTAACTCGCCAAGTTGGTCGAGAGGCGCCGCCGCTTTTTCCGCCGTTTCGTCGTTTTCGACTCTTGGCTTTCTCGGACTTAGATTCCGTGCGTATTTGATTAGAGACTAATTCTTGGTTCGTTCGGTTCAACGGTCTCAACCGATCGTCCATTCAAGTCGTTTAAACCGCTTGTGACGCCGTGGGTTCGCCGTCGAGTTCGCGTCTTAACGATCCGACGCCTGCATCATTCGATGGTTGTCATTCGCCGACTCGCCACGAAGTTGGTTTCGGGATCTTGTAAGTATTTTTCAACGCCACAGATACCCCTCCAAAGCGTCTCGGTCTCAATTCTTAATGAGTCCGATGCTTTGACATGATGGTTCTTCACCGCCTACCGAGGGTCCCAAAAGATAGCTTCAAGTCTTCGATTCTTTCGGATCATCCAGCTTCTTTGTAGGATTCCCGATAAGATCACGGTCTGCATTTATTGTCCGACCGCTTGTTATCTTGATTCAAGCCGGTGGGTGAGTTTTGTTTGTAACTTCGTGTCGGTTGGTCGTTGTTTGACTAACCATCGACTTTGGACTTCTCCATATGTCGTGAACTCCTTTGTTGGCGACACATTGGTCGTGTCGAGTACATGGAATTTCATAACCCTTACTTGCTAATTCCTTCATCATCACGGTGTTGTTGGTTTAACTACAGCGGAGGATATGATTATCCGATGTCAACATGACTTTCACTCTTCATCGATTATCCCTCTCTTGGAGATTATGGTGGGAGGACATTAAGGGTTACCGAAGTTATCCTTAAGAATATGGATTTATTCTCCAGAACTCCTCGCTGAAACTTTGGAAATAGTTTATACCGTAATCCTAGTTGAGTAGGATTGGGCGACGCTGATCGGCGCCGATGCAATTCGCATGATCGAAGTTATCCCTAAGAATATTTTTGTGAAAATATTCTTCCTGAACTTCTCACAAATTAGGAAACAGTTTATACTGTAATCCTAGTTGGAGTAGGATTAGGCGACGCTGATCGGCGCCGATGCAATCCGCCGATCGAGTTATCCCTAAGAATATTTTTGTGAAAATATTCTTCCGAACTTCGATAAATTAGGAAACAGCTTATACTGTAATCCTAGTTGGAGTAGGATTAGGCGACGCTGATCGGCGCCGATGCAATCCGCCGATCGAGTTATCCCTAAGAATATTTTTGTGAAAATATTCTTCCGAACTTCGATAAATTAGGAAACAGTTTATACCGTAATCCTAGTTGGAGTAGGATTAGGCGACGCGTTGATCGGCGTCGATGCAATCCGCACGATCGAGTTATCCCTAAGAATATTTTTTGTGGAAATATTCTTCCGGGAACTTCTCGATAAATTAGGAAACAGCTTTATACCGTAATCCTAGTTGAGTAGGATTAGGCGACGCTGATCGGCGCCGATGCAATCCGCCGATCGAGTTATCCCTAAGAATATTTCTTGTGAGAATATTCTTCCGAACTTCTCGATAAATTAGGAAACAGCTTATACTGTAATCCTAGTTGGAGTAGGATTAGGCGACGCGTTGATGCGTCGATGCAATTCGCATGATCGAAGTTATCCCTAAGAATATTTCTTGTGAGAATATTCTTCCGAACTTCTCGATAAATTAGGAAACAGCTTATACTGTAATCCTAGTTGAGTAGGATTGGGCGACGCTGATCGGCGCCGATGCAATTCGCATGATCGAAGTTATCCCTAAGAATATTTTTGTGAAAATATTCTTCCTGAACTTCTACAAATTAGGAAACAGCTTTATACTGTAATCCTAGTTGGAGTAGGATTAGGCGTTGATTTCGTCGGTGCAATCCATACGATCGAGTTATCCCTAAGAATATTTTTGTGAAAATATTCTTAGAACTCTCGATAAATTAGGAAGCGGTTTATACTCGTAATCCTAGTTGGAGTAGGATTAGGCGGCGTTGATTTCGCGTCGGTGCAATCCATACGATCGAGTTATCCTAAGAATATTTTTGTGAAAATATTCTTAGAACTTCGATAAATTAGGAAACAGTTTATACTGTAATCCTAGTTGGAGTAGGATTAGGCGACGCTGATTTGCGCCGGTGCTATCGCGACGATCGAAGTTATCCCTAAGAATATTTTTGTGGAAATATTCTTCCGAACTTCTACTAATTAGGAAACAGCTTATACCGTAATCCTAGTTGAGTAGGATTAGGCGTAGCGTTGATTTGCGTCGGTGCAATCCGCACGATCGAAGTTATCCCTAAGAATATTTCTTGTGAGAATATTCTTCCGAACTTCTCGATAAATTAGGAAACAGCTATACCGTAATCCTAGTTGAGTAGGATTAGGCGACGCTGATTTGCGCCGGTGCCATCGCGACGATCGAAGTTATCCCTAAGAATATTTTTGTGAAAATATTCTTCCGAACTTCTACCTAATTAGGAAACAGCTTATACCGTAATCCTAGTTGGAGTAGGATTGGGCAACGCTGATCAAGGCCGATGCAATTCGTGAGGTGTTATCCTCAATAAACCTTCAGAGTCTTTCCCAATATAGCGGAAGAATTAGGAGCCAATTAACGGACTGATTTGGCGCTATCTTGACATCCAAACAAGATTCCAATTAGGACTCCTAATTAGGGACTGATTAGAGTCCTAATTGGAATTGATTTGGGCTCCAATTAGAATTCCTACTTCTTGCCAAATAGGAGTCCTTGTTCAAAGAGGATTGGGTGCATGTGGGGTTGTTATAAATACCCACAAGGCTTCTTTCTTGCTGACCTAGGTCGGCCCCCCCCTTTGCTCTCTTCCTCTTGTTTTCATCTCGTCTCGCGCCGTCTCATCTCCTTCAATCAACGATGTACGCACAAGAGTATTTTACGACGCTTTTTCCTTTTTTTTTTCTGCATGCAAGGAAGGGGACTCGAACGCGAGGAGGACATCACCCGGCCGTCGGTCTTTGAAGTGGCTCTGAAGCGGCGGCGATAAAGCGTCGGCTGGCCGGCGTTAGACGCGTCACGAAGCGCTGGCCTTCGGTCGTGGCGCTCTGGCAGCGCTGGCGCTGGCCTTCGATCGGCCAGGCGCTGGCGCTGCCAGGCGCTGGCGCTTCAGTATTGAAGCGCTGAACCTTGGGCGCTGGCCTTCGTCGGTAAAGCCAATCTGTGGCGGCCATGCCCGGCCGAAGTGCTCGTCGGGTTCTCGGCATCGGATTGTGTAGCCTTTTTGACACTTTATTTGCTGATCTTACACTGTGTATCTGACTCTATTCGTCTTCTTTTGCAGTTTCCGATGTCGTCGGGAAGATCACGCGTTTCGAGGAGTCGATCAACTCGACGGCGCTGCGGAATGCACGCCTCCTTCTTTCGGTGGTGCGCCAGCGTCATCATATTCTCGTACATATATGCGTTGTATCCCCGCTTCGTTCTCCTTTGTGAGGCGATTGGGAAGAGCCGAGATTCTCCTTCGTGAGGATCGACGCCGATTGTGTACTCGCTATGACCCCGCTTCGCTCTCCTTGTGAGGCGATTGGGAAGAGCGAAATTCTCCTTTGTGGGGATGGAAGCTACAGTTGGTTTTGTTTGGTCATCACCCGTCGGTCTTTTACCGGAGCGATTTCATACCGCACTTTACTCGAGAACGGAATATATTGCCGCTGGTTACGCTGACTATATTTATCGCTCTCCCGTATTCGACACGATGAAATCGCATGCTATAAGGTCGTGACTCGATCTCATGGGTTTCGAAGAGTTCTACGCCTTATACCGCTTCTTTTTCAAGATATTCCTCCTAAATGATTCGTTAACCCTAAGAATATTTCTTGTGAGAATATTCTTCCGAACTTCTCACTAATTAGGAAACAGCTTATACTGTAATCCTAGTTGGAGTAGGATTAGGCGACGCTGATTTGCGCCGGTGCTATCGCGACGATCGAAGTTATCCCTAAGAATATTTCTTGTGAGAATATTCTTCCGAACTTCTCACTAATTAGGAAACAGCTTATACTGTAATCCTAGTTGGAGTAGGATTGGGCAACGCTGATCAAGGCCGATGCAATTCGTGAGGTGTTATCCTGCCGAATAAACCTTCAGAGTCTTTCCCAATATAGCGGAAGAATTAGGAGCCAATTAACGGACTGATTTGGCGCTATCTTGACATCCAAACAAGATTCCAATTAGGACTCCTAATTAGGGGCTGATTAGAGTCCTAATTGGAATTGATTTGGGCTCCAATTAGAATTCCTACTTCTTGCCAAATAGGAGTCCTTGTTCAAAGAGGATTGGGTGCATGTGGGGTTGTTATAAATACCCACAAGGCTTCTTTCTTGCTGACCTAGGCCGCCCCCCCCCCTTTGCTCTCTTCCTCTTGTTTTCATCTCGTCTCGCGCCGTCTCATCTCCTTCAATCAACGATGTACGCACAAGAGTATTTTACGACGTCTTTTCTTTCCTTTTTTTTGTGCATGCAAGGAAGGGGACTCGAATCAGGAGAGGGAGGGGATCGGGACCAAGCCACCTTTGCCTGGCGGCGTAACGGCGCATGGCATATGGCGGCGCTACGGCTGGGCCATTGCGTTCGGCTACTGGCGCCGGCTGGCTGGCGCTCGTTCGCTTCAGCGCCTGGCGCGCCGGCTGGCCGGGCGCCTGGCCGCTACTGGCGCTTCGGCGCCGGGCATTGGCGCCTGATCAGGCCTGGCGTCGGCGCGCTGGTCGCTGGCGCGCTGATGTACTGGCGCTACGGGGCTGGGTGTCTGGCCGTTCTGTGATCGGATTTGTAGCCTTTTGACACTTTATTTGCCGATCTTACACCGTATCCGACTCTATTCATCTTCTTTTGCGGTTTCGATGTCGGAAGATCACGCTTTCGAGGAGTCGATCAACTCGACGGCTGCGGAATGCACGCCTCCTTCTTTCGGTGGTGCGCCCGGCGTCATCATATTCGTACATATATCGTTGTATCGCTTCGTTCTCCTTTGTGAGGCGATTGGGAAGAGCCGAGATTCTCCTTCGTGAGGATCGACGCCGATTGTGTACTCGCTATGACCCCGCTTCGCTCTCCTTTGTGAGGCGATTGGGAAGAGCCAAATTCTCCTTTGTGGGGATGGAAGCTACACGATTGGTTTTGTTTGGTCATCACCCGCCTCGATGTCTTTAACGGAGCGATTTCATACCGCATTCTTTACTCAGAACGGAATATATTGCCGCTTGGTTTACGCTGACTATATTTATCGCTCTCCGTATTCGATACGGATGAAATCGTCGCATCGCTATAAGGTCGTGACTCGATCTCATGGGTTTCGAAGAGTTCTACGCCTTATCTTGTTTCCTTTTCAAGATATTCCTCCTAAATGATCTGTTAACCCTTTGTTCTCTTGTGGTAGGCGGATGTCTGATGATTATTCGCCTACTGGCTCCTAATGTCAAGTCTCGATTCTCAAGGTCATCCGAGAAGGCCTTTTTCCACCGAGGAAGCGAACCGCAATGAGGCTTAACACTCGCATGAAGAAACCCGCAAGCCCGAGCCTACTATCATAATTTCGATGACGAAGTTTGAGGATCGCTTCCATCATCCGCTCCACCGCCTCCCTTACAGCCTCTTTGGCCGAACCGGATTTCCGACCCTTCGAGTATAGGGCGGTGGAGGCCCTGTGTTAATCTTGACGGACCACTTCCACGGATTCAACCTATTGCCGAGATTGCCCCGCCAAAAATCCGCTCCCACTCCAGCTTCGGATGGGTCTTCACCGTTGGAGAATGGTTTGAAGCAGCGATCTCTATTATCGAGGTTAGATGGGCTTAATTTTATGGTCTTCGCCCATTCATATTGAGTATCTTGGAGGAAATTCAGCGTTGGTGGCCCTCGCCTAGTTAATCGCTAGAGCAAAGCTCACTAGTCGGCTAACTCTTATGCATCGCGGTGGAGGATTTAGCCTTTTGAATCATGCGATGAGGTGATACAACTCATCGACGGCTCGGATCAAGGCTTCTCGGAACGCTCGCGAGAGGAAAATATCGAGCAAGAGATCATCTTTTCGAACTCATATGAGCGACAATGCCGCTGCGCCAGAAGATAAACTTGTACCACACCCATGTCGAACGCATGTGAATCGTGACTGCTCAAGGGGAGAAGACGTTGAAGGATTTCGCAGCGTGAGTGCACGAGTCGGGATGTCAGCGAGCGTGAGAAGCAAGTCCTCGAGGCGAGCGGGAACATGCGGCCGCTATTGCCGCCAACTCAAGAGGAACTTGAGAAGGAAGCCAAGGCTCGGGTTCGAGCGATCCAGAGGAAAATTAGCCGCCAAGGTCGACCTTGCTTCCTTCACATTACCGATTGCGCCAATGAAGTCGATGTCTTTGCGAGACTTTTGTTCTCTTTGTTCGGCCAGTCGTTCGATTTTTATTTGGATGTATTATCATAACTTTGCTTGAATCAATTGTCTCGACAATTGTAGCTCCTTCTATATTTGTTTCAAATGAATAAGATTTATTCCTTTCATTATTTATTATGATTCTTTTATTTCACGTAAATAATTAACCATAATACTTATAGGATTTTGGCAAACCTCAAATTTCAACGGTTTGATTAGCCTTTACCAACCACCGCTTGAGTTGGGCTAGCGGCGGATTATCGTGGTCCGCTCAAGACGCGGACGCTGTGCTAAAAGAATGAAACTCTTCTAGACTTGATGCTACGATGTTGAATACGAGGCTTCAGTACTTTTACCGCAAGAGACCACCCTACAACGCTGCAGTTACACGTAGACTCGCCCCTTCTTAGGCTTCGGATCTAAATTCCCGAATCAACTCGTGTCTTCTTCAATCGGAAAGACTAAACCGCAACGCTGTGAGGCGCTGGCTTTATCCCTTCTTAGGCTTCGGATAAAATACCCTAGAATCGAACTCCGTGTCTTCTTCAATCGAGAAAGACTAAACCGCAACGCGAGGCGCTGACTTTAGGGTTATGGCCAACCCCCGTTCTCAACGGTTTGATGAGCCTTTACCAACTACCGCTTGAGTGGCTACAGGCGATTATCTCGATCCGCTCCGCACACGACGCTGTGCTAAAAGAATGAGACTCTCTTAGACTTAATGCTACGATGTTGAATACGAGGCTTCGCTTTTTTCACGAAGACTAACCCGGCGACGCTGTTAGGCGCTGGCTTTATCCCTTCTTAGGCTTCAGATAAAATGCCCCGTAATCGAACTCGTGTCTTCTTCAATCGGAGAAAGACTAGACCGCAACGCTGCGGTGAGGCGCTGGCTTTATCCCTTCTTAGGCTTCGGATAAAATGCCCCGTAATCAACTCGTGTCTTCTTCAATCGAGAAAGACTAAACCGCAACGCTGTGAGGCGCTGGCTTTATCCCTTCTTAGGCTTCGGATAAAATGCCCTTAATCAACTCGTGTCTTCTTCAATCGGAGAAAGACTAAACCGCAACGCTGCGGTGAGGCGCTGGCTTTATCCCTTCTTAGGCTTCGATAAAATGCCCCAAGATGAATCTTGGTGTCTTCTTTGACCGAGAATGACCGAACCGCCTAAGATTGATTGAGGTGGGGAAGGAAGAATGTGTTCTATTTCGGGATGAGGCTAGCAATGATTCCTTCTTTGTTGGAATCGAAAAGACTCAGCGACCTTCACGGACAACCCGGTCTGAAAATCCCAAGATACCTTCACCGGCGCTACCTAAGATAAGAGGGCTAAGAGTGGGATCTCCTCGAGAACGAAGACTCGGTGACCTTGATTCGGACAACACAGTGAAAATCGGCGCATACCTTGATCGGCTACCTAAGATGAAGATGGAACTAAGAGTGGGATCTCCACTCAAGAACGAAAGAGACTTCGAGGTGACCTTGATCGGACAACACAGTACGAAAATCCGGCATACCTTCGGTCGGCTACCTAGGATGAAGATGGAACTAAGAGTGGGATCTCCACTCAGAAACCCGAAAAGACTGAGGCGACCTTGATCGGACAACTGTGCGAAAATCCGGCCTACCGATCGAGCTACCTAAGATGAAGATGGAACTAAGAGTGGGATCTCCACTCAGAAGCCGAAAAGACTTCAGGACCGATCGGACAACACGATACGAAAATCCGGCATACCTTCCCGTAGGCTACCTAAGATGAAGATGGAACTAAGAGTGGGATCTCCTCGAGAAGAAGAGACTTCGGGTGACCGATCCGGACAACTGAGTGCGAAAATCGGCGCGCTGCACCCGGTCGGCTACTACGATGAAGATGGAACTAAGAGTGGGATCTCCTCCAGAGAACCAAAGAGACTCGGTGACCTTGATTCGGACAACACAGTGCGAAAATCCGGCGCATACCTTGATCGGCTACCTAAGATGAAGATGGAACTAAAAGTGGATCTCCACTCAGAGAACCGAAGAGACTCGGTGACCTTGATCGGACAACACAGTGCGAAAATCCGGCATACCTTGATCGGCTACCTAAGATGAAGATGGAACTAAGAGTGGGATCTCCACTCAGAACCGAAGAGACTTCGGGTGACCTTGATCGGACAACACAGTGCGAAAATCCGGCGCATACCTTGATCGGCTACCTAGGATGAAGATGGAACTAAGAGTGGGATCTCCACTCCAAGAACCGAAGAGACTCAGTGACCTTCACGGACAACCTCGGTTCGAAAATCCCACAAGATACCTTCACCGGCGCTACCTAGGATGAAGATGGAAAGAACCCTCCGCTTATCACGAAGGGGTCTTACGCTGGAGAGGAAGAATTTTATATTCTATCTCCCAAAAAAGGGATTTTGATTGGGCCTCTTGTTCATAGATCAATCAAGAGGAAATTTTGGTAATGTACCGTAATTTATAAGCCCACCGTCAAGGAATTTGGTCGGTGAGGGAAATTATGATGGAGGACAAATCTAGGGTTATCCTCAATAAAAGTGGGTGAAATATCCCACGAGGAACTTCCCGCGAACGGGTTATCCCAAGATACTAAGGGTAGCTTCAGAACTTCCCATTTATCTAAGATTAATTGCCTGGCCGCCATTTTGGGTAATTAGGCGATACGCATCATTAGAGTAGACCGCTTCTATTACAAACGGACCCTCCCATTTAGGTTCGAATTTACCTTTCTTTTGAAGTGAGGATTATCTGGCCGAAAGCAAAGGACCAAATCTCCTTCTTTAAAGGTTCTCTCATTTAACTTTCTTGTTGAAAGCCTTCGACATCCTAGCTTGGTAGAACTCAATGCATTGTTGAGCCTCCAGCTTCTCATCTAACATCTCAAGCTCTTCGAGACGCTTTTGATGTTGTTCTTCTCGCCATCTCGCTGTAAGGGCGACGCAAGCGACGAATCTCGATTTCCAACGGAGAATTGCTTCACACCCGTAGACCGTAGAGTACGGTAGCTCCTGCCTGCACGCATCAAGCAGCGATATGCCCGTGAGTGCTTCTCCGAAGTTTATCATCCCAGCTCGCTTTGTTATTCTTCACAAGCTTCGACAAAATCTTGATGATCGCCTGTTGAACGCCGCCTAACCCATTCACGGCCGATTATAGGTCACGACGACATCTTGTATCTTGAATTTTTCGCAAAACCCGATGAATTGCCGATAAATTGGGGACCGCTGTCATGCACGATCCGCCTTGGGACACCATGTCGATAGATGACATGGTGTTTGATGAATCGACGACTGCATCGCTTTGACCTCCTTTAGGGATTGCTTCACCACTTGAGAAGTGTATCGCCATCGCTAGAATAAAGCCGATCTCCTTTAACCGACGGAGGAAAATGGGACCTACAACGCCCATTCCCCATGTCTCAATGGCCGACGCGTCGGCGATGCACCGCCCGAGGCCGATGCATATAATTCGCGCGGAATCACACGCCGCATTTCGAGCCGCATTGATCAAGGCTATTAATCATCGGCCAAAAGTAGCCCATTCTCCTCGATTCGCCAGAGCTTGGGACCGTGCCGGTGCGCACCACATTCACCTTCGTGTGCTTCCCCGGGACCTCTTCTTTGTTTGAGAGGCATCGAGCAAAGACCATCGCACTCTACATATAACATCCGGGTCTCGTGTTGTAAAGAATCTTGGAGCTCTTCACGGACCGACTCTCCTTTACGCCTTCCGGTAGAATACCATGTAAGACGAATCGATGATAGGAAAGCGCCAATCTCGGCTCCAACTTGGTTTGGGTTGCATGTACTTCTTTGGTAACTACCCCCTTACCTTCTTGTGCCTCATCGTATAATGGTACGAAGAGTTGGTGAGTCCTGACCGTAACTAGTTGCTCGGTCTCCGGAAGGTTGTGCTAACGATTACGCCTAACAGCATCCGCAAGGAGCTTTTGAGGCGGATATATTCGATGAAGAATTCTTCAATGAGTCCGCCATTTCAACAGCCTATCCGATGATAGGGGATTAGATCCGATTCTCGACTCGTAGTCACCACGAACCCGCTTAACTATCGCCAGAATCGCCAGATGCTTCGAGATATTCGACCCCAGCCCTTGGCTAAGCTAAGTCCGATAAGTAACGCTGTATTCGGCTACGCTATTGGAACAAGGTTCGTGAGTGAATAAGCACGGGCATGACATGATTCCTGGGAAATCAAGACAACTCCGACTCCAAATAAGATTTTAGAACATCCGGGTACTTGCCACATTAGTGGCCCGAGAAGCTCCACAAAATACAATCGCCATATTTGTTGGTGCGATGTAGTGTTGACTTCTCAACTTCATCCGAGATCATCATATAGCTTCACCGCCCTGCCTGTCAAGGCCTAAGAGATCGCAAATCGCTTGTCCTTTGACCGACTTTTGTTGTTTGAAGTGCAAGTCATATTGGGACAAGAGCAAGGCCCATTTCGCCAAACGCCAACTCATTGAAGCCGGCTGGTCATAAATATTCGGACCGGATTTACGCTAGAGATAACATAAATCGCTCGTCCGACTAAATAGTGTCGCATTTTTCAATTCGCGAACACTAATGCAAGGCACCGCTTCACCATGGGTATCGAGACTCGCCAACCAATGTTCGCCGTAATACATCGCTCGCTCGCGGATCGCCGCCGCCGCCTTGCGCGAGTAAAGCGCTTTAACGAGTGATTCGTTGCCTTGGCGTAGATCAAAAGCGGTTTTCCGCCAGTGCAACAAGAACAGAGGTTTAGCGAGATAAGACTTGATCTCTTCGAATGCCTTCCGGCAAAGCGCCGCCCCAAATAAATGACACGCCTTCTTATTCAACTTTGAGAACGGTTGGCACTTCCGATAGGTTCGATATGAACCGCCGGATGTACGCCAATCGCCTCTTGTAACCCCCGAAGTTCTCTCGATTTCTGAGGTTGCAACTCTTGAATCGCCTTCACTTTGTCGATCGACGGGATTCCTTTGTCGGTGACGACGGCCCGTGAATTTGCCATCGACATCCCAAGGAAGGATTTGCGTGGTTCATCTTTAGCCGATGAGTCCGCATGAGTTCAATACCGCTCTAAGGTCTTTGATGTGATCTCTCTTGTCACGGCTTTTCACGACCAAATCGCCAACGTAGCATTCGATCGCTTTTCCAAGATGATCCCGAAAATCTCCGCCATTGCTCGCCGGTATGTTATACCGCATTTTGAGGCCGAACGGCATGACCGTAGCAATATATACCGATGGGCGCTCAACGCCGTGTTTACGCCATCGGTGCATCTTGATTTGATTATACCCCAAAAGCCATCCATAAAGGACATTCTTTCAAATCCACACGTTGTCAACTATGACATCTGATTGGAAGAGGAAAGTCATCTTTCGCAAGCCGCTGCTGAGGTCTCAGAGTCGCATACTGCATCCTAATCGACCCATTCTTCTTCATGACCGGGACTATGTTCGCCACCCAATCCGGATGTTGAATTTCCTCGATGAATCCCGATTCTATGAGTTTCTTCACTTCATCAACAATTGCCTCCAATATTTGTGGACGAAACCGTCTTTGCTGTTGCTTGACAGTTTGACATCCGCTTGATGTTGAGGCGATGTGTTGCCACATTAGGGTCGAAGTCCCGCATGTCCTCGTAACTCCAGGCGAATACATCGATATACTCCCTGATTAGGGCAATCAACTCTTCCTTTTCTTCCGAGGGGAGCGTATTGCTGATGTTAATGAGCTTAGGATGTTCTCCATCACCCATATTAACCTGGACTACCTCATCCTTAGTGGGGGGTTCTCTTTGTTCAACTCGCCCCCAAACCGTTTCGAGTTGATGGATCCATGGGTCTTCCCATGTTGGCATGTCTTCATCACTCTCAACAAGAGCGTGATCGACCGTAGCCATATTTGACATTAAAGCCTTGAAAGCTTCTCCAGGTCGGTGTCGTAATCCCAAGCCAAGAATCGCATTTAATGACCGTATCCCTCCTGGTGGATTATTATCAATCACCATGAGCATTCATCTTCGAGGAGGATTCAGATCCCAACCCTCGCTAGTCATATTGGTGGTTACCCTTGACAATTCATCGCCTTGAGACTCCGATCTTCTTCCGCCAAGCACCTTGACTTGGTTTTGCATTTTGTTGCCAAGCCTATTAAAGACCGACGCTTCTTCGTCGGGCTTGCGCTACATTCGACAACACCGCCTCGATTAGTTTGGAATACGGACAATGTGTGTCCACCGGGAACTTCTATTTCGAGATTTACTGCACTTCAAAGACGATAGTACAACTCATCTAAGATGAATGCCGAGCAACCCCTCGTGTTGGTACGACTTCGTGTATAACGCCATCATCGCCGATGAAAACGCCTCCTTCGAGGATGAGCCACATTATCGAGGTTCCAAGAGTCACTGCCTCCACGCTCGCTTTGCGAGCCGAAGTCTTGACGCTCGAACTTCGATCCAATTCCTGAGAGCAACCGCAGAATCTTCTTATCATGGCGAGAGGGTAGGACCTCCATCACCGCGGAGTTGGTCGGGCCTCTTCACCGCCCAAACAATCCTTGATCGAATTTTACCTCTACCATCGCAACGGGCCGAGGCGCTTTAACACCGTTTTCTTGTTCGGGATACGCCAACAGATTGACCGCGGCACGTAGCCGAGATCCGATGAGATCGCCGAGGTGTGATCTTCTTTGAATCAAGTCACCCGCGGCGGCCGAGCCTTAGTCGAACCGCTTTGAGGTGGTCGATTCTTGATCGACGTTTGCCTTCGTCCGAATCGTTGTTCCGGATTTCGACTCCAAACTTGGCGCATTTTTGGCGGCTTCTTGTCCACTTCTCCTTCTTCAACATCCGCCTCCCGAACTAGAGCCCGTGTGTGCGAAGTAATGCACGGCGCTCGATACGCTCTTCAAGTGTTGATCGGTTCCGCTTGACGCTGACCCAATCATTTGTTGACGGCTTGGAGGAGTTGCCGTGCACTGTTGATGAGGTTCTTGACCTCTCCTCGACTTCAGATCCACTTTGTAGCGACACCGCCGACCGATTCCGTGGCCTTGGCGAACTCACGCTGGCCGAGAGTCCAAGACGCCATCAGCGGTGATCTCCTCATAGATCCGCGATCTTGGATGCCTAAGGATGCCATTTGGTGTAACTTCGCAATGGCGAGTTAAGATCCTCGCCTTTAAAGTTTCGGAGCCGAGGACAAACAGATCTTTCTTGCACGGAGATCCTTCGATTTGCGGGGAGGACGATCCGACAAGGACGATAGTATGATACTCACAGCCGAACCCGGATCAACTTGGATCGGTTGACTTCACTGAGCTGCATTATTACACCCCACGCAGAAGTTTCTCGGTCCCGCTTAGCCTGCTAGCTGGCGGGGTCATAAGCGCCTCTGCGGTCCGGCGTACCGAAATTTTTTTTTTCTATCCGCCCTGAGGCCTTTGACTTCTTCTTCGACCGATCCGATCCGTGGTTATTTACACGACGGCTTTAATTGAAGCCGCTGGCTCCCACCGTGGTCGCCAGCCTTGTTCGCAGAAAGCCTGATGATTGTCATTGATTTGAATTTGCTTACGCCTTCTTTGGCCTACAACGAATTCAAAAAGAAATGCCTTTTATTTTAAGGCATAATGAAAATCAAAAAGATTACAACTTTTATCCTTAGTGAACAAACACGAGGATCTGTTATATCGGATCACCAACTGCGTGGGTTCTTTGCCCGTGCGGGACTTTTGTGTCCGTGGACCACCGCAATTCCAACTCGTGTAAACCTCGGTTCGAACTACAGACGAGGCTCGCTTCACGAAGGAAACGGCTCGGGGATCACACTCACGAAGGAGAGGATCGCTGCGGGGATCACACTCACGAAGGAGAGGATCGCCGGCGGGTGAGATCTACAAGGAGAAATCATGCATATCCCCGAGGTTAAGACGAAGCTTAACCTAGAGGGTATCTCAGAGTTCGACCGAGTTTGTTTACCTTCCGCCTATAGATCCGACGTCGATCGACTTGAGCTCAGCCGGTGCTCGGAACCGTGCGTCGTAGATCTCATGAGGGCTCTTCGTAAACTACCAAATCCAAGCCCAAATCCCCAAAAATCCGCCTTCAACCACCAAGACCCCCTATTTATACATCTCAGGGGGTGGCTCACTAAAGCCAGAGCCACCTCGACCACTGGCCAGGAGGCTCGGCCATGTTGGCCGAGCCACCTCTACCACTTGTCGAGGAGGCTCTACCATGTTTGGTCGGTTACCATTCGCCGAGTGGTCGCTGCAGCGAGTGGTCTACCATAGTGGTCGAGCCACCTGCCACTGCCGGGTACCTCTACCAATTTTTAGGTAGCTCGGCCATGTTGGCCGAGCCACCTCGGTCATTTGGCCGAGGTCCCGTTTACGCCGGTTCGAGTCGTTTTTCCGTCGATTCTTCGGTCTTCCGGGCTTAGTTTTGCTCCGGTGATGTCGCCGTTGTGTTCGAGTCCGTGTCCGATCAACTTTCAGAGTTCAAACGGTTCGTTTGCATCGACGGGCTAAGTACGGTTGATTCCGCCTCGCCAACGCTGAGTTTAACCAACTTCGCCTCGTTGAGCCGTCGTCGGGTTTTCTCCACGACGCCGTTGCCATTGCCAGACGCCGACTCACTTCATGAGTTCGCCGACTCGCTTTTATGGCGTAATCACGCCGACGGCGCTCGGTCGCTGCCGGATGGATCGCCGGTTGTCGACCCACCGCTTACGAGTCTTGTTCGCACCGATAAGCAATTTTTATGCCTACAGATACCCCTCCAAAGCCGCCTCGCCTCGATTCTTGATGAGTCCGATGCTTTGACATGATGGTTCCCGGCCTTCGCCTACCGAGGGTCCCAAAAGATAGCTTCAAGTCTT
This sequence comes from Asparagus setaceus, assembly GCA_012295165.1. Classification (NCBI taxonomy): domain Eukaryota; kingdom Viridiplantae; phylum Streptophyta; class Magnoliopsida; order Asparagales; family Asparagaceae; genus Asparagus; species Asparagus setaceus. Next base: position 29,846,327 of record CM022710.1, read on the forward strand.
CGATTCTTTCAGATCATCCAGTTCTTTGTAGGATTCTGATAAGATCCGCGGTCTGCATTTATTGTCCGACCGCTTGTTGAAATCTTGATTCAAGCCGGTGGGTGAGTTTTGTTTGTAACTTCGTGTCGGTTGGTGGTTGTTTGACTAACCATCGACTTTTGACTTCTCCATATGTCGGCGAACTCCTTTGTTGGCGACACATTGGTCGTGTCAGTACATGGAATTTCATAACCCTTATTCGCTAATTCCTTCATCATCACGTGTTGTTGGTTTAACTACGGGAGGATATGATTATCCGATGTCAACATGACTTTCACTCCTCATCGATTATCCCTCTCTTGGAGATTACGGTGGGAGGAAATTAAGGGCTACCGAAGTTATCCTTAAGAATATGGATTTATTTTCCGGGAACTCCTCGTTGAAATTTTGGAAATAGTTTATACTGTAATCCTAGTTGAGTAGGATTGGGCGACGCTGATCGGCGCCGATGCAATTAGCATGATCGAAGTTATCCCTAAGAATATTTTTGTGAAAATATTCTTCCTGAACTTCTCGATAAATTAGGAAACAGCTTTATACCGTAATCCTAGTTGGAGTAGGATTAGCGACGCTGATCGGCCGATGCAATCCGCACGATCGAAGTTATCCCTAAGAATATTTTTGTGAAAATATTCTTCCGAACTTCTCGATAAATTAGGAAACAGCTTTATACCGTAATCCTAGTTGGAGTAGGATTGGGCGACGCGTTGATCGGCGTCGGTGGTGACCTTCGCGAGATGTTATTCTGCCGAATAAATCTTCAGAATCTTTCCAAACTTGGCGGAGGGGGTAGGAGCCAATCAACGGACTGATTTGGCACTTATTTTGACATCCGGATAAGGTTCCAATTAGGACTCCTAATTAGGGGCTGATTAGAGTCCTAATTAGAATTGGTTTGGGCCCATTAGGAGTTGTTATAAATACCCATACCCCCTCTTTGCCTCTGACCTAGGCCGGCCCCCCTGTGTTCTCTCTCTCTTGTTTTCTCATCTCGCTCTCACTGCCTCATCTCTCTCGAACAACGAGGTATGTATACAAGTGTTTTGCGACGTCTTTTTCTTGTTTTTCTTCTCTCTCTCTCCTTTTTGCATGCATGCGGCGCGGACCACGCGAGGGAGGAGAAAGAGGGTGGTGTGGCGGCGGCGATCGGATGGCGCAATGGGCGACGGCGGTGGGCGCGTCATGGTGTACGGGCGCAATGGCTACTGGCGCCACTGGGCGGCGCATCGCGCATGGCCGGGCCGGGGCTGGCCGGGCAGCATGCTGGGCTGGCCGCTGGCGCCAGCAATGGGCGCGTCGCAGATCGGGCGCTGTTTGGCCAGGGCCAAGCCAGCGCTAATGGCGCGACGGCATCGGTGCATGGTTCGGTCGCTTAGTTGTGTTGCGGCGTCGGGCGTGTCGTCCGTTGGTGCCTCGGTTGTGGCCGGCGAGCCACGACCGACCAAACGGGCCTTTTGTTATATTTGTTGATTTTAGCCATGCGTCGACTCTTCGTCGTGTTTTGCGGCCAGATGTCGTCGGAAGATCACGCTGCTTGAGGAGTCGATCAACTCGCGACGGCGCTGCGGAATGCACGCCTCCTTCTTTCGGTGGTGCGCCTTGGCGGTTCATTATCGCCTGGATGTTGGTCATGCATTGCTCTCATCTGGCGCATGGCGGTTCCATTTCAAGCTTAAAGTTGTCCTTTTGCTTGGTTAGGGCCTCTTCAAGCATCCGGGACACTTGATCCGGCGATCATGAGCGGCAGCGAGGTTGTCCTATGCCGAAATTGTATTATCGAAGCCATTGCGGAGCCGCAGATCCGACACTTCATCATCTCGAGGGTAATCCCTTCGCATCTTGCGATAATTGTCGTTTAACAGCCCCGACCGCAATCGAAGTCATTCGCGATGCCCTCGAACGCGACGCGGACGACGCCCCTCGCTGGTCATATTGATGGTAACACTTTCGGCAATTCATCGCCTCGAGGCCCATCTTTTCTTACGGAAGCGCCTTGACTTGTTCGCATTCTCGCGTCGAGCCTATCAAAGACCGGCGCCTTTTCGAGTCGTTCTAGCGGTTGCACTCGATAACACCGCTTTGATCGTTTCGAGCACAAGCAAGGCATGTTTGATTCTCGGGCGCCTCTTCGATTTACTCAGACTTCAAAGACGATAGTACAACTTCGTCGGCATGAATACCGAGCAACCTATCGTGGTTGGCACGACTTCTCGTATAACGCTGTCATCGCCGATGAGAGCCGCCTCCTTCCGAGAACAAATAGGTTTTCATAAGTCACTGGCCGCACACACGCCGCGAAAGTGTGAATCTTCGGCGGGCTCGGACTTCGATTTGAAGCCCGGTGCGAAAATGCGTGTTTCTTCTTATCTTTGTGGGTATGACCCCTGCATTAGGAGTGACCCGCGATTCCTTTAACGGACCTAGGCGATCCTTGACGGTAATCCCGCCGGTCGCGGGCGAGAGTTAGCTTCACGGAAGTTCGGGTACGCACGGAGGTGACTTCTGTCAACGCCACTTTGCCGAGGTGCTCACAATTTCGATTTGAGCACGGGAGCGTGAGTTGGCCCGCTGGTAGAGCTAGGCTTGGGTGTTGGGTTCATCGAAGTTGAAGCCTCGGCGGACTTGGGCTTCCAAGCTAGGCGATTGTCGGCGACTTCTTGGCGCCTCCCTCTTCAACTCGCGGGCTTGTTGCACCAAAGCCCGCGTTTGATGCCTGAGCGCCTCCGGACATCGCCTCGCTGGAACGATTCCGCTTGACTCGACCCATTCGCTCGTCGCCTACCAGAGGAATCGGCTACGATCTCGACTTCACCTCGAGTCAAATTGATCTTAGATCCGCCTCATAGCGGACCCCATCCGTTGATTCTTTTGCACAGGCTAATTGTTTCGCCAGCGCCGACGCCGCCGACGGGCTCTCTTGAGAGTCACGACGCCATTGGCGGAATCGACCCCTGTGAAGAGCGGGGTTCCGAAGGTTTGGCGTTGTTAGAGTAGGAACCACCGTTGTCTGCGGTCTTGGCGGCGGTGGTGGTGGATTTTTCGCCTCGCATCGGGCGGTCGGGTCTTCCTTGCGCGGAGACCATCTTGGACTTATGGGGAACTGATCTCGAAGAGGGTGAGGACAAGTACTCCTCGAACTTCTCTTGGTCGAACTCGAACTCGACCTCTTCCTCCACCGATAAGGATCCGTTAGCGCATCGCACTACCTCCCGATTCGAGGCCTGGTTTCCCGTGGTCGCCACCATTCTGGGGAAAGTTGGTTTGTTATTCATTGCTTGTTTGAACTTGCTTACGGCCGTTGGCCTACAACAAAATTTCAAACAAAAGAAATGCCTTTATTTTAGGCGCATAATGAAAACGAAAATTACAACTTTCTTCCTTTTAGAACAAACACGAGGATCTCTATTTTCCGGATCCTCGCCATGCGGGTTCTTTGCCCGTGTCGGGACTTTTGTTCGTCCGTGGACTACCAAGCAATTCGATCCCGGTATAAACCCTGCTCGGAACTACAGACGAGGGGCTCGCTTCACGAAGGAAACGGTTACCGAGGGGATCACACTCACGAAGGAGAGGATCGCTGCGGGGATCACACTCACGAAGGAGAGGATCACGGAGCGGGTGAGATCTACAAGGAGAAATCACAGCTATCCCCGAGATTAAGACGAAGCTTAACCTAGAGGGTATCTGTAGTTCGACCCGAGTTTTCTTACCCCGCGATTTGTGGATCTGACGTCGACTCGACTTGTACTCGCCGGTGCTCGAACGGCGCTGCTGACGGCTCGTGGATCTCGTGGAGAATTCTTCGAAACTCCTCGAAAATCCGCCTCAAAGCCAAAGCCAAATCCTCAAATCCCAAAATCCAACCTTATCACCAAAAATCCCCTTGAAGTGAGGAGAACCCCCATTTATAGCATAGGGGTGAGCGGCGCTCGGCCACTTGGTAGAGCCACCTCGGCAAGTTGGTAGAGCCACCTCGGCAAGTTGGTAGAGCCACCTCGACAAGTTGGTAGAGCCACCTCGACAAGTTGGTAGAGCCACCTCGACAAGTTGGTAGGGTGGCTCGGCCATTATGGTAGAAACCGCCGACCACTTGGTAGAGGTAACTTCGGCCAAGTTGGCCGAGGCGCGCCGCCTCTTTTCCGCCGTTTGTCGTTTTCGACTCTTGGCTTTCTCCGGACTTAGATTCCGCCTCAGATTTGATTCCGGACTAATTCTTGGTTCGTTCGGTTCAACGGTCTCAACCGATCGTCCATTCAAGTCGAGGTTTAAGCCGTGCTTGTATTTGTGGGTTCGCCGTCGAGTTCGCGTCTTAACGATCCGGCGTGCATCATTCGATGGGTTGTCATTCGCCGACTCCCCGTCACGAGTTGGTTTCGGGGATCTTGTAAGTATTTTTCAACGCCTACATAGATCACAGGGTTTTATTTATTTATATATTTTTGGTAATTGTCCTATATCTAACTATGATACTTACTCTGTATGCATATTTCAGGCGTGGAAGTTATGGAATGAAGGGAGATGTCTTGAATTGATCGATCCACTTATCAGCTCCTATTTTTCCCAAAATGAAGTAATGAAATGTATTCACATTGGACTTTTATGTGTTCAAGAATGCCCAGAAGATAGGCCGACGATGCAATCTGTGGCTTTTATGATCGATAGCTCTGATCCTTCACTCCCTAAACCGAAGAAACCTGGTTTTGTTGCAAAAGGAGATTCGTCTGAATCGAGTTCATGTTCAACTAAGAAAGAGCTGTGTAGTGTAGATGATGAAACTATTACTGTTGTAACTGAACGATAACAGATTATGTATGTGGCTATGTGCTAGATATCAGTAAGACTCTGTATGGCTGTTTTTATTAGACACGTGTATTGGATTAAAGAGACATGAGGAAAAACACAACAGAGGGGAATGAGGAGGTTTCAGTTTTAAATCTTTGTTCACAAACAATGAAAATCCAGAACAAGATATTCTAGTTCTACCAATATGAGGGTCTTCAAAGGTGCACTAACAGTGAATTGGTGGAACTATGTGGAAATGGAAATCTAAAGGCAAGAATGCAAGGACGAAAGATCATATCAGATTTATGCAAACTTCAACCAACTGAACACGACATCGATGAAATGCACGACAACACCAAACACTCAATGAAGATCTGGAGGATAAAGAATTTTTCTAGTACAAGTATCAATAGTCAGATGAGAGGATAGGAGATGAAAACACGTGATCTAGCAAGAGATTTGATGCATTGCATACATAGACATTAGCTATCAGTCTAGTCGATCACAATCGCTGTACTTGTTGACACTCTGAGATCTATCGATTATGTCGATATCGATAACAATCGACTAGGCGATTTACGATAATAAGATATGCGTTAAGATTCTTGCTAAGAAACAGTCTAACCAGTAATTTGCACCATGTGGCAACATGTGAATAGAAAAATTCCTACCCATAGGATCTAGAAAACTATACATGGAGATAGTTTATAAAGGCGCGTGATCTAGTTACAGTTTTAATACATATATCAGTATTAGCTATCGGTATAATCAGATTGCCTACCACTACAATAGCTAGTACAGCCGCTATCAATATAGTCTATACTAGCAGATAGTTTTTAGTACATTGATACAACTGATTATGATATCAAGATTCGTATTAGACCATGTGCGTTCATCCGCTAACCACCTATGTGATTCTCTATAGGTAACACCCTATAGGATTTTTATTTTTTTCCCCTCATGTGAATGGCCCTGCCTCTCTCTGGGGTGTTACGGTACCTCTCAAGTTCTATATAAGGATCAAACACAACTCGAGTAGGGACATATCCAAATATTTCTTTGTACTAGTTTAGTTTTAGTCTGTGTCGTTATAAAGAGATAGAGGGAGAGAAAGAGTCAGCTGAGTTGTTAGCTTTTGTAGGAGAAAGATGGCTGGGGGCATATGCGGATTCAAGATGGGGGCAGTGGGGGAAATTGCCCCCACTGACCTTGTAAGATTAATATTTACTATTAGGCCCTTATTTTCAAATTGCCCCCTCAATATTTGATCTTATTGACCCGGTAGCCAAGGGTTTTGAAAAGAAAAGCTAAGACCAAACTCAAACCATTTACCAGAATGCTTTATCTAGTACCTAAATTCTCATTGATGATCGATTCCCCCAAATTCTGAAATAAAAACCCCTTCGGTCTTCGTTCGCCTGTGTCATGAGAGAATCTACTCATGGTGTGGCGACATGGAGGGAACAATTGTAAAAAATTTTAATAAGGTACTTCTATTGACTCTATTTTATTTCTACATAGCACATTTTGTATTGTCGTCAATATTATATTTTTTTTATATTAGTTCCCCAAATCTGTCATACTTTGAGATTAGTCACCCATATCTTTATATTTTAAAATTAATCCCCAAAATACATTAAGTGTTTGAAATTAGCCCCCCAAATCTTTCAACCCGGTACTAACTATAGGGATTAATTTCAAAACACTTAAGAGATTTAGGGGACTAATTGTAAAATATTTAAAATTTTGGGGGTGTAATTTCAAAATATGAAGATTTGAGGGACTAATTATAAAACATGAAATATTTGGGGGACTAGAATTGAAAAGCTCCTAATACTTAGCTAAAAGTATCATATACTAGTTATACTTGTAGCTTATAATCATAGATGTCAGGAACGTGTGATGTTATAGCGAACCGCGACCTAGGTTCAATTGTCCCGGGTTCGCGATGGAACACGACCCGATTCACTAACTCCAGCAGCCCAATTTAAAATTCAAACCACTTAAAATTTTAAAAAAAGATAACTCTTTGTCAAAAGAATAAACAACAAAAAATGTGAGAATCTAAGTAAATAAAGTATGCATACCTTAATTGCAACATAATTCTGAAGGTTCTTTTACCATTACTGATGTCAACTAGCATATTGCTTAAATTTGACTTTTGTAAATCTTTAAATTCCTACATTTAAGAACCAAATCTAAAGCGTACCATATTCCCTAGCATACCATATAAGCCTACCCCTCGTGCAGATTCCTAACGAGTGGTACCCATAAGCGAATTCAAAGTGGGGGCAATGGGGCAATTGACCCCACCGATCTCGTAAGATTAATATTTACTATTAGGCCCTTATTTTCAAATTGCCCCTCAATATTTGATCTTATTGACCCGGTAGCCAAGGTTTTGAAAAGCGCCTAGGACCAAACTCAAACCCTTTACCGAATGCTTTACCTAGTACATAAATTCTCATTGATGATCGATTCCCCAAATTAAAACAAACACCCTTCGGTCTTCGCTTTGCCTCTCAGAATCGCTGAAGGAATCTACTCACAATTGTGAGCGACATGGAGGAACAATTGTAAAGAATTTTAATAAGGTACTTCTATTGACTCTATTTTATTTCTATATAGCACATTTTGTATTAGTCATTAATATTATGTTTTTTATATTAGTTCCCCAAATCATCATACTTTGAGATTAGTCACCCATATCTTTATATTTTAAAATTAATCCCCAAAACATTAAGTGTGTGAAATTAACCCCCAAATCTTTCAACCCGGTACTAACTATAGGGATTAATTTCAAAACACTTAAGAGATTTAGGGACTAATTGTAAAATATTTAAAATTTTGGGGTCTAATTTCAAAATATGAAGATGGAGGGACTAATTATAAAACATGAAATATTTGGGGACTAATATTGAAAAGCTCCTAATATTTAGCTAAAAGTATCATATACTAGTTATACTTGTAGCTTATAATCATAGATGTCAGGAACGTGTGATGTTATAGCGAACCGCGACCTAGGTTCAATTGTCCCGGGTTCGCGATGGAACACGACCCGATTCACTAACTCCAGCAGCCCAATTTAAAATTCAAACCACTTAAAATTTTAAAAAAAGATAACTCTTTGTCAAAAGAATAAACAACAAAAAATGTGAGAATCTAAGTAAATAAAGTATGCATACCTTAATTGCAACATAATTCTGAAGGTTCTTTTACCATTACTGATGTCAACTAGCATATTGCTTAAATTTGACTTTTGTAAATCTTTAAATTCCTACATTTAAGAACCAAATCTAAAACGTACCATATTCCCTAGCATACCATATAAGCCTACCCCCTCGTACCCGATTCCTAACGAGTGGCGTACCCATAGGCGAATTCAAAGTGGGGGCAATGGGGGCAATTGACCCCACTGATCTCGTAAGATTAATATTTACTATTAGGCCCTTATTTTCAAATTGCCCCCTCAATATTTGATCTTATTGACCCGGTAGCCAAAGGTTTTGAAAAGAAACGCCTAGGACCAAACTCAAACCCTTTACCAGAATGCTTTACCTAGTACATAAATTCTCATTGATGATCGATTCCCCCAAATTCTGAAACAAACACCCCTTCGGTCTTCGCTTTGCCTCTGTAATCGCGAAAGGAATCTACTCACGAATTGTGAGCGACATGGAGGGAACAATTGTAAAGAATTTTAATAAGGTACTTCTATTGACTCTATTTTATTTCTATATAGCACATTTTGTATTGCCGTCATTAATATTATGTTTTTTTTATATTAGTTCCCCAAATCTGTCATACTTTGAGATTAGTCACCCATATCTTTATATTTTAAAATTAATCCCCAAAAAACATTAAGTGTGTGAAATTAACCCCCCAAATCTTTCAACCCGGTACTAACTGTAGGGACTAATTTCAAAACACTTAAGAGATTTAGGGGACTAATTGTAAAATATTTAAAATTTTGGGGGTCTAATTTCAAAATATGAAGATTGGAGGGACTAATTATAAAACATGAAATATTTGGGGGACTAATATTGAAAAGCTCCTAATATTTAGCTAAAAGTATCATATACTAGTTATACTTGTAGCTTATAATCATAGATGTCAGGAATGTGGGATGTTATAGCGAACCGCGACCTGGGTTCAATAGTCCTGGGTTCGCGATGGAACACAACCCGATTCACTAACTCCAACAACCCGATTTAGAATTCAAACCACTTAAAATTTTGAAAAAAGATAACTCTTTGTCAAAAGAATAAACAACAAAAAATGTGAGAAACTAAGTAAATAAAGTTTTCATTCCTTAATTGCAACATAATTCTCAAGGTTCTTTTACCATTACTGATGTCAACTAGCATATTGCTTAAATTTGACTCTTGTAAATCTTTAAATTCCTACATTTAAGAACCAAATCTAAAATGTACCATATTCCCTAGCATACCATATAAGCCTACCCCCTCGTGCCCAATTCCTAATGAGTGGCGTACCACGCTCCCATTCCCGTCCCGTGAACCGGAACGAATCGGGTTCCATGCAACTATGCTTATAATCTTACCCCCACTAACCAAAGTTTCTGGATCCGCCCCTGACTCCAGCAACCCGATTTAGAATTCAAACCACTTAAAATTTTGAAAAAAGATAACTCTTTGTCAAAAGAATAAACAATAAAAAATGTGAGAAACTAAGTAAATAAATTATGCATACCTTAATTGCAACATAATTCTCAAGGTTCTTTTACCATTACTGATGTCAACTAGCATATTGCTTAAATTTGACTCTTGTAAATCCTTAAATTCCTACATTTAAGAACCAAATCTAAAACGTACCATATTCTCTAGCATACCATATAAGCCTACCCCCTCGTACCCAATTCCTAATGAGTGGCGTACCACGCTCCCGTTCCCGTCCCGTGAATCGGAACGAACCGGGTTCCATGCAACTATGCTTATAATCTTGCCCCAACTAAGCAAAGTTTCTAGATCCGCCCCTGAGCGTACCACGCTCCCGTTCCCGTCTTGTGAACCCGAACGAACAGGGTTCCATGCAACTATGCTTATAATCTTGCCCCCACTGACCAAAGTTTCTGGATCCACCCCTGGTTTCAGATATTCTAGCAATTCGCCGGTATCAATGTCATCATGTTCTATGTGCCGGTACTCTTCAACATGCTAGGGTTCAAGAGCGACGTGTCCTTATATTCGGCTGTCATCACCGAAGCAATCAACGTACTCTCAACCATGTATCAATCTAATCAGTCGACAAGGTAGGACATCGCCGCCTCCTAGAAGCTGGAGTCCAGATGTTCCTTTCTCAGGTCATCATAGCGATCATCCTCGGGATAAAGGTCACTGACCATTCCGACAATCTCAGCAAAGGACACGCGATTCTTGTTGTGGTCATGGTCTGCATTTTTGTTTCATCCTTCGCCTGGTCGTGGGGTCCGCTCGGATGGCTCATCCCCAGCGAGACGTTTCCATTGGAGACGCGCTCGGCTGGGCAGAGTGTGACTGTTTGCGTCAACTTGCTCTTCACCTTGGTCATCGCTCAGGCTTTTCTGTCGATGCTTTGTCATCTTAAGTTTGCGATTTTTGTGTTCTTCTCGGCTTGGGTTCTGGTGATGTCGCTGTTTGTGCTGTTTCTGTTGCCGGAGACGAAGAATGTGCCGATTGAGGAGATGACTGAGAGGGTATGGAAGCAGCATTGGTTCTGGAAGAGGTACATGGATGAAGAGGATGATACTGACGTAATCAAGCATGCCAATGGTTCTAAACCGGTGCAGCCATAACTTATGCTTTTGATTCTATACTAGAGGTAGTTCCGATCTCACGCATTTGATCAAATTAAGCTTGTGTTGAAAAGTGAATCGTATATGAATATATAATATAAAGTTCTATGTCTATAGCAAAATTGAAGTGTAGGTGGGGTCTTTTTATTAGAAGTTATACCCTCAAACAGGAAGATGATGTTCCGTCTCTATTTGCTTTTCGATCATCATAAAACATTGAAACATTTGCGCATCAAGATCTATCGATTCAGATTATATCAAAACTGTAAAGCTGTGGTGACACAGTGAAGGGTTATAATTTTGTACTAAACATATTTGCTGGAAATTTATTAATGAACCTAAACATATGTGTACAGTATATGACAAGGTCAAGTCACATGAATATCAATGCAGGCCGTTGATCCATTGAACTACCTAGGAAAAAGAAACTTAAATCATGGCACATTTTCGTAACATAACTTAGAAGGCAACAGCACTTATAACGTGCACATTGCTTCACTCATCCAACTACATAAACTCAACTACAAACTATTGCCCAAAAACTAAAACCAATTCAACTTCCAATGGCTCCTCCTCCTCCTCCTCCACCACCTCCAACTACAATAGAAGCACTCGAATCCTCCATCCAAAATCTTGTCAGCAACTGGGAAAGAAAGAAACGATTATTGCTACTGTATTCATGCTTCCTAGGACCACAATATGTCGACCAGAATGCCACTTCAACCAGATCTTCTTGGAGAATTCGCCTGGCCGAACTTATTGACTCCTTGCCCATCCATCTTGCAACAATGGTTCTCATCCTCCTCGATCTCATTCTCACTGTGCTTGGCATCTCCTCTACATTACTCTCCTGCACCGACTCAAGCAACAAAAGAGAGCAAAGTAAGATGTACCACTGGGCAGGAATCGCCATACTTGGTGTTTTATTTGCAAAAGTAATGGCACTTGCTATAGCTCTTGGAACCTCGTTCTTTACCAGCCCAGGCCACGTTATCGATGGGATAGTGATGGCTGGGGCTCTGGTGTTGGAAGTGGTGGCGGAGGGAAAAGGTGCGGGGTTGCTCGTGGTGGTGAGCCTGTGGCGAGTTGTGAGGGTGGTGGAGAGTGCATTCGAGCTTAGTAATGAAGCTATTGAGGCTCAGATTGAGGGGATTGTACTCAAGTTTGACGTGTTGCTGGCGGAGAATTAGCAGCTAGAGGAGATTGTTGTTGAGAAGGATAAGAGGATCAAACTATTAGAAGAGGAATGCTTAGTGTAAAACTGTGTCGAGCTTCATAGCCTTCTTAATTAGGTCGTCAAATTTTTTCCATCGTCAATCTGATGTTATGAGTAGTACTATAGCGAATACTATGTACTCAAGTAGTTATTGTTGGTAAATACTATGTACGTATTCTGGATAGTAATCTCGGATTTGGATCCTCTTCCACTTCAAGGTCAAAAGGCAGTGTTATTTAGACAGTTGTGAATTATTCCTAATATAATTAACTATCATACCATCTATAAATTGCACCATTTCTACTTTTCACTCAAAGCAAGTCATAATTTTCCACGGAAAGATAAACTGTTATAACGGAAGAAGTAACTCTCCGTTTACTAAGCTTAATAATGGAAAGGGGTTGAATCTGGTGAGTATAGGAGAGGAATGATGGAAACCAACGGGCGTTGCTCGTGAACATTATTCGACGCCTGTTGGCACAAGTCAGGGACTTGATTCTCTGATTTTCTTGTCCTTTCACTTTCCTCCCAAAACAACAAAACAGAAGGTGATTTTCCTTCGTATTCTCTACTTGCTTCCCATTTTCTCGCCCTTTCACTTTCCTCCCAATCTGATCCCAAACAACCACGGGACAGTGACCTCCCTACTTATTCTCTACTTCCATCCAATTTCTCTCGACCCAAATGCTTCATTTTTAAAAAAATCACATATTAATCGCATCTTGGAGAATTATGTATATTGACTAAGCCACAGCAAACAAAAATCACATATTAATCGCATCTTTACATCTGACCAAGTCAAAGTCTACTCGACATTATGTTATTGAAGATCAATAAAAGCTTCCTTTACTATAATCTACTCGACATTATGTTATTAAAGATCTGGAAATTTTCAACGGGACACAAATATGAAGCATGGACACGCCAAATTTGGCCCCGAGTCCGTGTCCGACGCGCGTCGGACGCGGACACGCGTTCGACACGCGTCCGACACGCGGTCAACGCCACCGATGCGGGTCAACGTCCCGACTCGCCCCCGACACGTTTTTAAGGTGAAACAGGTTTGGGTTTAGTGCTAAAAACCCAAACCCGTTTCAACTTAAACCCGTTCAACTTCTCAGAAAAACGACGAATCGAGAGAGGGGAAAAAAACCCTAGCGGAGGCTGTTTACCTGCTCGCGATCTCGTCCTCGTCGTCTCGATCTCGTCGTCGTCCTCGTCGCTCGATCTCGTCGTCGTCGGCCTCGTCCTCGTCGCTCGCGATCTCGTCCTCGTCGCTCGATCTTCTCACGGTGAGTCTCCTCTCTCTCTCAATCTCTCTCCCAATCTCTTCGTCGGCTCTCTCTCTCTCTCTCCCCCCCCCTAGCCTCTCTCTCTCTCTCTCCCCCCTGAGCCTCTCTCGATCTCTGTCTCTCTTAAGCTCAATTTTTTTAGGGTTATTTCAGTATTAGTCCCTCAAATCTTCACTATTCCCTTTTTTTAATATGAATATACTGTTAATAAAATTAGGGTTCCATTTAATTAGGGTTGTTGTTGCATTTTAATTTACTGTTTTCTGTTAATTAGCTAGGGTTCCATTAATTTAGTGTTAATTTATTAGGGTTCTATTTTTTTAATTTACTGTTAATTAGAATTTTAGTGACTATTTTGTTATTGTTAATTTTTTAATTTACTGTTATTGCTATTGTACTTTAGAGAAATGGAACAAGAAGGGAGTTCTAGTGGTAGTGGAGTACAAGATGATAAATGTCCGCTTTGAAAATATGTTACCAAATTGGAAAAAAGGGGGGGAACGGCAGGAGGAAATTGGAGATGGAGATGTAATTATTACAGAGAGGAGTTTACCGGTTCACACTCAAGAGTTAAAAATCATCTCTTGAGGATAAGCGAGACTGGAATTAAGATGTGTTCTAAATCATCACCCGAAAACTTAAGGGAATTTCAAAGGACGTTGAATCAAGCGGAGGCGAGGTTGACGGCTTCAAGGCCCAAGACGCCAGTTTTGCCTACATCTTTGACTGCAAGTACGACCGGTGTAGGTGCATTGACTCGTACAAGTGAATCTAAGAGGAGGAGGGGGCCTAATACCGTGGAACAAGCATTCACATGGGAGCAAGAGAGGAATTGGATGCATTGATTGGTAGGATGTTCTTCACCGGGGGATTGTCCTTCAATTTGACAAGGAATCCATATTATGCCGCGGCTTTTGCATATGCCGCAAGCAATCCAATCTCTGGCTACAAGCCTCCCGGTTACAATTCCATGAGGACCACTATCTTACAACGTGAGAAAACTCACGTAGAGAGATTGATGGAGCCCATCAGGGGCACATGACAACAGAAGGGGGTCTCCATTTGTAGTGATGGGTGGGCGGATGCACAAAGGAGGCCCATCATCAATTATATGGCGGTATGTGAGGGTAAGCCAATGTTCTTGAATGCCGTGAATGCCGAGGGAGAAGTCAAGAATAAATATTTTATCCAAGCGAAGCTAGAAAAGTGCATCACAGAGGTGGGACCACAAAATGTCATCCAAATCATAACCGATAATGCTTCGGCATGCAAGGCCGCGGGAGGGCTTGTGGAGGGCACCTGGCCTCACATATTTTGGACTCCTTGTGTAGTCCATACACTCAATCTTGCTATCAAGAATATTTGTGCATCTAAGAACACGGAAGCAAATGCTGTGGCTTATGCACAATTACATTGGATTACAGAGATCTCCGATGATGCATTGTTTATGAAGAATTTTATCATGAACCACTCTATGCGGCTTGCCATGTTCAATGATTATTCCAAGATGAAGCTCTTGTCCATTGCCAACACAAGATTTGCCTCATGGATTATTATGTTGAAGAGGTTTAAGGTCGTCAAGAGAGGCCTCCAAGACATGGTCCTTAGTGATCGATGGAGCCTGTATAGAGAAGAAGATGTGGGGAAAGCTCAATTTGTTAAAGAGAAAGTCCTCGATGATTTGTGGTGGGACAAGATAGATTTTATTCTTGACTTCACTGGCCCAATCTATGAAATGATAAGGGTCACCGACACCGATACACCATGTCTTCATTTGGTGTATGATATGTGGGATACAATGATTGAGAAGGTGAAGCAAGCTATTTATAGGCATGAGGGTAAAAGGGATAACTTGGAATCTCCTTTTTATGAGGTGGTTCACAAGATCTTGGTGGATCGATGGAACAATAGCAACACCCCGCTTCAGTGCTTGGCACACTCTTTAGTTCCAAGGTAATATTTCAACTTTCACTCTTTAATGCGAATATTTCTATTACTTAATACCTTGTGGGCTAATTCATGTTATTAACGAACATAGGTACTATCATTCCACATGGCTCAATGAGAACGTCAATCGGCAAGCTCCAAATCAAGATCTTGAGATCTCTACGGAAAGAGCAAAGTGCTTAAGAAGATACTATCCTAACCCAGATGAGCGGCGGTGAACTTGGAATATGCTAAGTTTGTGGGGTCTTTGGAGGCTTTTAGTGATCCGGATTCTCTTTCCGATAGAGGACATATGGATCCTAAGTCATGGTGGCTTCTTTATGGTGCAAGTACTCCAAATTTGCAAGCATTGGCCGTAAAGCTTCTAGGCCAACCTTGTTCCTCTTCTTGTTGTGAGCGGAATTAGATGCGTATGGTTTCATTCACTCCTTAAAGAGGAACAAGCTAACCCCGGCACGTGCGGAGGATCTTGTTTATGTTCACACCAACCTTTGCTTACTTTCGAAGTTCGAAAGAGTATATGGAAGGGGAATCAAGAATGTGGGATATTGGTAGAGATACCTTCGACTCATTTCAAGGTCTTAGGCATTTTAGATGTTCTTGCCCTTTCTCTTGACGAGCTACGATGGAGGCCATTGTGTTTGAGGAGGATGAAGGAGTTGAAACCATAGAAGGATCTTTTGATGTTTCAACTTGAAAACTTTATTTTTAAGATACGCTTTTGGTTGTAATTATTATATCTCGCAATGTTAGTAACTTAGTATTTTGTAGCCATGGAACTAGTTGCAACTTGAACTTTATTCTCTTGTATTTTGATATGCTCAAGATGAAAGTAATGAGAATTAAAATTTGGTATTATCTTCAAATCGGTTACATAACTTACATTTGTCATTGATTATACAAGCCAATGTTACATAATAATTCAAGCCAATGTTACATAATAATATAACATAAATATTGCTCTATTTTTCTATATGTTCATCTTCTCTTTTTGTCTTCTTTAACATTGTTGTCTTCAATTCTCCAAGAGATCATTCTCATCCCGACGTCTTAATTCACACCTGCAACAAACACACTTTCTTTTAGTTTCTTATTTATATTTTTCACTTCACATAACAAAAAATATGAAAATGTAATATGAATTTAATTCAATATTGATCTATATAATAATAATATTAAAAAAAATCTAGCCGTGTCGCCGTATCCTATTTTTTTGGGTTTTGCCGTGTCCGTGTCCGTGTCGTGTCCGTGTCGCCATGTCCGTGTCCGTGTCGCCATGTCCGTGTCCGTGTCCGTGCTTCATACCGTCACACAATAACTCCTAATCAATAAAAGCTTCCTTTACAAAAATCACATATTAATCACATCCTAATCAATAAAAGCTTCCTTTACTATAATTGTTGGGATAAACCGCAGCGGTCCGCAGCGGTCTGAATAAATATACCAAAAGAACACACTGAATCCAAGCTAAAAAATAGAGACACAATCACACAAGATTTACCTAGTTCGATCAAACTGATCTACGTCCACGGCAAGAGGGGGTTTCACTATATTTATCTCTCAATACAATCCTTGTACAAAGTGAGAACACACTAACTCTCAAGCTCTCACACTCTGATTGTCAAAACAAACCAGAGACAAGGAAGGAAGCACAAATGAGAGATTACTCCCCTTACAAGCTCTCTCTCTCTCTCAAGGTGTACACACACCGGACAAGGGAGATGATCAAAACCAAACACTCTCCAGAGAGTTTGTAAAACATACACTCAAGAGCTAAAATATTGAGAGAGTGAAAGAGACCTTCCTCTATCTTTTTCTTTTGGCACGAAAACAAAGAACTCCAGCAACCTTCCAAAAAAAAGCCAAATCCCTTGATTGAAAGGGATGTTTGATTTGCATTTAATGAGCCCTCCAAAGTCAAAAGTTTGCAGCTTCTCTTTCAATATTTTCAATCAAATGGGTCCCATCTATTTTGGATTCAAGCTAACAAATCAACAAATCTCCACCTTGGATTGAATTCTCAAACATCAAGAAGTTGAATAATCATTATAAACACATCTCTAAGCTTACGTGGGCTAACTCGGTATAAAAAACAAGAGATGTGAAAAAATAATTATTAACTTCATAATAGAACCAATGAACACCACCCCTTCTCTTGCAAACAATGCCCCAAACGGGGCCACCTAACAAGTGCGAATGCCTCCCAAGTCCAAGCAGTGATTGAACTTGAAGGCCAAGACCGGTTTGGTCAACATGTCAACTGGGTTGTCTACAGTACCAATCTTCTTCATCATGATACTTCTCTCAGAAGTTGCCTCACGAATGAAATGATATCTGACATCAATATCAAATGGCCTCCTTTACTGCTTCTGCTGTTGTCATGTACTCTGCCTCCATAGTAGACAAAGCCACTGTCGACTTTAGAGTCGATTTCCAACTAATAGCTGAACCAGAAAGAGTAAAAAGATAACCAATCAAAGATCTCCTTTTATCGAGATCACCAGCATAGTCAGAATCCATAAAACCTACAACTGAAGTTCCCGAAGTACTGCTATCAAAAAATAAACCCAAATCTGAAGTACCCTTGAGATACCGAAGGATCCACTTCACTACCAGTGGCTATGGAATCATCATCAGATCCTGAATCATGTTGCTCTTCTACAACTGAAGGAGCAATTTTGTAGACGACTTTTGAAAAAGTCTCTCCCTCAAGCTCCACCTGAAGCTCCACCTTATCCATAGCCTTCTCTACATTTCCTGTAGACTCAACAGAAATCTTTTCAAGATCAAGCATATAATTTTCATTAAAAGTAACATCTCTACTAATAATGAATTTAGGAGAATCAAATTCAAGACTGCACAAACGATAGCCTTCGACGCTATCAGCATAACCAACAAATATGCATTTCTTAACTCTAGGCTCAAGCTTACCATCTCTAACATGATAGTAAGCAGGACATCCAAATACCTTTAAATTTGAATAATCAATTGGTTTACCAGACCATACCTTATTTGGAGTCTTGTGCTCAATGTCGGTAGAAGGAGATCGGTTCACCAAGTAACAAGCTGTGTTAACAGCTTCAGCCCAGAAGTCTATCCAGTCCAGAGTTTGAGAGCATACACCTAGCTCTCTCCATATTCATTCGTTGTGCCACCCCATCTTTGCTGAGGAGTGTACCTGACCGTGCGATGTCGTACGATCCCAAAATTTTCGCAAAACTGGTTGAACTCACCACCAAAACTCTAGATCATTTTCTGTTCAGAGACGTTTAATCTTCTTCCCAGTTTAATTCTCAACAAGAACTTTCCACTTCTTGAAAGTTTCGAACGCATCGCTTTTGCGCCTGAGAAAATAAACCCAAACTTTCCTAAAAATCATCAATAAATGTCAGAAAATAAAGAGCACCACCTTTGGATGGAACCTGAGCCGGTCCCCACAAATCCGAATGGATGTAATCAAGAGTGCCCTTCGTCGTATGTGAGCCAGTTGAGAAGCTGACCCGAGTTTTCTTTCCAAATACACAATGCTCACAGAAGTCAAGTGATGATGTATAATCACCACAGAATAAGTCACATCTACTCAAAATAGTCATCCCCTTCTCGCTCAAGTGGCCTAAGCGCACGTGCCACAACTAAGTAGTGTCCTTATCAGCATCAGAGGACACACCTGTAAAGCCTGTCACAATACTGCATTGGAGAACATAAAGACTGTTCACCTTGTTACCTTTCATTACAACCAATGAACCCTTAGTAACTCTAAGAGCTCCACCTCTACCTGTGTAAGAACACCCAATAGAATCCCAAGAACTCAAAGAAATTAGATTTTTCTTTAAGTCCGGGATGTGTCTCATATCTGACAAAGTTCTCACTATCCCATCGTGACACCGGATGCGAACTGTACCAATTCTAACTGTCTTGCAAACTGCATTGTTGCCCATCAAAACTGATCCACCACTTATAGTTTTGTAAGCAGTGAACCAATCTCTATTTGGACACATATGATAAGACGCACCTGTATCCAAGATCCATTCTTTATCAGAACGGCCATCCAAGGGACATACCGCAAGAACCGTCTCAGCGACATCGGCAACATTAGCCTTTACCGTATTTGCTGAATCTGAGGTTTCGCCACGCTGGTTGCCTTTCTTCTTTAGAGCATAACATTCTGACATGTAATGTCCTTGCTTGTGACAGTAGAAGCACTCAACTTGCTTCTTATCTTGGGCTGACTTGGGCTTCGAACGATTTCTCGCTTGCCCTTTACTACCCTCTCTGGTCTTCGATCTACCTCTGGCTAGCAGACCATCAGCCTGCCTATCGGTACCTTTCCTATTCAACTTTGTTCTTAACTCAGCAGAATTCAAAGAGGCCTTCACATCCTACAGACTTATGGATTCTCTTCCATACAACATAGAGTTAACAAAATTTTCATAAGAGTCAGGCAAGGAACACAACACAATGAGAGCCTGGTCTTCATCATCAAGCTTAAGATCCAGG
Organism: Asparagus setaceus; assembly: GCA_012295165.1. Taxonomy (NCBI): domain Eukaryota; kingdom Viridiplantae; phylum Streptophyta; class Magnoliopsida; order Asparagales; family Asparagaceae; genus Asparagus; species Asparagus setaceus. Next base: position 29,865,894 of record CM022710.1, read on the forward strand.
TTTTTCATATCCATGATAATTTTATTAGATTCATCAAGGTGTTCCTGAATGGGTGTACCTTCTTTCATCTTCAGTGTGTATAGCTGCTGCTTCAAGTACAATCTCGTTGTAAGAGATTTCTTCAAGTAGAGACTTTCGAGCTTTGATCACAAATACGCCGCTTCCTCATCTAAGAACTTCACAAAGCACATTGTCGGATAGTGACAATTGCAAGACGCTGTGAGCCTTTTCGTCCATCTCCTCGATCTCAGCACTAGTCATATCTTCTGGGTATTTCCCATCGATAGCTTTAACCGTGCCTTCACGTCGTAACAAAGCCTTCATCTTTATCCTCCATAGGCCAAAATTGTTCTGGCCATCGAATATTGACACCGAGAACTTCACAGAGGCCATTTGGAAGACTGAAAGCAACCCTAGAATCGAGAATCTCTGATACCAGTTTGTTGGGATAAACCCGCAGCGATCCGCAGCGGTCTGAATAAATATACCAAAATAACACACTGAACACAAGCCAAAAAATAGAGAGACACAATCACACAAGATTTACGTGGTTCGATCAAACTGATCTACGTCCACGGTAAGAGGGGGTTTCACTATATTTATCTCTCAATACAATCCTTGTACAAAGTGAGAACACACTAACTCTCAAGCTCCCACACTCTGATTGTCAAAACAAACCAGAGACAAGGAAGGAAGCACAAATGAGAGATTACTCCCCTTACAAGCTCTCTCTCTCATGGTGTACACACACCGGACAAGGAAAATGATCAAAACCACACACTCTCCAGAGAGGTTGTAAAACATACACTCAAGAGCTAAAATATTGAGAGAGTGAAAGAGACCTTCCTCTGTCTTTTTCTTTTGGCACGAAAATAAAGAACTCCAGCAACCTGTAGGCGTTGAAAATTGCCTATAAGTCCCCGAACGTAGCTCGTGATGACGAGAATAATCGACAAGTCATCCGATGAAGTAATGGCAAACCGTTGACGACACAACAAGTGAACGCAACGCAAACGCTCTCCTCAAGACGCCCCACGCAGAAGCTTTCGGCCCCGCCAGCCTAAGAAGGGCGGGGGTCAAGGGGCGCCGCCCTTATGGTCCGGCGCCCGAAATTTTTGAAAAGAGCTCTCCTTTCTAAGCCGCCACCGATTCGAACCTTGGTGAACCGATCGCCATGAGTGCGAAAGTGAAGGATAAACCCAACTTTGAAGCCTCAAATTAAGCTCTAAAACCGCCAGAGAGAAGCCACACGACGCCGGTCAAAACCGAGACACCAGAGGTGTCTCGCCGAAGCGAACACCAGAGGTGTCTCGCCACCGAGACACCAGAGGTGTCTCGCCGAAGCGAACACCAGAGGTGTCTCGCCGAAGCGAACACCAGAGGTGTCTCGCCGAAGCGAGACACCAGAGGTGTCTCTACTGGCGAGACACCAAGGCCGAATGGGCTTTTGCCCGCCACACCGCATCCGGCCGTACCTATAAAAGTGACGGCTAGGGTTTCATTTTCGAGGTGGGGCGAGATAAAAAGAGGAGATAGCCGAACTCTTGTGTGTGCCTAGGGTTAGAGAATTTCCAAGGGAGAGGAGATCAAGATCTAGACTTGCGGGGGATTTGCGATTCGAGATCCAAAGTTTTGAATCGGATCTACAACAACAAACCATCCTTTGGATCAAGCTTGGCCTTGATCCGAAGAAGAGTAACGAAGTTCGCTTGGTCGATCTCGCTCACTACGCTGATTAGTTCCTTGGCGAATTAATCTCCGTATTCGTTTAGATCTCGGATCGATCGATCTAAGAATTCCCGTAAAAGGAGGGATTTTTAGATCTAGATCCAGATCCAGATCTCGTTTGATCAACACTTGGGAAAGGAATCGCGCGGTGGTCCACGGAATACATCCCCGGCACAGGCAAAGAATCCCACGCAAGCGAGGATCCGATAAACGGATCCCGCGTTTGTTCATAAGGAGGAAAGTTGTAATTTTACCATTTTTCATTGTAAAAAGCCTTATAAAAGGCGATTTTTATTTGAAACTCATTTGTAATCCCATCAAGGTAGAATGATTTCACCAATGAAAAAGATAATGACTTTTCCCGAGAACACAACCTTCCAAAAAAAAACCAAATCCCTTGATTGAAAGGGATGTTTGATTTGCATTTAATGAGCCCTCCAAAGTCAAAAGTTTGCAGCTTCTCTTTCAATATTTTCAATCAAATGGGTCCCATCTATTTTGGATTCAAGCCAACAAATCAACAACAATCCACTCGACATTATGTTATTAAAGATCTGGAAATTTTCGTCCAAGTGCAGCACAAAATTTTTGACCATCTCAAATCCCGTCTCAATCAAAACAATCTCTTATAACAATCCAAGATCACCAACGGAAGCAAACAAATCTCTGCACCGAACATGAGCAAAATAACTGCTTGTCTTCTCTTCTTCCTACTCGTCCTTGCTCAGGCCTTTGCACGGGACACAATAACTCCATCGGAATCTCTAAATGACGGCGATCTGCTCGTCTGTTCAGACGAAACCTTCGCGTTAGGCTTCTTCAGCACGACGCCTGTGAACAAATGCGTCGGCATATGGTACAACAATATCTCCGTCAAAACTATAGTCTGGGGCGCCAATCGCCAGACTCCGATCACAGTCTCAAATGTGAGCTAAGTCATCACAAGCAACGGAACTCTTGCTGTCACCACTTCAAACTCGACAATACTCTGGTTGGTAGACTCGTCATCCTCGTCCATCGTGACCAATCCGGTCGCGAAACTACTCGAAACGGGAAATTTTGTAGTTACAAGTAATTCTTCGGAAGAATCCTTCGCATGGCAAAGCTTCGACTATCCAACGGACACACTGCTTCCAGGCATGAAGCTCGGGTATGACCTCCGCACGGGCATGAACCGTAACCTGACCGCATGGAAATCCGAAACTGACCCGTCTCCTGGCGATGACTTCGTCGCCATAAACATCCACGGTGATCCGGAGCTCACGGTCTTTTTTGGCTATGTCAAGCGGTGGCGGTCTGGCCCCTGGACCAGGGACGATTTCAACGGGATACCAGAAATGAGCACCTACACAACAACTGGATTCTCATTCAAATTTGTCGACAACAGTAACGAGATTTACTATAGTTACAACATGTCGAATAAGTCCATACTCACTAGGCTAATGGCTAATAACACAGGCAGAGTTCAGCGCTGGGTCTGGACCGGGCAAACTGGACCGGGCAAACTTGGAGTATATTCTGGTCCATGCCAAATGACGCTTGTGAGTATGGCAAATGTGGAGCCTATAGCACTTGTGACCCTAACGCGAGCCCAATTTGCGGGTGCCTTGACGGGTTTGAGCCCAAATCAAGCGCGAACTGGAATCTCGGAGATTGGTCTGGTGGGTGCGTGAGGAAACATAGATTGGATTGTGTGAATGGGACAGATGGGTTTTTGGTAGTGAAGAAGGTGATATTGCCTGATACATCGAATTCGACGGTGGATAGGAGTTTGAGTCTGGATCAGTGTCGTACAAGTTGTTTGAGGAATTGCTCGTGCATGGGGTTTTCGAATGCGGATGTGAGAAATGGAGGGAGTGGGTGCATTATTTGGAGTACTGAAATTATGGATCTTAGGTTGTTTAGGTTGTATGAATATGGTGGTGGGCAGGATTTCTTTGTTCGTCTGGCTGCTCAAGATATAGGTACAGTTTCTATTACACTAGAAATTTTACTTTGCAGCTGAGCTTAATATGTTCATAGATTTATTGTTAGCTAGCATGTTACTAGTTAACTTGTTTGCTGAAATCCTACACATAAACACCCTTCTTGAGAAAGATTTGCATCAGATAACAAACTTTGACCTCATAAAGATTGATATGAACCAGCATTGAATTGGTTTGCTAAATGTTTCCAATGAGATCTTTGAACAGTAATTGCAAATTTAACAAAATTAATTTCAAAATAAAAAAATCCTCTATTTCATAGAAAGTAACTAATTTTGGCTGTAAATGCTTACAGAAAGTAATTCTCACGAAAGCAGGACAAGGGTCGCCATTATAATTGTTAGATATCATCACCAGCCACCCTATTGATTATCAGCCAGCCTATTGATTAGATATTGTAGCCACCCTATAGCCACTCTATATATGTATAGCCTTCTACTAGTGTGGGCTACTGGTTGATGGGTTGCCGGGTGTGTGTATATAAGCTAAGGAACATGTAAATCAGATCTATGAATAACAAAGCTCCTTTATACCAATTAACATGGTATCAGAGAGGTTCCTTTAAAACCCTCCAAAATCCTAGCGGTTCCTTCAAATTAACCACTCGATTCTTGACTCACCTCAGATCCGTGTCGCCTCTCCATCCTTGCCCCCGCATCGCCTCAGATAACGGCAGACGCAGCCACCACCGCTGCTGATGACGACGCCCTCTTCAGTGCCCACCCACCAACGTCGCTTCTGCTTGCCGTTCAGTCCCTCGTCGCCCTCGACATCAGATCTGACCTCTACTTGTCTTCAATCAGGCAATCCCCGTACCCATTCTTCCTGCTACCTTGCTCCGCAGCCGGCAACTGTGCCTCCGGCGAGAGCTCCACCTTCGAGACGACTAGCTCGCCACGAGAACAGCGAGAATCCGATCCCGATAAACCGCCGCCGCCGGAATCAAGATCTCCATCAAGAGATCGGAGAGGATCGCCGCTCCCATTGCAAACCCTAAAGAGAGGAAGATCGAGATCCAAACGCTGGATTTGAGAGTTCAGGTCTCACCTCGTTATATTCATGGGTTCCCTGATCTCACAAGCTCTGGTTGTTTATTGAGAAAAAGAAACAATCAAGAGCTCATTTATTAAGAGCTTTGACTTTGCTTCCTTTGATCATCTACATCAGTAAAGATCTTTTCCTTTTTTTTTTAATTATTATTATTAATTTCTTTTTTCCAGTAACCAAAAAAAAATTGTTGTAATGGATAAGAAAGGGATATTCACGTTACCACCTCTTGATGTGCAACTCACAAGCATCGAGAATTATACTGTGTGGGCTCTTACTATACAGTATAATCTTCGGGCTTTTGCACTATGGGGTTACGTTGATGGTTCACTCCGTTGTCCTCCTGCAACTCTTCCTAGGACTACTCTCTCATCTTCTACATCATCAGCATCAAAGGTCGCTTCTAGTGACCCGTCTAGTGATGCCCCTCCGATCACATATGCTCAATGGACTAGTACTGACCAGCAGATTATGGCTTATATTATGCGGTCAGTAGCCATTCCTATTCGGCTCTCTCTTGGGCGTGCATCTTCATCCCGTGAGCAGTGGTTGGCTCTTAGTCACATGTTTGTTCAGTCTGGTGCTGCTCGTGAATATCAACTTCATCAAGCACTTCAAGATGCTCATCAGGGTGATCGATCTATCTAGAACTTCTATTCATTATTATCGGGTTATTGGGAAGAATTGCATACAATGAAGGAACCTGTACTGGGTGTCGATTAGCTAAACAAACTGCCCTACCATTTTCATCCAGTAATAAAATTGCTTTAGCCCCATTTGACTTGATTCATTCTGATATCTAGGGACCTGCCCCATTACCATCCTTGTCCGGCTATCGATATTATGTCAGTTTTATTGATGACTATTCTCGCTACACCTCGGTTTATCTCATGCGTGCACGTTCTGATATTTTAAATATTTATAAAGACTTTACAAATATGATACACACCCAGTTCCATAAACGTATAAAGATATTTCGCTCTAATGGTGCCTGTGAATATATCTCTTCGGCAATGCAATCTATTTTAAAATCACATGGCACTCTCTCTCAGCAATCTTGTCCACACACTCATGAACAAAATGGTGTTGCTGAGAGAAAACATCGTCACATTCTCGACACCACTAGAGCTCTTCTGATATCAGCATCTGTACCTCGATTTCTCTGGGCTGAAGCACTATTGACTGCTATTTTTCTTATCAATATCACTCCATCATCTAAAATAGCTGACACATCTTCACACTTTTGACTTTTTAAGTCTCAGTTTCGCTATTCTGTTCTTCGTACTTTTGGATGTGTCTGTTTTGTCCTACTTCCGACTAGTGAACGAGATAAATTATCTCCACGCACTACACGATGCAATTTTCTTGGCTACAGCACAGTTCACAAAGGGTATCGTTGTTATGAACCCACCACACGAAGACTTCGTATCGCTCGACATGTCACTTTCTTTGAGCATGTTCCCTACTATGCTACTTCAGACTCAGATCTCTCTTTTCTTTAACCTCCTTCATCACCTTCCACTACTATACATGTACCCTTGGCACCTGTACCTTCTTTTGTTCAGCCTATTCCCTCTTTTACTCCATTAGCATCTGGAAACCATTCTCTTGAGTCACCCAAAACTTCTGAACTTCCACTTGCTACCTCACTTCCGTTGCAAGATACTCATTCTATAGATGTCCCCTCTACGCTTGTGCCAGTTTCTCCGGATGTGACTCCTCCTCGTCACAATCCCCCACGAGATCGTCATCCTCCTGCTCGGTATGCTCAGTGTGCCACTAGCACCTATTTCTCAGATTTTGTCTCTTTTCTTATTGTTATTCATTCTATACATGAACCTAACTCGTATTCTGAGGCTGTTAAGTATCCAGAATGGCAACATGCAATGAATGAAGAATTAGAAGCTTTCCACAAGACTCATACTTGGGACCTTGTTCCATTACCCTCTAATGTTAAACCGATAAGTTGCAAATAGATTTATAAGGTCAAGACTCGATCAAATGGTTCTATTGAGCGGTACAAAGCTCGTCTTGTTGCTCGGAGATTTTCTCAGGAATATGGTTGTAAAACCCCGATAATTTGAATATTTTGTGATATATATTGATAAATATATTTTTTGGTGACAAATATCATTAAATGACATTTGAGTATGTTATCAAGTGCTTTGAGAACAAACAAGTTCACATTTGTGAGAGAAACGTGTCAAAACATGCACGAAACATGCACGAGTATAAATCTGGAAATAATGACCAGTTATGAGTTTATAGGTTTTACACACTGCTACAGTTATAATCTGGAAAACCTTAAAACACCAAAGTTGTAGGTCTCTTCAATAGCTTTCCAACAAATCTTAGATCACCTAATTTGGAGTTCTTATGAGAACGTTATGGTCAAACTACCGAAGGGGGATACTTTCCTAGTCAAAACAGATTTCACGGTTCTTATTGGATTTCGGTCATTTGGGTTATTTCGGGTTTACACGTATATAAATACATGTTTTCACGAATTTTCACATCTTTTATCGAACTCTCAAACCCTAACGACCACCAAACCCTCCTCTAAACCCTAGAACTTTCTTGTGAGAATTCAAGAACCTTTGAAGCAAGATTTCACATTGGATTGGCGCGCAGCTTAGGGATCTACCTCGCCTTTGCATCCTTCACTTGTTTTAACAAGATTTGGTGAGTTTCATCTCTGCTAACCCTACACCTAATTTTTCAGAGAATCGTTTTAATGAAATTCTTTCACAAGGTTTTATTGAGCCTAAAAGAACTAGTTTTGAATATAGAAAAGAGATTCTTTTATATTATATGTGTAAAGATTTGATCTTTTGTGTTTAAAAGATTTACAATGAGTTATAGAGATGTTTTGTGATCTGAAAATAATTAAACAACCTTGTTTATCGAGTTCGATGATTTTACAATATATATATGTGCATATATGAGTGCAAGTGCACAAATCATGCTCGATGCATAAATCTGGGAATTTATGACTAGTGGAGAGATTCTGTCTTTTCACACCGATACGTTGTGAATATGGAAAAACTTAAAAGATCAAAGTTGTAGATACCTTCAGCAGCTTTCCAGAAAATCTTTAATCATCTCATTCGAGGTCGGATGCAAAAGTTATAGCTAAAATACCGAAGAGTTTGTTTCTAGTCAGATTGTTTTTTTTTCCAGCCTGTGTTTTAGGTTTAGGGCTGTAGTTTTTGGGTTTCTTTGTCATATATACACATGTCTAAACATGAAAAATACCTCTTTTCTCCTGTGTCCCAAACCCTAGTAGCCCTTTTCCCTTCTCTCAAAGCCTTGTTCTTTTCTTTGGCGATTTTGAGGGATTTAGTAGGATTTTTCAAATAATTTGTGCATGTGTATGTTTTGAGTCGTATACTTTTGATTTGAGAAATTTCTTCAACCAACCTGAATTGTATTATGATGTCTAGAATCTATTAAACACCGAGATGTTGTGGACATGAGATATTATTTGTACACCGAGATATGTGCACGAACACATAAGTACATGTTCTTAATAAAGTATCGTGACATCCGGGACACGTTAGGCTAGTGAGCCATATATGTCGATCCGCAAGATAATGCGATGAGGCTAGTGAGCCATATATGTCGATCCGCAAGATAATGCGATGAGGCTAGTGGCCGTCTATGTCGATCCGTATGGTGATAATGATGAGGTCGGTAAGCCGTGATATGTCGATCCGCATGATGATGCGACGAGTAGAATTTCTTGTAAAACAATAGCATGGTGGAATGTTAATAACTTAAGTTAAATAGACGATTCTATTAGTCCTTGCTCCTTTGTCGGGATACATTGTGAGAATATATATATATATATATATATATATATATATATATATATATATATATATATATGTGTGGTCACGACTTGTGTTATTGCTTCCATGTTAAATTACAGAGTGTTGGAGTGCGTTTAGATGCATTGCATACATAGTATATATGTGATATGATTTGTGGTGATGGTGAGCTAGACGATATTCCCTTGTGATCCGTGCCAACTATCCGAGGGTAGTTCGAGATATGACTTTGACTCTAAAGTTGAGGTTTGGAATAATTGTATTTTACTTACGGTAATATTTTTCATTAGTAGGATTTGGAATTGGTATATAGTGATGCACAATTCGAGACATGGTATATACATGAGGCTTTCCTTGTTTGGATTATTTCGCCGACGCACTAACTCTTGTATTGTGGGTCTCTACATGCCAATTTTCCTTTAGTACTTTATGAATGATTTTGTATCTATATGTATTAACCGATATTTTCTTATATTCTCCTAGCCCTTTCCACAGGCGGTGGAGATGATTCTCGCTATAGCTTGGCTCGTTGTTTCCCCTCTTTTGAGCGTGGGGTGTCTGCAGTCGCGGTTGATGGATAGCATCACGACCTCTTTTAGTTATTTATATTAGTAGTTATTTTTCCGAGCTCCACGGTAGATGTTTATTTTAATTGTTTTAGACTCTAGAGATTTGTGATCCTATTGTGTAAAGTGAGTGCCTTAGTGAACCTCTTATTGATTCTTGTCTTGAGGCAGATTCTATATATGCTATTTTATCTCGGTTGGGCCTTGTTGATGTTGATGATCTTTATACTACTTACGTAAATTCTCGATCTCATTGTTCTATTTTATTATTTATTTGCTGTCTTGTACTTTCACCGTTACTTGACTTCACTAGAGATATTCTTGTGATGGTGAAACATGTTGTTGCACGGTGTTGGTGCATGGCAGGTTTGACATTCTGGGTTTCACCTTGGACTGCAGCCTTGTTGAAACCTGGAGCGTCACAATGGTATTGATTATGAAGAGACTTTTGCTCCTGTTGTAAAGATGAGATCCATTCGCACTCTCATTGCTGTTGCTGCTTCTAAACATTGGTCATTATACCAAATGGATGTCAAGAATGCTTTTCTTAATGGTGATTTCTCTGAGACAGTTTACATGCAGTCACCTCCTGGCTTTTCTGCTCCTACAGGACATGTTTGTCAACTTCGTCGCGCTATATATGATCTCAAACAGGCTCCTCGCGCTTGGTCTGAGCGTTTTCTACAATCTTCTCTCTCCATTGGTTTCACTGAGAGTCTAGCTGACTATGCTCTATTCTATTGGTCATCAGCCTCCGGTATGGTTATTCTCTTACTTTATGTGGATGATATGATAATTACTGGGAGTGATTCTTCTGCCATTGCTTCATTGAAGCAGTACCTTCAGAGTCAGTTTGAGATGAAGGATCTTGGATATCTTCGATATTTCTTAGGCATTGAGGTTGCCGCCTCCTCTCGTGGTTATCTTCTCTCTCAGCAGAAATACATAACTGACATTCTTAAGCGTGCTACCCTCAATGATTCTTCTATTACTACTACTCCGCTTTCCACCCCAATGGAGATGAATTTGAAGCTTCGACATGATGATGGCACTCCTTTATCTCAGCCGACTCGATATCGAGAACTTGTTGGATCTTTGGTTTATCTTTCTGCTACACGTCCGGATATTGTCTATACTGTGCACATATTGAGCCAGTTTATTGGTGCTCCTACTTCTACTCACTATGCAGCTCTAGTTCGAGTTCTCCGTTACCTTCATGGCACTATATCCCGGTCGTTGTTCTTTCCATCAGACTCTTCTTTGTCTCTTCGTGCATCTTGTGATCTTGGGATGAGCCGATGATCGGATACTCGGCCTTCGACCGGTTTTGTATTTTTCTAGGATCATCTCTCATCTCTTGGCGTAGTTAGCGTCAGGCTGTGGTCTCTCGTTCTAGTACAGAATCAGAATATCGGGCAATGGCAGATACTACAGTTGAGCTAAAATGGCTCCGCACTCTTTTACGAGATCTTGGTGTCTCTATTACTTCTCCTATCACTCTACACTGTGATAATCAGAGTGCAATCTCTATTTCTGCAAATCCAGTGTTCCATGAGCGTACCAAACATATTGAGGTGGATTGTCATGTGGTTCGGCAAGAGCATATTGCTGGAAACATTACACTCGCGTATGTTCCTTCTAAGGAACAAGTGGCTGATTTGTTTACCAAGGCTCAAACTATTCCTCAGTTTCGCTCTTTCATGTCCAAACTCTCGGTATTGGATCCACCGTGAGCTTGAAGGGGGGTGTTAGATATCATCATGAGCCACCCTATTGATTATCAGCCACCCTATTGATTAGATATTGTAGCCACCCTATAGCCACTCTATATATGTATAGCCTTCTACTAGTGTGGGCTACTGGTTGATGGGTTGTCGGATGTGTGTGTGTGTGTATATAAGCTAAGGAACATGTAAATCAGATCTATGAATAACAAAGCTCTCCTTTATACCAATTAACAATAACAGTGTGCACTGTGGTGGGTTTCCTACTTTTGGTTCTTACCGGTTACTGCATATTGAAGAGGAAGAAGAGAAGAGGAAAACCAGGTTCAATGATATAGCTTTTCAATCTGAATACTACGTCGATACTTATCATTTACCTTGGCTAAAATGTTGTTACTGTTTTTTATAGTTCCAGTTTACTACTCTAAAACTGATCACAATATGGGAGAAAGTAATGGAGGAATGAAGGATGTAGAGCTTCCTCTGATCGACTTTGGTACGCTGATGACCGCAACAAACAACTTTTCAACAGAAAACTTACTTGGGGAGGGTGGATTTGGTCCCGTTTACAAGGTACATAATATTATGTTGTTCCATGAAATATATATATATATATATATATATATATATATATATATATATATATATATATATATATATATATATATGAAAAATCAGTTTGCTAATAAAGAAGAATATTGAGAGCATGATAAGTACAATTGTACGGTTAATTGCCAGGGTAAAATAGGAGTGGGACAAGAAATTGCTGTGAAAAGGCTGTCCAAAGATTCAGTACAGGGCATCGATGAGTTTAAGAATGAGGTTATGCTGATTGCCAAGCTCCAACACAGGAACCTTGTTCGGCTTCAGGGATATTGCATTCAAGGGGAAGAAATAATGTTGATATATGAGTATATGGCTAATGGAAGTCTGGATGCTTTCTTATTTGGTATGTTCTTGCTTTATGCATCTTTAACCAGTAATTTGAATTATTTGGTGAACATTGTAAGTTCTATTTGGACATAAAAATAACATATATACAAGATACTACACAAGACACCATTTGCTAAAAATACAAATCGCTGATCAGTAACATGATACTAATAATACTCTTTAACATCTTTACTCAAACTCAAGGTAGGCACCACCGAGAGTAGTTTGTACAAAATGGATCAACCAACAGTTTTTATGCAAAGGTTTGTTGTAATGATGAACTTTAGAAAATTTCAAAATTAACTAAATGTAAGTTACTGACAAGTTAGGATTGTACCAGACAAAAGCAGAGGAACATTGCTGGTTTGGAAAACACGCTTTCATATTATCGCAGGAGTTGCTCGAGGCCTTCTTTATCTGCATCAAGATTCAAGACTTAGAGTTATTCACAGAGATCTCAAAGCAAGCAACATTCTTCTTGATAAAGACATGAATCCTAAAATTTCAGACTTTGGAATGGCAAGGATTTCTGCAGGTGATGAGATAATCACTAAAACAAGAAGAGTAGTTGGTACATAGTAAGTATCAAAACAGTAGATAATCAATTTGATTATTTCAGTTGCCAAATTTTTAATGTGAAATTGTTATTCAGTGGATACATGTCGCCTGAGTATGCAATGGATGGAATTTTCTCTATGAAATCTGACGTATATAGTTACGGGGTTTTTGTACTTGAATTAATAAGCAGGCAAAAGAATAGGGGAGTTTTCCTCTCTCAGCCTCATCTGTACCTCCTGGGAAATGTAAGTATGAAAATTTGCTGTGTATGCTCTTCATATACTTGATCTTCAGTTCCACCAAAAAAAAAAAAGAAAAAGAGTCTATCATATTCGATTACTAATCAAACCTTTAGTTTCATAAGTACAGATGTATGGGCATATGTCTACATGCAGAATATAAGCTAATAATGGAGAAATTAAGTTTGCACTTTATCCAAAACCTATTTTCTCTCATATTCCCTTTCTTTCAAATTCTAAAATCTATGCATTTTGAAGTGCAAACGTAGGGTTGGGCGTGGGCCGGGTCGACCCGCGGGTTGACCCAGCCCAACCCGCCATGGGTCACGACTCGGCCCGGCCCATGATATACCAGTCCGCGAGTGAGTCCGACCCGGACACAGGGTCAGCAGCAATAGGCCCGCTGACCTGTCGCCTCGACCCGGCTGGGCAGCCTCAGCCAATAATATTTTTTTATTAGTTTAGTTGTTCCTTTAGCCCTTTGGGTCTGCAGCTAGCTGCTAACAAAGCCAAAAGGCTATTGGTCTTTGGCTCGTGGGCCTTTTGACCAATTAAGAAACAAAGCAGCAATCTTTAAGCTCGTTGTTGTCTCCTTGGAAGGATTAAAAAGTTTAATACAAGTTTAAAAATAGTTTGTACAAGTTTAAATTACTAAAAGATAAATTAGAAATAATTTTATAATTGTAAATATAAGTTTAATATAATTAAAAAGGTAAAAAAAAATAGGAAAAAAAGTTGGACGAAAAACCCATGGGCCGGCCCACGACCCATGAGTCGTGAGTCAAGCTGGGTCCAGTCCCAGACCTGGGATCAAAGAAGTAGGCCCGGCCCACTCTGACCCATCCGGGCGAGGTCGAACTGGCGACCTTGAACCCCGACGGTAGTCCGCGAACTGGCTAGGCCGACCGCCACCTACGCATACGTCTATGCAAATGTTTGGGCAATTTAGAACGAAACTCTATTATAAAATTAGCGGTCTCATTAATAATGTTTTTTTTTTGTAATTGTCTTATATCTGACTATGATACTTATTCTGTATACATATTTCAGGCGTGGAAGTTATGGAATGAAGGGAGATGTCTTGAATTGATCGATCCACTTAACAGCTCCTATTTTTCCCAAAGCGAAGTAATGAAATGTATTCACATTGGACTTTTATGTGTTCAAGAATGCCCAGAAGCTAGGCCGACGATGCAATCTGTGGCTTTTATGATCGATAGCTCTGATCCTTCACTCCCTAAACCGAAGAAACCCGGTTTTGGTGCAAAAGGAGACTCATCTGAATCGAGTTCATGTTCAACTAAGAAAAAGCTGTATAGTGTAGATGGTGAAACTATTACTGTTGTAACTGGCCGATAACAAATTATGTATGTAGCTATGTGCTAGATATCAGTAAGACTCTGTATGGCTGTTTTTATTAGACACGTGTATCGGATTAAAGAGACATGAGGAAAAACACAACAGAGGAGAATGAGGAGATTTCGATCACAATAACACATTGAAACATATGTGTATCAAGACGCATCGATTCAGATTACATAAAAAATGTAAAGCTGTGGTGACACGGTTGAGGGTTTTAATTTTATACTATTAACATATTTGTTGGAAATTTATTAATAAACCTAAACATATGTGTACATTTTATGACAAGGTCAAGTCACATGAATCTCGATGCAGGCCGTGGATCCATTGAACTACCTAGGAAAAAGATACTTAAATGATGGCTCATTTTCGCAACATAACTTAGAAGGCAACAGCACTCATAACGTGCACATTGCTTCACTCTTCCAACTACTTAAACCCAACTACAACTATTGCCCAAAAACTAAAACCAATTCAACTTCCAAGGGCTCCGCCTCCTCTCCTCCTCCAACTACAATAGAAGCACTCGAATCCTCCATTTAAAATTTTGTCATCAACTGGGAAAGAAAGAAACGATTCTTGCTACTGTATTCATGCTTCCTAGGACCACAATATGTCGATAACTACCAGAATGCCACTTCAACCAGATCTTCATGGAGAATTCGCATGGCCGAACTTATTGATTCCTTTCCCACCCATCTCGCAACAATGGTTCTCATCCTCCGCGATCTCATTCTCACTGTGCTCGACATCTCCTCTACATTACTCTCCTGCACCGACTCAAGCAACAAAAGAGAGCAAAGCAAGATGTACCATTGCGTGGGAATCGCCATACTTAGTGTTTTATTTGCAAAAGTAACTGCACTTGCTATAGCTCTTGGAACCTCACTCTTTACCAGCCCAGGCCACGTTATCGATGGGATAGAGATGGCTGGGGCTCTGGTGTTGGAAGTGGTGGCAGAGGGAAAAGGTGCGGGGTTGCTCGTGGTGGTGAGCCTGTGGCGAGTTGTGAGGGTGGTGGAGAGTGCGTTCAAGCTTAGTAATGAAGCTATTGAGGCTCAGATTGAGGGGATTGTACTCAAGTTTGACGTGTTGCAGGCGCAGAACCAGCAGCTAAGGAGATTGTTGTTGAGAAGGATAAGAGGATCAAACTATTAGAAGAGGAATGCTTAGTGTAAAACTGTGTCCAGCTTCATAGCCTTCTTAATTAGGTCGTCAAATTTTTTCCATGGTCAATCTGATGTTATGAGTAATCCTCTAGCGAATACTATCTACACAAGTAGCTAGTTATTGTTGGTAAATACTATGTATGTACACTGGGTAGTAATGTCGGATTTGGATCCTCTCCCACTTCAGGGTCGAGAGAGACCGTTATGATTTAGACAGTTGTGATTTATTCCTAATATGATTAACCATCATACCATCTATAAATTGCATCATTTCTATTTCTCACTCAGAGCAAGTCATAATTTTCCACAGAATGATAAATTGTTATAACAGAAAAGCCAACTCTCCATTTCCTAATCTTAATAATGGATAGGATGTGAATCTGGTGACTATAGGAGAGGAATGATGGAAATCAACGGGCGTCGACCGCGAACATTTTTCGACGCCTGTTGGCCCAAGTCAGGGACTTGATTCTCTGATATTTGAAGGAGCACTAGGACAGTAGACGGCCCATCAACTGCTGGGCATGGTAATTATTGTCCCGCCGACGGCCCAATGACTGTTGAATGCACTTGACCAGGTATCTTCAACAGCCGTTGAACCGCCAATGGCCCGACAAGTTTTGGGCATATTCAAAAGCATTTAATAAGACACTTCTCAACAGAACAGAGATTTAGAGGTGTAGCGTTCACTTTGATTTTCTTGTCCTTTCACTTTCCTCCCAAAACAACAAAACAGAAGGTGATTTTCCTTCATATTCTCTACTTGCTTCCCATTTTCTTGCCCTTTCACTTTCCTCCCAATCCCCCAAACAACCACGGGACAGTGACTTCCCTACTTATTCTCTACTTCCATCCAATTTCTCTCGACCCAAACGCTTCATTTTTCATTCCAAGTCATCACGTCATTTTGGAAACATCTTGGAGAATTACGCATATTGACTAAGCCACAGCAAACAAAAATCACATATTAATCGCATCTGTACATGTGAACAAGGACCTAAGAGTTGGACATTTGATGCAAGGGGTTGCATCACAGGCAGAAAAATTTTGTTGTAAATCGTCAAAACAAAAGACTCAGTAACGTTAAAGTCTAGCACTCACATCCTAATCAATAGAAGCTTCCTTTCCTCTTACTTATAGTCTACTCGACATTATCTTATTAAAGATAATATCACCCGTCTTCTTTGTTCTCGGAAGATGTTGAAATTTTTGTCCAAGAGCAGCACAAAATTTTTGACCATCTCAAATCCCGTCTCAATCAAAACAATCTCTTATAACAATCCAAGATCACCAACGGAAGCACACAAATCTGTACACTGAACATGAGCAAAATAACTGCTTGTCTTCTCTTCTTCCTACTTGTCCTTGCTCAAGCCTTTGCAAGGGACACAATAACTCCATCGGAATCTCTAAATGACGGCGATCTGCTTGTGTCTTCCGGCGAAACCTTCGCCTTAGGCTTCTTCAGCACGACGCCTGTGAACAAATACGTTGGCATATGGTACAACAATATCTCTGTCAAAACTATAGTCTGGGTCGCCAATCGCCAGACTCCGATCACAGTCTCAAATGTGAGCTTAGTCATCACAAGCAACGGAACTCTTGCTGTCACCACTTCAAATTCGACAATACTCTGGTCGGTAGACTCGTCATCATCGTCCGTCGTGACCAATCCAGTCGCGAAACTACTCGACACGGGAAATTTTGTAGTTACAAGTAATTCTTCGGAAGAATCCTTCGCATGGCAAAGCTTCGATTATCCAACGGACACACTGCTTCCAGGCATGAAGCTCGGGTACGACCTCCGGACGGGTCTGAACCGTAATCTGACCGCGTGGAAATCCGAAACTGACCCGTCTCCTGGCGACGACTGCGTCGCCATGAACATCCACGGTGATCCGGAGCTCACCGTCTTTTTCGGCTATGTCAAGCGGTGGCGGTCTGGTCCCTGGACCGGCAACGATTTCAACGGGATACCAGAAATGAGCACCTACACAAAAACTGGATTCTCATTCAAATTTGTCGACAACAGTAACGAGATTTACTACAGTTACAACATGTCGAATAAGTCCATACTCACTAGGCTGATGGCTAATAACACAGGCAGAGTTCAACGATGGGTCTGGACCGGGCAAACTTGGAGTTTATTCTGGTCCATGCCAAATAACGCTTGTGAGTATGGCAAATGTGGAGCCTATAGCACTTGTGACCCTAACGCGAGCCCAATTTGCGCATGCCTTGACGGGTTTGAGCCCAAATCAAGCACAAACTGGAATCTCGGAGATTGGTCTGCTGGGTGCGTGAGGAAACATAGATTGGATTGTGTGAATGAGACAGATGGGTTTTTGGTTGTGAAGAAGGCGATGTTGCCTGATACATCGAATTCGACGGTGGATAGGAGTTTGAGTCTGGATCAGTGTCGCACAACGTGTTTGAGGAATTGCTCGTGCACGGGGTATTCGAATGCGGATGAGAGAAATGGAGGGAGTGGGTGTATTATTTGGAGTACTGAGATTATGGATCTTAGGTTGTTTAGGTTGTATGAATACGGTGGGCAGGATTTCTTTGTTCGTCTGGCTGCTCAAGATATAGGTACAGTTTCTATTACTCTGGAAATTTTACATTGCAGCTGAGCTTAATTTGTCCATAGATTTATTGTTAGCTAGCATGTTACTATTTAACTTGTTTGCTGTTAGAGTTTTGTATAACCTACCTAATGTCACCGAAATCCTACACATAAACACCCTTCTTGAGAAAGATTTGCGTCAACAAACTCTGGCCTCATAAAGATTGATATGAACAAACATTGAATTGGTTTGCTAAATGTTTCCAATGAGAATATTTGAACAGTAATTGCAAATTTAACAAAATTTCGAGAGAAAAAAAATCCTCTGTTTCATAGAAAGTAACTAATTTTGGATGTAAATCCTTACAGAAAGTAATTCTCACAAAAGCAGAACAAGAGTCGCCATTATAACAGTGTGCACTGTGGTGGGTTTCCTACTTTTGGTTCTTACCGGTTACTGCATATTGAAGAGGAAGAAGAGAAGAGGAACAACAGGTTCAATGATATAGCTTTTCAATCTGAATACTACATCGATACTTATCATTTACTTTGGCTAAAATGCTGTTACTGTTTTTTTGTAGTTCCAGTTTACTACTCGAAAACTGATCACAATATGGGAGAAAGTAATGGAGGAATGAAGGATGTAGAGCTTCCTCTGATCGACTTTGGTACTCTGATGACCGCAACAAACAACTTTTCAACAGAAAACTTACTTGGGGAGGGTGGATTTGGTCCCGTTTACAAGGTACATAATATTACGTTGTTCCATGTATATATATATATATATATATATATATAGAGAGAGAGAGAGAGAGGGAAAAGTGTTCATAAGCTGGCACCTTAGATTCAATCTAAGGTAGCGCCTCTTGATTCATATATTAGACTATTCCAATTGATGATCCGCTCCATTCATCGTGATCTAAATGTCTCAAAACATCTATAAAACAAAAATCATGATAATTAAATACTTCTAACACATTTTACATTGTCTCTTTAGTTATATTGTCGTAAAACTATTAATTTTACAATCACTTGATGCATGAGTAATTACAATCCAATATGGCTAATTTTTGTTTGTATACAATCCAAAATATATAAGTCAAAATGAGCGGAGTGGTTCGAGTAATTTGATAGCATATAATGTAGTTTTGAAGGCTACCTTAGATTAGGTGCCACCTTATGAACACTTTCCCCATATATATATATATATATATATATGAGGAATATGGAGAACTTGGTACCAAGTTCCTTAAAGGAACTTGGTAGTGAGATGGACAAATCAGGTCCACACCTCAAGGGAGAAATAGAGAGGAGAGAGAAAGAGGAGAGAAAGATTTTTTAAAAGCTAGACTTGTGGACCAAATTTGTCCACATCACTACCAAGTTCCTTTAAGGAACTTGGTACCAAGTTTTTCCATTTCTCTCTCTCTCTCTCTCTCTCTCTCTCTCTATATATATATATATATATATATATATATATATATATAGGGATTAAGGAATATGAGCTAGCACCTCATTTAGTAAAGTGAGCTACCCACTCACTTACACAATACCCACACTCAATGGATGTGACAACTAGGTGGGCCTAAAGACTATACCCATTAGTGGGTAGCTCATTTTACTAAATGAGCAGCCACCTCATATTCCTTTTTCCATATATATATATATATATATATATATATATATATATATATATATATATATATATATATGAGTAAAGCTCCTATAAATTTAAGTGGATAGGAGCCATTTATCCACCAAACTTTTTATCCCTTGATTTTACATTGAGATTTATTCTAGCATGTGATACAAATGAAGGCACAAATCTCAAAGATAACATTGATGTGTAGCACAAATCTCAAAGCATAATGAAGGGATAAAATGTTTGGCGGACAAGTGCTCCTATACACTTAAGTTTATATGAGTTTTACTCCACTTAAGTTTATAGGAGCTTTACTCATATATATTGTAAAACCCCGATAATTTGAATATTTTGTGATATATATTGATAAATATATTTTATGGTGACAAATATCATTAAATGACATTTGAGTATGTTATCAAGTGCTTTGAGAACAAACAAGTTCACATTTGTGAGAGAAACGTGTCAAAACATGCACGAAACATGCACGAGTATAAATCTGGAAATAATAACCAGTTATGAGTTTATAGGTTTTACACACTGCTACAGTTATAATCTGGAAAACCTTAAAACACCAAAGTTGTAGGTCTCTTCAACAGCTTTCCAAAAAATCTTAGATCACCTCATTTGGAGTTCAGATGAGAAAGTTATGGTCAAACTACCGAAGGGTGATACTTTCCTAGTCAAAGCAGTTTCACGGTTCTTATTTGGATTTCGGTCCGACTGGTTATTTCAGTTTACACGTATATAAATACATGTTTTCACGAATTTTCACATCTTTTATCAGAACTCTCAAACCCTAACAGCCACCAAACCCTCCTCTAAACCCTAGAACTTTCTTGTGAGAATTCGAGAGCCTTTGAAGCAAGATTTCACCTTGGATTGGCGCGTAGCTTAGGGATCTACCTCGCCTTTGCATCCTACACTTGTTTTAACAAGATTTCAGGCGAGTTTCATCTCTGCTAACCCTACACCTACTCTTTTCAGAGAATCGTTTTAATGAAATTCTTTCACAAGGTTTTGTTGAGCCTAAAAGAACTAGTTTTGAATATAGAAAAGAGATTCTTTTATATTATATGTGTAAAGATTTGATCTTTTGTGTTTAAAAGATTTACAATGAGTTATAGAGATGTTTTGTGATCTGAAAATAATTAAACAACCTTGTTTATCGAGTTCGATGATTTTACAATATATATATGTGCATATATGAGTGCAAGTGCACAAATCATGCTCGATGCATAAATCTGGAAATTTATGACTAGTGGAGAGATTCTGTCCTTTTCACACGATACGTTGTGAATATGGAAAAACTTAAAAGATCAAAGTTGTAGACACCTTCAGACTTTCCATAAAATCTTTAATCATCTCATTCGAGGTTGGATGCAAAAGTTATAGCTAAAATACCGAAGAGTTTGTTTCTAGTCAGTTGTTTTTTCGGTTTGGTTTTGAGTTTAGGGCTGTAGTTTTTCGGGTTTGTCATATATACACATGTTTAAACATGAAAATACCTCTTTTCTCCTGTGTTCCAAACCCTAGTAGCCCTTTTTCCCTTCTCTCAAAGCCTTGTTCTTTTCTTTGGCGATTTTGAGGGATTTAGTAGGATTTTTCAAATAATTTATGCATGTGTATGTTTTGAGTCATTATACTTTTGATTTGAGAAATTTCTTGACCAACCCGAATTGTATTATGAAGTCTAGAATCTATTAAACACCGAGATGTTGTGGACATGAGATATTATTTGTACAGAGATATGTGCACGAACACATAAGTACATGTTCTTAATAAAGTATCGTGACATCCGGGACACGCTTAGGCTAGTGAGCCATATATGTCGATCCGTAAGATAATGCGATGAGGCCAGTGAGCCGTATACGTCGATCCGCAAGGTAATGCGATGAGGCTAGTGAGCCGTCTATGTCGATCCGTAAGATAATGCGATGAGGCTAGTGAGCCATATATGTCGATCCGCATGATGATGCGACGAGCCGAGAATTTCTTGTAAAAAATAGCATGGTGGAATTTTAATAACTTAAGTTAAATAGACGATTCTATTAGTCCTTGCTCCTTTGTCGGGATATATTGTATATATATATATATATATGTGTGTGTGTGTGTGTGTGTGTGTGTGTGTGTGGTCACGGCTTGTGTTATTGCTTCCATGTTAAATTACAGGAGTGTTGGAGTGCGTTTAGATGCATTGCATACATAGTATATATGTGATATGATTTGTGGTGATGGTGAGCTAGGCGATATTCCCTTGTGATCTGTACTGACTATCAGGGTAGTTCGAGATGTGACTTTGACTCTAAAGTTGAGGTTTGGAATAATTGTATTTTACTTACGGTAATATTTTTCATTAGTAGGACTAGAATTGGTATATAGTGATTCACAATTGAGACATGGTATATACATGAGGGTTTCCTTGTTTGGATTATTTCGCCGACGTACTAACTCTTGTATTGTGGGTCTCTACATGCCAATTTTCCTTTAGTACTTTATGAATGATTTTGTATCTATATGTATTAACCAAGATTTTCTTATTTTCTCCTAGCCCTTCCCACAGGCGGTGGAGATGATTCTCGCTATAGCGCTTGGCTCGTTGTTTCCCCTCTTTCGTGCAAGAGGTGTAACGAGGGTCAGGTTGATGGATAGCATCACGACCTCTTTTAGTTATTTATATTAGTAGTTATTTTTCCGAGCTCCACGTAGATGTTTATTTTAATTGTTTTAGACTCTAGAGATTTGTGATCCTATTGTGTAAAGGTGAGTGCCTTAGTGAACCTCTTATTGATTCTTGTCTTGAGACGATTCTATATATGCTATTTTATCTCGGTTGGGCCTGTTGATGTTGATGATCTTTATACTACTACGTAAATTCTCGATCTAATTGTTCTATTTTATTATTTATTTGCTGTCTTGTACTTTCACTGTTATTTGACTTCACTAGAGATATTCTTGTGATGGTGAAACATGTTGTTACGGTGTTGGTGCATGGCGGGTTTGATATTCGGTTTCACCTTGGGCTGACCTTGTTGAAACACGGGCGTCCACAGTTGGTATCAGAGCCTAGTTCTAGTATCCTTAGGATCATTCCTGTGTCATGTTGTGGAGCTAGGATAGAGTTTTCTAGGAATCATGTGTAGAGTCCGTTAGAAATTCCTAGTATGAGTGAGGACGTATTATACATATCTGTGAAAATTTACAAAATTTTTTTATGAACTATTTGTTTTGAAGTATAAAGCATTTGCGTGGACGAGGAGCAGAGAGTGATTAATACACGAAATTGAGATTCGGGATGATTTGACCACCATAGAGGTTCGGTTTGTATTCTTGCTAGAGAAGATAAAAAGCTTAGAAACAAAATTATTCCATTAGTGAAGGTCCAGTGGAGCAGGAAGGAAGCGAAGAGATTTCTTGGGGCCTTGAGGAGGATGTTCGTCGCGACTACCCACACTGTTTGGCGGTAAGAGGTTGATACTTGGCTATACCTTTATGTTATGATGTTTATATTTATATATGTAATTTAACTACATCCATATTTAACACTAAAATGATGTACTAACACTTAGCTCCTAATCATTGAACACATGGTATATATATGGGGGTTCCTTGTTTGGATTTTTAGATGTACTAGTTTCGTTTAATTAGGAGTTGAGTGGGGTATTCGCATTCTAGAATGTTAAATGTTGATGTTACTATTATCGTTCTTGAATTTGGGGACGAAATTCTTTTAAGGGGAAGAATGTAAAACCAGATAATTTGAATATTTTGTGATATATATTGATAAATATATTTTATGGTGATAAATATCATTAAATGACATTTGAGTATGTTATCAAGTGCTTTGAGAACAAACAAGTTCACATTTGTGAGAGAAACGTGTCAAAACATGCACGAAACATGCACGAGTATAAATCTGGAAATAATAACCGTTATGAGTTTATAGGTTTTACACTTTCTGATTATAATCTGGAAAACTTTAAAACACCAAAGTTGTAGGTCTCTTCAACGACTTTCCAAAAATCTTAGATCACCTCATTTGGAGTTCAGATGAGAAAGTTATGGTCAAAGTCAAACTACCGAAGGGTGATACTTTTCTAGTCAAAACATTTCCCGGTTCTTATTTGGATTTCGGTCCATTTGGGTTATTTCGGGTTTACGTATATAAATACATGTTTTCATGAATTTTCACATCTTTTATCGAACTCTCAAACCCTAATGACCACCAAACCCTCCTCTAAACCCTAGAACTTTCTTGTGAGAATTGAGAGCCTTTGAAGCAAGATTTCACCTTGGATTGGTAGCGGCTTAGGGATCTACCTCGCCTTTGCATCCTTCACTTGTTTTAACAAGATTTGGTGAGTTTCATCTCTGCTAACCCTACACTTAATTTTTAGAATCGTTTTAATGAAATTCTTTCACAAGGTTTTGTTGAAACCTCAAGGCCACAGATTAAATAGACGATTCTATTAGTCCTTGCTCACCGTCGGGATATATTGTGAGTATATATATTTCCCTTGTAATCATTACAACTATCAGGGTAGTTCGAGATGTGACTTTGATTCTAAAGATGAGGTTTGGAATAATTGTGTTTTACTACGGTAATATTTTTCATTAGTAGGATTTGGAATTGGTATATAGTGATTCACAATTCGAGACATGGTATATACATGAGGGTTTTCTTATTTGGATTATTTATTTCGACATACTACGTCTCGTATTGCAGTGTCTAAATATTAATTCCATTAGATACTGGGAAATGATCTAGGTAGACTATGCTTAATAGATAGAGCCTGCACTCCATCTAGCAGCCTTTCCCCTGGGGGCGGATGGAGGTGATCTTGCTATAGCGCTTTGACGCTCTTGTTGTTGTTCTTTTTATTTTAAATTTCTTTTTCAGTGACTCAAAGTTTGGAGGCGTGGGATGTGGAGTTCTAGCATAGTCACCGTCACATGATTTTACCATTTGAGGCTCCATTGTAGTTTTGTATTTTCATTCGGACATTAGAGTTTTGTTTTCATATTGTAAAGACAGTAAGCCTTTGTTACATTTTCAGTTGACTCATATCGAGATATTTAATATTTATTTTAGAGATCTGTTATATCTCAGTTTAATAAATTGAGACATGATTTCATTTATGAGATATCTTTATTCATCATGTCTATTGTATTTATTTTCTTTAATTTGCCTGTTTTGTACCTACACTTCTTTTGACTCCACTAGAGGATATTCGTGATTAGTGAAGCGTGTTATTGCCTTGTGTGGGTGCATGGCGGGCTTGACATCCTTGGTTTCACCTTGGGCTGACCTTGTTGAAACCTCAAGGCCACAACTGTATCGTGAGCCTAGTTCTAGTATCCTTAGGATCATTCCTGTGTCATGTTGTGGAGCTAGGATAGAGTTTCCTAAGAATCATGTGTAGAGTCCGTTAGAAATTCCTAGTATGAGTGAGGACGTATTATACATATACGCGAAAATTTACAAAATTTTTTTTATGAACTATTTGTTTTGAAGTATAAAGCATTTGCGTGACGAGGAGCAGCAGAGAGTGATTGATACACCAGAAATTGAGATTCAGGATGATTTGACCACCATAGAGGTTCAGGTTTGTATTTTTGCTAGAAGATAAAAAGCTTAGAAACAAAATTATTCCATTAGTGAAGGTCCAGTGGAACCGGAAGGAAGCGAAGAGATTTCTTGGGGCCTTGAGGAGGATGTTCGTGTGACTACCCACACTGTTTGGCGGTAAGAGGTTGATACTTGGCTATACCTTTATGTTATGATGTTTATATTTATATATGTAATTTAACTACATCCATATTTAACACTAAAATGATGTACTAACACTTAGCTCCTAATCATTGAACACATGGTATATATATGGGGGTTCCTTGTTTAGATTTTTCTAGATGTACTAGTTTCGTTTAATTAGGAGTTGAGTGGGGTATTCGCATTCTAGAATGTTAAATGTTGATGATACTATTATCGTTCTTGAATTTGAGGGGCGAAATTCTTTTAAGGGGAAGAATGTAAAACCAGATAATTTGAATATTTTGTGATATATATTGATAAATATATTTTATGGTGACAAATATCATTAAATGACATTTGAGTATGTTATCAAGTGTTTGAGAACAAACAAGTTCACATTTGTGAGAGAACGTGTCAAAACATGCACGAAACATGCACGAGTATAAATCTGGAAATAATAACCAGTTATGAGTTTATAGGTTTTACACACTGCTACGCTTATAATCTGGAAAACCTTAAAACACCAAAGTTGTAGGTCTCTTCAACAGCTTTCCAAAAATCTTAGATCACCTCATTTGGAGTTCGTATGAGAAATTTATGGTCAAACTACCGAAGGGTGATACTTTCCTAGTCAAAGCAGTTTCTGGTTCTTATTTGGATTTCGGTCCGACTGGTTATTTCAGTTTACTGTATATAAATACATGTTTTCACGAATTTTCACATCTTTTATCGAACTCTCAAACCCTAACAGCCACCAAACCCTCCTCTAAACCCTAGAACTTTCTTGTGAGAATTGAGAGCCTTTGAAGCAAGATTTCACCTTGGATTGGCGTAGCTTAGGGATCTACCTCGCCTTTGCATCCTTCACTTGTTTTAACAAGATTTGGTGAGTTTCATCTCTGCTAACCCTACACCTAATTTTTCAGAGAATCGTTTTAATGAAATTCTTTCACAAGGTTTTGTTGAGCCTAAAAGAACTAGTTTTGAATATAGAAAAGAGATTCTTTTATATTATATGTGTAAAGATTTGATCTTTTGTGTTTAAAAAGATTTACAATGAGTTATAGAGATGTTTTGTGATCTGAAAATAATTAAACAACCTTGTTTATCGAGTTCGATGATTTTACAATATATATATGTGCATATATGAGTGCAAGTGCACAAATCATGCTCGATGCATAAATCTGGAAATTTATGACTAGTGGAGAGATTCTGTCCTTTTCACCTGATACGTTGTGAATATGGAAAAACTTAAAAGATCAAAGTTGTAGACACCTTCAGCAGCTTTCCATAAAATCTTTAATCATCTCATTCGAGGTTGGATGCAAAAGTTATAGCTAAAATACCGAAGAGTTTGTTTCTAGTCAGTTGTTTTTTTCCGGTTTCGGGTTTCGAGTTTAGGGCTGTAGTTTTTGGGTTTCTTTGTCATATATACACATGTTTAAACATGAAAAATACCTCTTTTCTCCTGTGTCCCAAACCCTAGTAGCCCTTTTCCCTTCTCTCAAAGCCTTGTTCTTTTCTTTGGCGATTTTGAGGGATTTCAGAGGATTTTTCAAATAATTTATGCATGTGTATGTTTTGAGTCGTATACTTTTGATTTGAGAAATTTCTTGACCAACCCGAATTGTATTATGAAGTCTAGAATCTATTAAACACCGAGATGTTGTGGACATGAGATATTATTTGTACAGAGATATGTGCACGAACACATAAGTACATGTTCTTAATAAAGTATACGTGACATCCGGGACCGCTTAGGCTAGTGAGCCATATATGTCGATCCGCAAGATAATGCGATGAGGCTAGTGAGCCATATATGTCGATCCGCAAGATAATGCGATGAGGCTAGTGAGCCGTCTATGTCGATCCGTATGGTGATACGATGAGGTCGGTAAGCCGTATATGTCGATCCGCATGATGATGCGACGAGCCGTAGAATTTCTTGTAAAAAATAGCATGGTGGAATTTTAATAACTTAAGTTAAATAGACGATTCTATTAGTCCTTGCTCCTTTGTCGGGATATATTGTAAGAATATATATATATATATGTGTGTGTGTGTGGTCACGGCTTGTGTTATTGCTTCCATGTTAAATTACAGAGTGTTGGAGTGCGTTTAGATGCATTGCATACATAGTATATATGTGATATGATTTGTGGTGATGACCGAGCTAGACGATATTCCCTTGTGATCCGTACAACTATCCGAGGGTAGTTCGAGATGTGACTTTGACTCTAAAGTTGAGGTTTGGAATAATTATATTTTACTACGGTGATATTTTTCATTCGTAGGACTGGAATTGGTATATAGTGATTCACAATTCGAGACATGGTATATACATGAGGGTTTCCTTGTTTGGATTATTTCGCTCGACGTACTAACTCTTGTATTGTGGGTCTCTACATGCCAATTTTCCTTTAGTACTTTATGAATGATTTTGTATCTATATGTATTAACTAGTATTTTCTTATTTTCTCCTAGCCCTTCCCCCTGGGGCAGTGGAGATGATTCTCGCTATAGCGCTTGACGCTCGTTGTTTCCCCTCTTTTCGAGGCGTGAGGGTGTCAGGGTCGGGTTGATGGATAGCATCACAGACCTCTTTTAGTTATTTATATTAGTAGTTATTTTTCTGAGCTCCACAGTAGATGTTTATTTTAATTGTTTTTAGACTCTAGAGATTTGTGATCCTATTGTGTAAAGGCTGAGTGCCTTAGTGAACCTCTTATTGATTCTTGTACTAAGACAGATTCTATATATGCTATTTTATCTCGGTTGGGCCTGTTGATGTTGATGATCTTTATACTACTACGTAAATTCTCGATCTAATTGTTCTATTTTATTATTTATTTGCTGTCTTGTACTTTCACTGTTATTTGACTTCACTAGAGAGATATTACGTGATGGTGAAACATGTTGTTGCACGGTGTTGGTGCATGGCGGGTTTGACATTCAGGTTTCACCTTGGACTGCTGACCTTGTTGAAACACGGAAATCCTGATTGGTATCGAGCCTAGTTCTAGTATCCTTAGGATCATTCTGTGTCATGTTGTGGAGCTAGGATAGAGTTTTCTAGGAATCATGTGTAGAGTCCGTTAGAAATTCCTAGTATGAGTGAGGACGATTATACATATCTGTGAAAATTTACAAAATTTTTTATGAACTATTTGTTTTGAAGTATAAAGCATTTGCGTGGCGAGGGAAGCGAGTGATTAATACACGAAATTGAGATTCGGGATGATTTGACCACCATAGAGGTTCGGTTTGTATTCTTGCTAGAAGATAAAAAGCTTAGAAACAAAATTATTCCATTAGTGAAGGTCCATTGGGCAGGAAGGAAGCGAAGAGATTTCTTGGGGCCTTGAGGAGGATGTTCGTCGCGACTACCCACTGTTTGGCGGTAAGAGGTTGATACTTGGCTATACCTTTATGTTATGATGTTTATATTTATATATGTAATTTAACTACATCCATATTTAACACTAAAATGATGTACTAACACTTAGCTCCTAATCATTGAACACATGGTATATATATGGGGGTTCCTTGTTTGGATTTTTCACCGATGTACTAGTTTCGTTTAATTAGGAGTTGAGTGGGGGTATTCGCATTCTAGAATGTTAAATGTTGATGTTACTATTATGCGTTTGCGGAATTTCGGGGACGAAATTCTTTTAAGGGGGGAAGAATGTAAAACCCCGATAATTTGAATATTTTGTGATATATATTGATAAATATATTTTATGGTGATAAATATCATTAAATGACATTTGAGTATGTTATCAAGTGCTTTGAGAACAAACAAGTTCACATTTGTGAGAGAAACGTGTCAAAACATGCACGAAACATGCACGAGTATAAATCTGGAAATAATAACCAGTTATGAGTTTATAGGTTTTACACCTTTGCTGAGTTATAATCTGGAAAACTTTAAAACACCAAAGTTGTAGGTCTCTTCAACAGCTTTCCAAAAAATCTTAGATCACCTCATTTGGAGTTCGTATGAGAAAGTTATGGTCAAAGTCAAACTACCGAAGGGTGATACTTTTCTAGTCAAAACAGATTTCTGGTTCTTATTTGGATTTCGGTCCATTGGGTTATTTCGGTTTACGTATATAAATACATGTTTTCATGAATTTTCACATCTTTTATCGAACTCTCAAACCCTAACGACCACCAAACCCTCCTCTAAACCCTAGAACTTTCTTGTGAGAATTCGAGAGCCTTTGAAGCAAGATTTCACCTTGGATTGGCGCGCAGCTTAGGGATCTACCTCGCCTTTGCATCCTTCACTTGTTTTAACAAGATTTCAGGCGAGTTTCATCTCTGCTAACCCTACACTTAATTTTTCAGAGAATCGTTTTAATGAAATTCTTTCACAAGGTTTTGTTGAAACCTGGGGCGTCACAGTTAAATAGACGATTCTATTAGTCCTTGCTCACCGTCGGGATATATTGTGAGTATATATATTTCCCTGTGTACTGACTATCAGGGTAGTTCGAGATGTGACTTTGATTCTAAAGATGAGGTTTGGAATAATTGTGTTTTACTTCTGGTAATATTTTTCATTCGTAGGACTGGAATTGGTATATAGTGATTCACAATTCGAGACATGGTATATACATGAGGGTTTTCTTATTTGGATTATTTCGCTCGACATACTACGTCTCGTATTGCAGGTGTCTAAATATTAATTCCATTAGATACGGGGGGAAATGATCTAGGTAGACTATGCTTAATAGATAGAGCCTGCACTCCATCTAGCAGCCTTTCCCCTGGGGGCGGATGGAGGTGATCTTGCTATAGCGCTTTGACGCTCTTGTTGTTGTTCTTTTTATTTTAAATTTCTTTTTCGAGTGACTCAAAGTTTGGACGTGGGATGACGGAGTTCTAGCATAGTCACCGATCACATGATTTTACCATTTGAGGCTCCATTGTAGTTTTGTATTTTCATTCGGACATTAGAGTTTTGTTTTCATATTGTAAAGACAGTAAGCCTTTGTTACATTTTCGGTTGACTCATATCGAGATATTTAATATTTATTTTAGAGATCTGTTATATCTCGGTTTAATAAATTGAGACATGATTTCATTTATGAGATATCTTTATTCATCATGTCTATTGTATTTATTTTCTTTAATTTGCACTTTTGTACCTACACTTCTTTTGACTCCACTAGAGGATATTCGTGATTAGTGAAGCGTGTTATTGCCTTGTGTGGGTGCATGGCGGGCTTGACATCCTTGGTTTCACCTTGGACTGCAGCCTTGTTGAAACCTGGGGCGTCACAGTTGGTATCAGAGCCTAGTTCTAGTATCCTTAGGATCATTCCTGTGTCATGTTGTGGAGCTAGGATAGAGTTTCCTAAGAATCATGTGTAGAGTCCGTTAGAAATTCCTAGTATGAGTGAGGACGATTATACATATCTGTGAAAATTTACAAAATTTTTTTATGAACTATTTGTTTTGAAGTATAAAGCATTTGCGTGGCGGAGCAGAGAGTGATTGATACACCGAAATTGAGATTCAGGATGATTTGACCACCATAGAGGTTCGGTTTGTATTTTTGCTAGAGAAGATAAAAGCTTAGAAACAAAATTATTCCATTAGTGAAGGTCCAGTGGAACCGGAAGGAAGCGAAGAGATTTCTTGGGGCTGAGGAGGATGTTCGTCGCGACTACCCACTGTTTGGCGGTAAGAGGTTGATACTTGGCTATACCTTTATGTTATGATGTTTATATTTATATATGTAATTTAACTACATCCATATTTAACACTAAAATGATGTACTAACACTTAGCTCCTAATCATTCGGAACACATGGTATATATATGGGGGGTTCCTTGTTTAGATTTTTCGACCGATGTACTAGTTTCGTTTAATTAGGAGTTGAGTGGGGGTATTCGCATTCTAGAATGTTAAATGTTGATGATACTATTATCGTTCTTGAATTTCTGGACTAAATTCTTTTAAGGGGGGAAGAATGTAAAACCCCGATAATTTGAATATTTTGTGATATATATTGATAAATATATTTTATGGTGACAAATATCATTAAATGACATTTGAGTATGTTATCAAGTGTTTGAGAACAAACAAGTTCACATTTGTGAGAGAAACGTGTCAAAACATGCACGAAACATGCACGAGTATAAATCTGGAAATAATAACCAGTTATGAGTTTATAGGTTTTACACACTGCTACAGTTATAATCTGGAAAACCTTAAAACACCAAAGTTGTAGGTCTCTTCAACAGCTTTCCAAAAAATCTTAGATCACCTCATTTGGAGTTCGTATGAGAAATTTATGGTCAAACTACCGAAGGGTGATACTTTCCTAGTCAAAACAGATTTCCTGGTTCTTATTTGGATTTCGGTTGACCGGTTATTTCAGTTTACTGTATATAAATACATGTTTTCACGAATTTTCACATCTTTTATCGAACTCTCAAACCCTAATGACCACCAAACCCTCCTCTAAACCCTAGAACTTTCTTGTGAGAATTGAGAGCCTTTGAAGCAAGATTTCACCTTGGATTGGTAGCGACTTAGGGATCTACCTCGCCTTTGCATCCTTCACTTGTTTTAACAAGATTTCGGTGAGTTTCATCTCTGCTAACCCTACACCTAATTTTTTCAGAGAATCGTTTTAATGAAATTCTTTCACAAGGTTTTGTTGAGCCTAAAAGAACTAGTTTTGAATATAGAAAAGAGATTCTTTTATATTATATGTGTAAAGATTTGATCTTTTGTGTTTAAAAGATTTACAATGAGTTATAGAGATGTTTTGTGATCTGAAAATAATTAAACAACCTTGTTTATCCGAGTTCGATGATTTTACAATATATATATGTGCATATATGAGTGCAAGTGCACAAATCATGCTCGATGCATAAATCTGGAAATTTATGACTAGTGGAGAGATTCTGTCCTTTTCACACCGATCGTTGTGAATATGGAAAAACTTAAAAGATCAAAGTTGTAGACACCTTCAGCAGTTTTCCGAAAATCTTTAATCATCTCATTCGAGGTCGGATGCAAAAGTTATAGCTAAAATACCGAAGAGTTTGTTTCTAGTCGATTGTTTTTTCGGTTCCGGGTTTGAGTTTAGGGCTGTAGTTTTTCGGTTTGTTGTCATATATACACATGTTTAAACATGAAAAATACCTCTTTTCTCTGTGTCCCAAACCCTAGTAGCCCTTTTTCCCTTCTCTCAAAGCCTTGTTCTTTTCTTTGGCGGTTTGAGGGATTTCAGAGGATTTTTCAAATAATTTATGCATGTGTATGTTTTGAGTCGTATACTTTTGATTTGAGAAATTTCTTGACCAACCCGAATTGTATTATGAAGTCTAGAATCTATTAAACACGAGATGTTGTGGACATGAGATATTATTTGTACAGAGATATGTGCACGAACACATAAGTACATGTTCTTAATAAAGTATACGTGACATCCGGGACCGCTTAGGCTAGTGAGCCATATATGTCGATCCGCAAGATAATGCGATGAGGCCAGTGAGCCGTATACGTCGATCCGCAAGGTAATGCGATGAGGCTAGTGAGCCGTCTATGTCGATCCGTATGGTGATACGATGAGGCTGGTAAGCCGTATATGTCGATCCGCATGATGATGCGACGAGCCGTAGAATTTCTTGTAAAAAAAAATAGTATGGTGGAATGTTAATAACTTAAGTTAAATAGACGATTCTATTAGTCCTTGCTCACTGTCGGGATATATTGTGAGAATATATATATATATATGTGGTCACAGCTTGTGTTATTGCTTCCATGTTAAATTACCCGAGTGTTGGGTACGTTTAGATGCATTGCATACATAGTATATATGTGATATGATTTGTGGTGATGGTAGGCTAGACGATATTCCCTTGTGATCTGTACAACTATCCGAGTGTAGTTCGAGATGTGACTTTGACTCTAAAGTTGAGGTTTGGAATAATTATATTTTACTTCGGTGATATTTTTCATTCAGAGGACCGAATTGGTATATAGTGATTCACAATTCGAGACATGGTATATACATGAGGGTTTCCTTGTTTGGATTATTTCGCCGACGCATTAACTCTTGTATTGTGGGTCTCTACATGCCAATTTTCCTTTAGTACTTTATGAATGATTTTGTATCTATATGTATTAACTAGTATTTTCTTATTTTCTCCTAGCCCTTCCCACAGGCGTGGAGATGATTCTCGCTATAGCTTGGCTCGTTGTTTCCCTCTTTTCGGCGTGGCGGGTGTAATGAGAGTCGCAGGTTGATGGATAGCATCACGAGACCTCTTTTAGTTATTTATATTAGTAGTTATTTTTCCGAGCTCCACAAGATGTTTATTTTAATTGTTTTAGACTCTAGAGATTTGTGATCCTATTGTGTAAAGGCTGAGTGCCTTAGTGAACCTCTTATTGATTCTTGTACTAAGACAGATTCTATATATGCTATTTTATCTCCAGTTGGGCCCTGTTGATGTTGATGATCTTTATACTACTTCTGTAAATTCTCGATCTAATTGTTCTATTTTATTATTTATTTGCCTGTCTTGTACTTTCACCTGTTATTTGACTTCACTAGAGAGATATTACTGTGATGGTGAAACATGTTGTTGCACGGTGTTGGTGCATGGCAGGTTTGACATTCTGGGTTTCACCTTGGACTGCAGCCTTGTTGAAACCTGGGGCGTCACATATATATATATATGTGTGTGTGTGTGTGTGTGTGTGTGTGTGTGTGTGTGAAAAATGGAAAAACTTGGTACCAAGTTCCTCAAAGGAACTTGGTAGTGATGTGGTCAATTCTAGCCCATACATATAACTTTAAAAATAATTCTCTCTCTCCTACCTTGAATGTGTGGGCTAGAATTGTGCCACATCACTACCAAGAAACTTGGTTCCAAGTTTCTCCATATTCCTCTATATATATATATATATATATATATATATATATATATATATATATATATATATAATGAAAATTCAGTTTGCTAATAAAGAAGAATATTGAGAGCATGATAAATATAATTGTACGGTTAATTGCCAGGGTAAAATAGGAGTGGGACAAGAAATTGCTGTGAAAAGGCTGTCCAAAGATTCAGTACAGGGCATTGACGAGTTTAAGAATGAGGTTATGCTGATTGCCAAGCTCCAACACAGGAACCTTGTTCGGCTTCAGGGGTATTGCATTCAAGGGGAAGAAATAATGTTGATATATGAGTATATGGCTAATGGAAGTCTGGATGCTTTCTTATTTGGTATGTTATTGCTTTATGTATTTTTAACCAGTAATTTGAATTATTTGGTAAACATTGTAAGTTCTATTTGGACATAAAAATAACATATATACAAGATACTACACAAGAGACCATTTGCTAAAAATACAAATCGCTGATCAGTAACATGATACTAGTAATACTCTTTAACATCTTACTCAAACTCAAGGCAGGCACCACCAAGAATAGTTTGTACAAAATCAATCAACCAACAGTTTTTATGCAAAGGTTTGTTGTAATGCTGAACTTAAGAAATTTTCAAAATTAACTAAATGTAAGTTACTGACAAGTTAGAATTGTACCAGACAAAAGCAGAGGAACATTGCTGGATTGGAAAACACGCTTTCATATTATCGCAGGAGTTGCTCGAGGCCTTCTTTATCTGCATCAAGATTCAAGACTTAGAGTTATTCACAGAGATCTCAAAGCAAGCAACATTCTTCTTGATAAAGACATGAATCCTAAAATTTCAGATTTTGGAATGGCAAGGATTTCTGCAGGTGATGAGATAATCACTAAAACAAGAAGAGTAGTTGGTACATAGTAAGTATCAAAACAGTAGATAATCAATTTGGTTATTTCAGTTGCCAAATTTTTAATGTGAAATTGTTATTCAGTGGATACATGTCGCCGGAATATGCGATGGATGGAATTTTCTCCGTGAAATCCGACGTATATAGTTACGGGGTTTTGGTACTTGAATTAATAAGTGGGCAAAAGAATAGGGGAGTTTTCCTCTCTCAGCCTCATCTGTACCTCCTAGGCAATGTAAGTATGAAAATTTGCTCTGTGCATGCTCTTCATATACTTGATCTTCAGTTCAAAGAAAAAAACAATAATAATAAAAAGAAAGAAAGCCCATCATATTTGATCACCAACCAAACCGTTGGTTTCATAAGTACAGATGTATGGGCATAAGTCTACATGCAGAACAGTAAGCTAATAATAAAGAAATAGAGTTTGCATTTTATCCAAAACCTATTTTCTCTCCTATTCGCTTTCTTTCAAATTCTAAAATCTGTGCATTTTGAAGTGCACACGTCTATTTAAATGTCTATCCAAATGCAAATGTTTGGGCAATCTAGAGTGAAACTCTATTATAAAATTAGCGGTCACGTTAATAATGATAGATCACACGAGTTTTATTTATTTATTTATTTTTGGTAATTGTCCTATATCTGACTATGATACTTACTTTGTATGCATATTTCAGGCGTGGAAGTTATGGAATGAAGGGAGATGTCTTGAATTGATCGATCCACTTATCAGCTCCTATTTTTCCCAAAGCGAAGTAATGAAATGTATTCACATTGGACTTTTATGTGTTCAAGAATGCCCAGAAGATAGGCCGACGATGCAATCTGTGGCTTTTATGATCGATAGCTCTGATCCTTCACTCCCTAAACCGAAGAAACCTGGTTTTGTTGCAAAAAGAGGCTCATCTGAATCCAGTTCATGTTCAACTAAGAAAGAGCTGTATAGTGTAGATGATGAAACTATTACCGTTGTAACTGGCCGATAATAGATTATGTATGTGGCTATGTGCTAGATATCAGTAAGACTCTGTATGGCTGTTTTTATTAGACACGTGTATTGGATTAAAGAGACATGAGGAAAAACACAACAGAGGAGAATGAGGAGGTTTCAGTTTTAAATATTTGTTCACTAACAATGAAAATCCAGAACAAGATATTCTACCAATATGAGGGTCTTCAAAGGTGCACTAACAGTGAATGGGTGGAACTATGTGGAATGTGGAAATCTAAAGGCAAGAATGCAAGGATGAAAGATGATATCAGATTTATGCAAACTTCAACAAACTGAGCACGACATCAATGAAATGCGCAACAACACCAAACAACTCAATGAAGATCTGGAGGATAAAGAACTTTCCCAGTACAAGTATCAATAGTCAGTGCTTAAAAAGTACTGTTGAGATGCATTCAAATTCTACACATCAATGGGTATGAGGTGGCGGCTCATTTTGTTAAATGAGCTATCAAGAGATAGTCATGTGGTGAGGCCCACGTTGCTAGTCACATCACAAGGTGTGGACCTCACCACTCCATCAATTGGTAGCTCATTCAAAAAAATGAGTATATATATATATATATATATATATATATATATATATATATATATATATATATATATATATATATATATATATATGAGATTAATGGTATCTTTGTCATATGAAGGGATTTTCCTCATATAGCTTAGGTGGCACAATCTCCACCAAGTATGATTTTAATAAAATAAGAGACATTCTCTCTCCTACTTTATTAGCTTGGTGGAGATTGTGCCACCTCAGATATGAGGGAATCCCTCATATGATATATATATATATATATATATATATATATATATATAGCAAGGCTCCTATAAACTTAAATGTATATGGAATAGTCATACACCAACTTTTCTATCCATTGATGTTGCCTTGGGATCCGTGAAAGATATAAAACCCACTTTGAGATTTGTGCATCTCTTGATTTCACGGATCCTAAGGCAACATCAATGGATACAAAAGTTGGTATATACTATTCCCTATCAACTTAAGTTTATAGGAGTCTTTATATATATATATATATATATATATATATATATATATATATATATATATATATATATATATATATATATATATATACATATATATATATATATATATATATATATATATATATATGGTGTAGTTCATTCTAGACAAATCACAACTGTCAACTAAACAATAAACATTTATGATCAAAAACTAGTGATATGTCCAATATTTTTAAAATAAAAAGAATCCAAACCCACTTAAAGAGACATTAAACTAATTATTTATAAAAAGTTCCTGAGTAAGAGTTCTTTCTATAAGTGAAAAAACAATAGGCATATATAGAACCATGAAATTAAATCTCTCATTTGAATTTTAAAGTTAAGTCAAATTTTTAATCAGATGGGTCACATCTAGCTAAGCTTGTGCTTTTTGTGCTGAAATCTAAGAGCACTGAATACTGATCATCTTTGTACCAACCAGTAGATCATGAGCAAACAACCAAAAGGTTTCATTATGAAGAACATATTGGTGAAATTAAGTTGAGTATGAAAAGGTGAATCGTCCTAGTTCTACAAAATAATGAATCATGTGATCAACTAGAGTATAATACTCTGCATTTCTGCAAAGACAAGCCTTTGATGCATTGGCAGTAAGTAGAACTGCCTATAAATGCTTGAATGGAAGTTTCACATGCCATGCATCAGACTTGGACTAAATTACATTATAACCATATGACTAAATTAAAAGAACATACATGCAAATTAAAACACTTACTTGTATGATTTACCACATAGTCGTTGTTAAGGATATGACATTATAGAAATTTCACAGAACTCAAATGTTGACAACTATCTGAAAAATAATAGAAACATGTTTTCCAAAAAATTCCACAGAAACCTTCCAAGAAAATAAACCAAAATTTACAACAATATATGCTCTGTAGTTTTCTACAACAATACTCAAATCATTTTCATTACAGAATACTTCAAAAATAATATATTACACATGCTTAAGCTCTAGAGTCCAAAAATACTCTTCCAATTGGAATTCAACTCCTATCTTTGTGTTGTTGTTGACATTACTGTAGAGACACTTGGAGGACACTAAGTTGAAATGTCATCTTATGGATTTATATCAATGTCTTATTTGGGCAAGTAGCTACGTATCATGTGTATGTGCAACCCAGATACACTAGGAAAAAAAGAGGGGGAAATCAGGTAATATGCGTACAATTTACTAGCGTAAAAAGTATTGCGTTAAGATAGATACTAGACCTGATTTTAGTACATATTAAAACTAATCATGATTCATAAACTCCTGCACTTACCTGTCCTACACAAAATAAAAGTTCTAGCTCCGTTATGATTTATTTGCCCATAATTCTCAAAAATGTTTCTCTTTGGGATTTAATAATGAGAAAAGAACGTACATTATTGTTTAACAATATTTGACTCTAAACTTTAAGCTTAATAAGACTACAAGCTACTAGATTGTTGACAGGTTAAGGACATATTAATGCTTAGACCCATGAATTATTAAATGTGCACCCAAAGGATATCAACCCTTGGATCTGTGCACTAGGATCTGTGCACGAATCCCAAAGTCCAATGATTGAAGAGATGTCATTCATTTGGTGCACATTTAATGTCATGGATCTGGTGTACTTGATACTTTTCCCAAGAATCATACATTAATCTATCACATCTACTGATTGACAACTTTTAAATGTCTTATATTGCACAATAGTCTCATTTAAAAACAACAAGAGTCAAGAATTTCTTCAATCGTTGGTTAATTTTGATGAATTAAACCTCAACACTAAGAAGTTTGTATACACTAGCGACAAGTAAAGTTTAGACGAATGCATCGGGTTTAAACAGATGTCAAAAAGAAATAAGCAATTTCTAACTAGGGCAAAAAGTGGAAAAAGACATGAAATGAAAAAGAGGTGGAACCTAAATTAAGAGATATTTTTTGGCCAAAGTCCTAATCTCAAAAAGAAAAAAAAAAAAAAAGAAAAAAAGTAAGGTTTAAGATGTAACCTAATTTGACGTGAGAAGTCAACCAGAAACCCTAATTTGAACAGAGACCTAAGAAATTATCCAGTCGTCTATAATGAAAGAAAAACAAAGAGAAACAACACATTACCTACCTTGATTTTTTGGAATTCACAGAAACCTAAATTTTCCAATTTGATCGCCTTCATTTCCAACAGAGTTCGCGCTCTCTTTCTTTGGATTTTTTGAGAATGGCAACAAGCGGCTGGTTATAGATTAAAATAGAGGAGTAGGGTTAAAAAGCATTTAATTGTTGGGGGTTTTTGCATATATACCCTCTCAAATCTTCCATATTTATAACATTACGCTCCAAATATTCATATTTGCAAAATTACCCTTTAAAACTCGCTTATTGCGTCGTTTATTCCTCCAAGTTAACAATGTTGATTTTTCAAACAAGACAATTGCAAAATTTTCAATATTTTTAATAGGTTTGCAACATATTCCCGTTTAAAAACTAAAATGGTTAAAGGCAAGGGCAGAAAAAAAAAATCAATGTGAGAGAATCCGGTGTACTTTTGCAATTACAAAGATTTGAGAAGTAATTTTGCAATTATTACAGATGTGAGGGATATATAAAGTACACTTTCTTGGGCCTAATCCAACCCAAGAACGTGGGCGAAAAGGCTTGCTCCTTAGAACTTAAATTGGGCTGGTGTATCTCGGCCCAGTAATACCCAAAGGCATATGCATACCCAAAATTTTTGTATCGGGGGTTTCAAAAGCACTTACTTTTGGATACGACTGAGGATAACAATTGCCCGGCGGTGGAGTCACCTGCATGAAGACCCTCCACGTATCATCAAGATTTGCCCCCTATCATCCACGCGTCTCTAACTGCACTTCTTCTGCATCATTTACGCACTCTCTCTCTCTCTCCCTCTCTCCATTCTCATCCCACTGAACCTCTGTTCCACTCTCAATGGAGTGCTCTGAGGGAGGAGAGTTTGGTAAATTAGTAGCGAGCACAAAGAGCAGCAGATCGTCATGGGATGTCGTGAAGAAGTTGGCGATCGCCGGAGCATCGATCGCTTCGGTTCCCTTCGTCGCGCCTCTCGCTCTCCTCTGCCTCGCTCTCTCCTTCCCCTTTGTGCTCCTTTTCGCTGGATTCGCATGCACTAACGAAGCCATGATGTGTCTGTTTCCTCTCCCTCCGCAAGTACCACGACATGAGAAGCAGTTAGAAGAAGGAACGGCTGAGGAGGAAGAGGAAGAAGTTGGAGACGAGGATGAAGGCGAAGAGAAGGGGAGGATCGAGATTGAAAGGGATTGGAAGAAGAGCGAGGAACCGGTCGAAGGCGAAACTCTTGGTGCTGCTGTGGAGGAGGAGAGGAGAGAGGAGAAGGAAGGGGAAGGAGAGAAATCATCCAAGACCAAGACGGGTAAATCAAAGAAGGCTACTTCTAAAAAGAGTACTGGTTGATGATGACGGAGTGTTTGTTGTTGTTGTTGTTGTTGTTTTTTCTCCCCCTTAATTTTGCCTGCCTGTGTGATGCTTGTAGTTGGCATTTTCTTGAATCTTGATGTTTAGTTTTTAAATTATGTGAGTTTTCAATATGAGAAGAAATGTATGATTTTTATCTCTCTCTCTCTCTCTCTTTTTCTCATTGAAGAGTACTATATATGATCTTGTGCTTTCTATAAAATCTGGATTGTAACGGACAAGTTTTAAGCTCAATGACATAGCTGATTGCTATAAGTAACATAGCAATTTTGCCATTAACATGCATGTGTCTCACGCGACAACAAACAATGGCATTTGTATGTTGTGTGATGAAAGTAGGTAAACATTCAATTTGATCAGGTTAAGAAATATGTGAAGGTTTATCTATTGCTTACAAATTGACATAAAAATTTCATTGTCATTTTGTTATTGAAACATGTATATCATACACCCTCACATAAATTTTGATTTTTTTCCTCTCAATGAAATTTTGGTATTTGTAAATTATGTAGGGGTGTTCTGAGAGAAAATTTCAAAGTTGGAAGGTTTCTGTGAGACACACCGAAATTGTGTGTGTAAGGTAAATAAGGTTCAGGGGTTATGTGCAACACCCTCAAAGGGATTTTGTGAAATTAGCCCTATTTTAATCTCTTAAATCTATAGATAAAAATTACAAAAATAAATATATATAATGTGAATATTTATTATATTTGAAAGTTATCAAAAGTAATTTGAAAAGAGGGATCTGAAAGTATTAAGCATGTTTTAACAAAAGTTTTAATAAAAATATAATGAGAAAATATGTGTATATTCAAACATTAGCATCTCACAAATGTTCCATTAAAATGAACGAATATGAATATAATTTCTCCTTAAAATAATTTACATCAATTTGGTTAATATTTTAAACATATCATTATTGTTTTTAATATATCTCTGAATAAAAGTTTCAACTCCTATAGATATATTTTTGTCTCACGGGCAAAACGCATGCGTCGAATTCCTAGTTGAGATAAGATTCCAACACAAACGTGTTACTGCTTTGAGAAATACTAGAGCATTTTAAAAAAAGGCTACATAGCATTCAAAAACCTTATAGTTTCACTCATTGTGCATGTTACTACCCTCTATTTGCGGTAGCATTGGTAATTTTGAGGAACGTAATAGCAATTTCAATCCATTAAAGAACTCAAAGGCTGGTATCGAAAAAAACGATAGGGTTATTTGCATGTTTACTCTTTAAGTCGTGGGTATTGGTAAAACTAATTCTAAATTTCAGTATTTGCAAAACTATCTCTTAAATTATCAATTCTGAAAGCAAATATTTTCAAAGCAGTCAATGATCAATTTTGATACGCTAATTTGTAACCACAATGTAAAAACTATCAATAAGTGGTCAATTTTTACTCATCTAGTTGATGAACATTTTATTTTAGTAATTTTTTTCCCTTTTCAAAGTTGATGATTTAAGGTAGCATTGGGAATACAAGGAATAGTTTTGCAAATAGCCATGATTTAAGGGGTATATACTCAAATAACCAATGGAATTTACCAATAATTGCAAACCTGAAAATGGGCATTAATAGCAAATCCGCCTTCTCCTCTCCACCGCGGCTTCGCTCCTCCTCCCGTCAAAGAAATGGAAACCAAAATCGAGAGAAAAAGGGAACGAGGGGGGAAGGACCGCCATGGATTCTCTCAGGCCTCCATCGCCCTCCTCAGCCTTCTTCCTCCTCCTCCTCTTCCCCGTCGCCGCCCTTGGCT
Source organism: Asparagus setaceus (assembly GCA_012295165.1). Classification (NCBI taxonomy): domain Eukaryota; kingdom Viridiplantae; phylum Streptophyta; class Magnoliopsida; order Asparagales; family Asparagaceae; genus Asparagus; species Asparagus setaceus. The sequence continues at coordinate 29,908,083 of CM022710.1, forward strand.
CGGGCACGGTCTTCAGCGTGCAGCGCAGGTTCTCGGGCGGTGACCACACCATCACCGATCTCAAGAACCACGATCTCAACCGCCACGGCGGCCGCCTGCTCTCTACCGCCTCCATCGATTTCCATCTCGGTGGGAACGGCCTCGCCAATTCTACTGGGTACTTAAATTTTGTTGTTGGTGTTCGTTTTAGGGTTTTGATTGATATTTTTTGCTGGTAATTGAATGGGGGATGGATGTAGGTTGTACTTTACTGAGATTGGGATCGGGACGCCTCCCAAGAACTTCAGCGTGCAAGTTGATTCAGGGAGTGATATTCTGTGGGTGAACTGCGTTCCTTGCGAGGGTTGTCCCAAAACTAGCATTCTCGGGGTACGTTTGCTAAGCCCTCCTTTTATAGACTCAGGGCATCCCGTTTCCATGCATGGTGTTCTTATCGGATCTTTATTTACTAAGCCCAGTGTTTGAAATGTTGATATCCCTTTGATACACCATTAATGCAATGGGTCGGGTGCACTGGACATATACTTCATTGCCTATGACAACGAACCATTTCAAAATATTGGTGTTCAAACACTTGTAGTTCCAACACCTTCTAACCGAGCGCACCCTTATGATCCGCAGATATCATGTATCATATTATGAAACTTGAACTCTTTCTTTTTGACATTAGTGATAATCTTATTTCTCTTTTACAATGTCACGTTAGATATTGGGCCACTTGGCAGCCTGTCATTTAATTTAGGGACGTTTATCTTTTGGCCCACTCGACTTTATCTATAAGATGTCATGTTGAGTTGTAAGCAGATCATGAGCTGGGATTTTGATGGGATAAGATTTGATTAAATGGATGGTATTGTTATGTATTTTTTCTAGTCTTCTCATTTTTTTGATAGGTGAGTTGTTGTATTTTAATTATAGATAGGGATATTTATGATGTTTAGACTGCGTTCCTGGTTTCGTGTAGTAACTAAGAGCTTTAGTATTTTCTGGTTTCCATAGCATTGATGTTAGATTAACGGTATCACACATTTATCATAGTATAGAGGCCTGAATTTAGCTACGAGAGAGGGTTCCGTCTTCTCTAGTTGTATCGCCCACCGAGCCATGTGCCCTTTATGTACAAATTTTGGGACCGGGGCATGACAACAACATTTGAGGATATGTGTTAAAAACTACTGCACCAACTCACAAAAGTATTAACGGCACTTTGTTCTAATTTTTTTCCCCTCATCTGTGAAAGTCTAATGACCTTAATTAATCAGTGTTTTTCAGATGAATATTTAATGGAGTTGAAAAGGGAAGGCATACCACGGCTGCAAAACACATAATTAAGATTGCAAGGTGTAAAAGTATTAGCTTTTGCAAATGCATATTTGTTGCTCTTATAAATGTGAGATTCTTGTGTAATGATTCTCATTGTAAGTATGAGCCACAGAGCACGACTTCATATTTAATACAGGTCCACCACCTTGCACAACTTCAAATTGTAAAAATAAATAAATAAATCAATCAAATACATAAGTAAGTTATTTACGTGTTATGGTTCTCTTTGCAATTATTAGCTAGAAATGTAAGTGAAAACACAACTTTTAACTTGTGAGTAGTGATGCACATATATTGATCAGCCAACACTGTGAGTTGATCCCAACCTTTTGAGCATGGAAAGAATAGGTATAAAGACGACAAGTAGGACTAACTTGAAGGTCACTTGATGGAATTATATATTTTAGTAAAAAGTTGACTATTTTAATTACTTGAAGAGATTATTTATTTGTTTATTTCTTATGTAGGCGGACTTGTCACCATATGATCCCGAAGGTTCCACTAGCGTATCGAAACTAGGGTGTGGTGAAGCATTTTGCAGTGTACTCAGTGGAGGAGGGAGTCCAACATGTGCCCATGATGACCCGTGCAAATTCACAGCGGCATATGGTGATGGCAGCTCGGCTACTGGATATTACGTAACAGATCTACTAAGTTACAACCAAGTTTCTGAGGATCACAAAACACGACTTGTCAGTGCAAATGTTACGTTCGGGTGAGTTCCTCCCCGTTTTCATTCTAAATTCCTTCTTACTTCTTTTCTAAGTTTACAATTATGACTAACCAAATGCTATTGCTGATTTAAATAAAATGGTCCGTATTCTTGATATTCGTATATGCTTCAATCTGATAAGATTAGAAAGAGAGTGGATATAACAGGAGAAAATCAATGTAATCGATACTTTAAAATATTTCCTTCACAATTTTACTATTGTTATCTCGTTGAATAGAATTCCACCAACTTTCCTCTAACCCATTTGAGGAGATTTCAGCTGATGGCTAATCTGGCATGTAGATCTTTGATGCCGCCGGTCATTAGTTTTCTCATGCAACATTCCTATCATCTGAACTTCTAGGATTTAGACTATCCTGAGAGAATCCTAGTGATGTACTTCTAATTTTCCGTTCAATTTAAACTTTCCTTTTTGAGGGCATATTGTGCAGATTGTGTGCTGTACAGTTAATTGGCTAATATATATTGTGCAGGTTGGACACTATTTTATTTTGTTTTTTTTACTTTTGTGTCAGTTGAGCACAAACTGGATGGTCGAAAGTAGAAAGTTGTTTGTTTTATTGTCCAGAATGCTTAAAACACTAACAACAGTTGGTGCGTGGGGCTCCAATGTGTTTAACTGATTATATATTGTTTGGTTCAATAAATTGTCCACCCTAAACTGTAGATCTGAGGGTTGTGCTTCTTCAAAATATTCATTTTCTCTTTGCATTATGTGGGAAGGAAATTGATATTCACTTGATTTTTTTGGTTTTTATGCACTAATCACTATAATGATGTAAATGAATTGAAAGAACAGGTTTGCTTTTGAACCTTCCAGAAGTAGCAAACTCCCTAACCCCCCACCTCCCACCCAAAATAAATGAATAAATAAATAAAAATCAATCAGGGGACCTAAGTATATTGATACCCATGACCCAAAATATGGGTACATTAAAGATCTTGCGGTTTTTCCCTATTTGACCTTTCATCAGAAAATTAGAAGGTAATAAGTTTTATTCAATAGTATGCTATGGTTTCCATGTAAAAATCTGGGACAAAGAGTATGGGAATAACACAGGCATTTGGTATATCTAGGTAGTATACGATGGAGTCTCAACAGAGATAATGCCATTCATCTCATATTTAGGCAGGCTAATTAAAATGTAGATTAAGATGAACTGAGGGACTATTGCATAGGATGGTTACTGTTGCTCCAGATAAAGCCATTATAAACAGTCTCCAAGAATCAACAATGCATTATAGTTTCCACTTTCCACACACATGGTGCCGCATGCATGCATGCACCCACAGACACCTGGATATAATATATATGTATGTGTTTGTATTTTGTGTTGAGGAAACGAGTCTTGAAATTTATGAAAATCTCTAATATAATTATTGTTTGCGTAGGACACTTATATTTATGCAAACTAATTTATTTCTGTATTTACAGCTGTGCTTCTAAGCAAACTGGGGCTTCAACTGTAGGAATTGAAGGCCTAATGGGCTTTGGACAGGCCAACTCTTCCACAATCTCTCAGCTGGCTTCTTCTGGAAAAGTGAGGAAGATATTTGCTCATTGCTTAGACACTATTAAGGGAGGTGGAATTTTTGCTGTTGGAAATGTTGTGGAACCAAAAGTGAAGATGACACCTTTGATACCTAAAATGTAGGTTATCCTGGATTATATATAGGTCATTAATGAAAATGTATCCTTCTTATGTTTTAATAGCTATAGTATTCTATTTAGTTTATAATAGAATGATAAAAGTTAACTCACAACTCACATGTCTTCTTGTTATAAGCTGTCTTTTACATAGCCATATCTCTAGTGTAATGATTATACTCAAAAATTTTCTTACTTAGCATATCTTTGCTACAGCTGTAGATAAACCAAATGGAAATGGTTGGAAATCCTAAATTATCTGTACACAAGAATGGGTGAATACTCCATCAATATGAACTTCTTTGGAATAATGCCTATTTGTATTATCTCAATTTTTGTAGCTTTCCGAATCTTGTTTTGTCCCTTGAGCTTTAGTATACTTAAAGTTCTGTAGCCTTTACCCTGTGGCTTGTACTGTTGTTGTTTGCTTAAAGTGTATAGAACACATTGGCCACCAAGGTAATTCTGAAATAAGATTATTTATTGACTTTGTCAAATAATACAGATATGCCTTTGTTTTCAATGTATGGTCAAACACTAACGAGCAGAAGAGCATAACATATTATACACATATACTCAAGGTTTTAAATGTCGGATGTCGGGTTCATGTCGGACGGCTAAAATTCATGTCGGATAGTGGAAATCGGGGATATGTCGGGGGACATGAAAAAAATATCGGATTGCCATATCGGATGGTGTGCATATGTGTAATATAAATATCATAAATGAAATCTAAACATACTTAATAAAATCTATTGTCTAAACATATAAAAAAGTAAATAACTTATGATGCTTAGGGTTGATGTTGAAGGAAAGAGGTGAGAAAAGAGGAGCCCGATGTTGGCGGTTAAGGAGAGAGAAGATCACCCGATATTGATGTCGAAGGAACAGCTCGGAAAAGAGACCGATGAGATGTCGAAGGAGAGAGAGAAGAGGAGCGACGGAAATGATTTCGGTCTTTTTTTCCATTTCCCTTAACTGATCGGGTTTTGTCTTTGGATGCAATATTAAGGCAATCAGGAATTTAAACCCAAACCTGATTAGATAAACATAACAAAAAAAAATCAGCCAATTTTTCAGACTGAAAAATCGGCCGACATGGCTGACATGTCCCCCGATATATCCGACATGAACCCTGAAAACGCAATACGCATTGAAAAGCTCCATATCATGTCGGTTGACCCCTAAATCCGACATGTCGGCCGACATGTCCGACATGGCGGCCGACATTTAAAACACTGCATATACTGGCTTGAAACTTTTGAATTGTAGACATAACGGTGAATAAATGTTCCAATGTAACTTGAATTTGCTAATCATCTTTGACATTGTACAAAGCACGTAACCTTGACTTAATTTTGAATGCATATGCTATGCCTTTTCTGTTTTTATGGTTATAATTTATGGCAAGAGTAAACCGCCCCAAAAATTTGGGTTGGAGGCTTTGTTGTTGTTGTTGTTGTCTCTTTTTTTTCGCATTGTTGTATATTATGCTAAGAAGTGTAGTTATTTTTGTAATTAACTTCCCATGTTCCAGGTGAAGCAAATTAATTCAGAGACTCCTTGCAAAGTAATACACTTTAAAGAATGCTTTATTAAGAAATGGAAATTGCTCTCAATGCCTATTATGCTCTATATTTATGGTTAACTGCAGTTTTTATGTTATGTACATGATTTTCTTTCCTTTAAGATTTACTTGTGATCAACTTAAATTTTTTGGTGTTATTGTGATAGGCTTCACTACAATGTCAATCTGACGTCAATTGATGTTGGGGGAAAGATGCTACGCTTACCACTCACTATGTTTCAAACTAGAGAGAAGGCAGGAACAATCATTGATAGCGGTACAACCTTGGCTTATCTTCCTGAAATTGCATACAAACGTTTGATTGATCAGGTTTGCATCTTTTGCTTCTATTAGTTACTTTATCAGCAGTCATTTAATTTATTTGTCGTTATTTTGGACCTCTTTTAGATCTTTTCAGATCATCGAAACCTGACCTTGACAACCAGCACGGATAACTTTACATGCTTCAGTTATTCGGAAAGGTATTCATTTGATAACCAATTATAAAGTTTTGTTTACTGTTTAGTTCTACATGAATCTTTTCAGTCATTGTCATTACTGTGAAACCAACCAATAAGATAATTATTTTAGCATGTCTTTGTATTAGTTTTATACAACTCACTGCACTATTGGGGTCTAGGTTCCATCAATGCAGAAAATATCTACTCCAAGGCAAGACCAATTTTATCCACAATCAATTCACCGCTTAAAAGTGGCTCAGACACTCCTGACAGTTTATGTTCTGACCTGACAGAGGTAGAGGGAGGGATGACCCTCCCTCCCCTACCCATCCCTCTGATATCCATTATAAAAGTCTCCCTCAAATGGAATCTATGTGTGTGTACATGCACAGACGGCGTTAGTGGTGGGCGCTAGGCCGGGTTAGCCCACGAGCCCGCTCGCTCGGCTCACTCTTGAGCTCGACTCGACCCGGCCAGGTGCGGGACGGGCCCAATTCGGCCCGCTACAGTAGCGGGCCGCGGGACCATGCTGGGCTGGCCTCTAGTAACAAGCGGGCCGCCAGCTCGCTCGGTCCGCCGAGCCAAGCGAGCGAGCTGGGCCTAAATGTAAGCGGGCTGGCCCGCTTAACCCGGCCTGTTGGCTCGCATACCCTAAAAGATATTATCAATTAGGGTAAATTACACTCTAATACAAGTTGACGTATTTTCTCTATTTTTATTTGCTTAAAGTTTGTTGTAATTTATTCCTATATTTTAAAATAGTGAAACAATTAGTTGCCGCCCGTGGAGTAGGGCTTGCTCCGAACCATGTAAAATCTCTGTGTTTGCGATGTTTCTCTCTATCGTTCTATACAAATATACAATTTTACTTAATAAAATTATTTTTTATTTCTATAATGGTTGCATTGTTAGTTAATTACATATAATTTTTAAGTGTTAAACAATACTTAAAAACTATTTAAAAAACTAAAAACCATTTACAAAATCTAAAAAAATAAAAAATAAAACATGATGGGTCGGACGGGTCGACACTTGTCATGTTCCGCTTCGCTTAATCTTGTCCCGCGAGCTGGCTGGGCTGAGGTCTAAGCCCGCGAACAAGAGATACAACACGGCACCCTTGTCTCGCTGCGGGTCGTGGGCCGTCTCGTCCCGCCATCGAGCCCGTGCGAGCTGGCTCATGACCCGTTGCCCACCCCTAGACGGCGTAACTTAGTTATACACACCTGTAGAAATACATATTTGACCATAGATGTCGTGAACATGGGACACTATAGCAAACCACGACTCGGTTTTAATCGCCTTGGAATGCGGTACTCTAGCGAATTGGATCATGTTCCCAACCAGTCCAGTTCGCCAACTCCGGCGACCCAATTTAGAATTCAAATTAGTTAAAATTTTGAAAAAAAAACCATTTTCGGAAAAATAAACAATTAAATCTGTACCTTAGTTGCATCTTGAGAATTCCTTTACCATTATCGGTCCTTGGAAGTTAACTTTTGCAGAGAATTGTACACTAAGACACTCAGATTCATACATTTAAAAACAGAACCTAAAGCATATTATGTTCACTAGTGTACCATATAAGCCTACCCCATCATACCAGATTCTAAATAAGTGGCTCCGTTGTCGTCCCGTGACCTGGAACAAACTGGGTTCCATGCAACTATGTATTTGATCATCGATATTAATGATACACACCGTTCATTGTGATCTATGCATTCAAAACTTCGTGGAGATCAAAATTCACAGACTCAATATTTCTAGCTTGTACATCTAATCACCTAGTAAAGAACGGTCTGAAATTGTCTCAGATGCCAGCTATTTTTTAGTTGTTCTAATTATAGGAAAGAAACTTCCAAACCACGTGATTTTTTATCCACTTAGATTTGATACCATGTAGTTAACAATGAATGGTTTGGATTTACAATATAGATGGACAAAGGTGTATTTTTACAGTGCGTGTTAATAAGTTAGTTACATCTTGTGTGTATTATAACCCTACCCTATATATATATATATATATATATATATATATATATAGAGCAAGGCTCTATGAACTTAAGTTCATATGAATAATGGTGCACCAACTTTTTATCCACTCATCTTGCCTTGAGATTTGTGATGCACAAATCTCAAAGTGGCCTTTATATCTTTCACGGATCCCAAAGCAAGATGAGTGGTTAGAAAAGTTGGTGCACCACTATTCATTATGAACTTAAGTTCATAGAGCTCTGCTCTATATATATATATATATATATATATATATATATATATATATATATATATATATATATATATAGGAAATAATGTATATGAGGTGGCTCATTTTCTTTGAATAAGCTACCAAGAGATAGCCATGTGGTGAGACCCACCTTGCTAGTCACATCAAAATATGTGGACCTCACCACTCTATCTCTTAGTAGCTCATTTAGCAAAATGAGCCACCTCATATACATCATTCCCATATATATATATATATATATATATATATATATATATATATATATATATATATATATATATAACCACCTCATATACATCATTCCCATATATATATATATATATATATATATATATATGGGAATGATGTATATGAGGTGGCTCATTTTGCTAAATGAGCTACCAAGAGATAGTGTGGTGAGGTCCACACTATATATATATGGGAATGATGTATATGAGGTGGCGGCTCATTTTGCTAAATGAGCTACCAAGAGATAGAGTGGTGAGGTCCACACCTGACTAGCAAGGTGAGCCTTACCACATGGCTATCTCTTGGTAGCTCATTTAAAAAAATGAGCCGTCACCTCATATACATTATTTCCATATATATAGTAAAGCTCCTATAAATTTAAGTGGATAGGAGCACTTATCCACCAAACTTTTTATCCATTCATTATGCTTTGAGATTTGTGTTACACATCAATGCTATCTTTGATATTTGTGTCTTCATTTGTATCACATGCTAGCACAAATCTCAATGCAAAATCAATGGATAAAAAGTTAGTGGACAAAGGGCTCCTATCCACTTAAGTTTATAGGAGCTTTACTATTTATATATATATATATATATATATATATATATATATATATATATATATATATATATATATATATATTCTATTATATATATATATATATATATATATATATATATATATATAATAGAATATATATATATATTAGAGTAAAGCTCCTATAAACTTAAGTAGATAGGAGCACTTATCCACCAAACTTTTATCCATTCATTATGCTTTGAGATTTGTGTTACACATCAATGCTATCTTTGATATTTGTGTCTTCATTTGTATCACATGCTAGCACAAATCTCAATGCAAAATCAATGGATAAAAAGTTAGTGGACAAAGGGCTCCTATCCACTTAAGTTTATAGGAGCTTTCTCTCTCTCTCTCTCTCTCTATATATATATATATATATATATATATATATATATATATATATATATATATATATATTCTATTATATATATATATATATATATATATATATATATATAATAGAATATATATATATATTAGAGTAAAGCTCCTATAAACTTAAGTAGATAGGAGCACTTATCCACCAAACTTTTATCCATTCATTATGCTTTGAGATTTGTGCTACACATCAATGCTATCTTTGATATTTGTGTCTTCATTTGTATCACATGCTAGCACAAATCTAAATGCAAAATCAATGGATAAAAAGTTAGTGGACAAAGGGCTCCTATCCACTTAAGTTTATAGGAGCTTCTCTCTCTCTCTCTCTCTCTCTCTCTCTATATATATATATATATATATATATATATATATATATATATATATATATATATATATATATATATATATATGGCATATATGCATACACAGACATATACACACACAAAGAAATACACATGCATATATAACGTATGACATATAAATGTGTGTGTGTGTATGTGGAATATGAGTATCTTGGTAGTGAGGGCCAAATTTGGTCCTTGGTATTGACGTGGTCATTTCCCGTTCACTCATCTAATGAGTGAGTAATCAAGTGGGTGTCATTTTCAAGTGGACACCTTCAATGTGCAGATGAGAAGTGGTCACCTCACTACCAACGGCCAAATTTGTACTTGGTACCGAGGATCTCTCTCTCTCTCTCACATGTGTGTGCGCACACACAGATTTATACATATAGTGTAGTATAATGCAGGTAATTCTCAGGCCAGTTCTAAAAATTGTTGGATTACTCATGTTTTATTCCCTTTTATGTTGCAGCATGGATGATGCATTTCCAGTTGTCACTTTCAATTTTGAGATGAATGTTACATTAGAAGTGAAACCCCATGATTATTTCTTCAAAAACAAGGTAAATATTGTATATCACAACTACTAATGCATATGATAACGTGTTAGTTTTCATTGAGATTTCTCATTGACCCGTAGTAGTTTTTACATACTTATTATTATTAGACTAGCATTTAGTGTATCTATTCTTCCGTTATATTTTTATATGCTCGCATCTCCTCGTTGTGACTCTTATTCTCTTTGACACATCCAATACCATTTTTGTTCCATTTGATTTCTGCTCGTAAAAATTACTTTGCACAAGTACAATTTACTAATTTTTACAGTGCACCTTTTGCTGTTTATACACTGATGTTTTAGTTTACCCTGTTCCATCAAATTTGCTATGGTCCTCAACATGAGGTCAGAGATCAGATATTGAGTTAATCTGTCATGATTCTCCAATGATGCTTTCTACTTCTTGTATTTTCAATAATTGAATCAAAACATCCAGTATTGAGCTCATTTCTATTTTACTATATTTTGTGAAGACTATGTTACTATAGGTAAATAGTTTGAGCTGAACTTGTTAAGTTTCTAGCGGGAAGTTATTGATAAATGACTGTTTTAGTATTGTTTGTGAAGAAAAGTGCAAATTCCTACAGCATGCGTAACAGGTGCCATAATACTTAAAAGGTAATTTGCGTGGATATAGGATTTGATGACTAATATGAATAGGAAAGAAGCAATGCACTAATTATTATCCATGTCGCTTGTCGCTTATCAATACACTCAGGGCTCTTGCAGTGCAATGTGGTCAGCACTAAGAAAGATTGCCTATAAATACATCCATGGTCAGAGTTTGCAAGAATATGATATTTAAAGATTTGACAACTGATTTGACCGTGAATATCTAGATAGGGAAACAACTGAAATGACTGTCTTAAACATGACTCATGTGCATGCATCTAATTATTGGAATTTCTCATTAATGACTTGGAGAGGAATTCAAAACATCAGCCTTCACAGTGTTTAACTATCTTTGTGGCCTTGTTTTATTGGGCTTAATATCATCCACCCAACCTGTATAGTTCTGCTCCTGCACATGCATATAACTGCCCATCTCAGCAAATTATCCTAGCTCAACCTAGCAACTTCTAGAGAAGTAGTAAGCTGGTCTTAATGAGGAGACCTTCACTTTGCATATAACTGGTCTTAATGAGGAGACATCCACCCAACCTGTATAGTTCTGCTCCTGCACATGCATATAACTGCCCATCTCAGAAAATTATCCTAGCTCAACCTAGCAACTTCTAGAAAAGTAGTAAGCTGGTCTTAGTGAGGAGACCTTCACTTTGGCTCCTGCCATCTTCTAGCCATTTTCCAGTAGTTCAAATTGGAGGTTGCTTGTGGAAGATAAGCCTTCTCTTCAGCAGTTTCCTGGTCGTTAATATGTTTTGCAGTACCCCCAAGAATACCAACTCCCTGCTAATTTTAGTATCAGTCTATCTTTTTCGTGATTTATTGGTTAGTTTCTTGAAATAACCTGTAAATCTCTAAAATCGAGTTATTAACCATGTCTGCGCTTCCTCTTCTCTTTCATATTATTCTTCTTCTGGGCAAAAATAAACAATAAGCACACTTTGGACTTGCTTTATCTGAGTCTATCTGCACCTTTCAGGTGATGCCTATCAGGTTGTTGCTCTAAACCCTGCTTGTCTATCCTACGGAGTTTGGTGTACTCCATTTCCAATAGTTTTTCTTCTTCTTTGTTCTCTATGACAGAGGGAAGTCTAGATAACTAGTAAGCTTGATTTATAAATGAAATAAGTTGTTTTTCTGTAGCAGCTCTTCCTAGAATGATTCCTCTATTATCATTTTTTGTTTCTGAATAGCACTTGATTGACTGCCACCTTGCTAATAATCTAAGGATTCGTACCAACATGTGGTACCCAGCCCTAAAACATTTAAGATATATTTCTCTTGCTTTCTGTTGGAAAATAAGTAGGCATAAAGAAAACCTCACAGAACATCAGCAAACCACATGTTTCATGGTTTGTTTTAAACTTCTTCAAGAATTTAGACCATATCGACAATATCAAGTTCTATTGGTGTTATATCTTTGGATTTTGCAATAATTCATGATAGCATAAATAACTCTTATTATGAACTGAAAAACTAATGCAGACTTTAAACTGAAATTTGATAGTTTACACATCATGAGTGAAACGATCACATTTACAAATAGCGTTGTATGATATCTCATGTAATACATGTGTATCCAAAATGAACTTGATTAGTAGAAAAATAGGTCTTGTATCATAAGTGAAATTTCTTAGTAGGCTGATTTTTGCATCATAGATATTTATGCTTTTTTAATTGGTGGTCTCTTAATGTTGTGAGCAATCTCTAGTTTTAGGTTGTCAACTTAAACCCACACATATTTTTCATACATGTGTTTCTTCTCTCTAATCCTAATCTGAACATTTTGCACCCTTGTAGGACGTCTGGTGCATTGGTTGGCAGAACAATGGAGATAAAGATGCAATTCTTTTGGGAGGTAAAAGTTTCTTGTTGAATGTCCTTTTCCCTTTTGGTATATATACTTACATTTTTGCCATTGCTATTTTCATTATGTATAATTAGTAGGACAATTAGCACTACTTAGAACCACCCAAAAATGCTTGTAGTTTCAGAAGATTTAATATGTTTAACTTGGAAAGGAAGAAATGTATAGAGTTTTCTTTTTAACCGTGAACTATCTGTGAGAGGTAATTATTATTACATAGATAACTATAACCTTAGATGGTTAATTGACTTTGTGTTATATGCTTGCTGCATTTTCTTGAAAGCTCCTTCCCTTTGTTATGGGATTATGCAGTGGATGAATCATCTTTGGCGAGTCATATAGTTTCATGTTTGAGATTATGTTCAAAAACATTTTAAATTATTTTGGTCAATTTTACAAGGCTGCTACGTTTAGTAGTTCTTATTTACTAGTTACTCTTAAGCTCGTAGCAGATATTATGTTTCATGGAAAGCTGGTTTTATCTGATGAATCCATTGTATATTTTCTTACCTGACAAGCGTTTTGACATCAAATAGTAGATCTTGTCCCATGTACTGTATGTAAGAATCTTAATTGACCAGACATGGAAATCTTGGAAATCGGTTTAAATGATGAACAGAAATTAATGAGAGAGGTGATAAAGAAAAAAAAATGTATTGACATGTTTCTGTGCCCTGTCTTCAGGTTTTTGTAATTTCACTACCTTCTAGAATTCCCTTGTAACTTGCCCTATTGTCATGATTTTGTAATAGTTTCCATAGGTTAGAGACAGCTGCGGTGATAGAAATCCATGAAATAGAGAGACAGAACACGATACATAAGGTATCGCATGAGTCTTATTTAAAAATGGATAAAAAAAAACTGGTCAGATCATGAAATTTGCACTGAGATCAAATAACACGAGTGGAAATTATTTCTAGGAGATGTCAGAGATGGACATGTACTCTGTCCCGAAGATGTGAATTAAACAGGAATCCACAACTGGGTAATGATGGCTTGGGAAATTTATAACAGTGTAAAATGAAAGTAGTAGTTGAATACTAATGTCAAATTAAGTATTGCAACCCGACAGAATCAATCATACAACAAAGAGGTGGATATTTTTCTTTGACTGATTTGGATAAATGAATAACTTAACAGTAAATAGGCCTTGTCAATTGGTAGGGCTACTTACAATTATCTCTCTATCTTTTTTGTGCAATCCATCCCATTTGCAACTCACAATCTATTTTATAGTAGGTGTTCTGCTATCCTTCAAGAGACTGACATACACCTTATAGAGAATTCTGATCAACAGTTAGTAAATTTAGTTGATCACAGAAATGTTCATTTAGCTAATTAAGATCTTAAAATGACCGGCTATTGAGTAATTCTAACCATTCAAGCCGTTAGAATGTCTAATATAAAGATCTGCAAGGGCGAACATTTAGGACAAGTAATTAAAATGCTTATAAATAGACATAAGCACACCAATGTGATTTCATGTCATTTTTAGGAATAAAACCTCTGATAAGAATAAAGGAAAAGATGACATTGGGAACTAACATAGGTCTTATTTTATAAGCACAATCTAAATCTTAAACTAGTTAAGAATCCACATGGAGATTGTTAGAAGTAATTTAGGAAATAAATATTATTAGGCAAGAGATATTAGGAGCATAAATTAGAGATTTGATGATTAAGAGATATTAGGAATGTGATTAAGAGAATAATTGTGATTAGGTAATTGTGTTTAGTCCCACATTGCATACACAAAAAACTTCTTGTTATTGTATCTTTATATAAAGGGGAGTAGTTGTTGCTTTTGATGAATGAATGAGAATCTATGATATTCTATTGTTTAACATGGTATGAGAGCCATGATTCTCAAAAATAAAGTTTTAGCCTATTCTTCAAACTCTAGTCCCTCAAATCTTCAAACTCTAGCCCTAGCCGCTATCGGGCCGTCGCCGCTGCCGCCATCACCGCCGTCATCGTCGCTGTCGTCATCATCGTCACCGAGTCAGTATGGTTTCTTTGGTTGTCTTTTCTTTTGATGAGTTGTTCTCAAAGTTAGTAGTTTTTTGTTGGCATTGTTGGTGTTTGGTGGTGATGTTAGAGTTTGGAATTGTTTTCTTGTACTTTGGAGTTGGTTAAGGGTGGTAGGGTGGTGCTAGGAGTTTGGTTTGGTTTGTATGGGAGGTAAGAATGTGCTCAGTATTTATTTTTCGATTGGAGGATGGTGATAAGTTGATCACTACGACCATCGGTAAGAAAGTTGCTCATATCTTTGTTCCGGAATACTTGGTCACCGGAAAGATTTGTGATAGAAAGTTGTCCTCTAGTAATTATCTGCAGTGGAAGAGACTTGTTCTGATTAATTTGGAAGGGCGCGGTAAAGAAGATCACTTGACGGGATAATCTCCTTCTGGAAAGGAAGTATAGTGGAATCGAGATGACAAATAGCTCTTGAGTTAGTTGTTGAATGCTATGGAGATGAAGGAACAAGATCTAGTCCTTCATTGTACTAACGTGAAGGAATTGTGGGAATTGTTGAAGTCAACTTACTCTGGAAAGAGTAGTTTGGCACGAGTCTACTCTGTTTCACAATTGTTTTCGAGATGTCAGTTGGGAAGTATGAACTCATATGAGTACTATGCGGAGTTCAACAAACTTAGTGATGAGCTTCGGGAGATCTTTCCAATCACATCCGATGTGCAAAAGATGCAGAGACAACGAGAGAGCAGCTGGAGATTTTCACCTTCCTTGGAGGGTTAAATTAGGTGTATGAGATAGCATGGCCCCAAGCGATTGCTCTTGCTGGTACAAGTTCGTTGTCTGATATTTATCATTTGCTAGGCGATATTTTTCCTAAATCTTCTCAGAGGAGATGGAGGAGAAATCAGCATTAGCTGCACAACAGAGAGGCAACAATCTGTTATGGAGTTCATAAAGGAAGATCTGGTGGAGGCCACATTGGAGGTCGTGGTTCCGGATATGATAAATTTGGAAATTAGAAGGTGATGTGTCACTAATGCAAAGAGTACAGATACGTCAAGTATTCATGTCCTAAATTGAAGAAGAAGACATCTAGATCTACTCAATGGACTCTGCATCATCATCAATCTCAGTAGGAGATCAGGTCAACGATGAGGCTTTTCAGGAGTTTCAAGAAGAGTAGGAAGCTACTTAAAATACTCTTCTTTGAAGATTAATTTCCTTTTGATCGCTTGGAGATTGTTTCGGTGAAGGTCAGGTGGTTTTATTAGTTTGTTCTGTTGCTTTGTTTGGTGGATTCATGGAGTGGATCGTTTATTTAGTTGGTCCCTGAATAGGATTATTTGTTTGGTTGATCTGTGAAAGGATAGTTTGTTTGGTTGTTCTGTGGAGAGGATCATTTGATTGATTAATCCGTGAAAGGGTCGTTTGCTTAGTTGATTCTTGGAGAGGATTGTTTGTTTGGTTGTTCCCTAGCGAGGATCATTCGTTTGGTGGATTCTTAGATAGGGTCGTTTGCTAGGTTTATTCTTGGAAAGAATCATTTATTTGGTAGATCTTTAAAGAGGATAGTTTTGTTTGGTCTATCTGTAAAGAAGATCGAGGTATCACATTTGGTGATTTTGGTTGAGGTTGTTCATCGTGGAGTATATTCAAGTGGAAGAGTAGATGATCAAGAGTACTACAAAGAGAAAGGTCACACGCAGAAGATTTCAAGCTTTTGTGTTTCATAACAAATTGGAGTTGAGTGCATTTTATTTGTAACAAGCTGGACGTGTATGTTATATATGCGCCAACTTGAGGAGGAGTGTTAGAAGTAATTTAGGAAATAAATAATATTATGCAAGAGATTATAGGAGCATAAATAGAGATTCGATGATTAAGAGATATTAAGAATGTGATTGAGAGAATAATTGTGATTAGGAAATTGTGTTTACTCCCACATTGCCTACACACAAAACATCTTGTTATTGTATCCCTATATAAAGGGGAGTAGTTGCAGCTTTTGGTGAATGAACGAGAGTCTACAATATTGACAGAGATGAAGGTAAAGAAATTAACTTTTTAAGGGAAAAGTATTACCCTTATTACAGTAGTCAAATGATATGAGAGAGAGAGAGAGAGAGAGAGAGCGAGAGCGAGAGAGAGAGAGAGAGAGAGAGAGAGAGAGGTATACGCTGTTTATTGTTCTTCGTTACAAAATATAGTCTAAGACTCCTGAGTATCACTGAGCAACTATGGGTGCATTTAGTGGATCATTATACTTAAGGTATACATTGTTTATTGAATTCTTCGTTACACAATATAGTCTAAGACTCTAAGTATCACTGAGCAACTATGCATGCATTTAGTGGATCATTATACTTAAAACGTTTTTCACTGATGATATGTGCATTTGTATCAGGGTTATTGCTAGTCTTGATCTAAGCATGTGTTACACATAGGACACCAAGCTTGGTTTTGCTTGACTTGATTTGAATTAGAAGACCTTTTTTGTCATATTTGGCTTTGAGGTTACTGTTTCTTCCTGCCATGACACGGACGATCTCCCGGACGTTTACATGCTCTTGTTGATTTGGTTCTAATATCACTACCCAATGTTTGTTTGTAAAATATGTGAAAACAATTCATTTTTTCTGATAGAATATTGCTTTTGTGTGTATGCCAGGCATAAGAGAAATTCATACTTTCATAATTCGAACCATGCATGTTTGATCCATTTTTATTTTAGTTTTCATGCTCAAACTTTTTCCCTTTTTTGCAGATATAACCTTATCGAACAGACTAGTCATTTATGATCTTGAGAATCAAGCTATAGGTTGGACAGATTATGACTGTAAGTTGCACTAAAGTCTTTTCCTGTTTGTTTAAAATATTGAAAAAGTTGGTTAATCCTTTGTTTCCAGTTTGATTAGCTGTAATATTCTTCCTTAAAATCAATATAATCAACATCCAACCCTTTATATAGTGTAAATGAGCTTATATGTGAGTAAACCACTTAAAATTGGAAAATGTAAAACAAAATAATCAATTAAGTCTTTTTCATTATCTGTTGATGCCAATCATCTCAATGGGATGTTGAACTCTTGGCCGAGTTAAATTAGGTAATAGAGTTTCTTGTCATAAAACCTTAAAAGCTAACTTGCAGTTATAAGAACCTTACTTCAAGCTATATTAGTAAAGAAAGAAATATTCTTGAAATTGAAAGTATATGAGAGAGGTATTGAAGCATGCCAAGCATGTGAACCCATACTTTGAGATAGGAGGAAAGGACAATGATGCATCACCACCAGTTAATGATTGAAGATGGAAAGTTGAAACATTATGTTGATATTGTTAGGAGAATATGGTTGGGTTAACCCCTTTTTAGCAGAAAATTGCATCTTACTCCTCCAAAGGGCACTAGTTTAAGGATTCTACATGATGCTAAATGACAATTTTTAGAAAAAGAAGAAATGCCACAGAAATTCTCTTCTCGTAACGTCTTGTATATGAGGCTTATCTAATGTGAATACTTCAGAAAGAGTAGGAAAAGGCATCAAACGAATCTCTAAAATTCATAAGTACCAGGCACACATCACAAGTCAGTAGCGAGTATCTGAAGACACAACAAGTCTATAGCAATTTGAATGTGATAAAACTAGAGCTTTTGGAGTGAAAAAGGGATGAAGAAAATTTGATTAGCCTCTCCAACTTTGTATCCTTTTTATAGTAGACATTGTATTTGGACACTCATGTGCCGATTTATACGTCACGTGGTCAAACATCAGGCGTGTTTTAACCAAACAACCATTTGTATTGAGTTTATGTTGAGCCCTCCTTTTTTTTATTTTTATGTTTTTTTTTTTTTTTGGAGAGAAATATAGGTGAGATGTCCTATTCATAATGCACTAATATAAACAATTCCATTTGGGGTTATGGTACTAATCAGATATCATGAGATCACCAAACCCCCACTATCAGTGAACGAGGAGTGGACATTGTCGTCACTCGTTTTACACCTGATAACAAGGGTTAGGTAATCCCACGCTATCGATAGAACAAAAACCTAAACGCCTGGGAGAAGAATGACAAGAGTATATTGAGCTGGCATGATAACGTGAATAGAGGGTGGTCATAGATCAATATTGAGGCATGAAGAAAACAAGTTCCAGACTCCCTTTGTGTAGGGACATTGATAAAAGAGGTGGTCCTCTGAGTCAAGGGGAAGCTGGCAAAAAGGACATGTCGTATCTCCAACCCAATCTTTTTTTATTAAATTCTCCTTAGTTCGGAGATTCCTTTTAGAGAGAATCTAATAGAAGATTATGACTTGGAATGATAGATATCCAAATGAAGTTAGAATATCTGGATAGGATACCCACCATTGATGAGTTCATATAAGGATTTGGCTGTAAAGCTACCAGATTGATGTTATGGCTACCAAGCCTCATCAATTAAGAGGTTAATAGGACATGGATCATGGTTCAAAACCAGTTTCATTTCCTGTACCTCCTTTCCTGTTAAGTCCCCTCTTCTGTAGATTATGGATGAGTAATCCTATTCAATTTGGCGAGTTGGTGAATGTTTACATAGCTTTATAGTTGACATCTGACATATATGGTACATCGCAAAATTTGGCAAATAGATTTTGTCTACTATTCTTAGAATATTTTGCAATTGTTGTTGAGGTGTTACAGTGTATGTTTGTTTGATGGATGATTGTTATTTGTCTTCTCGAGTGTAAAATAGGAATGAGTGCAATTCATGGGGATATTGTAAGTGTTATATTTGGAATCAATCACAGTTTCCCACCACTGTCGATTAGGAAATCAATGGTTTGATTTGAAGTGGTGGTCTCTGCACTACTTTTTTTTGTGGCGGAGAGTATCCAAATCCATATGTTTGGCCATATACTTGGTATGTCTGCATAAACTAAGAACCTAGTTCTATATGTATCAAAGTGAGCGTGTTCCATGCATTTTTCTCCCTAATACGTGTTACTTTTAATATTAATTGTATACTAAACTAGTCATGTTTCTTTTTTTTCTTTTTTTTTTTCTTTTTTTGTCTCAGGCTCATCGAACATTAAAATTGAAGATGACACAAGTAAAGCAGTAAACAGCATCGACGCTCATGCTCTGCCATATGATCCGCCATCCTCTGCCAGTATATTAGAAATTGGAAGATCTATATTACTAGTACCATTGGTTTTCCTACTTCATATACATAACTGATTTATTTATTTATACGAATTCTTGTGAAAAGACGGAGAAATATACTTGTGTATGTGGAAGCTCCCTTTTATGCTTGGTCCATCGACGACATGCATCAGAACTAGCTTTTTTATTTATTCACGAGAATCTAACAGAAGAAACAAGGGGGAAATGGAGGGAGAAGAAGAGAAATTTCCTGTAACAATGTCAGAGGAACCATAGTGATAATTGTGTAATGTGTTATGACTTGCAGCTGACTTAAAGCATTGAACATAGCAGTCAAAATCCAAAGTTGTAAGAATATTTATTTCGAATCCGTATATATATATATATATGGTAATATTTGGGTATCCCATGGTTCTACATACAGGCATTCATTTTGACAAACCTCAGTATGCTTGTGCTCTGAACGTTACATGAATCAACATAATATTGAATCATTCTTTCTTATGTATTAGATGCCATTTTTTTTTAAGATTACCCAGCCAGGAGTTGAATTCAAGACCGTAGGAGACATATTAAAACCTCCCAACCGGTCGGGTACCTGCGGTGGGTGTATTAGATCCCAAGTTAATGGTCTATTGTTCTAGATTGTGACTTTGTTATTGCAATAGTAACATTATCTTCTCAATCTCGTATAATTATATTTTCGGGGTTAATTTTATAAGTGCCCTAAACCTTGGGGGCTCTACAGATAAACCCGCCTTAACTATTTTAATTTCACAAAACTCCCTTGAATTTTGAGGTGTATTGCGGATAACCTCTTGAACTTCTTTCATTTCACTAAACCTCTTGAAGATTTTTAACTTTTTAATCTCTCAAACAAACACCGTCAAATCTAATATGTCACAAGCAAACACTTGATCATGAACGTCCCTCAATAGAAAGAATAGAATGGTGATTTGTTATGGCTAAGTGATATTTTTATCTTTTCTGTGCACGACTCGACGGTGTTATTTAGAGGGCTCAAAGGTAAATCTTCAAGTTGCTTAACGGTATAAAAAGAACATGATGGTTATGCACAAATTAAAACCCCCCAAATTTAACGAGGGGTCGTGTGGAATGAAAATAGTTAGGGGTGTTATCTGCAAAACTCCCGGAGCTTTCTGAAATGAATTATCTCCAGACTCATCCTCGGTCCAGCTGTTGGAGCTCAAATGCATGCGTTTGCCAAGCTAGTGACACGTACCACACCCTCACCACCACGTGGGGACTTGCATGAAACAGCTTCTCCCCCTTTAAACTCCATCCATCTACCGAAATAACGGATCTCCACCACTTTCATTTCATTTCACAGAGAGAGAGAGAGAGAGAGAGAGAGAGAGGAGGAAGATATCAATGGCAACAACGGAGAGTGCTCATGTAGAGGTTCCCGGTGAGCCCACTCAGACCTCCACCGCCCTCCTCGAGACCGCCACCGGCACCATCCAGTCCTTCTACCCCATCAACAAGATCCACCAACACCTCTGCGCGTAAGTCTACATGCTAAGTCTAATTACAATGCAAACAACATCAATTCCATCTCACAAATTTTTTCGATCAGGTTCCACTTCTACTCCCATGACATGACCCGCCAAGTCGAAGCCCACCACTACTGCTCCCACCAGAACGAGGAGATGCGGCAGTGCCTCATCTATGACGGCCCTGAGGCCGACGCCAAGCTCATCGGCATTGAGTACCTCATCTCCGAGAACCTCTTCATGACTCTCCCGGACGACGAGAAGCCGCTGTGGCATTCTCACGAGTACGAAGTCAAGAGTGGGGTTCTGTTCCTCCCTGGGATTCCTGGGGCCGTGGAGAGGAGGGATATGGAGAACGTATGCAAGACTTATGGGAAGACCTTCCATTTTTGGCAGGTCGATCGCGGCGATGCTCTGCCAATTGGGCCTGCGCAACTTATGATGGCACTTACTAGGGATGGGCAGTTGCATGATCACATGGCCAAAGGTATTGTTAATATTAAAGAATAAATTATGAGTAGGATAAATTTCACAGAATTTTGAATTTCCGGATACAGGGGATATTGGACGGACGATAAGTATCTATTTATCTAATTTATCTAAAAATCTAACATAGGTAACTGCATGATCACAAAGCCAAAGGTATTGTTAGTATCATAGAATAAATTATGAGTAGGGTAAATTTCAAAAAACCTCCCTAAACTTTAGGGTATGGGTATAAGGTTGCAAACCAATAGGATTCATATCTATAGGGGTACAAATCATTAGGATACTGATGCGATCCATATGATACTTAATTATCAAATCCGTATTCGCTTACCAATCAATGCGAATACAAATATAAATGATCCATATGATATTTAATTATCAAATCCGTATTCGCTTACCAATCAATGTGAATACAAATGTAAATGTCTTAGTACGGAAAACTGACATCCGTACAATAATACAAATCAAACAAGAGAATTGAATTTATACAAATACAAAATGGATATGGGAAAAACAAATAAGATTGAATAAAATAAAGGTTATATGATAACGTAAACCCATTTAATATTTTTCGTTTGACATGGTTTGGTAGGGGGTATGAATAGGAAAAGTATGGTTTTGTAGGGAGTATGTAGAAGTAAGGTATGCTGAGATGAGGTGCAAAGAAAGTGCTTCTTATTTTGTTGGATGGGAGGGGAGAAAAAATGCACCAATTTGTAGTTCATTTTCTCTCTTCTCTTGAATCCCTCTAATTTGTAGGGATTCTTCTCTCTCCTCATTTCTTGTTCATTTTAATTTGTCCCTCACCTCACCTCACTCTACCTCCCCTTCTAGAAATCCTCTACCAAAGACAAATTTAGTTCTTTTGTCCCCCACCTCACATCACTTCACCCTCTACAAAACCAAGCCTCGAAAGCTAAGATATATTGATTAGATCTATGGATCCTCAAAATTAACCTTAATCCCATTAATCCACTGGTCAAACCAAGTGCAACTGTGTAAGCAATATATACTAGATATTTTGGACATGGATTGAGATATTAATTTTATGATATACTTGTCTATGTATCTATATCAGTTATCCTATCGGATATAGATATTTAGAGTACCATATCTATATAAGTACATACATTATCTATATCCGTGGATACAGATATTTTTTTGCAACCTGTATAAGTATGAACCCCTTCATGGGAACTTTATATTTGTAGAAAATCTTTCTCTGAATTTGTCTGACTTAGGGTAACATAACATGCAATTTTTTCCGCACAAATTTGTACGGTATCATGCACGCATTGCGTGTACTGGAAGTATCGACTTAGGGTAACATAACATGCAATTTTTTCCGCACAAATTTGTACGGTATCATGCACGCATTGCGTGTACTGGAAGTATCTACTAAATATAACTTCTACATTTGGGAAATTATGTTAATTTTATTTCTTGATTGATCACTAACCTCTATTTGCAATTGGTGGGCTTTAATTAGATGTGGAGAAGAAGTATGGTGTTTCTTATGAGAAGGAGAGAGAGCACCGGGCTTACATGACGGGACCTGATCATGGGATCCACCCATTGGCGAACGGAGCGAGGAAGGGGCTGAAGACGGAGATAAGAGAAGTCGACCTCCCTCCGGCGGAATCTGTGCCTAGGGTTTTTGTTTGAAGGGGAGGTACACGACGTGTGTGTGTGTGTGTTTTTGTTTGAAGGGGAGGTACACGGTGTGTGTGTGTAGATATAGATATAGATATATCATACTAATAATTTCCTATCTTCAGTTTGTTAATCTCAGTGTACGTAGTCTGTATACGCTTCTTATGTTATGTGGCGTTTATTATATGTTCGTGAGTGAATGGGACTGCAATATTAATTAGTTGGCTCTATGGACAGGTTTCGTTCTGCTTTGTACGTAATATCATGAAGTGTATAAATTTGATGTTGTGGATGGTCATCCTTAATTTTTATTTATCATGCATTTATTTATCAGTTTAGACCCGGGGAGCTGTCCCTCACACATTGGGTTTGTACGGATCCTCAATGGGGCGTTATCCGCGCCATTACCCAACATTTTTCATAATATTCAGGTTATGCCCTTTTATTAGTGACCTTACCAGTGAATCAATGTGACTTAACTATTGGTCATGTAGTTATACATACGAAAAGTTTTCCTTTTGATTGTTGTGAGCCATATTTTTTTAGAATATAAAAAATGCCCTATTATCTGAAAAATAATTGTAAATATCCTAACGTTAAAAAAAAAACAATGCCCTTACTCTCAACAAAATTAAAAGAAATTTCCTCACACTTGAAAAAATTATAGAAATGTTCTTAAACTTGAACTTGAAAAAAAATCTAAAACATATTTAAAATTACATCTACTTGTTATCTATGCAATTCAGTTATAACTCTCTTTTTATGTTCATGCATCATGTGCACGAGGTATAATTAACAGAACCTTGATATAGGCCACAGAGGAGGTAAATTTAATTCGTTGGTAAGAGCAATTACTCATGGATTTGAGTCATCATCAATTACCTAATACAAGGACACAAGAATTGTGTATAATAACTTGTGAGCAGGATTAGTTTTGATGAAAAATCTACAGTAGGCATCCTGTTTTTACTCGCAAAGTAAACTTTTCCTCACCGACTGAGATGTGACTTTTATTGTCAAGACTGATCATTTCCCCCATTTTCCCCTCTCGAATTATCTGATAATTTGTTGGTACTATAAAAATCTGAACTGGTGATCATTGTAGGGCTTGAAAATGACCCTGATGTTGTCATGTCCTGTTTTATATGTACAAAAATCTGAACTGGTGATTGTTGTAGGGCTTGAAAATGACCAAAATTCCTATGAGAACATTTTCTTGTGCGGTAATTTCTCAACCATTGGATAGGGCAAGGAAATTCCCAAAGCACCCCTCCACTATCCATGTACTCCTATCAGAACATCCCGCTGTGCGGGGTGTTCTGATAGGATTCCTACTCCTTGAAAATAATGTTCTGATAGGATTCGTACTCCTTGAAAATGACTATGATGTTGTCCTATATATATATAGCGGGATGTTCTGATAGGATTCCTACTCCTTGAAAATGATGTTACGATAGGATTAGTACTCCTTGAAAATGACTATGATGTTGTCTATATATATATATATATATATCATACTAATAATTTCCTATCTTCAGTTTGTTAATCTCAGTGTACGTAGTCTGTATACGCTTCTTATGTTATGTGGCGTTTATTATATGTTCGTGAGTGAATGGGACTGCAATATTAATTAGTTGGCTCTATGGACAGGTTTCGTTCTGCTTTGTACGTAATATCATGAAGTGTATAAATTTGATGTTGTGGATGGTCATCCTTAATTTTTATTTATCATGCATTTATTTATCAGTTTAGACCCGGGGAGCTGTCCCTCACACATTGGGTTTGTACGGATCCTCAATGGGGCGTTATCCGCGCCATTACCCAACATTTTTCATAATATTCAGGTTATGCCCTTTTATTAGTGACCTTACCAGTGAATCAATGTGACTTAACTATTGGTCATGTAGTTATACATACGAAAAGTTTTCCTTTTGATTGTTGTGAGCCATATTTTTTTAGAATATAAAAAATGCCCTATTATCTGAAAAATAATTGTAAATATCCTAACGTTAAAAAAAAAACAATGCCCTTACTCTCAACAAAATTAAAAGAAATTTCCTCACACTTGAAAAAATTATAGAAATGTTCTTAAACTTGAACTTGAAAAAAAATCTAAAACATATTTAAAATTACATCTACTTGTTATCTATGCAATTCAGTTATAACTCTCTTTTTATGTTCATGCACGCATCATGTGCACCGAGGTATAATTAACAGAACCTTGATATAGGCCACAGAGGAGGTAAATTTAATTCGTTGGTAAGAGCAATTACTCATGGATTTGAGTCATCATCAATTACCTAATACAAGGACACAAGAATTGTGTATAATAACTTGTGAGCAGGATTAGTTTTGATGAAAAATCTACAGTAGGCATCCTGTTTTTACTCGCAAAGTAAACTTTTCCTCACCGACTGAGATGTGACTTTTATTGTCAAGACTGATCATTTCCCCCATTTTCCCCTCTCGAATTATCTGATAATTTGTTGGTACTATAAAAATCTGAACTGGTGATCATTGTAGGGCTTGAAAATGACCCTGATGTTGTCATGTCCTGTTTTATATGTACAAAAATCTGAACTGGTGATTGTTGTAGGGCTTGAAAATGACCAAAATTCCTATGAGAACATTTTCTTGTGCGGTAATTTCTCAACCATTGGATAGGGCAAGAAATTCCCAAAGCACCCTCCACTATCCATGTACTCCTATCGAACATCCATTTGCGAGTGTTCGATAGGATTCCTACTCCTTGAAAATAATGTTCTGATAGGATTCGTACTCCTTGAAAATGACTATGATGTTGTCCTATATATATATAGCGGGATGTTCTGATAGGATTCCTACTCCTTGAAAATGATGTTCTGATAGGATTCGTACTCCTTGAAAATGACTATGATGTTGTCTATATATATATATATATATATATATATATATATATATATATATATATATATATATATATATATATATATATATATGATAAAATGAGATGATGATCTCAAATTCTATGAGAACATTTTCTTGTGGGAATTTCTCAACCATTGGATAGGGCAAGGAAATTCCCAAAGCACCCTCCACTATCCATGTACTCCTATCGAACATCCACAGGTGGTGTTCTAATAAATTCCTACTCCTTGAAAATGATGTTCGATAGGATTCGTACTCCTTGAAAATGACTATGATGTTGTCCTATATATATAGCGGAATGTTACGATAGGATTCCTACTCCTGAAAATGATGTTACGATAGGATTAGTACTCCTTGAAAATGACTATGATGTTGTCTATATATATATATATATATATATATATATATATATATATATATATATATATATATATATATATATATATATATGATAAAATGAGATGATGATCTCAAATTCCTATGAGAACATTTTCTTGTGCGGGAATTTCTCAACCATTGGATAGGGCAAGGAAATTCCCAAAGCACCCTCCACTATCCATGTACTCTATCGAACATCCCGTGCAGTGTTCTAATAAATTCCTACTCCTTGAAAATGATGTTCTGATAGGATTCGTACTCCTTGAAAATGACTATGATGTTGTCCTATATATATAGCGGAATGTTCTGATAGGATTCCTACCCCTTGAAAATGATGTTCTGATAGGATTCGTACTCCTTGAAAATGACTATGATGTTGTCCTATATTATATATATATATATATATATATATATGATAAAATGAGATTATGATCTCAAATACTTATCGTGAGCTAGCCCAATAGGCTACTCGAAATGATGATTGGCACCGTCCATCGTGATTTGCACTCACCATGATCTATATATATAGAAAAAATTATATTATTTTGAAATTTTAATCATTATTTTAGCTATGTGTAAAAGGGACGGCTGTTAAGCTGCTTGAAAAATTAACATATCAAACTAGCTTGATTTATATTCTAGAATACTCGAAATTATGTGAAAGTTTTACCATATATATTTGATGATATGTTGAACGAGATGTACGGTGTCGATCATGAATGTGATGAGCCAATTAGTCTAGCTCATGAAAAGATATGCGCTCATCATCTCACAATAGCATTACTATATATATATATATATATATATATATATATATATATATATATATATATATATATATATATATATATATATATATATAGAGAGAGAGAGATGAGCCGATTAGTCTAGCTCATGATAAGATTTGAGCTCACCATCTCACAATAGCATTACTATATATAGAGAGAGAGTGAGAGAGAGAGAGAGAGAGAGGTGGATACCCTTGGTACCAAGGACAAAGTTGGTCATTGGTAGTGAGATGGCTAGCTTAACCACTCATCTTAGTGGTCCCCACTTGAAAATGGTCCTCTCTAACCCATGTGCAAGTGATCAGCTTTTGATTACACGAATGAGAATGAGTCACATCACTATCAATGACAAAAAATAATCATTGGTACTAAGGTTATATATGTACACACACACATATATATTTCTGTATATGAGCAATATGGAGGAACTTGTTATCAAGCACAAGTTTTTATACTTGGTAGTGAGTTAGTTCATTCTCATCCACTCATTCAAATGGTGGACCACATTCACATCGGTTGGAGAGTGGATGAGAATAAGACACCTCACTACCAAGCATAAAATTTGTGCTTGGTACCAAGTTTCTCCATATTCCTCATATATATATATATATATATATATATATATATATATATATATATATATATATATATATATATATATATATATATATATATATATATATATATATATATATATATATATATATATATATATATATGGAGGAACTTGATACCAAGCACAAGTTTTTATGCTTGGTAGTGAGATATCTCATTCCCAATCCCCATATATATATATATATATATATATATATATATATATATATATATATATATATATATATATATATAGTGAAAAATGGAAAAACTTGGTACCAAGTTCCTCAAAGGAACTTGGTAGTGATGTGGACAATTCTAGCCCACATGTAACTTTAAAAATAATTCTCTCTCTCTCCTTTGAATGTGTGGGCTAGAATTGTGCCACATCACTACCAAGTAACTTGGTACCAAGTTTCTCCATATTCCTCATATATATATAGTGAAAAATGGAAAAACTTGGTACCAAGTTCCTCAAAGGAACTTGGTAGTGATGTGGACAATTCTAGCCCACATGTAACTTTAAAAATAATTCTCTCTCTCCTCCCTTGAATGTGTGGGCTAGAATTGTGCCACATCACTACCAAGTAACTTGGTACCAAGTTTCTCCATATTCCTCATATATATATATATATATATATATATATATATATATATATATATATATATATATATATATATATATATATATATATATATATATATATATATATATATATATAGAGAGAGAGAGAGAGAGTAAAACTCCTATAAACTTAAGTGGATAGAGATATTTGTCCACCAACTTTTTTATCCATTAGATTTGCTCTGAGATTTGTACAAAACATGAAGGATATCTTTGAGATATGTGCATTGATTTGCATCACATGCTAGCACAAATCTAAAAGCACATCTAATGGATAAAAAGTTGGTGGATAAGTCTTCTATCCACTTAAGTTTATAAGGCTTTCTCTCTCTCTCTCTCTCTCTCTCTCTCTATATATATATATATATATATATATATATATATATATATATATATATATATATATATATATAGTAATGATATGGTGAGATGGTGAGCTCAAATCTTATCGTCAGCTAGACTAATCGGGTCGTTAATTCATGATCGACACTGTACATCTTGTTCAACACGTCATCAAATATATATGGTAAAATTTTCATATAATTTGGAGGCTTCTAGAATATGAATGAAACTAGTTTGATATATTAATTTTTCGAGTGACTTAGCAGTAGTCCCTTCTACATAGCTAAAAAATAATTAAAATTTTTAAAACAATATAATTTTTTCTACATATAGATCATGATAAGTGCAAATCAAGATGGGCGGTACTGATCATCGTTTCGACTAGCCTATTGGGCTAGCTCACGATAAGAATATGAGCTCACCATCTCATTTTATCATATATATATATATATATATATATATATATATATATATATATATATATATATATATATATATATATATATATATATATATATATATATATATATATATATATATATATATATATATATATATATATATATATATATATATATTAGTGAGGGAAATTCCCCACGATCTTTTGAACCGTGAGGATCAAACCCCCGGGCGTGGCTTTCCACGAAATTAAATTCGTGTGGTTGCTTCTAAGGAGAGTCGAACCTGAGACCTTAGAACACTACTCATATGCAGCTTACCAATTCGGCTAGTCTCTCTTAGGTGTGTGTGTGTGTGTGTGTGATGTGTGTGTATATACAGTGTAATTCAGGATATTAAACCCTCTTCAAGCAACAATACAATTTTAAATCTTAAACAATGTTCATGCTACAGTGAATTTTTGCAACTTAATGGCATTGTTCTTGCTCGCATCATAAGATCTTTCTTTTTGTACTACGCACTGTAATTGATTTTAGTCTTGTCCTTATAAACGGGCATTGGTAGGTAGGGGTGGACGTGGGTCGGTTTGAACCACGGGCTGAACTAGCCCAGCTCACCTTAGGTCAAGACCATGCTCGGGCGGTGGACCAGGCCAACTTGAGCCCGATGATATATACGTGTTACTTGGTGGGTTTAAGCTCTAAACAGTGGACAAAAAGTAGGCCTGACCCATGTCCAACCTCGCCCTACTCTTAGATGATAGTTATATTTTAATGTAATTTTAGTAGCAACTCAAATAAAAATTGCAATCTCAAGTATTTGATTTGTAATTTTAGTAGTTCTAGAGATTTTCTAAATTCTATTTAGTATTTTAATAAATATATGTAGTCATTTTGATTTGCTAAAATGCTCAAATTATTATGAATCTTTTGTCCTTTGAGATAATTTCATCACCAATTGTAAAATTATAGGGTTTAGACTTTTCAGAAAGATAAAATACAAGCTTTCCTCTTTAGATTATACATACTAATCTAGCAAAAAATTTAAATTTTTTTTAAAAATAGAAAAAAGAATGCAAGCCCAGAGCAGTAGTGAGCAGGTTGGACCCTACCGGCCCCGCGTGAGGCGTGGTAGGGCTCAGTCTAGCCCGGACAGGGGACAAAATCCTCAGTCCGGCTCACAGAGGCCCGCTAGGGCCCAGGCTCCGGACCCAAAATGGGACGGGCCGGTTCATAGGTCAGGCTCGACCCGGCCGCCCACTCCAATTTGTAGGGCCCGGAAGCCAAATTAAGATTGAGTAAAGTCCTATCCTTGCCCTCACCTTACTTTGAACTATCCTCATTTCAAATGATTAATTTAGAAATCAATTAAACTTACTCTTTCTTGAGGGGTTAATGATAAATATGTTGTTTATCTTAGAGGGTAAAATGAGTAAGTTATTAAAAAAATAAGTATATGCTTAATTAAACATCCCTTCTTATACAAATGCAACCTTCAACCATAATTTCTCATATATAGTCTAAACATTTTCTAACTAATTTCTAAGAAAATTTTAGTACTGTATTAATTGTTTATAGTTATATTCACAAAAGGATAAATGGATAGAGTAAAACCCTCACTTTTTTAACCTGAAAATTAGGATAAATATTAGAGCGGAACAAGGATTATAAGAAGGAAGAGAAGAAAAACAACAAAACATGTGATAATACATGCTTGATACCTTGATTGATACCATATTCCTCCTCTCAAATTAAATCGATCGAAAAGAATACCTTTCCTTTTCTATTTCTTTTTCTTAACTTTATACTCATTCACAGTCCACTTGCAGAACATTTATTTTTAATGTCGGTAGCCCCTGTCATTCATTAACATGCTAGAATAAAAGTTATGGACGTGGATCATGTTAAATATGAACTGTACTTTTTGTCCTTAACATTAAAAAATTAGCCAACATACAGAATCTGGATCCGTGGGAGGAGATTTAAATTACAATGGAGGGCCCTCTATAGAAAACTATATAGTAAATACCAGGGAGATGCTGACAAATATCACAGTATAGATTTAAAATAGCCTGATTGTACTCATACATATGATCACAATCGGCAAATAATACAATTTCTTGAGCTGATAATGTATACTGAATATTTTTGAAAAAAAATTATGAAACACGTAATGCGATCTCATTATATGATTTTCTACAGAGAGCATGTATGTATAGAGTTTTCTATATAAGAGAGAGAGAGAAAAAATCTTATACAAGTCCTCTATAGAAAATTATACAGTTACAAATTGATATTACGACAAGCGTCCGGTTTTAGATTTTAAAGTTGACGATTGAATTATGCAAGTTGTCTGATCACATTAATACAATATTAGTGATACTACTTAAGGGTGCAAAAACATATCTGCATTTGCGGATATATTCATAACTGAATTCATTAGGATACAGATATGCTTACTCAAATCTATAACCAATACGATACAGTTATGTAGTGAAAATCTGGATTCGTAACCGAAATGTGCAAATATATGTTGATCATAAAGTTGCAATTATTTCTGTAGAACATGCACAAAAACATGCACAAGACAGTTTTTAGGTTCAGTAGTCGACTACTAGGCATTGTAGTCGACTAATGCAGCGAGACGAAGCGGGTTTGGTGGGAGCAGTAGTCGACTAATCGTATTGTAGTCGACTAATCTGATGTATTAGTCGACTAATCGTATTGTAGTCGACTAATGCAGGCAGTCCAGAATACGGGTTTGGTTTTAAACCGGTTCGTTTAGAGTTTATATATAACCCTAAACCTAATTATTAGGGAAGTTTGAAGCACGTTTTGGAGCAGCCTTTGAGAGGGTTTTGTGCATCTTTGGAGAGGAGATCTTTTGAGAGATTGAGAGGTTTGTTTTAGGATTTCTTTGTGAGAACTTGTAATCCTAATTTGTATTCTCTCTTTCTATTAGTGAAAATCCCCTCCTTACCCGTGGGCGTAGGCAACTTAGAACCACGTAAATCTCGTGTCTTTACTCTTTTCTTTGTGTATTTGCTATCGTTTGTGGTGGTTTCTCGACGGTTCCGTGTCCGCGCCCAACAATGGTATCGAGCTATTGTTCGATTGGAAGTGGTGTAATTTCTAATTTGAGGGTGTTCGGTGATTCCCGAGAAGCGGATTCACGAAGACAAGCAGAGGATGGCGTCAACCAAGAAATCAGTCAAAGTGGGAAAATTCGAGATTGAAAAGTTCAATGGGAAGAACGATTTTTCCTATTGGAGGATCGAGATGAAAAACTTTCTAATTTCATAAAAATTGCACAAGGCTTTGGATGGAAAGGAGAAGAAGAACAAGGATATGTCGGTGAGGATTGGGAGGAGTTGGATCTGGAAGCACGGCGTCGATTATCCTATGCCTTGAGAGGGATGTAGCTTTCTTGGTAGATGGAGAGGAAAGCGGTTTGCGGTGTGGAAGAAGTTAGAGGGTACCTTCATGACGAAGAGTCTAACTAACCGGATCTACTTAAAATCCAAATTGTATACTTGCAAGATGGAGGAGGGCTCATCAATCAGGAACACATCAACAAGTTTGATAGGATCATATCAGTTGAAAGACATAGATGTTAAAGTAGGAGGCGAGGATCGAGCTTCTACTATTTGTCTCTGCCGAAGTCTTATGAGAACTGGTGCAAACACCGATGTTTGTGGGAGAAAATTTGAAGATGGATGAGACTAGAACGGCACTTCTAGCGGACGATCTTGGAAGATTGCAACTAGTGACATGGCCTTGGTGGTAACAAGGAACAAGCGAGGATTGTTTGCAAGAGGAAGGAGCAATGAGCGAGGAAAAGGCAAGGGAGGAAAGTCTAGATCTAAATCAAGACCTCTTGCGGGAAAAGGATGTTTCAAGTCGCGGTGAAGCCGGGCATTTCAAAGTCGACCGTCCAAATAAGAGAGTAGGTGGAAAGAAGAACAACAACAAGGCCGAGAGGAGAGGGCAAGAAAGAAGCGAGCTACGTTTCAGAGGAAGGGAGCGATAAGGAGTGCTATGTCGTCACGGGTGGCGAGGATATCTCGGAAGTGGATACTTGATTCTTGTTGCTCTTACCATATGTGTCCAAATAGGAAGTGGTTTACTACCTACGAGGCATTGATGGTGGAAGCTGTATTGATGGGGAATAACCATGCTTGTAAAGCAGTGGGGCTAGGTAATATCAAAATCAAGATGCATGATGGAGTGGTTCGAACCTTGGCGGATGTGAGGCATGTTCCCGACTTGCGGAAGAATCTTATCTCGGTTGGTGCTTTGGACTCGGTGGTTGCGGGATTGTGACGAGCGGAGTGAAGAAGGTTGTTCGTGGTTCCTTAGTAGTGATGAAGGGTGTTACGTCACGGTAATCTATATACTCTCGAATGCAGCGGTGAGGAGATGCAACGGTTGGAAGCTGAAGGAAGTGGTGGAGACCCATGTGAGCACACGGTTATGGCATAGGCGGCTTGGGCATATGTCGAAGGGTCTAGTTACGCTTGGTAAAGAGGGTCTGTGAAGAATCGAAGGAACCTAGCATGGATTTTTGCGAGGATTGTGTGTATGGAAAGTCACAGTGGTCAAGTTTCGAACAAAGAAGTCTAAGAGCAGAGGATACTAGATTATGTGCACACGGATGTTTGGGGTCCGGCTCGGACAACTTCAAGGAGGTTCAGTATTATGTCTCGTTTATAGATGATTATTCTAGGTATGCTTGGATTTACTTCGAAGCACAAGAATGAGGTGTTCGAGACATTCAAGAAGTGGAGAACAATGGTTGAGAACGTGACAGAAAGAAATTGAAAGCCGAGATCGATAGCGGTCTGAGTATCTGAGATGGTGCTTTCAAGGAGTTCGTGATCGAGAGAATTGTTCGACACGGACAACAGTCTACACCACGCAGTAATGGGGTCGCTGAGATCGAACCGAACACGGAGAAAGCAGTGAGTATGCGATCTTATGCGAGTTGGGCAGCGAATGGTGGGCGGCGGTGGCTCTGACTTGTTACATTGTGAACCGTTCACCACATTCGATATTGGATGGTGATACACCCTATAAGGTGTGGTCGGGGAGCATCAGATTATGATAGGCTCGAATTTTCGGATGTACCGCCTACTATCCGTCAACGAGGAAAACTTGGCGAGGGCCAAGAAGGCAATATTCTTGGGATATGCAAAGGCGTAAAGGCTATCGCCTTTGGTGTCTGGAAGATTCAAAGTTCGTGGTCACAGGATGTTACCTTTGATGAGAAATCCATGATTGCTAGGCGTCCAAGGATGATGGTGTTATGGTGGTGAGACTTCTAAGTCTC
Source organism: Asparagus setaceus (assembly GCA_012295165.1). NCBI lineage: Eukaryota > Viridiplantae > Streptophyta > Magnoliopsida > Asparagales > Asparagaceae > Asparagus > Asparagus setaceus. The sequence goes on from CM022710.1 coordinate 29,942,784, forward strand.
GGGTTATTGAAATAGAACCTAAAGACCAACTAGGTTCTAATCGTGCTCGTGGGAAGTCGGGTAGATGATGAGCTTGGCGGGGAGGAGGTTCAGCGAGGAAAATACCGTGCACTACAACAACAGCGGCTTCGAGGATAATTTGGCTTCCACTAGGCCAAAGCAAGCATACAAGCGTGTTCGGTAGGCGATCAACCCCAAGCACTACTGGCGTGCATATGGTTGAATACGCACTCTCGGTGGAGGAGGGCAGCCGATCTCCTTCAAGGAAGCTATTCGGGACAAGGATAGTGAGAGTTGGTTGGGCGATGGAGGAAGAGATGGAATCTCTTGGAAGAATCATACATGGGAGGTGGTCCCATTGCCCATAGGAAGAAAAGCTATTGGTTGTAAGTGGGTGTATAAAAGAAAGGAAGATCTTTGAGCTTCGGTGGTGTAAGATACAAGGCGAGGCTAGTGGCTAAGGGTTTTGCAATAAAGAGGGTGTGGATTACAATGAGATATTTTCTCGGTGGTGAAACACACATCTATTCGGTGCTATTGAGTATTGTTGCTTATGGTGATTTTGAGTTGGATCAACTCGATGTTAAAAGCGACCTTCTTGCACGGAGACTTGGATGAAGAGATCTACATGCATCAACCCGAGGGCTACAAGGTTGAGGATAAGGAGAATCATGTGTGTCGTTTGAGGAAGTCCTTGTATGGATTAAAGCATCTCCCTACAGTGGTACAAGCGATTTGACTCCTTCATCTTTGAAGCATGGGTTTTCCGCGATCATGATTGTTGTGTTTACATTGGAGCTTCCGAGGTAATTTTATCTATCTTCTTTTGTATGTGGATGACATGCTTATTGCTTCTAAGAGCGGGGTGGAGATAGATAGGTTAAAATCTCAACTTGGTGAAGAGTTCGAGACATTCAAGAAGTGGAGAACAATGGTTGAGAACAGACAGAAAGAAATTGAAGACGCCGAGATCCGATAACGTACGAGTATACGATGGTGCTTTCAAGGAGTTCGTGATCGAGGGAATTGTTCGACATCGACAGTCTACACCACGCCAGAATGGGGTCGCGAGAGATCGAACCAACACCGCGAGAAAGCGTGAGTATGCGATCTTATGCGAGATTGGGCAACGAATGGTGGGCGGCGGTGGCTCTGACTTGTTACATTGTGAACCGCTCACCACATTCGATATTGATGGTGATACACCCTATAAGGTGTGGTCGGGAGCATGCATTATGATAGGCTCGAATTTTTGGATGTACCGCCTACTATCACGCCAACGAGGGAAAACTTGACGCGAGGGCCAAGAAGGCAATATTCTTGGGATATGCAAAGGCGTAAAGGCTATCGCCTTTGGTGTACGGAAGATTCAAAGTTCGTGGTCGCCAGGATGTTACCTTTGATGAGAAATCCATGATTGCTAGGGCGCCCAAGGATGATGGTGTTATGACCGTGAGACTTCTAAGTCTCGTGTTATTGAAATAGAACCTAAAGACCAACTAGGTTCTAATCGTGCTCGTGGGAAGTCGTAGATGATGAGCTTGAGCAGAGGAGGTTCACAGAAAATACACGTGCACTACAACAACAGCACCGAGGATAATTTGGCTTCCACTAGGCCAAAGCAAGCATACAAGCGGGTTCAAGTTGGGGTGATCAACCCCGAAGCACTATGGGCGTGCTAATATGGTTGAATACGCACTCTCGGTGGAGGAGGACGAGCGATCTCCTTCAAGGAAGCTATTCGACAAGGATAGTGAGAGTTGGTTGGCTGCGATGGAGGAAGAGATGGAATCTCTTCGGAAGAATCATACATGGGAGGTGGTCCCATTGCCCATAGGAAGAAAAGCTATTGGTTGTAAGTGGGTGTATAAAAGAAAGGAAGATCTTTCAGAGCTCGGTGGTGTAAGATACAAGGCGAGGCTAGTGGCTAAGGGTTTTGCACAGAAAGAGGGTGTGGATTACAATGAGATATTTTCTCCGGTGGTGAAACACACATCTATTCGGGTGCTATTGAGTATTGTTGCTTATGGTGATTTTGAGCTGGATCAACTCGATGTTAAAACAGCCTTCTTGCACGGAGACTTGGATGAAGAGATCTACATGCATCAACCTGAGGGCTACAAGGTTGAGGATAAGGAGAATCATGTGTGTCGCTTGAGGAAGTCATCAGATGGATTAAAGCAATCTCCCGGCAGTGGTACAAGCGATTTGACTCCTTCATGTCGAAGCATGGGTTTTCCGGCGATCATGATTGTTGTGTTTACATTCGAAGCTTCACGGAGGTAATTTTATCTATCTTCTTTGTATGTGGATGACATGCTTATTGCTTCTAAGAGCGGTGGAGATAGATAGGTTAAAATCTCAACTTGGTGAAGAGTTCGAGATGAAGGACATGGGTGCCGCTAGGAAAATACCGGTATGGAGATTAGAAGAGAGCCGCGAATCGACGATTGTTCTTGAGTCGAAGGGCTACATAGAGCCGGTGATCGCGAGGTTCGGGATGCAAAGTGCTAAGTCGGTGGTGACTCCATTGGCTCCACACTTTAGGCTTTCGGTAATCAATCTCCCACTACAAATGAAGAGAAGGCGACATGGAGCGTGTTCCCTATGCTAGTCACGGTTAGCGGTTTAATGTATGCAATGGTGTGTACACGCCGCATATTTCACAGCGTTAGTGTAGTCGGTAGATTCATGGCGAATCCGGAAAGACGACCGGGAAGCGGTGAAGTGGGTCCTCGTACTTAAAGGGTACCGTTGATACGGGTCTGTGTTTTGGTGGAGAAACATGTCAGATTGACGGGTTTGTGGACTCTGATTATGCGGGCGATCTAGATAGACGACGATCTACTACTGGTTATGTATTTAAGATACATGGAGCTCCGGTTAGTTGGCGATCGATGTTACACTACGCTGGCACTTTCTACTACAGAGGCCGAGTACATGGCCATGACAGAGGGAGTGAAGGAAGCACTGTGGTTATGGGGTCTTCTAGACGATTTGGGGATTGAGCAGGAAAACGTGAACTTGTGGTGTGACAGTCAGAGTGCAATTCACTTGGCGAAGAATCAGGTTCATCATGCTCGTCCAAGCATATCGATGTCAGGTATCATTTTGTGCGGGATGTCATAGAGGAAGGTGATATTTCTCTCATGAAGGTGCACACGAATGAGAATCCCGCGGACATGTTAACCAAGGTGGTCACAGGTAGTAAGTTTAAGCATTGCTTAGGCTTGCTTCATATCAACCCGTGTTGATTTGCCCAAGAGGGCATGGCCCTTCGGGGCGGTAATGGGTAAGGTGGAGATGATTTGCAGAACTACGATTAGCTTGATCCGGTGGAAGTGCGTGGCGGCAGCGGTGTAGTGGCCTTGTTGGATTAGCTGGATTGGTGATGGAGATCTCTAGATGTTCTTGGTGTTCTTCGGTGTTCGTCCAAAATTTGAGGTAAATCAAATGATGCGAGGTGGAGAATTGTATAACATGCACAAAACATGCACAAGACAGTTTTAGGGTTCGATAGTCGACTACTAGGCATTGTAGTCGACTAATCAAGTAGTAGTCGACTAATCAAGTAGTAGTCGACTAATCAAGTAGTAGTCGACTAATCGTATTGTAGTCGACTAATCTGAAGTAGTAGTCGACTAATCAAGTAGTAGTCGACTAACTGGCAGATTCCAAATACGGGTTTGGTTTTAAACCGGTTCGTTTAGAGTTTATATATAACCCTAAACCCGATTATTAGGAAGTTTGAAGCACGTTTTGGAGCGACCTTTGAGAGGGTTTTGTGCATCTTTGGAGAGGAGATCTTTGAGAGATTGAGAGGTTTGTTTTAGGGTTTCTTTGTGAGAACTTGTAATCCTAATTTGTATTCTCTCTTTCTATTAGTGAAAATCCCCTCCTTACCCGTGGGCGTAGGCAACTTGAACCACGTAAATCTCGTGTCTTTACTCTTTTGCTGTGTATTTGCTATCGTTTGTGGTGGTTTCTCTCGACGGTTCCGCGGTCCGCGCGCCCAACAATTTCAATCCTTATATTAATGAATTTGAGACTAATTTTGATGACCAAGAGATCCAATCTTAGCTTTTCAAATATAACAAATATATCAATGAACTCTCTTATATCCTACGAACTATATTTTTTTTCGATATTATTTCATTTTCTTATATCTGTTTTGTATCCGCATGTATATTTGTATCCGCGTCTGATTTTAGCAGATATGTATATGAGTTTTTCTTACCGGCGATATCTCAGAATGTATCCGTATCCGTGATTGACAAGTGAAAATGGATACGATAAGTATCATATCCAAACTATATCAGGTTTGTTTACCCTACTTCTACTGGTATAACTTTGGTTACATTAATACTGATTCATGGCGAATCCGAAAGACGACCGGGAAGCAAAGGAAGTGGGTCCTCGTACTTAAAGGTACCGCTGATACGGTCCGTGTTTTGGTGGAGAAACATGTCGATTGACGGGTTTGTGGACTCGATTATGGGGCGATCTAGATAGACGACGATCTACTACCGGTTATGTATTTAAGATACATGGAGCCCTAAGTAGTTGGCGATCGATGTTACATTACTAAGGGCACTTTCTACTACGAGGCCGGTGTACATGGCCATGACAGAGGGAGTGAAGGAAGCACTGTGGTTATGGGGTCTTCTAGACGATTTGGGGATTGAGCAGAAAACGTGAACTTGTGGTGTGACAAATGAGTGCAATTCACTTGGCGAAGAATCAGTTCATCATGCTCGCCCAAGCATATCGATGTCGTATCATTTTGTGCGGATGTCATAGAGGAAGGTGATATTTCTCTCATGAAGGTGCACACGAATGAGAATCCCGCGACATGTTAACCAAGGTGGTCACGGTAGTAAGTTTAAGCATTGCTTAGGCTTGCTTCATATCAACCCGTGTTGATTTGCCCAAGAGGGCATGGCCCTTCGGGCTGTAATGGGTAAGGTGGAGATGATTTGCGTAACTACGATTAGCTTGATCCGGTGGAAGTGCGTGGCGGCAGCGGTGTAGTGGCCTTGTTGGATTAGCTGGATTGGTGATGGAGATCTCTCTAGATGTTCTTGGTGTTCTTCGTGTTCGCCCAAAATTTGAGGTAAATCAAATGATGTACGAGGTGGAGAATTGTATAACATGCACAAAACATGCACAAGACACAAGTTAGTCGACTACTAGGCATTGTAGTCGACTAATCGTATTGTAGTCGACTAATCGTATTGTAGTCGACTAATCGTATTGTAGTCGACTAATCGTATTGTAGTCGACTAATCTGAAGTAGTAGTCGACTAATCTGAAGTAGTAGTCGACTAATCTGGGCAGATTCCAAATACGGGTTTGGTTTTAAACCCGGTTCGTTTAGAGTTTATATATAACCCTAAACCTGATTATTAGGAAGTTTGAAGCACGTTTTGGAGCAGCCTTTGAGAGGGTTTTGTGCATCTTTGGAGAGGAGATCTTTTGAGAGATTGAGAGGTTTGTTTTTAGGGTTTCTTTGTGAGAACTTGTAATCCTAATTTGTATTCTCTCTTTCTATTAGTGAAAATCCCCCCTCCTTACCCCGTGGACGTAGGCAACTTGCCGAACCACGTAAATCTCGTGTCTTTACTCTTTTCTTTGTGTATTTGCTATCGCTTGTGGTGGTTTCTCTCGACGGCCATTCACCAACAATTTCAATCCTTATATTAATGAATTTGAGACTAATTTTGATGACCAAGAGATCCAATCTTAGCTTTTCAAATATAACAAATATATCAATGAACTCTCTTATATCCTACGAACTATATTTTTTTTCGATATTATTTCATTTTCTTATATCTGTTTTGTATCCGCATGTATATTTGTATCCGCGTCTGATTTTAGCAGATATGTATATGAGTTTTTCTTACCGAGGCATATCTGTAGTCGTATCCGTATCCGTGATTGACAAGTGAAAATGGATACGATAAGTATCATATCCAAACTATATCCGGTTTGTTTGCACCCCTACTTCTACTGGTATAACTTTGGTTACATTAATACTGATTACATTAAAATTCTAAACTAATTTAGAATTGATAACAAAGCACAAGTAGATACACACTCGATTAGCATGTTTCCATAGAGAGGATATCGGGAATATTTTTTTCCGGATAAGAGGAGGGGTAGGTGGAGTGATAGGAGCACCATCTTGTAAATGAGAGCGCACTGACATGTTATTAATTTAACATAATAATTAAAAAAAAGAAATAATGAAAGCAGTGGAGTACAAATCACACAACCCCACCATTTTTGCACTCTTATGGTCTTAATCAGTTCCTAACGAAAGGGATGCGCATATGGAGTTTGGTGGATCTTGATTTTTTTAAAAATAAAATATACGCAACTTGCTTGCTTATATGCCGTCCTTATCAAGTACTCTTTTGATTAAATGTGTTGTGTATTGTATTGATAATTGAGAGGATTTGATGTGGAGATCTAGTAGATGCTGAGCTGCTGTTATTATAAGCTTGCCCACTTTTAATATTTTTCTAATTTGGATGATATTCAGATTGGTGCCCATCTTTTGTTGCCGTACTTATGAAATCCAACACATTTTAGTTGCTATTCTCTTGTCACTATGTTCTTGTGCCATTGGCCTACCTACCTACCTACCTAATATTGAGTTCTTACTTGGCATGGGTCCTCTACACTATAGTTTGCATTTATGATGTAATTTTATAATTTCTAATGTGTCATACCCTTTTTTATGTTCTTCAATCCAATTACTAAGAATGCCAATTTGATATGTTTATACATTTCTATTTTCAATGTTGGGTTAGGAAAAACATTGCTGTGAACGTCATTTGGATTTATTGATCGTGGAAAAAAGTGTAACATTTGTTGTAGTCAAGCTGGTTGTAACAATGCTACATTTTATTAATAAAAATTTAAAAATTAATATTACATCGTCAAGTTAGTTAAACAAATAAAAAATGTAATCATTTTATAATTTCAAATAAACAAATACTCGATTTGCAGTATAACTACTTTGGCCACCAACTGCACCTAAATTTGAAAATATATTTTCTTTCATAAAAATACAGATACCCAAACAAAAATTTGAGTTTAATTTCTTGCAGCAAATGTTACTTTTTCTTCGTACATACCAATCAACAACTTAGGATTCACTAGGAAACCAACAAAATGTTAGGAATATAATCCTAAAGAATTGGGGGTAAAATATACTAATCTGCATGACCGCATAATCTTTCTTGGTAGTCCGAAGCGTCAAACTTCAAACCGTAGAAAATTGATAAAAATACCATTAATATGTTTACGATCTGTAACGCAATAAATAATTGATAATGTATTATACACATAGGTACAGTAGCCCCTTGGGCCTAATAAGAAGCGCACGTGAAAGGGTGACGGATCTCCATCACCTCCGCCTCCTCCTCCTCCTCTCTCTCTGTAAAATCATCCGCATCCCAATTCCCTTTTTCTTCCTTCTTTCTATGACGGCGGCGATCCAAGAGAGCACGAGATCGCGGTCCCTTTCACAAAACGGGAAAGAAAACAACTCTCTGATATCTGAAACCTAGATATTTTCTCGCCCCAGAAAAAGAAAAAAAAAACAAGAAATAGGTTGTTGGTGTTTTGAAGTTTGTTAGGTTCGAGTGAGGGGGCGATCGATCGATCGATCGAAGGGGGGAGAAACGAGAGGGGGGGCTGAGAGGAGAGAGAAAAGCGAAAAAAGGAAACGGAGATCTGCTGTATGTCAGATCGAAGTGGAGAGGGGGAACTAAACTACGGAGGATTCAGTGAGCTCGCAAACCCTCTACAATGGCCACAACTGCGGAAAAAGCGACGCCTTGCTGCTCCCCTACCAAGCCCAACGCCGTAGTCTCCGCCAAGGGGAAGAAGAAGAATCATCTTGATTCTCTAGAATGGACCGTCGACGACAGCGGCGGCGGCGGCGGCGGCGGCGGCAGCAAAAGAGCGGCCTTGGCTACCGTCATCGGCCCTGTCGATGATCTTCAAGATCCCCCTGCAAAGGCTTCGTCTAAGGGTATGCAAATGCTCAAGCTCTGATCTTTATCTATATTAATTTATTTATTTCATTTGATTTCAAGAAAGATGAATTTAGGAACATGCATAATCTTTATGTCTCCATGGTGGAAAGGTTTTTACACGACTTGTAATATGTTATTTGCAGCGATTAAGTTGGTTGATATAATATCAAGTTCAATATAGAAAACAGTTTTGCATCATAGATCAAATCTGACATGGGGACATGGCCATGTTTCATGTATTTGTATCAGTATATGAGAATATGTACGCACTCGTGAGCTATCAACTAAAGAAGTTGGATCATAGCTTGATTGATATTATGCCTGCATATAAAAGCTCCAAGATTGCTACAAAATTGTGGTATTCATAGTTTAAACAATGTAGTGATTGAGAAGAACCTGAGAAGTGTCAGTTATGCTGGAGTTTGATCCCACAAAATCTAAAATTTTGAATGTCTTGGTAGAAACTGGGCAAAAGTAAAATTGTGAACATGAAAGCTGACGAGAAAAAAAGGTTCTTGAAGGTTGACAGTTGAACCAGATCAAAGGAAATGCAAAAAGAAAGATTGCATGAAAACAAAGAGAAACTATTTCCTTCTCCTAATCCTTGAGAGGAGATCTGTATTTCAGAAAACTGAGGAGAAAATCTAACCACTGTTTCTGATAATAAATAAAGCTATTCGTTAAACCTTGAAACATTATGTTTGGTAATCGAAGTTCAACGACAGCTTGACTTTACCTTCTATCTTAGCTTTGTTTCTGTTTACTTGATATTCTTTTAAATATGCATGCCCAAGTCACTACTTTGTGGATTTAATTTTGGTTGTTCGGTTATTTGCATTGGATTCTATCTAGATCATCTTTGCCTCTTCTTCTGTCATGAATACTAGGCTCTCTGCTGTCTAGCTAAATTTATGCTGCTAATCCTTCTGTGAATACTACGTTTCCTACTTTCCGATGTTCATATGTTTCTTGATAGTTACTTAGCATTTGGATATATTTCTATGTCATGTTTATGTTTAGGTTTATTGCTTATTTTTTGGTTTGTTTCTTATTTTTGTTTGGGAAGTTGCAGGTATCCCGGTAATGATGAGGGCTCAATCAAGCCACCCTTTAGATCCACTATCTGCTGCTGAAATCTCTGTGGCAGTAGCGACAGTCAGGGCTGCTGGTGCAACCCCAGAGGTTGCATCATATCACAATTCACAATTTGTTTGTTTCTTTTCAAAAATTGGCTTATGGATAGCTTATTTTGATTTTATATTGATAGAGATGTTATCAAGGAATCCATTATTGATTTAGTTAGTTTCCTTCAGGTGAGAGATAGCATGCGGTTTGTTGAGGTGGTTCTATTGGAGCCTGAAAAAAGCATTGTTGCACTTGCTGATGCATATTTTTCCCTCCCTTCCAACCGCCACTAGTACCCAGAACAAAAGGTGGACCCATTATTCCAAGCAAGCTTCCGCCAAGGAGGGCTAGGCTTGTTGTCTATAACAAACGTTCAAATGAGACAAGCATTTGGATTGTAGAACTCACGGAAGTACATGCAGCGACTCGGGGTGGCCATCATAGGGGAAAGGTCATTTCATCAGAAGTAGTGCCGGATGTACAACCACCTATGGTACGGTTATTATTTGTTTGGTGTCAAGTGTTCTGAACAAATATAATAATGACGTTGTTACTTCATTCATATCAGCCACTTCTATGTATCTTTTTGTTGATAAGAATGTAGATGATTGCATGTAAACTATAGTTAATAACAATATCTAAGTTTCCGCTTGTTTCTTAAACTTGCAGGATGCTGTGGAATATGCGGAATGTGAAGCTGTGGTGAAAGATTATCCTCCATTCCGTGAAGCAATGAAACGACGAGGCATTGAGGATATGGATCTTGTGATGGTAGATGCCTGGTAAGCTTGCTTTCAGTCATTATGCATTGCTTTTCATTTTTACCCTTTATGCTGTAAAAATGCTCCGGAAAGTTCTTACTCATTTTCTTTTAGACTTTACTAATATTACAAGCGTTTAATTTCTGCAGGTGTGTTGGTTATCACAGTGAAAAAGATGCTCCCAGTCGGAGACTTGCTAAACCGCTGATTTTTTGTAGAACAGAGAGTGATTGTCCCATGGAAAATGGTTATGCACGCCCTGTTGAAGGCATTTATGTGCTTGTTGATATCCAAAATGTAGTGATCATTGAGTTTGAAGACAGGAAACTTGTTCCTCTACCCCCAGCAGATCCGTTAAGAAACTATACTCCAGGAGAAACAAGAGGAGGTGTTGATCGTAGCGATGTGAAGCCTCTCCAAATTATTCAGCCGGAAGGCCCAAGTTTCCGTGTTAATGGTCACTTTGTTGAATGGCAAAAGGTACAATTTCTGCCTTCCTGATAGCTTTCATTTCCACCTTCCCCCTTTTCTCCTTTCTCCTCCCTCTTCTCTTCCTTATACCAGTTTCTTCTATCTAGCTAAATTTATGCTGCTAATCCTTCTGTGAATACTACGTTTCCTACTTTCCGATGTTCATATGTTTCTTGATAGTTACTTAGCATTTGGATATATTTCTATGTCATGTTTATGTTTAGGTTTATTGCTTATTTTTTGGTTTGTTTCTTATTTTTGTTTGGGAAGTTGCAGGTATCCCGGTAATGATGAGGGCTCAATCAAGCCACCCTTTAGATCCACTATCTGCTGCTGAAATCTCTGTGGCAGTAGCGACAGTCAGGGCTGCTGGTGCAACCCCAGAGGTTGCATCATATCACAATTCACAATTTGTTTGTTTCTTTTCGCAAAATTGGCTTATGGATAGCTTATTTTGATTTTATATTGATAGAGATGTTATCAAGGAATCCATTATTGATTTAGTTAGTTTCCTTCAGGTGAGAGATAGCATGCGGTTTGTTGAGGTGGTTCTATTGGAGCCTGAAAAAAGCATTGTTGCACTTGCTGATGCATATTTTTTCCCTCCCTTCCAACCGTCACTAGTACCCAGAACAAAAGGTGGACCCATTATTCCAAGCAAGCTTCCGCCAAGGAGGGCTAGGCTTGTTGTCTATAACAAACGTTCAAATGAGACAAGCATTTGGATTGTAGAACTCACGGAAGTACATGCAGCGACTCGGGGTGGCCATCATAGGGGAAAGGTCATTTCATCAGAAGTAGTGCCGGATGTACAACCACCTATGGTACGGTTATTATTTGTTTGGTGTCAAGTGTTCTGAACAAATATAATAATGACGTTGTTACTTCATTCATATCAGCCACTTCTATGTATCTTTTTGTTGATAAGAATGTAGATGATTGCATGTAAACTATAGTTAATAACAATATCTAAGTTTCCGCTTGTTTCTTAAACTTGCAGGATGCTGTGGAATATGCGGAATGTGAAGCTGTGGTGAAAGATTATCCTCCATTCCGTGAAGCAATGAAACGACGAGGCATTGAGGATATGGATCTTGTGATGGTAGATGCCTGGTAAGCTTGCTTTCAGTCATTATGCATTGCTTTTCATTTTTACCCTTTATGCTGTAAAAATGCTCCGGAAAGTTCTTACTCATTTTCTTTTAGACTTTACTAATATTACAAGCGTTTAATTTCTGCAGGTGTGTTGGTTATCACAGTGAAAAAGATGCTCCCAGTCGGAGACTTGCTAAACCGCTGATTTTTTGTAGAACAGAGAGTGATTGTCCCATGGAAAATGGTTATGCACGCCCTGTTGAAGGCATTTATGTGCTTGTTGATATCCAAAATGTAGTGATCATTGAGTTTGAAGACAGGAAACTTGTTCCTCTACCCCCAGCAGATCCGTTAAGAAACTATACTCCAGGAGAAACAAGAGGAGGTGTTGATCGTAGCGATGTGAAGCCTCTCCAAATTATTCAGCCGGAAGGCCCAAGTTTCCGTGTTAATGGTCACTTTGTTGAATGGCAAAAGGTACAATTTCTGCCTTCCTGATAGCTTTCATTTCCACCTTCCCCCTTTTCTCCTTTCTCCCTCCCTCTTCTCTTCCTTATACCAGTTTCTTCTATCTTATAAGCTTCAAATTAGTATACGGCTGCAAGAGTAATACACACCTCACAGTCAGAATCTTCACTAGTTGGACAAGATATATAATTTAGCTCGAACTGCTTGTATGAAAATTGTCTTAATCAACTTGTGAATGAAGTCTGGACCTTATATATGAATGTATTACTCGTATGCAGTTTGTAAGCTTCAAGCCTTTAGAAGTATATGGTTCTTGGGGGTAGCTTCAGCGCTATAAACAGTACTTAGGGATTTTATTTTATTTATTTACAAATTTTAGTATTCTTAATGGTATGTCTGCAAAACTTTAGGCACATCAGGAAATAAATATACAAAAACAAGGTACAGACTCACCAACGCATAAACGGTTGTGAGTACATGTTTTCATCATCCCGGGTAAAATAAAAACCTTGATGTAACATTTATAAACCACTACCATTCGGTTTTTGGTAGACAATCCGAATAAGACGACCGTATTTGTTTGATTTATCTATTTGAACGTGGGCGCCTTAGGACAAGTATGCACACTATAACACTTTTAAGGGGTTTTATGTAAAAGCTCCATCTCTATATAAAGTGAAAGTAGGAAAGAGGGGTTGACTTTTTCTCTTCTCATTTCCTGATTCTCTCTCTATTTCTAAACTAGCCCTAATTAATAACTTTAACATGGTATCAAAACCATTATTACGCCTATGAGACTTCTTTAAAAAATTATTGGAAAACCATTAATTTAGCAGTTATTGATGCATGAGTGAAAAGGCCTTCAAAATGCATGTTTTTTTTGTGATATACAACACAAAAAACATGTAGATATTATAAGGAATGCAATAAGTTGGCTAATTTTATGGCATCGTGTATTTTAGTAGTTGGATATAATGAAGATAGTTTTGTCTTGATAGTATTATAGCTTCTTCTATGCTACTGTACATCTGTGCGAACAGTAGTGAAGCTATTGGGTACATGTGTTGGTACATGATGAATGTGGAATGAAGAGAAAACCTGAGATCATATATTTCATCTAATTTGTTTGTCCACTAAGCCTGCACTGAAGTAGAACCTTTCTTTCTTGTCATTGAACAGTGGAATTTTCGAGTTGGTTTCACGCCTAGAGAGGGACTGGTTATCTATTCTGTGGCATATATTGATGGTAGCCGTGGTCGCAGACCCGTGGCCCATAGACTGAGCTTTGTTGAGATGGTAGTGCCTTATGGAGATCCAAACGAACCACATTACCGTAAAAATGCATTTGATGCTGGGGAGGATGGATTAGGAAAGAATTCACATTCTCTTAAGAAGGTTAACTTTTCTCCATTTCGGCTCTATTTTTCCTTTGAGTACTGCTTGGATTGTTGAATAACTTTCTCTATATAGGGGTGTGACTGTCTAGGCTACATCAAATATTTTGATGCACATTTCACGAACTACACTGGGGGTGTAGAGACTATTGAAAATTGTGTTTGCTTGCATGAGGAGGATCATGGAATATTGTGGAAGCATCAAGATTGGAGAACTGGGCTAGCAGAAGTACGGCGATCAAGAAGGCTTACGGTTTCATTTATTTGTACTGTGGCTAACTATGAGTATGGCTTTTTCTGGCACTTCTACCAGGTAATTTCTGAAAACTTCTTATGGTGCTCTAGTGTCTGAAATCTATGGACGTTTTTGTTCGTTCTACTTCTGGTTATCTTATTCTTTTTTTTCTTGCCTTTTTTTTGTTGTTATTTTTTTTATAGCAGGGGAAGGCATGCCTTTTTTTTAATGGTTTGTGCATGTTAAGTCTGTGATATATGGCTCTTTAGTTTCTTATCTTATTTAGTTATACTAGAATACACGGTAAAAGAGTTCCTTACATTTGCAGTCTTAAGTGTTAGCCTTTGAATGCTTATTCTGTATCTTCGTTTAGTAGGCAACAGTTATGTGGTTTCTTGTCTGCGTCTAGTTGTGTTGGAATTCCCTGAATACTTCCTTCATAATATATTTGCTAGATTTATACATATTCTCTTTGTTTCATCTTTTTCATGGCTGTCGAATTCTTTTCCTATGACATACCTCAATAATCAAACTCATAGTCACTAATATCGGTTGCTCTTCACTTATTGCAGAGCTAGTTCCTGTCATGTAGGCTTTCTATGGGGCCCATTAATGTAACTACAGGCCCAATGCCAGAATGATAACATGCTGTTTAAAAAGATGATTCAGGGTATAGGATTGTTACTTCTTTTTGATAATGCTGTTTAAAATTTTTTTGAGGTATAGAAAAATTCAGCAGAAGCAAAATTTTATGAGACCTGATACTGATAGATATTCATCTGTGGTTAGTCTATCGTATATCATACTTAATCTGCACTGCAGAGATACTTCAGCTATGTTTTTGATATACTACTACTTATTATCTTGGTCTACTTGCATGCTATTACATGTATGAATCCTGTGTTTGTTGATTTCTGTCCTTGGGATGTGTGTTGCATAATTGACGGCCCTTGTCATATGGTTATAGGATGGTAAAATTGAAGCAGAAGTGAAACTTACTGGAATTCTCAGCCTGGGAGCATTGAATCCTGGTGAATCAAGAAAATATGGTACAACCATTGCTCCAGGTTTATATGCACCCGTCCATCAACATTTCTTTGTTGCTCGCATGGACATGGCTGTCGACTGTAAACCTAATGAAACCTTCAATCAGGTAAAGTGACTTAAATTTATATCCCAATTTCTGCCTTATATTTTGTCTTTATTATAATTTCTTAATCTAAGTTTTCCCTCCCCATCATTTTGCTTGCTTAGTTGTTCAGTATTACTGTGGATTGTGAACCTAATGGTGCTGCCTGCTATAATTTCAATAAAACTTGTAAATGGAGCTGTAATTTCCTCTGTGTAGGTGGTTGAGGTGAATGTAAAAGTTGAAGAACCAGGACAAAATAACATTCACAACAATGCATTTTATGCTGAAGAAAAGCTTCTCAGGTCTGAGCAGCAAGCAATGCGTGATTGTGACCCCTTGACTGCACGCCATTGGATTGTAAGCACCATGATTCTTGTTTTATTATGTTAACGTATTGTTTATTTTTTCATTGTTTATTATTTCTTCTTCTTTGTTCTTTTCTTTGTTAAATATTTTTGAAGCTATGTACTTCAACATCAATTTCCAGTGGATTTTGTTTCCTGCAATTTGCTCCACGGTAAATGAGACTGCATACATCAGAAATAAGTGTTAAAAGAGGTTCAGCTGAGACTCAACTTTTATGATTAAAAAAGATGTTTGAAAATTATGAGACTCAAAAATGACTTATGCTAGTAGATTTTACTAATTCATGACTCGACTAGATGGTTTACAAGCAAAAGCATACCGACCCTTTCAGCAGCAAACTTGCCAATAATGGCCCCAGAATGCAACTTGTGACTGTATGAAGTGTCCTCAAGTTAGATAGAGCCCTGTAGCAGGTCACTGAAGATATTGAGAATTTTATTTGGCATTATGTAGAGACACAAGTTTGCATTAGTTTTAGGGTTTTAATGCAGTACATGAAACTTTGTGAAATTTATAGTTCCTGATCTCTCTCATTGGGCCCAGAAAAGAGAAGAAAAGAAAAGAAAAAAAATGCTTTTAATCTCTTTTAGATTTAATATAAAATTATAACCCTCAATTCTCACCGCAACTTCGAAGTTTTGGTGTAACTAGTATAGTGCATGTGGGTTGCATGCGGATGTTTTTGTTTTATGTTTTGAATTATTTTCGTCGACATGAAAATTGGAAGTGACTCGATATAAAAGATAAATATTTAAAGTAAATAATCGGAAAACGTTTTTAGTGTGTACTTGGAATTGCATGAAACTTTAAATGAGTAGAAGCAATTTAGTAATAAAAGATGTTACTTATTCTCTTCTTTTTTCCATTGATAAAGGAATATATTTCCATTAGTATGCTTCAGTTATTAACTCTAGAGTTGTGTCTCCTTTCCAGTGTGTCTTTTAGTACTCTACATTGTCGTCCTCATTTATGCTTTCTAATATAATCATTCTTATGGAATCAACCTCTTTTATTTGTCCATATTATGAGGTACTTCATGATTAGTTGGAAAACATGAAAAGTATGATTTAGTCTAATAAAACAAAAGTAAAAATTGATTTCACAATATTTACATGTTCAGATATTTTAAATATTTTATTTGAAACTATTTCTGATAGATTATTTAAAAATACTAAAGTAGTTAAAGCTTAAATTAATTATACATAAAATAATAATCGAGGTATGTTGAATATATTCAATACATTGACCACTTGTTGTTTGGAAAAAATATTTTAATAATATTTTATGTATAGTGCACGTGCATTGCGCGTGGACTTCCTTTTATAGTTCTAAATCTTTTATGTAATTTGTTATATAATTTATTGATAAGTTTGATTTTGGATGCAATTATAGCAAACCTTGATGGCTTATTTGTAAATTTCTCATCATTAAAATCGAAGAATAAATATAATTTTTATGAGGTTCATTTTTGAAGTTTATAATGTTAATCTGTACATTTATAAAGTTTAGTATAAAGTTATGAAATTTCAGGGATCTTTATGCAAATTTTATAGTTTATTTTGTAAAATTATAAAGTTTCAGGGTTGTTTGTGCAAATGTTAGCATTTACTTGTAAATTTCACAAATTTCTGGTGTTTTTATAAACCTTGGGTCTTTTCTATAGAAGTTTGTAATTTTTGGAATACCTAAAAGACATAGCTCTATATTTTAAAACCTAAGATACACAATTCTTTTAACTTTATAATTTAAGATAATGGCATCGATAAATTTAATAGACTCTTGGGGGTTTATATGCAAATTTGCAATAAAGATTTATTGATTGATGGGGGTGGGGTAGGGGGTTCTAATTGAATGTTAAAGTCATTTCCCCTTTTGGGGGTGGGGTGTAGATTCATTGGTTTGGATGGTATTTTAATATGGATGATTTTGTGGTTATATAGCCCAAAATACCCTTTTCTTTTAACTTATTTTGTTCTGAGAGTAGATAATGGCACATATGTTGCATTTCATTCAAGAAACAAATTAATGAAACATAAAAATTCTTTCAAATACCTATGACAAAGAAACATAAGAACTTTGATGCTCTACCGTTTCCATTGATAAAGGAATATATTTCCATTAGTATGCTTCAGTTATTAACTCTAGAGTTGTGTCTCCTTTCCAGTGTGTCTTTTAGTACTCTACATTGTCGTCCTCATTTATGCTTTCTAATATAATCATTCTTATGGAATCAACCTCTTTTATTTGTCCATATTATGAGGTACTTCATGATTAGTTGGAAAACATGAAAAGTATGATTTAGTCTAATAAAACAAAAGTAAAAATTGATTTCACAATATTTACATGTTCAGATATTTTAAATATTTTATTTGAAACTATTTCTGATAGATTATTTAAAAATACTAAAGTAGTTAAAGCTTAAATTAATTATACATAAAATAATAATCGAGGTATGTTGAATATATTCAATACATTGACCACTTGTTGTTTGGAAAAAATATTTTAATAATATTTTATGTATAGTGCACGTGCATTGCGCGTGGACTTCCTTTTATAGTTCTAAATCTTTTATGTAATTTGTTATATAATTTATTGATAAGTTTGATTTTGGATGCAATTATAGCAAACCTTGATGGCTTATTTGTAAATTTCTCATCATTAAAATCGAAGAATAAATATAATTTTTATGAGGTTCATTTTTGAAGTTTATAATGTTAATCTGTACATTTATAAAGTTTAGTATAAAGTTATGAAATTTCAGGGATCTTTATGCAAATTTTATAGTTTATTTTGTAAAATTATAAAGTTTCAGGGTTGTTTGTGCAAATGTTAGCATTTACTTGTAAATTTCACAAATTTCTGGTGTTTTTATAAACCTTGGGTCTTTTCTATAGAAGTTTGTAATTTTTGGAATACCTAAAAGACATAGCTCTATATTTTAAAACCTAAGATACACAATTCTTTTAACTTTATAATTTAAGATAATGGCATCGATAAATTTAATAGACTCTTGGGGGTTTATATGCAAATTTGCAATAAAGATTTATTGATTGATGGGGGGTGGGGTAGGGGGGGGGGGTTCTAATTGAATGTTAAAGTCATTTCCCCCTTTTTTGGGGGGTGGGGGTGTAGATTCATTGGTTTGGATGGTATTTTAATATGGATGATTTTGTGGTTATATAGCCCAAAATACCCTTTTCTTTTTTAACTTATTTTGTTCTGAGAGTAGATAATGGCACATATGTTGCATTTCATTCAAGAAACAAATTAATGAAACATAAAAATTCTTTCAAATACCTATGACAAAGAAACATAAGAACTTTGATGCTCTACCGTTTCTCATGTTAGATGAGTGCTTCTTTATACATGACTTAAATGTGCTCGTTTGGACGTAACTTAAATGCTTCATTTTCAGAAGAAGTCCCTTCATATATTGTTATATTTATGAACTTTAATCCCACAAATCACAATGTTTTGAGAGGATCCTTACCATTAAATGGAGTACTTATTTTTGCCTTAATTGGCGAAATTGTTTTAGTGATTACACACATATTAGTTTTCTTTATAGTGCCCAAAGGATAAAGATGATTACTCAGTTTAGTGGTTTTGGTCATGTAAACATAGGTAAGGAAATTTCTGTTCTAGTTGATTATCTCTCTCGAAAACTTTCCTTTAGATTCTCAAATAAACATGAAGAAAAATAAAGACAAATTAAAAATTCTAATAAGAACAAAAATAATAAGTAATTATCCCATGTTACAAGATGAATTCACAAATAACTAAATAAACATTAGGAGAATTTCCATGACATACTAACTACGAGGGCTCAACAAACAATCCACCCTATAAATCAGTTACCCTCTAAATTAAGCTAAGTTGCATGGAAATGGAGTGCAATGCCGATCACGAGTCTTGATGCGGGACATCAAATTTGTGAAATGTTGGGCACAGGGACACGACTATATATATATATATATATATATATATATATATATATATATTAATAATTTACATGAGACCATTAGTATTTGTCAATTCATGCGCTATTTGAAATTAATTTCCTATCATATTTTTAAGTTTCTTTTATCTTTTATCATGCTGATTATTATAAATTAGAAACTGCTAGTTTTTTAACTAGACACTCAAACCACCCTTTTAAATCATAGTTTTTAACTTGAATATAGGCTGAAACAACCGGACCCATGTCTAACGAGTTTCAAAAAATGGACATGAAGTGTAGGATATAGGTCCAAGCAGTGTATGACAAGTATTTTAAATTAAAATACTTGTCTGGGTAAATGTATGCATACATCCAAGGAGTGTCCATGAAGTTTGGGTACGGATAAGTGTCGGGTACGTGTCGGTACGGGTACGGCTTCATGATTGAAGTACCCGAGTAACATAGAAATTAAGTCTCTAGTTCCATCCGCAAGAGAGATGAACTTGATTGTTGCGAGATGAACTTGATTGTTGGGTTGTTTGAGGGGTAGGTTTGACTCCTTTCTTCCTCATCTATATTGATTACGAATGGATTTTTGTTTGGAGAAATTTGATAAGTTGTTATTATTTATAGTGATTTGGTGGGTGAGGAATAGTTGTAACCTAAGTTGCATGGAAACGGGTATTGGTACGGGTACAAGACACGACAAAACTATAAAATGTAAGGTACGGGGACACGACTACATATATATTGAACTAATAATGTACATGACATCATTTTTTTCCGCTTCATGTGTCATTAGAATTAAAATTCCGATCACATTTTTAAGTTTCTTTTATCATATTGATTATCATGAATCGGAAACTACTCATTTTTTTACTAGACATCCAAACAACCCTTTAACTATATAGTTTTGAACTTGGGTATGGACTGAAATGAACTTGACCCCCGTATCTAACTAGTTTCAAGAAATGGATGTGAAGTGTAAGCTATACATCCAAGAAGTGTTTGACAAGTGTTTTAAATTAACACATATATCGTATAATTGAGTCCATGTTGTAATAAATGCATGCATATATTCAAGAAGTGTCCATGAAGTTTGGGTATGAGAAAATGTCGGGTACGTGTTCTGTACGAGTACGGCTTCATTATAGAAGTACCCCGGTAGCATAGGTTGTAACGGTTTTTTCATTATTAGATGTAGCATTTAGTGTGAAGAGTTAGTAGATGAAGGTTATGAATAGGTGGTTAAATGAAATATTCATGGTAATCAATAAGGATGTTGTGAAAATTTGAGTATGTATGTCTTCGTATGAATCAATGTATAATAAATGGGGAGGTTATGAAAAATTGAGTATGTATGTGTTTTCATGTATGGTTTATGTATGCATGTATGTGTTTTGAGAGCATTTTCAAAAGAAATTTGTTTAACATCCGACACACTTTTATAATAGTATGAGATGGTTGGGGATTCTAAGGTGGTATCAGAGAAACCTAGGTTCAAATCCCACTGGCCACGGATTTAAAGCGGATTTTCTAAAAATTGAGACCGTTGTGTTAGTCCAGGTTTCGGCCCAAGAAAAGAAGGCGCTCAACCTGCAGGGCAATGTTAGAATAGAAAAATATAACCCCTCAACTTTCACCATAACTTTGGAGTTTTGGTGTAATGGTTTGAGGGAAAGAATCGCCAAAGGAAGTCTCTGATATGCAAGAGGTTATTTTAATTTAAATTGACATGAATTTTGAAATTTACTGGTGTTTGATTGAATTTACAACTATTTTTTTCTGCCAAGAGCTGGGAGAACGCTTTTAAAACGTGGCATTAATAACCTGACCAAATTCTGGTAGCTATGTCCAAAGGAGGTGAATGACCTCAAACCTTTGAGCGTGCAGTGCAGGGAGGACGTTCTTTCTTCAGGAGTTATGGTACTTTACAGTGACAAAATCTAGCACCTGTTGGGGCACACATGCATTTAGTGTCTCTACTCTTGATAGTATTGTTGCCTTATATTGCCTATTGATGAGACAAGCTATCTTTGAAGGTAAGGCTCCTAGAGTTTATCCCTAGACCTTGTAGTTGTATGATTTGCTATGTTAGGTTGAATTGTTCTTCTGTTATAGTCGAGATGTTGTTTATTTTCACCACTCATAATTTGTTGTGTACTATGAAGTATATGGGCAGCCAACGTATTTCTACACATATTGACATGCTGTCAACTGTCATTTGGACATATCAATTGCCAAGCTCATTAGCTCAGAGGTCGATGTTAGTAACATGTTGGTATGGACTATACAACCAGATAAATATCAGTAAATTCTTTGACAGATCTATTTGTGTTCTATTAACTGGATAATTGTTTCTTTCATTTAAATTGTCAAAGTTATAATCCGCTGAAAGATGCCTTCAAGACTGATGCCACTGTAGTTAAAAACTTAAAACTCATTGCCTTTTAGACATGACCTGAAAGAGATTTTTTGAAAACCTTTTATTTTAATTCAAAGTGGTATATTCTTTATAGAACTGTAGTATGAATCAGGTTATTACTGTTCTAAATATTATAATAAAAATTCTATTTGAAATTTGTGCACTCTGTTTTTCACAGGTAAGGAACACAAGAACTGTCAATCGAACAGGGCAACTCACGGGCTACAAGCTTGTACCTGGTGCAAATTGTCTACCTTTAGCTGGTCCAGAGGCAAAGTTTCTAAGAAGGGCAGCCTTCCTGAAGCACAATCTTTGGGTCACTCCATATAAACGTGATGAGATGTACCCAGGAGGAGAGTTTCCAAACCAAAATCCACGTGTAGATGAAGGATTAACTACATGGGTTAAGAAAAACAGGCCCCTTGAGGAAACCAATGTAGTTCTCTGGTTAGTTTCACATTCTTTATCAGCTATTATTTTAACCATAATATTTAAAGAGGTGTCATTAATGTTTGAATAAATGTTTATGAGCTAATTTCAGTCTTCCTGTGGAATGTGATGATTTAGCAAAATTTCACGTTCTTGGAAATTTTAGTTAACTCTGTATATATGTGCTTCCTTTAGCAAAATTTATTGATGAATTGTGTGCTTTGCTTTACACCTGGCATGCATGGAACATATAAAACAGATAGTGTCATCCTAACCTTGTGCTAAAATCAAAACATAGTTATGTGGAATTAAGTGTAAAATATGACTATGAGATATTGATTAGATCAATATATGAAAAGTGTAAGGACTATAATAGCTTGACCATTATTTTTTTCGCACTTAAAATTACATTGTTTCAGATCCTAAAAAATGTTCTGTCAAATTAGATGCACGTTCAAATAGATAAGCTAGTTTAGTACAATGACATGTAGATGCGCAGGTCCATGTAGGTGTGTCATATGACTCAGCTAATCTAACTGGCATCAGATAATGCCTCATATCCCTGCTTTTCACATCCAGAAAATGTAACACAAGCCCAATTGTATAAAAATTAGATTCTGAAATTACTATTGCTCCACACTTGATGAGAATCAAATAGAATGTGACCGTGGCATTCTTTTGAGGTGAAAAGTGAGGGACGCAAGCATTACTCATCATTAGTTACATACTTGCAGTTGGCTACATTGTTTGTGATTTGTTTTTATTTTTGTTTTTGTTTTTTTTGTTTTGTTTTGTTATTGTTGTTGTCATATTACTTCATTATAATTATAATTATTGAACTCATGTTTTTTTTTCCAGCTTCCGATAACAATCTATATTCTGCTCTTTTTTAATGCCCTAATTATTTCAGGTATGTTTTTGGAGTTACTCATATTCCTCGCTTGGAAGATTGGCCTGTTATGCCTGTGGAGCGCATAGGTTTCATGCTTATGGTATTTTTTCTGATCCATGTTTTCATTTATAAGTGACGATTGGTTTCCTTATTGAGTTGATTATATTATACAAATTGGTCATATGTGTACATAGTAACAACCTCCCAGTTTTGATGTTTTGTATACTTAAGAAAATATTTCTTTATTCATATATTCTACCAGTTAATGGTTAGGAGTTTTTAAAATTCCATATCTGACAGGGTAGTAGTCATGAACTCATAATACAAGGAGAGATATGTAGGATATAGTTGATAAAAAGCACAATTATATTGTTAAAAGCTATAAATGCAGAAACAGTAATTGGAGAGCAAAGCGGTATTTTGATATAAAAGCAGTTACTTCACGGCTAGCGACAACTTTATGTCAAAAGCTACAAGATGGATGGAATGCAGTGTGTTTTTTTTTCCCTGGGTTAGTATACTGTTGTAGACATGCAAAGATAGTTGAAAATATAAGTCTATATAAGGGAATAGTCAGAATAGAAGGAAATATATGTCGGAGATAGTTGCTAAAAGCAAAATTATATAGTTAAAGAAATAAGTGTAGAAACATCAATTGGAGAACAAAGCAGTATGTCGATATAAAAGCAGTCACTTTGATACTAGCAACAACTTTATGACAAAAGTAACAATATTGATAGAAATGAAGTATTTTAGTGCTAAGATTCCTGGCTGTGCATATAAGCAATATTTAAAGGCTAATGGCCTACATGAGCATGCATGATTCTAACTCATACATCAAACCTGTACTAGTTTACCCAAAATTTACAGTTTTGCAATTAACAAGAACAGTAAAGTTGGGGTCAGTAGGGGTGAAATGTTAGTTTACTTTCTATAAGTTCGTGTTTATTCTATAAGTTCGTGTTTATGTTTACCTTATTAACTATACATTGTTAGTCCAACTCAATAGCTCTTTTCTAAAGTGGTGCACCAATTACATTAAATATGTATGATAACATAGGATATTTTGGGTGTTATCTAAAAAGTGAAAGAGTCAAATTGAAACTAAGTGTGTTCAACCATCTTTCATGTAGATAGTTCTCCCTGAACTTTAATGCATAAAAACTGAAATACATCTACAGAATAATTTAATCTTGAAAAAAGGAAAAGGAGGGCGTCGCCTATAATCATGTTTGGATTTTTGGGGAATTTCCCCTAACATTTCTGTGTAGTATGAATTCTTTGGGATAGTGGTATTTCAGGAAGCTTGTTATGAAAATCACTTCAATGTGCTTTGCAGCATAAAGTTGATATTTTGCTAAGTAGCCTGACAAGCTGATATGTGAAGCTTATGCTATTTTCAACAAAATATATGCTTTTGCACTCTGGATTTGACTTGAAACTTACGATGATGTGAGAAAATCTTTTACATAAGATATAGTTTATTATTGTTTCATTCAACCTATTTTAGTCACTAATAATTCTCACAACTTTCTGAATTCATATTCCCCTCTCTTGTGGATATAGTCTCTAAAAATTGACCTCCTGGCATCTACAACTTCTATGCTTTTGATTAATGTCATCAGCACTCACAACATTCTAGTATGCTGCAAACAAAGTAAACTTTTTCAAGTGTTACTTATACATGTGAAGTTAGCGTCAAGTGTGAGATATGCTAGAATGCGTAGCATGATCTGACAGACATAACCGTGTCACAAAATGAACTCTTAACCTCTCCACTCTTCCCCCTTTTTCCTTGGAAAAACACATACTGTGTGCACACAAATCCCTAAAATGTCAAGTGTTTTTACATAGATCATTATCTGTTGTGTCCGAGTATTCTTGTGCCCATCATAGCAAAAAGCCTACACTTGATGCGTTTTTACATGCATTCTCATCTCTCTTATACCTCTATTCTTCTCTTTTCTACTGTACTAGGCATCGATGCCTATCTCTTCAGATTTTCATCTTGGCTCTAAGTTTCTCTTTACCAGCTTTATAACATAAAAATTCAATTGTGAGCCTCGATATTTTTCCCTCTTCCTTCTTTGGTTATTTCGATTTTTCTTGATTAGATCTTTCTGAGTACAAGTAGTTCTGTTTTACATTTGAATTTTCATAGGGGCCCAGGGTAAAGAAAACTTTGCACTCATGGTTCTTGTATTGTGATGTTGTTGCTTGATCTTTAATTGTGTTTGCAAACGTATATATTTTTGTAGGGTAAAGTTGATAAAAAGCACAATTATATTGTTAAAAGCTATAAATGCAGAAACAGTAATTGGAGAGCAAAGCGGTATTTTGATATAAAAGCAGTTACTTCACGGCTAGCGACAACTTTATGTCAAAAGCTACAAGATGGATGGAATGCAGTGTGTTTTCCCTGGGTTAGTATACTGTTGTAGACATGCAAAGATAGTTGAAAATATAAGTCTATATAAGGGAATAGTCAGAATAGAAGGAAATATATGTCGGAGATAGTTGCTAAAAGCAAAATTATATAGTTAAAGAAATAAGTGTAGAAACATCAATTGGAGAACAAAGCAGTATGTCGATATAAAAGCAGTCACTTTGATACTAGCAACAACTTTATGACAAAAGTAACAATATTGATAGAAATGAAGTATTTTAGTGCTAAGATTCCTGGCTGTGCATATAAGCAATATTTAAAGGCTAATGGCCTACATGAGCATGCATGATTCTAACTCATACATCAAACCTGTACTAGTTTACCCAAAATTTACAGTTTTGCAATTAACAAGAACAGTAAAGTTGGGGTCAGTAGGGGTGAAATGTTAGTTTACTTTCTATAAGTTAGTGTTTATTCTATAAGTTAGTGTTTATGTTTACCTTATTAACTATACATTGTTAGTCCAACTCAATAGCTCTTTTCTAAAGTGGTGCACCAATTACATTAAATATGTATGATAACATAGGATATTTTGGGTGTTATCTAAAAAGTGAAAGAGTCAAATTGAAACTAAGTGTGTTCAACCATCTTTCATGTAGATAGTTCTCCTGAACTTTAATGCATAAAAACTGAAATACATCTACAGAATAATTTAATCTTGAAAAAAGGAAAAGGAGGGTAAGCCTATAATCATGTTTGGATTTTGGGGAATTTCCCCTAACATTTCTGTGTAGTATGAATTCTTTGGGATAGTGGTATTTCAGGAAGCTTGTTATGAAAATCACTTCAATGTGCTTTGCAGCATAAAGTTGATATTTTGCTAAGTAGCCTGACAAGCTGATATGTGAAGCTTATGCTATTTTCAACAAAATATATGCTTTTGCACTCTGGATTTGACTTGAAACTTACGATGATGTGAGAAAATCTTTTACATAAGATATAGTTTATTATTGTTTCATTCAACCTATTTTAGTCACTAATAATTCTCACAACTTTCTGAATTCATATTCCCTCTCTTGTGGATATAGTCTCTAAAATTGACCTCCTGGCATCTACAACTTCTATGCTTTTGATTAATGTCATCAGCACTCACAACATTCTAGTATGCTGCAAACAAAGTAAACTTTTTCAAGTGTTACTTATACATGTGAAGTTAGCGTCAAGTGTGAGATATGCTAGAATGCGTAGCATGATCTGACAGACATAACCGTGTCACAAAATGAACTCTTAACCTCTCCACTCTTCCCCCTTTTTCCTTGGAAAAACACATACTGTGTGCACACAAATCCCTAAAATGTCAAGTGTTTTTACATAGATCATTATCTGTTGTGTCCGAGTATTCTTGTGCCCATCATAGCAAAAAGCCTACACTTGATGCGTTTTTACATGCATTCTCATCTCTCTTATACCTCTATTCTTCTCTTTTCTACTGTACTAGGCATCGATGCCTATCTCTTCGCATTTTCATCTTGGCTCTAAGTTTCTCTTTACCAGCTTTATAACATAAAAAATTCAATTGTGAGCCTCGATATTTTTTCCCTCTTCCTTCTTTGGTTATTTCGATTTTTCTTGATTAGATCTTTCTGAGTACAAGTAGTTCTGTTTTACATTTGAATT
Organism: Asparagus setaceus; assembly: GCA_012295165.1. Classification (NCBI taxonomy): domain Eukaryota; kingdom Viridiplantae; phylum Streptophyta; class Magnoliopsida; order Asparagales; family Asparagaceae; genus Asparagus; species Asparagus setaceus. Next base: position 29,969,628 of record CM022710.1, read on the forward strand.
TTTCATAGGGGCCCAGGGTAAAGAAAACTTTGCACTCATGGTTGCGGTATTGTGATGTTGTTGCTTGATCTTTAATTGTGTTTGCAAACGTATATATTTTTTGTAGGGTAAATGTCCTTTCAGGGAATAACCTCACTTCTCATTTATTTTTAGTAAATATACAAGATATTTCATTTTCTGCATCTGCTTCCTATTTGATATTTTCATGTACAATGGAATTGTCTTAAAATGACAAAGTTTGTGAAGCGATTTGCTTCAAGGCGTCTTACCACTTTGTTTTTAGAAGGTTGAATAGTTCCGTATATATGCTTTAACTTTTAAATCATTACTCTATATTGCTCTCAAAGGAAAAACAGTTAGCCACTAATATTCCTTGGCTGTTTGGATAGGATAAGTTAGGTATGATTCCTCTAAAACAATTGACTTTCTGGTCAAATTGCTAAACATGCAACTATTCGGATGTCCTGACTCCTGATTATGGGCAGAAAAGTTACTAGTCAAAATGCATCTGTTGGTCATCACAGGAAAGAAACAACAGAAAAATTTACTAGTCGAAATGCATCTATGGGTCATCACAGGAAAGAAACAACAGGAAGGAAATATGATGTCGGTCATCATTCTTATTTTCCTCAGTTTCACCGGCCTTTTGGGAAAAAGAATTCTTTAAGTATTAGACTGCCAAGGGAATGCCATTTAGATACACATCATATTGTCATGTTGGTTGAAGAAGGATGTTTTGGCCCATTCATGCATTCTTCTATTTGCACTACTTTAGTTGTCTGCTATATATTGGAATTTCAACTCTGTAGAATTGATAATCATGTTTTAGGTGGTGGAATATTTGCAACTACATTTCCCAGTAGTAAAATTTCAAAAAAGTTGGTCTATATGATTTTGTTTCAGATTAGTCTCAGCCCCTGGGTATGACCTCTTGAAATGATAGTAGCTACTATCATAAGTAGTTACTTCCTGGTCACCTTGTTTTCCCCCCCTCTACAATACCAACTTTGATGCTATATTCAAACTTGAGCCAGATGACTGTTGATTTATCCCTATATATCCGAGTGTTTGACTGAATTTTTTTTTTTTTTTGCAGCCTCATGGTTTCTTCAACTGCTCTCCGGCAGTTGATGTTCCTCCTAGCGCTAGTTCCAGTGCTGAATTGGAGCTGAAGGAGAATGGAGCATCGAAGCCAATTCCAAGTAATTTGCTCGCAAAGCTCTGAAGCCACTTTGTACAGGTCTGTGTCTGTTTCGGTCTGAAACAGGAGCAAAGTTAGAAAAACCTGGATATCCTTTCTAATAAACAATAATGCCCATCTACTGTGTATTGTGATTGTTATAAACCTCTGCTATATCTGAGTGAGAAAATAAACCGTATGTTGCCTTGCTACTTGTAACTTGGTTATGTAATATTTCTTACTATTAGTTTGAACTTTTCTTCATTTCTACCTAGTGATTGTGGTGCTAATGACTGGATGGTGTTTGTTGTGAATCCAGTGATTTTGATTGAACATTTCTTATCATTTCCTGGTTGGTGTCGCGTTTACCTGATGGAATCTATATAATTTGAAGAGTGTATTTTTGCCACACACCGACTTAACATGCGGGTGTTTCACAGGAGAAGATGGATACTTTTAACTTGCGGGTGTTTCACAAGGAGAAGATGGATACTTCAACCAAAGAAATTGGAGCGGTTAGTAGTGCTGTTCAAAATAAAATAGTAGGGGGTCAAAATTTATCAACGGTTCCCTGCACCGCACCAAAACTCCGTGGTTCTGAGGCTTGAGCATTATGAATTTATATTTTAACATGCTCCTAAACATCTGAATCTAGGTTGCTTTGATACTGATACCATGTCAAATGCCATGCCAAGGTCCATTTTATTCTAAGGTCCAGAGTTGTGGTGAAGGCTGTGGGGTTATAATTTGTTCTCTAAACAGTGTGAGTTAGGTGTCGCAATGAGTCGGGAAAATAAGTGCACATTAGTTTCATTAAATATAGAAAATCATTGAGTTTCACACACAAAAAAGAATAGAAAAGGAAAAGAAGAAGAGAGAGAGAGAGAGAGAGAGAGAGAGAGAGAGAGCTGGTGGAAACAATTTGACACTTAAAAAATTTGTGTATAAAGATTTAGTGCTTGGCTGTCATTTAATCTCATATTTATCCTTTTTTTTCAAATCGATTAAACATGCCTCAAAGTATTTAAGTGTTGCAGATAAACAACTCAAAGTTTTAAAATGTCGCACGCTGGTGCCCTCTTTGTTTACCTAATGTTGTATTTCAATGTCCCGAAGTTTTTAAATGACTTCACTTAAATACCCCAAAGTTTCTAAGAGTTTCACTTTACTATCCAGTATTACATGACATAGAGAAAAAATAATGTCGCCTAGAAATTTTTTTTTAACTATGAGACATTCATCTGCAACACTTAAGTACTATGAGGGTATTTTTTTTGTTTGGTTTGAAACTATAGGGCATTTAAATGCAAGGTCTGGAAAACTATAGCCATTTAAGTGCAATTAAGCTTTTTTTTGTTTCCGGACGAAACATGTTTATCCCTTTTTTCCTCTATACGAAGCAACTTTTGGAGGTCTAACAGATCATTAATTAAATTAGCCACATCTATACTACTAAGTCTAATATATAATGGAAATAGTGGGGATATGCAAAAATGAATGAGAGGTGGACATTTTCTTCTTACATATTGTATTTGAAAGGGTAAAATTGTAATTTTATGGGAGTACTTTTTCTTTGCTTTTCTTTTTCTCTTTATTTTTCTAGAACTTTATAGGCTGTGGACATGACCTTATTATTAAAGTTCAATAATAACATACTCATTACATTGCATATTGTAAAAGATAAAAATATGAAATGATGAAGTTCTTTTCAAAAAATGGACATAAATAAATACAATAAAAATAACAATTAGAATTTCAATATGTTCCAATGTAAATAGTATCGAAAGTGTATATCTAGATAATTAGGCTAAATATAACTAAAATAATAACTTGAATGAAATATGAAAAATAGAGTCTTCTAAAAACATTATCTAAGAAAATTATATCATCACTCAAATTGAAATATTTATCATAGCCAATTTCTACGATAAATAAAATATAGCTTATTAAAAGAACAAACACCATTAAAAAAAGGTCTTAAAAAAATTGATGATCCCTATAGAAGTGACCCCTTTATATATAAAAATTAAAATTTTTAGGAAAATTGTGTCAGAGCCCCAAAAGTTGAAACTACATGTGTAGGGCCCTCGAATTATTGAATGTGTGGATCACCCCAAACAATTCTTGTGATTTGTGTTGGGCCCCTCCACGTCGTATATCTGGTGAGAAGTATTTTGTAAAACCCAAAATGCCCTTCTCCTTCTTCCCAGACCATACGTCTAGTCAACCATTAATGGCGATCGATGGGGAATTTGAGGAAATCTCCCCCTTTTTTACCCGATCATGAGCAATAACTATATGCTTTTGCTCTTCAAAACTCTTCTTGTCCTAAAATTCTCGCCATTACTCCTTCGCCATTACTCCTTCTACCTTCCCTTCATAATGGTAGAAGGATATCATCTGCGTGGTCTCATCAGGTGACAAAGCCTTTTTCTTAAAGATTAATTCTGTAACCACCATGATGGATATCAAATTTCATGCGTCAGAGAGGTTAAAAATCCCATATGAGTCTTTATCTTTGTCATACAAAGATGAATCAACATCTGACAACCTCAATTTTCCCATTGAGAGCGAAGGTGATCGGCATCTATGATGGAGCATTGCCGCAATGTTGGGTTAAAAGAGATTCACGTGAAAGCTACTCAAATAACAGAGGATTCTTTAATTATCTATGACGAGGAGCAAGATCTAGAAGACCAAGAAGATCTAGAAGACCGATAAGTTCAATATTTATGGCGTTACATGTTAAGTCAAACGAGTTTTATGTTAAGTCTAATTTATTGCATGTTAGCGTAAGTCGTTACATGTTAAGTCAAAGGCGTTACATGTTAGGTCTAATTTCGATTCTTGTTAAGTCTAATTTTCACTTATATCTAAATTCCGGTTGATGTTAAGTCTAATTTATTTCATGTTAAGTCTAATTTTCATGGTAACTCTAACTCCTGTTCATGTTAAGTCTAATTCCAATTGATGTTAAGTCTAATTTTCGTTCATGTTAAGTCAAATTTTGTCATGTTAATTCAGTTCATGTTAATTCTAATTTGTCTTAGTGTTAAGTGTAATTTTTATTTCATGTTAAGTCTAATTTATTTCATGTTAAGTGTAATTCTACTTCATGTTAAGTCTAATTTATTTCATGTTAAATATAATTCTACTTCATGTTAAGTCTAATTTTAGTTCATGTTAAGTCTAATTATATGATTAGTTTTTATTATTTGTTTCTATTCAAAATATTTACACAAAAATAAAGATTGCGGGCATGCGTCGACATCTACTTAGATTCGGTTAGTCTTTGGATAGGATTCCCAATGATAATCCTACTGCGGATAATGTTATGATGATTGATGACATGATAAACAATACGAGAGGATTCTGCTTGGTGGCACAATGCTTTAAGCGAGGTGGGGCAACGATTTGACGGGCCAAAGAATTAAGATTAGCTTTGCAATACTATTCGTTTGCCAAAAATTTGAGTCGATTTTGAAAAGAATGAACCAAAGCGTATTCGAGTTTGTTGCCGGTTTAAGAAAACCAAAAGTTGCCCGTGGATGTTATTTGCCTCTCCACCTAAAGATGAAAATAGACTTGAAATAAAAAGTTCGTGAACAATCACACTTGTGGTCGACATGGCAATAATGCCGGTCAACGTAGGGCCTCCGACAATTCATTGCGACCCAATTACAACCCATGTTAAAGGACTGGTGAATATACGCCCTATTGATGTAAAGAAGGAGCTTTTAAGTTCCTTTGGGCTAAGGGTCGAGTATAGTAAGGTATGGTGGGGTAAAGAAAGAGCACAGAACAATTATACGGTGATGCTCATGAGTCCTATGATCAATTACGATGGTAAAGTATCTATCCTATACAAATTAATTTTATGAATGGAATGTAAGTCATTACACCGCATGTTAATTCTATTGAACTTCATGTTAATTCTATTTCACTTCATGTTAATTCTATTTCCTTTGCATGTTAATTCAATCTCACTTCATGTTAATTCTATTTCATTGCATGTTAATTCTATTCAACTGCATGTTAATTCAATCTCACTTCATGTTAATTCTATTCCATTGCATGTTAATGCTATTCAACTTCATGTTAATCCAATCTCACCGTGTTAATTCTATTCCATTGCATGTTAATTCTATTGAACTTCATGTTAATTCTATTGAAATTCATGTTAATTCTAATTTGTCTTAGTGTTAAGTGTAATTCTACTTCATGTTAAGTCAAAGACGTTACATGTTAAGTCAAATTTTGTCATGTTAATTCAGTTCATGTTAATTCTATTTCACTTCATGTTAATTCAGTTCATGTTAATTCTAATTTGTCTTCGTGTTAAGTGTAATTTTTATTTCATGTTAAGTCTAATTCCAATTGATGTTAAGTCTAATTCCAATTGATGTTAAGTCTAATTTTCGCTCATGTTAAGTCAAATTTTGTCATGTTAATTCAGTTCATGTTAATTCTAATTTGTCTTCGTGTTAAGTGTAATTTTTATTTCATGTTAAGTCTAATTTATTTCATGTTAAGTGTAATTCTACTTCATGTTAAGTCTAATTTATTTCATGTTAAATATAATTCTACTTCATGTTAAGTCTAATTTTAGTTCATGTTAAGTCTAATTATATGATTAGTTTTTATTATTTGTTTCTATTCAAAATATTTACACAAAAATAAAGATTGGGCCGTGTCGACATCTACTTAGATTCAGTTAGTCTTTGGATAGGATTCCCAATGATAATCCTCTGCGGATAATGTTATGATGATTGATGACATGATAAACAATACAGAGAGGATTCCTGCTTGGTGGCACAATGCTTTAACTGAGGTGGGGCAACGATTTGACGGGGCCAAAGAATTAAGATTAGCTTTGCAATACTATTCGTTTGCCAAAAAATTTGAGTACGATTTTGAAAAGAATGAACCAAAGCGTATTCGAGTTTGTTGCCGGTTTAAGAAAACCAAAAGTTGCCCGTGGATGTTATTTGCCTCTCCACCTAAAGATGAAAATAGACTTGAAATAAAAAAGTTCGTGAACAATCACACTTGTGGTCAGCATGGCAATAATGCCGGTCAACGTAGGGCCTCCCGACAATTCATTGCGACCCAATTACAACCCATGTTAAAGGACTGGTCGAATATACGCCCTATTGATGTAAAGAAGGAGCTTTTAAGTTCCTTTGGGCTAAGGGTCGAGTATAGTAAGGTATGGTGGGGTAAAGAAAGAGCACAGGAACAATTATACGGTGATGCTCATGAGTCCTATGATCAATTACGATGGTAAAGTATCTATCCTATACAAATTAATTTTATGAATGGAATGTAAGTCATTACACTGCATGTTAATTCTATTTCACTTCATGTTAATTCCATTTCACTGCATGTTAGTTCAATCTCACTGCCTGTTAATTCTATTTCATTGCATGTTAATTCTATTCAACCGCATGTTAATTCAATCTCACTTCATGTTAATTCTATTCCATTGCATGTTAATGCTATTCAACTTCATGTTAATCCAATCTCACTTCGTGTTAATTCTATTCCATTGCATGTTAATTCTATTGAACTTCATGTTAATTCTATTTCCTTTGCATGTTAATTCCATTTCACCGCATGTTAGTTCAATCTCCTTTTGTTAATTCTATTTCATTGCATGTTAATTCTATTCAACTGCATGTTAATTCAATCTCATTTTATGTTAATTCTATTCCATTGCATGTTAATGCTATTCAACTTCATGTTAATTCAATCTCACTTCGTGTTAATTCTATTTCATTGCATGTTAATTCTATTCAACTGCATGTTAATTCAATCTCACTTCATGTTAATTCTATTCCATTGCATGTTAATGCTATTCAACTTCATGTTAATCCAATCTCACCGTGTTAATTCTATTCCATTGCATGTTAATTCTATTGAACTTCATGTTAATTCTATTTCACTTCATGTTAATTCCATTTCACCGCATGTTAGTTCAATCTCATTTTATGTTAATTCTATTCAACTGCATGTTAATTCTATTTCATTGCATGTTAATTCTATTCAACCGCATGTTAATTCAATCTCATTTTATGTTAATTCTATTCCATTGCATGTTAATGCTATTCAACTTCATGTTAATTCAATCTCACTTCGTGTTAATTCTATTCCATTGCATGTTAATTCTATTGAAATTCATGTTAATTCTATTTCATTGCATGTTAATTCTATTCCATTTCATGTTAGTTCTATTTATTCCAACTTGATTCAGTATCTTTGTTAATTCTAGCACTTTTTCTTAACATGAAATTTAGGTATGTAGAAAATGTTAAGGAGACAAATCCAGGTAGCTATATTCATGTTGAACAAAATGAGGGAAGGTTTACAAGATTATTCATTTGCTATGCCGCTTGCATAAATGGTTTTTTACGTGGTTGTCGACCACTTATATTTTTGGATGGGACCTTTCTGAAAGATCGATTCAAAGGAATACTCCTCAGCGCTGTAGCATACGATGGAAATCAGGGGATATTTCCACTAGCCTATTGCATATGCGATCAAGAAAATAACGTTAACTGGAAGTGGTTCTTACAAGGTTTTATGTCAATACTCTATCTTTCTAGGCTATCTTTATACTTATTTTGAGTCATGTTAAGTATAATTTCATTTCATGCCTAACTTGTTTCGTGTTTATTCTAATTTCAGTATGTTAATTGCAAATTTTGACAGGTTTGTGGTCTATACTCTATGAAAGGCCAGATCCATACAATCCTCCACATCAGCTAGTTATAATATCGGATGCGGATAAGGGAATCAGAGAAGCTGTTAGAGAGTTTTTTCAGATGCTCTACACTCCAGATGTGTTCTACATCTAGTGGAAAATTTCAGGTCAAAATTGAAGGACTTGGGACTAAAGGCAAAGGATACTCAGATTCTGGGTAATTTATTACAATCAGCTTGTTACAAGTATACTAAAGCAGAATGGAACGATTATATGGACGACATTAAGCTGATAAACGAAAGGGCATATAATATTGTCATGAACTACGCTCCAGAGAACTGGGCAAACACGTACTTTCCTGGAATTAGGTAAAGTATAAGCAATATAATGTTAATTGTATGATGAACTAAAATCCATCGCATGTTAATTCTATTTACGTGCTTGTTAATTCTATTTCCTTGCATGTTAATTCTATTCCATTTCATGTTAATTATATTACACTTCATGTTAAAGCTATTTCACTTCATGTTAACTCTACTTCACTTCATGTTAAAGCTATTACACTTCATGTTAAAGCTACTCCACTTCATGTTAACGCTATTCTACTTCATGTTAAATCTATTTTAATTCATGTTAATTCTATTTCCTTTGCATGTTAATTCTATTTCTTTGCATGTTAATTCTATTTCACCGCATGTTAATTGTTTCGGATATGGTCCGTGACATCTAATGTCACGAGTCCTTCAATAAATGGATACACGAGGCTAGAGCGCTAAGGATATTACGGTGGTAGAACACATACGGAAGCAAATTATGGTCCGAATGAATGATCGACGAGGCATGGCTGAAAATTGGAATTCATTTCTTTGTCCCAAAGCTGAGCTTGTCCTTAAAGAGAACATGGACAATGGCCGCGCATTGGATGTGCGTCAATCACATAGAGGATTATTTGAGGTACAATCCCATAGAACTTGTCAAGTGGATCTGGACAAAACACATGCACATGCGTCGTGGGATATAACTTCGTATCCCTTATAAACATGCATGCAGCCATAATGTTTATGAAGAGATGTTTACCGTTCGCGATTCGTTTATGGCGGTTGAAGCTTTTAAAAAGCTACGAGCCAATTCTTTACCCCATCCCGATTCACGAAGCGTGGCGTGCCACGTGATGAGATCCGATTTTACCACCACTAACAACAAAAGGAAAGGGAGAAATAAAACAAGGCGGATCAACAACGAGCGGTTTACACGGCGATAAAATGCTCTCGATGCCATATGGAAGGTCATAACCGTAAAACATGCAACGAACCTATTGCGATTAAGTGTGTTATATCTTTGTAAAGTTATTTGCTTGTATAGTTCTGAGACTAAGTTTTTTAAGTTAGTAAACAATTTCATGGTGGAAGCAATTTCTTTGCTATGTATGACACTTAAAGTTCGTGTTAATATTTTCCGTAAATGTAAATCCTAATTTCCATTTCAAGTTAAGTCTAATTCTATTCATAATAATTCTATTTCGCTTCATATTAAGTCTATTTGTTAAGTCTAATTCACTTCATGTTAATTCTATTTCGCTTCATGTTAAGTCTAATTCACTTCATGTTAACTCTATTTCGCTTCATGTTAAGTCTAATTCCAGTTCACGTTATGTCTAATTCCTGTTCATGATAAGTCAAGTTCCTGTTCATGTTAAGTCTAATAAATTCAGGGGAAGTCCAATATCTCCAATTGAATTATGACAACAACGAAGCGTCCCAATTGGGTAGTAAATGTTGATAAGACTAATGTCAATCACGGAGCTTCCCAATTGAATTACATAACCACTTTTTACAAGAAGTATTTAGAGCTGAGGCCAACTAAAGTTGCATTGAATGGTTTCAACCACTTTGTGTTAAAAACCTCAGTGAAGCATCTTCAGTGCAAAGAAATCGTGCTGCGATCTTGAGGGAAAAGAAAGTAAGGTATGTCTCATGTTAATTGTTCGCACATGCTAATGATTACGTAATTTGAGTCATATTAACTATTTTCATATGAACGACCATAAAGCTATTGAACATGAGTCGCCGAGCAAGAAGCCCTTCTCCTAACATCGATGCTCGTAAAGCGTAAGAAATTTTTGAACTTGATGTTTATATGGATTTAATCTTGTAACATGAAAACCCTCAAATACCCCATCCCTAATTTGCGGCGTCGGCGGCTAAACCTTGCTGGCGGCGATGAGTCTGTCGAAGAACAGGAGGAGGAGGAACTGCAGGAGCAAATCGTTAAAGTTCAGCAAGACCTACGCAATGGACTACTCAACTGTCGCCGTCAAGACGGCTCATGGAGATGTCCATTTTGCATCAATCGGAAGATAAAGAGGTGGACTAAGCAGCAACTAAAACAGCACGCACATGGCATGGGTACTGAAGGATTGTCAAAGAAAAAGATGGAAGTTATCGCAAACCACCGCGGCCTGGAGAAATTCCTAGAGTAGGAATAGAATAAAATGGAGGGCTGTAAGATATTTTGTGTAATTGATGTAGGATTTTGTGAACTGAACTTTCACTTGTATCTTTCTGCTACTCGTAACTTTCTAAGGCGTTGATCGTCAATTCATATATTTCAGTTCTTGTTAATTCTATACAACTACATGTTAATTCCACTACTTTGCATGTTAATTCTATTTTATTACATGTTAATTCTATTTTAGTTCATGTTAAATCTATTTCTCTTCTTGTTAATTCAAATACACTTCATGTTAATTCTATTACACATCATGTTAATTCTATTTCATTTTATGTTAATTCTATTTCATTTCATGTTAATTCTATTACACATCATGTTAATTCTATTTCATTTTATGTTAATTCTATTACACATCATGTTAATTCAAATACACTTCATGTTAATTCTATTACACAGCATGTTAATTCTATTACACATCATGTTAACTCTACAACTGTATGTGAACTGAACAATCTCTTCTACGATTATACTAAACCGTAATTATATACATTTATATTCATAAACTCAGGTCATCTTCGTGTAGTGTTCCCTTTTTCTCTCTTTTTTCCCGTCCTTCTATTAGTAATTCTGCGGTAAGTCTAGCCCGCATAACGGCAGCTGGCTCACCTTCAGGAGTCACGCGGATTGTCGAGCGACCATCAATTATTGCCCGAATATAATGGTAAACGAACACACCACAGTCATAGCTGCAACGTGAGCATATAAATTTAGTTTAGTTTTTACGTTATTCCTTTAGAGAATTTATCATGAATTTAAGCATGATACTAACCTCCCAACTTGTTCTTCGCATTTGATGGCTTCATATCGGAATTTTCGACGCATATCTACAATCTTAAAATCATTTGCCCAGTAGTCAAAATATGTTATGATTTTATTTACAGGAGCCTTATACGTGTTGTGGTCAGCCGAACTATAATGTCTCACGACCCTTTCATCCTCGTTCAAAAGGACTTCAGCTAGATGCCAGTGATCGTCCCTGACCAAAGGAATCAATAGACGCTCGATGCGGACGGCCGTATATTTTTCAAGAAAATTCAAAAACATCATGTAAAATTCAGGGTGATCGGCGTAGAGTGAATGCTGTAATCCAAGTAAAATGAGTTAACATGAATTAGACTTAACATGAAATAAAATTAGAGATAACGTGAAAATTAGAATTAACATGAGCTGGAAATAGGCTTAACATGAAATTTGAGGCTAACATGAACTGAAAATTAGACTTAACGAGAACTGCAATTTAGAATTAACATGAACTGGTAATAGACTTAACATGAAAATTTGACTTAACATGATATGGAATTAGACTTAACATGATATGGAAATAGAATTAACATGAAAAGTAGACTTAACATGATTTGAAAATTGGAATTCACATGAGCTGGGAATAGGCTTAACATGAAAATTAGACTTAACATGATCTGAAATACTTACACAAAAGAACACTGACACCAGGCCATATTTTTTATCATAGGCTTCTTGCTGAAGCCTATCTAACACTATTTCTTCCATCTGTAATGAACCTGGAAATTAGCATTCATTATAAATAAGGCTCATTCAATTTAGAAATTTAGAATCTTACTTTGTCGTCAAGCCGACCACCACGAAGCAAGTATAGCAGCTCATATCTGTTCATGCTGCTGTTAGTTGTATCGATAACATCATACCTCCTGAAAAAGTGGGAATTATCTATTGAGTTAACATATACTGCAATTAACTAAACATATATTCCGAAAACAAAAATTAATTAATTAATGGAAACTTACCTATGACACCTTAGAGAGCAAAAATGTGTTAGAAATTTATTCTCTGTTGGGTTGAGTCTGGAGGATATCCAAGGTGGTATCTTATAATTGTGCAAGAATGTCCCTGCGCTATCAAGAATGCGTACGCTAAACCCTGAAGGATCTGGAATCCCTGCATTTAACTCTTTCAACAGAGATTCCTCATCCTCCGTCATTAAGTTCATCTTCAACACATCCCACTTGATATCTTGATTGTTGAAGTAATATTTGATGGGTGGGCTCTTTAGATCAGGGACAATCACTACCTCTTCAATTACAGATATTTCTTGCTTCTTCTTTCCCTCTGTGTAAGGGGTCCTAACGTGCTGCGATCTCTTCGTAGCTCTTCTGCTTGGTGCCCTAATTTTCATGGGTTGGCTCTTCTTTGTGGCTACCTTCTTTCCTTTCTTTTGCATAGCACTCGCTAGGGCCTCCACAATGTCATCAACCTGCTTAATCACATCTTTATTTATAATTTCCTCCTCAATACTTTCCTCATTTTTCTCCTCTACTCTTTTATTTACAGTTTCCTCTCCATCTTTATTTAGGATTTCCTCCTCAATTTTCTCCTCTACTCCTTTATTTACAGTTTCCTCTCCATCTTTATCTATAATATCCTCCTCAATCTTATTCTCAATTTTCTCCTCTATTCCTTTATGCACAATTTTCTTAGCATCGTCAAAATAATCTCCAACACTTGCTCTTTCTTCAAATTGATCTTCCTCTTCCTCCTCAGCTTCCTTATGGTTTTCCCCCTCATTGGGGACTTCATCATCACCTTTTTCCTTCATAGCTGGTTCCTCTTCAGCTTTTTCCCTCATGGGGTCTTCCTCAACCTTATTCTTCATGGAATCTTCTTCCAAGGTCATCTTCATCCTCTCCTTCTCGAATCTGTACAATGCTTGGGAGAATGGTGTTCCTCTTCATCTACCCGTATCGCAACTTACTTATTTTTGATAAATTCTTCTTAACTCTTTCCTTCAGCACCTCCGGGTCTATAACATCACCACTTCTTCCCAAAGATTCTAATATTCCGTTGAGTCTTCTAATCTCAACCATAAATACTTGACAATATGTACTCTTCCTGCGTTTTGTCGCACTGAGTAATCGTCTGCAAAATTTAGCAGAATTTCTCCAAAACATCAGTTGCTTCTCAATAGGCAGAGCCTCCACCTCCTCTTCCTTTTCAAAAGCATCGTCCAGATGCTTTGCAATGATCTGAGATTTTAAGAGATTAATAGAAATTAGACATAACATGAACTAGAAATTAACTATTAGATTTAACTTGAAATACATAACATGAACTGGAAATTAGACTTAACATGAACTAGAAATTAAACTTACATAGCCTATTGAGTTCTTCTTGGCTTCCTCAATTTTCGGCTTTCTCGACCTCTTTACGCTTGACAGGAACTGAAAGTAGGATTAACAAGTATTAAAATTGGACTTAACTAAAATATAAACTTAACATGAACCGAAATAGGCCTAACATTAATATTTGACTTAACATGAACCGAAAATTAGACTTAACATGAACCGAATTTAGACTTAACATGAAATGGAATAGGCTTAACGCGAAAAATAGACTTAACATGAACTGAAAATTAGACTTAACGAGAACTGGAATTTAGACTTAACATGAACTGGAATAGGCTTAACACGAAAAATAGACTTAACATGAACTTCAATTAGACTTAACATGAACTGGAATTTAGACTTAACATGAAATGGAAAAAGAGACTTAACATAAACTGAAAATTAGACTTAACAAGAACTGAAATTTAGACTTAACATGAACTGGAATAGGCTTAACACGAAAAATAGAATTAACATGAACTGAAATTTAGACTTAACATGAACTGGAATTTAGACTTAACATGAACTGGAAATTATACTTAACATGAAATGAAAATTAGACTTAACATGAAATAAGACTTAACAGAAAACTTACATGGCCTATGGAGTCATCATTCTCTGCTCTATCATTCTTCGCCTTTAATCTTAAACGGCGCTTGGGCTTAAAATCTTTCCTCGCGGGGGGGTTTGGGAGAGATGGCCCAACTTCCACAATAGGCTTCTCTAGATGCATTATTGAAGCCGCTTTTGCCTTTGCTTTAATTGTCCCCTTCCTAAAAGAACCAGCTTTCCCCCCCTCTGAGACCCAATTTGTCATTGGAGGCCGACATCTGTCACTGATGGCATATCTCCTTATGCCGGTCATCTCATAGTATCAAAGCTGTAAGTAATACATTCACCATTCCAACTATGATCAGATCATATTCACCATTAATCTTAAAACATTAAAATAACTAGACTTAACATGAAAGTAATTAGGATTAACATGAACTAAATTAGACTTAACATGAATCAAATTAGACTTAACATGAAAGGCCTAACACTTCACAAGAAGCAATGCACGCTTAGTAGAAAATTAAATAGACTTAACATGGAACTTACGGGTATCAGTGGCATGCATCCAGGGATATATGTAACCCCTGGCTTCTTCAAACCTTCCAGAGCAACATTTATGCCTCTAATAATTTCTTTATAAATGAAGTCACCCCATGCGAATTTGTTCACCCTCTCAATGCTATCCAGATACTTCAGTACTATTCTAGAGAAACCATCCCCGCTTCTGGGGCACCATATCATCGAGCACTGATAAAGAATTTGCAGGAGAACAAAGTCTCGGATATCCTTCTTTTCTATTGATTCCACTAGACTTTCTAGCAGATCTTCAACATATCTTCTCATGCTAATGTCAGCTTTTCTTTTTTTTCTGCCCTTGTCATCTTTAAAAAGTTTAGAAAAATATTGCACCCACATTCTGCACTTGGAGTCCCTATTCTTCAAAATAATCTCACCGTAAATTAGAAATAAAGTATGATTACGGACCCAATCCACGTCAAAATTAATAACTTTCTTTTCCCCAGAATATGCATCAGGGATAGAAAATATTCGTTTATCAGCCACGTAAAAACTCAATACGTGCTCAAGTGTTTTAAGATCAAGTGCAGGAGCACCAAATTGTATATAGTGCTCAAATGTGGATCCACAATAGGCATCCCTGTGCCATTGGCGAATCTTTGGGCCAAGCCGATTCATAAAATCACAATAAGCCCCAATAACGGCCGTTGGCCTAATATCTCCAGTAGCCTCACCAACTATTTTCCGAAAATAAATTCAAATGTAAGCTTAATTAGACTTAACATGAACTTAACTTAGACTTAACATGAATCAAATTGGACTTAACACTAACTAAATTAGACTTAACACTAATAAAGTTGGAATTAACATGAAAAATAGACTTACCATGAAAAGACATTAGACTAGCCATGACCTGAAATTAGACTTAACATGAACCTAGTTTAGACTTAACATGAAACCAATTAGACCTAACATGAAACCAATTAAACCTAACATAAAACCAATTAGACTTAACACAAATAAAATTAGAATTAACATGAAAAATAGACTTAACATGAGAAGACATTAGATTTGACATGAACTGAAATTAGACTTAACACGATTTAAGTTTGACTTAACATGAACTTCTTTTACGAATTAAATTAGACTTAACATGAAACACAAATCGGTTAACATCAAACTCTTTTTAAATATCATGAAACTCAGGTTAACTCTCCTGTATAGGATTAGAATTAACATGAAACTCGGTTTGGATAACATCCAAAGGGGTTAAGTTCTTTAATTAAGAAAACCTAGCACTTACTTCTTTTGGGGTTGGAATCATCCCTTCTTGTCTTCTCTTCGGCCTCGACCTCGTGGTTCGCCTTTGCATTACCAACGGGGTCTTCGACGCTTCCTCGTCTTTGCCTTTCCCGGATGATTCAAGACGTGCGGCGGACGCCTGTGATTTCGCTTCATCTTTCTCCTTCTGTCCGCCACGAATTTTGACTTCAAATCGTTAACCGAGGCTTCCTTCGACGACATTTTCCTGAGAGCGAAAACCCTAGATCGAAATTAGAGATGTTTGGGATTTTTCCTGGTCACACAGCTTGAAGGCTAAGAGGGAGAGAGAGAGAGTACTTGAGGGGGAGGCTGCTGTTGAAGTTCTACACGCTCTGAGGGTAGGATAGTAACCAGGTGCTATCTTTCTCTCTACTACGTAAGATTTTTGGGGCCTGACAATACACGATCGATTTAAATGTAAACACGGCCTGTAATACTGTATACCTACTACACGCTTCCCATTTTGGGCCTGGACACAATTTTCCCAAATTTTTAAGTTTTAATTTCTATAGCGCTACTCAACTATAGGGAACTAGTGGATACTAAATGAAAGGCTAAAACCCCTCCGCCGGCTTATCTTACTACCCTTACTCATTTTTCGGCTCTCAGAAAACTAGGGGCTATTAAATCAAAAATTCATTTCTCCCGTCTCCTCTTTCTCTGAAGAAATCGTCTCAATTTTCTATAAGCGTTTCTTGTTTGTTATCAATCAAATCAAAAAGTAAAAGAAAAAAAAAAAAAGGAGAGAGCTTCACAAAGGATCACCAAAAAACTTGCCATCAACGGTTTTTAGCGATCCAAATGATGAACGGCGGCGTAAGCGCCGGCGGCGGCGGAGCAGAAAAGGGCAGCATCGCGGAGGAGCTCTCCCTCCCGATCCTCCTCGCGGAGAGAGTAATCAAAGCGGTACAAGAGTCGGAGTCGTTCAAGTCGGAGTGCGACGAGGTCGGCAACAAGGTCCACGACCTCTCGGCCAAGCTCCGCTCCGCCGTCCACGTCGCCACCGCGTGGACCCCGCCGCCCTACGACCGCCCCATCCGCCGCATCTTCGCCGAGGCCGCCAAGAACCTGGAGCGCGCCCTGGCCCTCGTCCGCCGCTGCAAGCGCGCCGGAGTCCTCCGCCGCGTCGTCACCATCACCACCAGCTACGCCGACTTCCGCAAGGTCTTCGCCCTCCTCGACGCCTCGGTCGGCGACCTCCAGTGGCTTCTGTCGGTCTACGACACGAACGCGGTGGGCGGCGTCGATATCGTGCTCAGCATCCCGCCCATCGCGAGCACTGACCCCATACTTTCTTGGGTCTGGAGTTACATCGCTACGGTTCAGAAGGCCGGGCCGGCCTCTGACAGCGTCGAGGCCGCCAATTCGCTGGCGAATTTGGCCCTCGACAACCACAGGTACAAGAAGAGTATTATGGAGGAGGGAGGGGTGCCGCCGCTGCTCTCGCTGCTCCGGGATTCTTCTTCAGTGGACGCGCAAATGGCTGCTGCGTGCGCGCTGACGAATTTGGCATCGGACCCGGAGCACGTGTCTATGATCGTCCAGGTGACGGCCGTGCCCGTCATTGTGAATGTGCTCTCGGATTCCCCGATGAGGGTGCAGACTCTTGTGGCTGGGCTCGTGTCGAGGATGGCCCTCCACGATCCTGTGGCTCAGGAGGAGTTTGCGATGGAGAATGCTATTCGGCCTCTTGTGTCGCTTCTGTCGTTTGAGGTTCCGTTGGAGGACTCTAAACCTGGTGATAGCTTTGGCTCTGGCATTGGCCAAGGAAGCTCTATGTGCAGAGACCGCCACCATCACCGAAAGGAGAGGGAGAATGAGAGCCTCAAGATTGCTTGTGCCGATGCCTTATGGATGTTGTCTAGGGGCTCTATTTCCAATAGCCAGAAGATCACTGAGACAAAAGGGCTTCTTTGTCTCTCCAAGATTGTTGAGAAGGAGAAGGGTGAGCTCCAGTATAACTGTCTCATGACCCTAATGGAGATCGCGGCTGTTGCAGAATCCAATGAGGACCTCAGACGCTCTGCCTTCAAGACCAACTCCCTTGCAACTAAGTCTGTCATTGATCAGCTCCTAAGTTTGGCAGTTCAGCAAGGAAACACTCCGGGGATTCAGATTGCAGCCATTAAGTCCATTGGATCTCTGGCGAGGACATTTCCAGCCCGAGAGACACGGGTATTGAGCCCGCTCGTGAGCCAACTTGAACACTGGAATCTCGAAGTGGCAGCTGAAGCAGCCATTGCTTTAGGGAAGTTTGTTAACCCTGAAAATGACTTACATGTGGAGCATTCTAAGGCAATTATAGAGTTTGGTGCAGTGTCGTCGCTACTGAGGTTGATTCGATCAGGAGAGAAGACGCAGCTGCCTGCTCTGGTACTGCTTTGTTTGCTAGCTTTGCATGTGCCTAGTAGCGATGGTTTACAGCGTGTGTTGGGGACTCTAGAAGCAGTGGGTCGTACTGCAGTGACTCAGCATCCTTCTGTTAAAGAACTCCTCTCCCAGGCTGTTTACCATCTTGAGCTCTATCGAGTTTGTAGTCATACTCACAAACATGGCAGTCATACTCACAAACAGTCTTTTATTCCATAATTTTGAATTCATTGCCAAATAAACGCAATCGAAGAATCTACTCTGACCAATTTTGACCTCTCCCTGTTGAAGAAATATTGAGGATTGAAACATCGTCCTTGGATTTGCAAGTTTGTCATAATGGAGAGGGGGTTTAAGTTGGTGGATGTAGATATGGTTGTTCATATTCCTAGTCTTGTGTGTTTGAGGTGTTGCTGTTTATGGTGCTTCATGCTTGCAGTCATGTCGATAATCTGTTGTCTTCAACACTCGTCAGTCTGCATATAAATGGACCTGCTTTTCTTTCCAAATATTATATTTTCAGTGCATGGTTCCTCAAGTTTGCACCTAGCGAGTTGCTGTTGCCTTTGCTTGCATCATCTATATTAGGTATGTAATTGAACCAAGTTACCCTGATATTTCATCTGGCAGTTATTTATAACTAGAACAACTGATATTTAAGTTGACACTTATGACATTTTAGATCAATTTTTTTTTTGTCATTAATTCACTGATATAGAGCCTATGGCAATGACTTTTGATCTCTCTTATTAATCTTCTGTACATTCCCCATAGTCTAATAGACTATAGTAACTTTATGAAGGATATCCAAATTTATTTACGTTGCTTTCTGTCTGTTCTCGGTACCGAGTAAACGTAGAATATCTTCTCTTGGAATACTTACTTGGACAGATGCATTCAATAGTAATAATCATGACCCTTTATCTGTTTGATGGTGTTTTTCCCTTGTGTGTAAATTCTGTTATTATTATAGTTTTAAGTGCTAACTGCTAAGTACATAATCCTCAACTGTTCATATGGATTTCTTCTGTTTTCTTGTAGGTTACATAGTGATAATTACTTAGAAAAACCAGGGACAGGTTGTATCAGTTCTCGTCCATAATCTCAGTTCAAAGAGCTTGAGTTTCATAATGTTCTAGTAGAAACATAAGTTCTGCGAGTTTCAATTTAGTTTTCTTGTGGAATTTGTTTCTTTCTTTTGAAGTTGAAAGGTGTGCAAGGGCATGTTTGCTCTTTGTCCATAATGTCTTGAGATCATTTATGGTTTATTATCTACTTCAAAGTTTTAGACCTTTTCTATTTCAAAATCATTCAATCAAGAATGACATAATGAATTGAATCCTGGAAAAGGGAAGGAAGGAAAAAATCTCCATACTTGAGTCCTTTCTAGGAACTTCTATCATTTCTGGAATTTGTAGACTTTTCTTTGTTTGATTTAACGGCTTACTTCCGACAAGATAGATGAGCTATTTTATATTTTGTGCAGACTTATAGTAGATATGAATACATTGTATACTTTATCTAGAACAGTTATATAGCAAGAGTTGTAGCAGGTTAATATTTCATATATTTTTGAGTAAGATGACTATTGAAATCATTCATTTTTACTTCCAAAATTCGACAGGACTTTAATGTAGTACATGGCAGTTGAAATTAGTATCGAACCCTATCAGATAATTTGTATTTGGATGCCAGTTATTTTGTCATGCATTTTATTCTGCAAACATATACAGAAAACAAAATACTAGTCATGGTCAATAAAGCGGTTCCCTTTTTGTATGGTTGAGTTAGTGAGCTGCCCCTACAGACCATGGATGAATTTGAGAATGTAAATCCGTTCGGAAGTCAAGCATTCACTTCTATCGTTTTTCTGCTTCCCCCTCAAGCATCTAAGCCAACTGATTGAAAGTCAATAAATAGATTGTGCAACCTCTTCATGAATTTCAGAGTGTAAATATATTCGGTAGTCAAGCATTCACTTCTATCCATTTTCATAGTCCTAGTCTTGTGTGTTTGAGGTGTTGCTGTTTATGATGCTTCATGCTTGCAATCATGTCGATCTCTTGTGACCTTGTCTTCAACACTCGTCAGTCTGTATATAAATGGACCTGCTTTTCTTTCCAAATATTATATTTTCAGTGCATGGTTCCTCAAGTTTGCACCTTGCCAGTTGCTGATTCCTTTACTTGCATCATCTATATTAGGCATGTAATCGAACCAAGTTACCCTGATATTTCATTTGGCAGTTATTTATGACTAGAACAACTGATAGTTAATTTGACGCTTGTGACATTTTAGATCAATTTTTTGTGTCATTAATTCACTGATCTAGTGCCTATGGCAATGACTTGTGATCTCTCTTATTAATCATCTGCACATGCACCATAGCGTAATAGACAATGGTAACTTTACGTGAAGGATAACCAAATTTATTTATGTTGCTTCCTGTCTGTTTTCGGTACAGAGTAAATGTACAATATTTTCTCTTGGGAATACTTACTGGGACAGATGCATTCAATTTTAATAATCATGACCCTTTATCTGTTTGATGGTGCTTTTCCCTTGTGTGTAAATTCTGTTCTTATTATAGTAGTTACGTGCTAACTGCTAAGTACGTAATCCTCAACTATTCATCTGCATTTCTTCTGTCTTCTTGAAGGCTACATAGTGATAATTACTTAGAAAAACCAAGGACAGTTTCAAACCACATTGTAATATCAGTTCTCGTCCATAATCTGAGTTCAAAAGGTTCATAATATTCTAGTAGAAACATAAGTTTTGCAAGTTTCAATTTAGTTTCTTGTGGAATTTGTTTCTTTCTTTTAAAGTTGAAAGGTGTGCAACAACATGTTTGCTCTTTGTCCATGAGGTAATTTGTGGTTTATTATCTACTTCAAAGTTTTAGGCCTTTTCTGTTTCAAAATCATTCATGAATGACATAATGAATTGAATCCAGGAAAAGGGAAAGAAAGGGAAAAAATCTCCATACTTGTGTCCTTTCTAGGAATCTATGATTTCTGGAATTTGTAGCGTTTTCTTTGTTTGATTTAACAGCTTACTTTCCACAAGATAGATGAGCTATTTTATGTTTTGTACAGAGTTATAGTAGATATGAATACATTGTATACTTCATCAAGAACAGTTATATTGGCTGATTTTGAGCTTATTTAGCTCTCTATGGTGCTCATTTTGGTATTTTTTTGTGCTCAGTTTGAGCTTTTGAGCTGTTGGTGTAAATTTCTGTTATATTTGCTATTTTTTTTAGCTTGTTTAGCTCTCTATGGTGCTATGTTTGGTATTTTTTGAGTTCAGTTTGAGCTGTTGGTGCAGTTTCTATTATTACTATCATGATTTCGAGCTTGTTTAGCTCTATATGGTGCTATGTTTAGGTGTTTTTTGTGCTCAGTTTGAGCTGTCGGTGCAGATTCTGTCATATTGGCTGATTTTGAGCTTGTTTAGCTCTCTATGGTACTCGGTTTG
This sequence comes from Asparagus setaceus, assembly GCA_012295165.1. Taxonomy (NCBI): domain Eukaryota; kingdom Viridiplantae; phylum Streptophyta; class Magnoliopsida; order Asparagales; family Asparagaceae; genus Asparagus; species Asparagus setaceus. The sequence goes on from CM022710.1 coordinate 29,991,403, forward strand.
GTTTTTTTTTTATTTTGCTTAGTTTGAGATGTTGGTGCAGTTTTCTGTTATAAGTTGCTGATTTTGAGCTTGTTTAGCTCTCTATGGTGCTCGACTTGGTATTTTTTGAGCTCAGTTTGAGCTGTTGGTGTAGTTTCTATTATTACTATCATGATTTCGAGTTTGTTTAGCTCTCTATGGTGCTATGTTTGGGTGTTTTTTGTGCTCAGATTGAGCTGTTGGTGCAGATTCTGTTATATTGGCTGTTTTGAGCTTGTTTAGCTCTCTATAGTGCTCGGTTTGGTGTTTTCTGTGCTCAGTTTGAGCTGTTGGTGTAGATTTCTGTTATATTGGCTGTTTTGAGATAGTTTGTGCTCTATTTTGCTCAATTTTTTTCTCAGTTTGAGCTTGTTATTAGCAATGATGATGGTTGAGCTTTTTATTAGCAATGATGATGGTCTTTTTATATATTGCAAACTAGTTTACAATGCTCATAATAAGATAAGGCGTTCTTTAATAGGAAGTGCAACCTTCATTACAAGCGCAATGTTAAGGTGAGGCAATACATTATTAGAACGCAATCTACGTTGAACTTGTAAGTTTTAGTTGAGACAATCAATTTTGTCAACAGACCTATAGCTGAGCCAACTATATGAAAATATCAAAGTAGGACATGAAAAAGCCAAAGTCTAACATGATTTTTTTATATCATTGATTTCGATCTAACATTCTTAATCATGTTTTTTAACTTGTCAATTTTTGTGTTCATGACAAGTTGAGGATAGAAGAATTTTATAACATTTGAGGATGCCAAACTAGCGGTTAAATTAGCCGTTAAACTAGCTGTTGTAAAGTTTCTTGCATGATTTTCCAATTTTTTATAAATTTTTCATATGCAACAAAATAAAAGAAAAATAAAATAAGCTATTTGTATAAAGTAATGTGCCTATTTTCTTGTTTTGAATTAAACAAAGAAAGAACAAGAAACAAGAAAAATTGTACTTCTTGAGTTCTATAAACTTTTCCACAAGTTTTTTATAGAAAGACAAGGAAAATAATTTTTTGATACTTTTCATTTTCCTTTTCTTTTTATAGAAATTGAACTAAACACCCCCTATATTCATCAATGTCCTTGCTTTGACATGCGTTAGCACCGCATTCACATGATTATTTTCTACTGATATTGACCAAACACTTTGCACAAGCATCGCAGTCACATATATAGAATATAGAATACTGGTAATAAAAACAATTAAAAAGGTTGTGGCTAACAGTAGTCACCTGACTTTTGACTAGTTTCCTGGAATAAACTTAGTCCTCGTCAATAGAATTGAAGTCACAACGATCAAGATGATAACACCAGTAGATGAAAGGCTAAAACCCTCTTCCGGGTGAGAGAAAAGGAAGGGCCCCACTTGCAAATAATGAGAAAGAGTCCTCAGCTAATTTTACTACTCTTTTTAATTTTTTCCGCTCTCAGAAAAGAAAAGGGAAAGCGCGGCGTGTTCGTTCCTCGAAACCAGAAATTCATTTCTCCCGTCTCCTCTTTCTCTGAGGAAATCGTCTCAATTTTCTACCCGTTGCTGTTTGCTATCAATCAAATCGAAAAAATAAAAAATAAAAAATAAAAAAGAAAAAGGAGAGAGCTTTACCGAAGGATCACCGAAAAACTTGCCATCTAGGGTTTTTTTTATCGATCCCAATGATGAACGGCGGCGTAAGCGCAGGCGGCGGCGGAGCAGAAAAGGGCAGCATCGAGGAGGAGCTCTCCCTCCCAATCCTCCTCGCCGAGAGAGTAATCAAAGCGGTACAAGAGTCGGAGTCGTTCAAGTCGGAGTGCGGCGAGGTCGGCAACAAGGTCCACGACCTCTCGGCCAAGCTCCGCTCCGCCGTCCGCGTCGCCACCGCGCGGACCCCGCCGCCCTACGACCGCCCCATCCGCCGCATCTTCGCCGAGGCCGCCAAGAACCTGGAGCGCGCCCTGGCCCTCGTCCGCCGCTGCAAGCGCGCCGGCGTCCTCCGCCGCGTCGTCACCATCACCACCAGCTACGCCGACTTCCGCAAGGTCTTCGCCCTCCTCGAGGCCTCGCTCGGCGACCTCCAGTGGCTTCTGTCGGTCTACGACACGAACGCGGTGGGCGGCGTCGATATCGTGCTCAGCCTCCCGCCCATCGCTAGCACTGACCCCATACTTTCTTGGGTCTGGAGTTACCTCGCCACGGTTCAGAAGGCCGGGCCGGCCTCTGACCGCGTCGAGGCTGCCAATTCGCTGGCGAATTTGGCCCTCGACAACCACAGGAACAAGAAGATTATTATGGAGGAGGGAGGGGTGCCGCCGCTGCTCTCGCTGCTCCGGGACGCTTCTTCCGTCGACGCGCAGATGGCTGCTGCGTGCGCGCTGACGAATTTGGCATCGGACCCGGAGCACGTGTCTATGATCGTCAACGTCAAGGGGAGGGCCGTGCCCGTCATTGTCAATGTGCTCTCGGATTCTCCGATGAGGCTGCAGACTCTTGTGGCTGGGCTCGTGTCGAGGATGGCCGTCCATGATCCTGTGGCTCAGGAGGAGTTTGCCATGGAGAATGCTATTCGGCCCCTTGTGTCGCTTCTGTCGTTTGAGGTTCCGTTGGAGGACTCTAAACCTGCTCCGAAGAAGCATACGAGTATACATTCTCTGGTCCAGGGCATGTCGACTGCTGGTCCGAAGCCCAGTGATGGCTTTGGCTCTGGCGTTGGCCGAGGAAGCTCTACGTGTAGGGACCACCACCATCACCGAAAGGAGAGGGAGAATGAGAGCCCTGAGGTGAAGCTTGGACTCCAGATTGCTTGTGCCGATGCCTTATGGATGTTGTCTAGGGGCTCTCTTTCCAATAGCCGGAAGATCACTGAGACAAAAGGGCTTCTTTGTCTCTCCAAGATTGTTGAGAAGGAGAAGGGCGAGCTCCAGTATAACTGTCTCATGACCCTAATGGAGATCGCGGCTGTTGCAGAATCCAATGAGGACCTCAGACGCTCTGCCTTCAAGACCAACTCCCCTGCAGCTAAGTCTGTCATTGATCAGCTCCTAAGTTTGGCAGTTCAGCAAGGAAACACTCCGGGGATTCAGATTGCAGCCATTAAGTCCATTGGATCTCTGGCGAGGACATTTCCAGCTCGAGAGACACGGGTATTGAGCCCGCTCGTGAGCCAACTTGAACACTGGAATCCTGAAGTGGCAGCTGAAGCAGCCATTGCTTTAGGGAAGTTTGTTAACCCTGAAAATTACTTACATGTGGAGCATTCTAAGGCAATTATAGAGTTTGGTGCAGTGTCGTCACTGCTGAGGTTGATTCGATCAGGAGAGAAGACGCAGCTGCCTGCTCTGGTACTGCTTTGTTTGCTAGCTTTGCATGTGCCTAGTAGCGATGGTTTAGAGCGTGTGTTGGGGACTCTAGAAGCAGTGGGTCGTACTGCAGTGACTCAGCATCCTTCTGTTAAAGAACTCCTCCCCCAGGCTGTTTACCATCTTGAGCTCTATCGAGTCGGCAGTCATACTCACAAACATTCTTTTATTCCGTAATTTTGAATTCATTGCCAAGTAAATGCAATCGAATGGAGAATCTACTCCGACCTATTTTGACCTCTCCCAGGTGAAGAAATAATGAGGATTGAAACATCATCCTTAGATTTGCAATTTTATCATAATGGAGAGGGGGTTTTAGTTGGAGGATGTAGATGTGGTTATTCATATTCCTAGTCTTGTGTGTTTGAGGTGTTGCTGTTTATGGTGCTTCATGCTTGCAGTCATGTCGATAATCTCTTGTCTTCAACACTCGTCAGTCTGTATATAAATGGACCTGCTTTTCTTTCCAAATATTATATTTTCAGTGCATGGTTCCTCAAGTTCTCACCTTGCCAGTTGCTGATGCCTTTTCTTGCATCATCTATATTAGGTATGTATTTGAACCAAGTTACCCTGATATTTCATTTGACAGTCATTTATAACTAGAACAACTGATATTTAATTTGACACTTATGACATTTTAGATCAATTTTTTATGTCATTAATTCACTGATATAGAGCCTATGGCAATGACTTTTGATCTCTCGTATTAATCTTCTGTACATGCACCATAGTCTAATAGACAATAGTAACTTTATGAAGGATATCCAAATTTATTTATGTTGCTTTCTGTCCTCTCTCGGTACAGAGCAAACATAGAATATCTTCTCTTGGGAATACTTACTGCGACAGATGCATTCAATGGTACTAATTATGACCCTTAATCTGTTTGATGGTGTTTTTCCCTTGTGTGTAAAGTCTGTTCTTATTATAGTAGTTAAGTGCTAACTGCTAAGTACATAATCCTCAACTGTTCATCTGGATTTCTTCTGTCTTCTTGAAGGTTACATAGTGATAATTACTTAGAAAAACCAGGGACAGTTTGTGTCAGTTCTCATCCATAATCTCAGTTCAAAAAGCTTGGGTTTCATAATGTTCTAGTAGAAACATAAGTTCTGCGAGTTTCAATTTGGTTTTCTTGTGGAATTTGTTTCTTTCTTTTAAAGTTGAAAGGTGTGCAAGGCCATGTTTGCTCTTTGTTCATAATATCTTGAGACCTACTTCAAAGATTTAGGCCTTTTCTATTTCAAAATCATTCAAGAATGACATAATGAATTGAATCCGGGAAAAGGGAAGGAAGGAAAAAATCTCCATGCTTGAGTCCTTTCTAGGAACTTCTATCATTTCTGGAATTTGTAGACTTTTCTTTGTTTGGTTTAACGGCTTACTTCTCACAAGATAGATGAGCTATTATATATTTTGTACAGACTTATGGTAGATATGAATACATTATATACTTTATCTAGAACAGTTATATAGCAAGAGTTGTAGCAGGTTAATATTTCATATATTTTGAGTAAGATAAATATTGAAATCATTCATTTTACTTCCAAAATTTGACAGAACTTTAATGTAGTACATGGCAGTTGAAAATAGTATCGAACCATATCAGATAATTTGTATTTGGATGCCAGTTATTTTCTCATGCATTTTATTCTTCAAACATATATAGAAAACAAAATACTAGTTATGGTCAATGAAGCGGTTTCCCTTTTTGTATGGTTGAGTTAGTTAGCTGCCCCTACAAACCATGGATGAATTTCAGAATGTAAATCTGTTCGGAAGTCAAGCATTCACTTCTATCGATTTTCTGCTTCCCCCTCAAACATCTAAGTCAACTGATTGAAAGTCAATAAATAGATTGTGCAACCTCTTGATGAATTTCAGAGTGTAAATATATTCGGAAGTCAAGCATTTTCTTCTATCCATTTTCATAGTCCTAGTCTTGTGTGTTTGAGGTGTTGCTGTTTATGGTGCTTCATGCTTGCAGTCATGTCGATAATCTCTTGTCTTCGACACTTGTCAGTCTGTATATAAATGGACCTGCTTTTCTTTCCAAATGTTATATTTTCAGTGCATGGTTCCTCAAGTTTGCACCTTGCCAGTTGCTGATGCCTTTGCTTGCATCATCTATATTAGGTATGTAATCAAACCAAGTTACGCTGATATTTCATTTGACAGTTATTTATAACTAGAACAACTGATATTTAATTTGACACTTATGACATTTTAGATCATTTTTTTATGTCATTAATTCACTGATCTAGTGCCTATGGCAGTGACTTTTGATCTCTCTTATTAATCTTCTGTACATGCACCCTAGCCTAATAGACAATAGTAACTTTACGTGAAGGATACCCAAATTTATTTACGTTGCTTCCTGTCTGTTTTCGGTACAGAGTAAATGTAGAATATTTTCTCTTGGGAATATTTACTGGGACAGATGCATTCAATTGTAATAATCATGACCCTTTATCTGTTCAATGGTGCTTTTCCCTTGTGTGTAAATTCTGTTCTTATTATAGTAGTTAAGTACTAACTGCTAAGTACGTAATCCTCAACTGTTCATCTAGATTTCTTTTGTCTTCTTGAAGGTTATTTAGTGATAATTACTTAGAAAAACCAAGAATAGTTTCAAACTACATTGTAGTATCAGTTCTCGTCCATAATCTCAGTTCAAAAAGCTTGGGGTTCATAATATTCTAGTAGAAACATAAGTTTTGCAAGTTTTAATTTAATTTTCTTGTGGAATTTGTTTCTTTCTTTTAAAGTTGAAAGGTGTGCAACGACATGTTTGCTCTTTGTTCATGAGGTAATTTGTGGTTTATAATCTACTTCAAAGTTTTAGGCCTTTTCTGTTTCAAAATCATTCATGAATGACATAATGAATCGAATCCGGGAAAAGAGAAAGAAAGGGAAAAATCTCCATACTCGTGTCCTTTCTAGGAATTTCTATCATTTTTGGAATTTGTAGAGTTCTATGAAGCATGGACACGCCTAAAGAGGTCCCGAGTCCGTGTCCGAGCGTCAGCGGTTCTGCGTTCATTTCTGGCGTGGACCGCCCGTCATGAACCGACGCGGTCAGCACGCCGAACGGCGTCGATTAGATCCCGACTTCGTCCCGGCGTTCATGCAATTGAGCATAGCGGGCTGATTTTAAAACCCAAACCCAAACCCATACCCATACCCGACACCGAAACACTGCTCAAAACCCTAAATTGAGATTTTTCTCCGATGAAACCCCAAACCCGACTCAAAGCGGTGCGCCATACCCGTCGAGCTTCCCTCGTCGTCGAGCTTCCCTCGTCGTCGAGCTTCCCTCGTCGTCGAGCTTCCCTCGTCGTCGAGCTTCCCTGAAGCCCTCAATTTCGGTCTTTCTCGAGATCGGATCTTCGTCGTCCTCGTCATCCCTTTTCCCTCGCCGTCCTCAAGGCCAGTCTCTCTCTCTCTCTCGCGATCTCTTCGTCTCTCTCTTCGTCTCTCTCTCTCTCGAGATCGATCGTCTTCGTCTCTCTCTCTCGATCTCAGTCTCTCTCTTTCTCTTGATCTCAGTCTCTCTCTTTCTCTCTCTCTCTCAATCCGGGTCTCTCTCTCTCTCTCGATCTCAGTCTCTCTCTTTCTCTCGATCTCAGTCTCTCTCTCAATCCCTCAGTCTTTCTCTCTCTGTTTATATAATTAACTGTTTCAACATTAATAAAATTAGGGTTTCATTTAATTAGGGTTATTGTTGCATTTTAATTAACTATTTTCTGTTAATTAGCTAGGGTTCCATTAATTTCTTGTTAATTTATTAGGGTTCAATTTTTTAATTTCTTGTTAATTAGAATTTTAGTTACTATTTTGTTATTGTTAATTTTTAATTTCTTGTTATTGCTATTGTACTTTAGAAATGGAACAAGAAGGGAGTTCTAGTGGCGTGGAGTACAAGATGATAAATGTCCGCTTTGAAAATATGTTACCAAATTGGAAAAAGAGGGGAACGACAGAGGAAATTGGAGATGGAGATGTAATTATTGCAGAGAGGAGTTTATCGGCTCACACTCAAGAGTTAAAATCATCTCTTGAGGATAAGCGGACCGAATTAAGATGTGTTCTAAGTCATCACCCGAAAACTTAAGGGAATTTCAAAGGACGTTGAATCAAGCGGAGGCGAGGTTGACGGCTTCTAGGCCTAAGACGCCAGTTTTGCCTACATCTTCGACTGCAAGTACGACCGGTGTAGGTGCATTGACTCGTACAAGTGAATCTAAGAGGAGGAGGGGGCCTAATACCGTGGAACAAGCATTCAACATGGGAGCAAGGGAGGAATTGGATGCATTGATTGGTAGGATGTTCTTCACCGGGGGATTGTCCTTCAATTTGACAAGGAACCCATATTATGCCGCGGCTTTTGCATATGCCGCAAGCAATCCAATCTCTGGCTACAAGCCTCCCGGTTACAATTCCATAAGGACCACTATCTTACAACGTGAGAAAACTCACGTAGAGAGATTGATGGAGCCCATCAGGGGCACATGGCAACAGAAGGGGGTCTCCATTTGTAGTGATGGGTGGGCGGATGCACAAAGGAGGCCCATCATCAATTTTATGGCGGTATGTGAGGGTAAGCCAATGTTCTTGAATGCCGTGAATGCCGAGGGAGAAGTCAAGAATAAATATTTTATCCAAGCGAAGCTAGAAAAGTGCATCACAGAGGTGGGCCCGCAAAATGTCATCCAAATCATAACCGATAATGCTTCGGCATGCAAGGCCGCGAGAGGGCTTGTGGAGGGCACCTGGCCTCACATATTTTGGACTCCTTGTGTAGTCCATACACTCAATCTTGCTATCAAGAATATTTGTGCATCTAAGAACACGGAAGCAAATGCTGTGGCTTATGCACAATTATATTGGATTACGAGATCTCCGATGATGCATTGTTTATGAAGAATTTTGTCATGAACCACTCTATGCGCTTGCCATGTTCAATGATTATTCCAAGATGAAGCTCTTATCCATTGCCGACACAAGATTTGCCTCATGGATTATTATGTTGAAGAGGTTTAAGGTCGTCAAGAGAGGCCTCCAAGACATGGTCCTTAGTGATCGATGGAGCTTGTATAGAAGATGATGTGGGAAAGCTCAATTTGTGAAAGAAAGTCCTCGATGATTTGTGGTGGGACAAGATAGATTTTATTCTTGACTTCACTGGTCCAATCTATGAAATGATAAGGGTCACCGACACCGATACACCATGTCTTCATTTGGTGTATGATATGTGGGATACAATGATTGAGAAGGTGAAGCAAGCTATTTATAGGCATGAGGGTAAAAGGGATAACGAGGAATCTCCTTTTTATGAGGTGGTTCACAAGATCTTGGTGGATCGATGGAACAATAGCAACACCCCGCTTCAGTGCTTGGCACACTCTTTAGTTCCAAGGTAATATTTCAACTTTCACTCTTTAATGCGAATATTTCTATTACTTAATACCTTGTGGGCTAATTCATGTTATTAACGAATATAGGTACTATCATTCCGTATGACTCAATGAGAACGTCAGTCGGCAAGCTCCAAATCAAGATCTTGAGATCTCTACGGAAAGAGCAAAGTGCTTAAGAAGATACTATCCTAATCCCGATGAACGACGGGCGGTGAACTTGGAATATGCTAAGTTTGCGGGGTCTTTGGAGGCTTTTAGTGATCCGGATTCTCTTTCCGATAGAGGACATATGGATCCTAAGTCATGGTGGCTTCTTTATGGTGCAAGTACTCCAAATTTGCAAGCATTAGCCGTAAAGCTTCTAGGCCAACCTTGTTCCTCTTCTTGTTGTGAACGCAATTGGAGTACGTATGGTTTCATTCACTCCTTAAAGAGGAACAAGCTAACCCCGGCACGTGCGGAGGATCTTGTTTATGTTCACACCAACCTTCGCTTACTTTCTCGAAGTTCGAAAGAGTATATGGAAGGGGAATCAAAAATGTGGGATATTGGTGGAGATACCTTCGACTCATTTCAAGGTGCCGGCATTTTAGATGTTGCTGCCCTTTCTCTTGACGAGCCTACGATGGAGGCCATTGTGTTTGAGGAGGATGAAGGAGTTGAAACCATAGAAAGATCTTTTGATGTTTCAATTTGAAAACTTTATTTTTAAGATACGCTTTTGGTTGTAATTATTATATCTCTGCAATGTTAGTAACTTAGTATTTTGTAGCCATGGAACTAGTTGTAACTTGAACTTTATTCTCTTGTATTTTGATATGCTCAAGATGAAAGTAATGAGAATTAAAATTTGGTATTATCTTCAAATCGGACTAATCGGTTACATAACTTACATTTGTCATTGATTATACAAGCCAATGTTACATAATAATTCAAGCCAATGTTACATAATAATATAACATAGATATTGCTCTATTTTTCTATATGTTCATCTTCTCTTTTTTGTCTTCTTTAACATTGTTGTCTTCAATTCTCCAAGGGATCATTCTCATCCCGACGTCTTAATTCACACCTGCAAGGCTGCAACAAACACACTTTCTTTTAGTTTCTTATTTATATTCTTCACTTCACATAACAAAAAATATGAAAATGTAATATGAATTTAATTCAATGTTGATCTATATAATAATAATATTAAAAAAATCTAGCCGTGTCGCCGTATCCTATTTTTTTGGGTTTTGCCGTGTCCGTGTCCGTGTCGTGTCCGTGTCGCCGTGTCCGTGTCCGTGCTTCATAGGTAGAGTTTTCTTTTTTTGATTTAACAGCTTACTTTCCACAAGATAGATGAGCTATTTTATATTTTGTACAGAGTTATAGTAGATATGAATACATTGTATACTTTATCTAGAACAGTTATATAGCAAGAGTTGTAGCAGCTTAATTTTATTATAGTTTTGAGTAGGATGAATATTCAAATCATTCATCTTTACTTCCAAAATTTGGCAGAACTTTAATGTCGAACATGGCAGTTGAAAATAGTATCGAACCATGTCAGGTAATTTGTATTTGGATGGCAGTTAATTTGTCATGCATTTTATTCTGCAAACGTATATAGAAAACAAAATATTAGTTAAGGTCAATGAAGTGGTGTCCCTTTTTGTATGGTTGAGTTAGTGAGCTGCCTCTTTGACCCATTGATGAATTTCAGAATGTAAATCTGTTCGGAAGTCAAGTATTCACTTGTATCCATTTTCTGCTTCCCCTCAGACATCTAAGCCAACTGATTGAAAATCAATAAATAGATTTTGTAACCTCTTTGTTTTCATTTCATTGCTTGTTTGTTGCGTACAAAACCAACTTCTGCACGTGGTAGATTAAAATTACTTTTGTTTACTATGGAGTATTTATATATACATCAGTTTGAAAAATATTTTGCATATGACAAAACTACTATATGATTTAAGTGCAAGTTGCAATGTTTATGATCTCCCAAAATTGTGCCACGCAGAGTCATCTTTAGGGTGAGGCAGCTACAACAATCTTCAAGAACAGCCTATTTATCATCAGAATGATGCAAGTCCTTCAAAAATGTCTACACTGAAGAAGTATTTATAATTTTTTTAGTTTTATAAATCATTTATGTCAAATAACTTACCTGCAACTCGATGAATAGACTTAAATTCTGAGTTTGAGTGAAAACCTTGCATTTTTCATTTAGAACTATCATAGATTCTTGAGTTTGTGAATCTTACATGTTTCTTAGAGAACTATCTTAGATTGTTATGTTTATGAGTCTTATTTGAACTGATAGTTGAGCAATTCTTGTTTACAGTGTTGCATTGTATTTCAAGGCCCTACTCTAGCATGGATGCATCTTTGGAAGCGACCTGTGGGTACAAGTTCAGTTAGCTAACTCAACTTCAAGTACCAGATTGCTTCCTTTTAAAAAGACAGGGATGATTTTCTATTGACATTAACTTGTTGAGCACATTGTGAATACTATTATAAGTTTAGTTTTTAGCTCATCCTTAGCGATTTTTGTTTTTTTTTTTCTCAGAAGGTAGTAGCTCGAGGGATTGGCACTTTGGAAATGCCTTTTCTCTGCCTCTTGTCTTGATCTCTCCTGTCAAATGTAATGTAAACTATAGAATGCCTCAATAGATAAGTTGTGTGTTCCAGGAGAATTTGGAGCATGCTAATTGCTCTCTACAGCGGGTTTTTTTTTTGTCCATGTTTCCAATACCTAGGTATTTAAGTTTAACAGTAACTAAGAGGGGGCTGGTCAATGATATTAAGTTAGATGGTAAAATCGTTCCCGGACGTTTGCTTCATAAGCGATTCAGTTTTGATGGGAAAAGGCTTGAGATGATGATTATCAAAGTAACTCAACCGAAAAAGGCTTAAAATGATCGTCATGATACTTAATATAGCAGAAAGGAATCAATTGATATTTACCTTTGAGTTTTGGTTTTTAGCTTAGTGAGTCTTATCATTTATTTATTTATTTTTTTTGCGGTGAGAGCTGCTGTAGGGCCCTTCAACCATCTGTTCTAGTTCTTGCTTTAATTCTGTCTGATTAGTGATGTATTAGGTTTATTTATCTTTTACTTAGTTACTGCAAGTGTTGCTGTTTTATGTAGGTAGTGGTCCTACAACCATGCTGTTATTAATCTATTTATTGAGGGTTCTGAATTCGCACTGTTTTAAATTTTATTTTTGGTAGTTGGTATCTATGAGTGTAAGATTTTCAAGGTGCTCTGTTTCACTCTGGGTTATTGAATGTGGAGTAAGTTGAAGATAATTAGCTCTGTTTCACTTTGTTTACAGTTTAGTTGAAGTAGACCTATATTCAGAATTAACTTTTGATCATCATAAAAGGCTGAGTTTGAGAATGATGATGAACTTAGCTGGATTAACAACGTTAATCCTGAAGGTGCATCAATTGCAATTAACATTATATATATATATATATTTCTCTCTGTACAACAAGGAAAATTCTTTTTTTGGAGCACGTGTATCTGGGCGTGGCTAAACAGCAAGTAGACTTACTATTGTTTGAAATTGGCCAATTGGGTGATGAGAGGGGAGCAGCAAGAAAGCAAAGGCAGAGGTTTAGTAGCTGGTGAAAATTTGTGGATAAAGAGAGAATCTTGAAGTGAATTACTTGCACCACTCATTCTCATTCTCTGGCCCCTGACCCCTCACCAAAAAAAGAAGAAAAACCTCTCGTCGACCTCCTTTCACATATCAACATGCTCTCCTCTTTCAACTGCCAATGGCCACCACATAGCTTCTTCATCCTCAGCAGAGCGCCTGTGATTTTCTCTTCCCATTCTCTTCTCTTCTCTCCTCTCTTCAGTCATGCCTCCTCTCTTCTCCCTCACCAGAAATCTCTGTCGCTGCAGTGGAGTCCTTGTCTTACCCAATTCTCTCCATCTCCCACGACCCATTAACAACTCTCCCCCTCTCCTCTTCCACTCAACAACCAACAACTTGAATCTCCACCAAATTCGATCTAAAGCCGGCTTTCTATCCCAATTCCATCCCCCCTCTGCAACCTTCTCCTCCTTCGCCGAGGCTGCTGACAATGAACCCACTTCATCATCCTCATCCTCATCATCAGAGAATGAGTCAGAAATGGCCAAAGCCTTCAACATATCCTCGACCACTGCCTCTGCCATCTGCGTCTGCATCGCCTTCGCCGCTTTAACTGTCCCCTTAGCCATGAAGTCGTTAGGCCAAGGAGCGAGCTTCAAGATCAAAGCTTTATCTTATGCTACTCTTCTTTCTGGTTTCTTCATGGCTTGGAACATTGGGGCCAATGATGTGGCCAATGCAATGGGGACCTCGGTGGGGTCTGGAGCTCTGACGCTGCCGCAGGCAGTGTTGACGGCAGCGGTGCTGGAGTTCTTGGGGGCATTGCTGATGGGGACCCATGTGACTAGTACGATGCAGAAGGGGATTCTGGTTGCCAGTGTTTTCCAGGGGAAGGATTCACTGCTCTTTACTGGATTGATCTCTTCCCTCGCTGCTGCTGGCAGCTGGTTGCAGGTCTGTATTTAGTATTTACTTCATACTTGCTCATATTTACCTATATTTCACCTTTTGTTTTTAGTGACGTTTGTCTCTGACTCCATCAGAGTATTTAGTTAGTGTATTATTGCTTCTTTTCTACAAATAAAAGCTCACTGAGGCTTTCTGGCATCAAGTCACTTCCTCAATATACCAATAAAAGATTTGATAAGATAAAATAAAATGGGTATAATGGAAGCTAATCAAGCATGGATATGCACATAAAGTTATTATTGTTATGATATCTCAACATTGCAGGTCCCAATTTACTTGATACTTGCTCTAATTTCTTTACTCATATTTTACTTATTCCATTTTCAGTGACATTTGTTTGTGTAGTTAATTTAGGACAATTATTTAATTTATTAGAGTGGTTTGGTAGTGTATACAGCTATGCAACTAGTTTTGCTTGTCCATAAATAAACCACACTATTGCACTCTGGGATCAAGTCACTCTCTCAGTATAGAAAATTCTTCCAAAGACTTGACAGAGAAATAAAAGATGGCTATAATGGGAGCTAGTCAAGGATTGAAGAGGTAATTATATATGTAATAATATCTCAACATTGTTATTAAGTTTCCTTCTGTTTTGCAAAGCATTTTTTGAATTCTTAGTCACTTCACTAGTTTTTCTTTTCGGTTGAGGTTTCAAGGTGTCCATCAACATATGCCCTTTCTCGTCAGTTATGTTGATCAATCAAAGTTACTGATAATAATGAAATTTTGCCTGGTTGAAGGTCTTTATAACCACTGAATGTAGTCAAGTAGGATGTAATTTCAATAATCATTTTCGAATCGGAGATATGATAGTGAACAAAACTTGTTGATCTGTGATTTTAAGGCTTACTTTTTTTCATATTTGCTCTCCTACAAATCTTTTGCCTTCAATCTTTTTTTTAAAAAATTAAAACTGAAATTGGGCTCTGTTCCTCTTCCGTGCTTAAAGTAGTGATAATGCCAAAGAAAACTTCTTCAGTTTTTTTTAGTTTATGTAAACTGGTGTGTTCATCATCAATTCCTATATCCTTATACACCATGACAAATCAGGCAAGAATATACATTTAGTGAGAGTTGATTGTACTTTGTTACATCACATAAGGTTTGATATTTTTGGCTGATATGCTGATATTCTTACCGCATGATGTGTAACTAGCTGCTTGCTCCTTCAATTCTTGATGGTATTTAGCATTTTTCCATCCACAGTATTATGACTTTATCACAGTGTACTTTTGATGATGTGTCTATTTTGTGACCATCCTAACAATGCATACTTGAATAGTTGAATTCGCTAGTTTCAAATCTGTTAAATGCATCTTTTTGGGTATATTCTTAGATATAGGAAAGATAAAAGTGCTTAGGGTTCTGAATCTACTGTTTCTGTCTCTGAGGATGCTAGTTCCCTTGAGCCTGTTCCTCACTTCCATAATGAATAGGGGTTTTTGCAGATACACCCCTCAAATCTTCAATATTTGCAAAATTACCCCTCAAATCTTTATATTTGCAAACTTGCCCCTCAAAACTAGCATATTGGGTCTTTCGACTGCTCCAACTTAAGAACGTTGCTTATTAAACAAGACAATGTCAAAATTTCCAATAGGTTTGCAACAATTTCCTGTTTAAAAATTTCCAATAGCATATGATACAGAAACGGACTTACTACGCACAGACGGATCCAATTAGAAAGCTATTCTTTTACAGATTCTTCTCATATTGTCTAATCATGACAGACGGTTTTGGAAACGCTTATCAAATTTTGGTTCATTTTAAAGGTTTACATAATAGAATGGCAAGGAAACAAGCATGAGCGGGGGTGATCCTGAATAGGAATAAGGAGCTATGATAAATATGATCTTTCAAGGAACCAGGAAAGTTGCCTTCATAGGAGGCTTCTTTCTATTACATCGGCTTTTATCTTTCCCTAAATTCTCCAGAGCCCTTATTTATAGCGTACAAATCTTCTTAGACCTGTTTTTTTATAGGCTTATTTGCATATATACCCCTTAAATCATGGGTATTTGCAAAACAACCCTCCAAATCTTAGTATTTGCAAAACTAGCCTTCAAATCATCAATTTGGAAAAAACAAATCAATTAATCATCAACTTTGATAAGGAAATTTGTAATCGTAATGTAAAAATTATTAACAAAATAGTCAAATTTTTAACACCAAGTTTATGATTTGTTGATTTTAGGGTATTATTTCACAAAGTTGATGATTGGATGCGTAGTTTTACAAATACTAAGATTTGGGGAGTATTTTTTGCAAATACCCATGATTTAAGGGGTATATATGCAAATAACCCTTTTTCATATTGATCTTGAGCACCCTACAATGCAGAACTCCTAAACTTGCATAGGAGAATTCACAACTGGCATGCTAGCATTTTCAAGGGAACATTGAGCCTAGATCAAGCACTAGCATTCTGGAAGCTTAGAGAAACACAAATTAACTTAACGCCTTTCCTTAATTTGTGATCTCATCTTGCCTCTCAATTTCAATAAAATTTTTGGTAATAGTGCCTTTATAAAGATCCCAGCAAGTGCTCATTCTTACTGGCAAACTCCTGCTTGATCTTTGTATTCTACTAGTTGTCTGCAGAAATGATAATGAATTTCCGTATTTTGTGTTTACATAAACTACTGGACTCTTCATTTCATCATGATGATTGCTCTTTCTGTCGGCGCACGCCACCCGCAACCTGATACAAATTGTGGCCACCAAGCGGCAATCTATGCGGAAGCGTTGTTTGTGGAAGTATCACCGAACACCCGATCACATCTCCGCCTTCTTCATAGACCAATCAATCATCGGGCAATGTGGAAACACTGAGACACCTATGTTTGAACTAAAGAGAAAAAGCAATATACCGCAGAATATAAAACAAGAGCACAAAGACACGAGATTTACGTGGTTTGGCAATCGCCTACATCCATGGAGAGAAATTTGAGTGTTCTTTATATCAGAGACTACATAGATACAATTTTTCTTGTGATCTCTAACGATTCCACAAGAAACCCTCTCTCGATCTCACCAAAAGGTCTCTCAAACCTTAGATTTCTTTCCTTAGTTCTCTTTACCTCTCTTTTACAATATGCAACTCTCCTTGACTTAGATCTTCTAATCCTAGACCTGGAAGACCTCTTTTATAGAGCCTAAAATGGGATAGAAAACCACATAGGACTCCTAACCCGAATAGAAGAGCAAAACAGGCCCAAATCAGGAAACTTCTCGAACTGGTCAGACCGACCGGTCTGACCGGCCGGTATATCAGCAGGGGATTCTGCCGGTCAAACTGGCTGGTCCCGCTGCCTGTCGTCGCCGTTTCGCTAAGTAGAGGGTTATCATTTCTAACTAGAATAAAAATTGGACAAAAGACTAGCCTTGGTCCAATACCGAATCTGTACGGAATAATTTGAAGGAGCTACTGCAAATATAATGGTCCGTGAAGTAACTTTAGGTAAATGGCCTCCATAAGAGCTTCTTCATCAGTTTCCCCAAAACTTTCCAGTCTCCTGTTGTTTTATGCGTAAAAGTTCAATTTTTATCTTGAACATATGCCACAGTCAAGTAGCTTCTACAGGAGCATACTACATACAGCTTTCAAGACTAACATCAAACACCAGCATTCTGGAATATTGAGAGCAATTTGGTTAACAATGGTTCATTTGTTGTTAGTTCTGAAAGTGACTAACTTCAGACGACACCTATTTAAGGTGGAAAAATTTTACTGATATGCTAAGGATTTAGACCCATTCAGTGACAGAGGATATTTCCTAGATTGCATAGATCATACCCCCATTATGGCCAAAATGTCTGCACATGTTTCTTCATTTTTTCCAACTAAATGGTTAGAAACCAGATTAAAATTCCAGTTCTTTTCTCTTTCAATGCAAGCCAACATGTTTCAGAAGATAATATATCACAAGATATAGCAGCTGCAAGACTAATTATAACTCTTCTTATAGCTCATATAAAGTACATGAGCAAAGGGACATAACAGCAATCTTCCTGTTCTGTATTGGAGTTGAGGGGTTATTTATCTTATACAGGTAGCTTCCTTTTTCGGCTGGCCTGTTTCCACTACACACTGTATAGTAGGAGCTATGGTTGGCTTTGGCCTCGTTTTTGGGGGAATTGGTGGTGTCTACTGGGGTTCCTTGGCACGTGTTACTTCTTCCTGGGTCATCTCTCCAGTCATAGGAGCGGCGGCCTCCTTCCTCGTCTACAAATGCATACGGAGGGTATGTTCACATTTTTTAGGGTTAATTGCAGAGACCTTGTAGTATTGCTATTTTGAACTTCTTATCCCTGTAGCTTCGTTGTTGCAAACAGATCCCCTGGTGGTCCATTTTTTTTTTTACTATTTACCCTTGGAGAACCTCACTAATTTCAGGCAATGTCTGGCAAAGTTTCACCAAGGGTTAAAGAGTCAGAAAAACTTTAATCTGGGGGATCCGTTTGCAGCAATCAAACTACATGGGTTGTAAGTACAAAACAGAGATAGTACAAGGGTTCTATGTGCAATTAACCCTTCTTTTACTTACTTAAAATAGCATAAAGAGTGTCATCATGCATCATTGATTTGTGTAGTTTTAGGAATTCCAATTCTCTAATGATTGTTATGTTGTGTTTCCTCCTTGCCTGTTTTTTCTTTAGTTTGTCTACAGTGCTCCAAACCCAGGGCAGGCTGCAGCAGCTGCAGCTCCCATCGCAGTTTTCTTGGGTGTTACAGGAATAACCTTTGCAGCTTTCCCACTTAGCAAAACACTATCTATCGCACTAGCTCAAGCCTTAGCTTTTGGAACCCTAGGCGCATTTATCGTCAGCAAAATCATACACAAGCAGCTCGGTCACCTCCTCACCTCCGAAGCCGAAAAGCAAACGGCCCAACAATACAAGTCACCACATCACCAGAACCTAGGATTCTTATCTGACGTTGCTGGCCCCACTGGAGCTCAGCTAGAGATTGTCTATGGTGTGTTTGGCTACATGCAGGTTCTCTCAGCATGTTTCATGTCATTTGCTCATGGAGGCAATGACGTGTCCAATGCTATTGGGCCATTGGCTGGAGCTTTGTCCATTCTCCAAGGAGGAGCAGTCGGAGCTGCTGAGATAGTCATTCCAACTGATGTTCTCGCTTGGGGTGGTTTCGGGATTGTTGCAGGGCTCATGATGTGGGGTTATAGGGTTATAGCTACCATTGGAAAGAAAATCACGGAACTGACACCGACTCGAGGATTTGCTGCTGAGTTTGCAGCTGCGTCGGTTGTTCTTGGGGCATCAAAGCTCGGGTTGCCAATCTCTGCGACTCATACTCTCGTTGGTGCTGTTATGGGAGTGGGTTTCGCTAGGGGGCTTAACAGTGTCAGAGCTGAGACTGTTCGTGAAATTGTTGCATCGTGGGTTGTTACTATTCCTGTTGGTGCTCTGCTGTCTGTGTTATATACCTGGGTTTTGACTAGACTGCTGGCAAATCTAATATGATATCATGCATCCAAGCCATTTAGTTTGATTGATTTGGGTAGAGATAAGATGTTTAATAAAAGGATTATGTGAAAAATTGTAAATGGGAATTTCACAGTTTATTACTCATTAGCCAATGAGTAACTTTTTGTACTCAGAAGACGGGAACGCTTTCACAGAGAAATGGGCTTTCATGAAGAAATTGTTGCCGCGAAAGATGAGTAGCTTATTTGTTGACAAGGTGAGTCCTGAGTCCTGAGTCCTGGTCAGCATTAAATTTCTGAGCCAGTGGTGCTACATTCATCTCATATATGCTTGTAATCTCAAGTGAATTAGTGTATATCCCTGAAGGTACAAAGTGATGTCGTAACAATTTTTTTTAAAATAATGAAATACTCCTTTCTTTCAAAACGTAGTTGACCGTATGTATACCTGTTTCCGGTGAATTATTGGTTAAATGTGTGCAGGGATCATCTGTGATTGTGTTTCTATATTTGTATGTGTCTGTGAGCTCTCTCTACCATATTGTACTAGCAGATAGCCCCCGCGTGACGTGGGGGAAAGTGAAAATTTTAAACGTTACTTTAAACAATTGGAAAACATATTTCTCTATAGTGATTTTGTCTCAATAATCATAAATATTAAAAGAAAATATGAAATTATGCAAAAAGGATACAACATTCAACAGCTTGATAAAATATGCAATATATATTGTTATTAACATAGCTGAACTTAGGAAATTTATGATTATAATTTGTATAAACAAAAAGTGCATACATGCTCATATCTCAAACAACTTCAGCTTAGTTTAGATGATGTTTGAATGATAACTACTACAAATAGAGAGCTTGTCTAATCAAAGCCAGAGTAGATGATAAACCCTCTACCATGTGTGTCCTCATTAGGGGCAGCTACAGAAGTCCCCTCACGTCCAAATTCATTGGTTGCGGTAGAACAACTCCTTGGTTAGACAATGTGAAGGAGTCATAATTTTTCTGAAGCATCTAACTTATGTTTTGCACTGGGCAAGTGTTCTGAGCAACCAATCTACTATAGCGAGAGTGTTTCCCTTTCAAATTGATCTTGTGATGTCCAAAATCATATTGAAACATAAACATAATGTGTCAGCAACAATACGTTAGAGTACAGGCGCAAATATACATTATCAGCCAAGTTGAACCCAATTAGCACATAGTCATTCTTTCTCTTGTTTCCTCTTTCTTGATTCTCCTACTTCAAGACTCCATCCGTTTGATGGATGTAAACTGAGCCTTTAAGAAATATAAGTTACATCAAATGATTTCATAATTCATAGAAGGGGAAAAAAGAATTTTCTTTTTCAGATATTCTCAACTGAAACTGTTAATTTAACTTCTTACTAAGCCATTAAGAACCCGAGCAACATTTTATTATTATATTTGGTATAGTTGAAGCCCTCTAACCTTTGTATTATTATCATACTCCATACTTCAAAAGATTCTGCAAAATGTAACTTGAAGATCACACTTCTATGATACTTTCTTTTGCCTTTTAGCAGGATGTAGTTGAAAGTTGTAGTTCTGTGATTAATGACCTAAACAGGAAAAATAATTGGTTAAGAATTACAAATATTTATCTCACATTGACCAAGATGGTGCACAAGGATGGGATATGAGTAATATGACATGTGACTCAGGCTCTCAATCCCCAAAAATATGGAAAATAATGTGTATATGCACATGTTTTATTGCATGCTATAAAAATATATGTCCTCTTGTATCATTAATTATAGGTAAATATAGTATGCGTTTATTCATCTTCATATGCATTTGAGAAGTATGTGGTTGTATTTGAGAAGGATGATGTAACACGCTTCTTCATAATAATCTGACTGCTAAAACTCTATGTGGGAAAAAGATATATATTATGTATGAAGAACTCTAAAAGTCTTCAGAATTCTTTTGCTAATGAATTGAAGTCTGATCTATGGATGATACATTGATACTCTCATCACATTCAAGTCCTTACACAAGTGAATATTAAAATTCAAGAGCTACAACAAGGAATGTGAGAAACATAAAGAGAAGTTAAACAGATAGTTGCAAGAAAACTAATTCAAGCATTTCGTCCAAATCAAATATGCATGTTTAATCTGACATTTTAAGCAGACCGTAGGAATTAATCTTAACATAGATTCATCACACTATAAACAAAATAGAGAAGCATACATGTATGATAATCGATAGATAGATTGAAGGGTAAAGCTGTAATAGCTTCAATACTCCTCAATAAAAACAACGATAATAATTGATCCCCAAAGCCGCTTATGATCAATGGCTATTGAAGAGAAGAGCTGCAATGGCTAAATTTCAACGCAAAGATCAAGAAATAAGAGAGAATGAAATGGAATGGAAACAAGGCTCTTCAAATAAAGAGAGAAAATGATGGGATGGGAACAAGGCTGGTTGAGGGAGAGTATGGGAATAGGTGAGGGAGGGTGAGGGTTTCTAATTTTTTTAGACAACTACTGTTAAATTTTATTATCATTATTATTTTGCATCCTCTGGATCAGATGGGAATTCTTTACACTATTTGGGTTGAACTTGTAACAGATACCATTCACATAGTGGTGCCTTCACAACCCTGCACTTTTATTTTCTTTGATTGAAAGTATCCTTTTGAATCACCAACCAGATTAACCCAACCAGCCTCTGCAACAATGACAGTAGTATCCACCGCTACAGACGGGGAAAAAAAGAAGAAAATCAAATATCCAAGTATATATTTTTAACCACTATTAATTTAATATCAAACTTACCGCAACACCTGTCAGAAATTCATCTACATGTAGTGAGTGTCAATTCTTTTCCCTACAGTGGTCCTCAAATCCCTCATTTGACAATATATTACAAAAGTCTGTCAGTGGTACCTCTCAAGTATCATGGCAAATTGGCAATGCCTCTTTCTAACAGAACCGCTCCGAAGAAGATAACAAAAAGGATAAAGATGAACCGAACAGCTTGCAACTTCAGTCCCCACCACAACAACATATCTAAATCTCAAACAAAAACCGAATCTTGATCATCGTCATAATTGCTTGCTAATGCAATAGGGAGAGGAGTGGAAGAATAACAGATCACAGTGATGCACACCAATCACTTTCTTCACCAAGAAAAGCTCATCGAAAGTGGGAATGAAATGATGATCATTGCTATCCTTAGGAGTGGGCACTGCTCCATATTCCTCATACCCACTTACCACTTTAAATACGTCGCTATGATTCTTGTATCAAACCAATATTTGCTGAAAAAAATTTAGGAGATAAAAATGGTATCCAAATCCATCCAGATTACTCTCCTTAAGATCTTAATTGGTTTGATACTAGGCGCTTGGTCTTGCGTATGGATTCTCAAGCCGACACAATTGTGGAAGAAATCATGGCACACGGCTGAAGACTGGGCTGACTCTACTTTCATTGGGGAGTCAGGTTGTCCAAAGTGCATATTTTGAATATTATGAAGTCAAAAAAAAAATTTCTCCTTTGTTTTCGTCATGGTTATAACCTCTGGGTGATCTTCCAGGTATCAATGTGATTGTCTTCTGCTTTCCACTTCTGGCTGTGGCTGTACTTGGATATATCTATCTTCATCTATATGCTAAAGAGGGGAGAATCAGGTATGTTCAACGAAATTAATTTATATGATTGCAGTAATTTTATACTGAAAGATACTTAATCACAGGAAAAAAGCATATTTCATCGGCAAATTTTCAAATCCAATCATCCCTAAGAGTCCTATAGGCATAATATCAGGCTGTGAGCTTATGGCTTCAGCTTTGTTCATTATGTTCCTCGCATGGACTTACTACTCGAATGTTGCTAGTGACTTCAAGAAGTTGACACCTTCAAAATCTATACCTTTAAATAGGTCAGTGATAACATTCACTTTCAACATGGTACTTATAAATTTCTCAGCATAGTAGGTTTTCTATATTATTTTCATCACAGGTTTGTTTCAATTCAGGAGGCAGCTTAAGGTAATGTCTCTAGGTGTTCGGTTTGGTTCTCTAAGTGAAGCATGCCTAGCTCTCTTACTTGTTCCGGTCTTAAGGGGGATGGCATTATTCAATATATGTGGTATTCAATTTGAAGCTTCGATTAGATACCATATTTGGATTGGCAATGCAATCATGTTCTTCTCGGTCCTGCATGGAACCATCATAATGTGTGTTTGGGGATCAAAGAATAGCCTCTGGATGGAGGTAGAAAATCCCTTTATTCATTTGAAATTAAGAGGTCAACAGTGCAAGGCAAAATGACAGTAAACTCTATCTACTTACTTACATGGTGTTGTTGAATTTCGATCTCTCTTCCACAGAAAACGAAAACAACTAAACCTGAACAAGTTTTCATATGTGATCATCCTATAAATCAGAATTAGATCAGATACTATCATATACTTAATCATCATAGGTTCAAAAATTCAGTTCATACTTATAAATTTCTCCTGTCTTTGTGGTTAAAAGATCACTAGATGGCAGAGGACGGGACGGGTGTATCTTGCTGGAGCCATTAATCTAGGGATATTGGTGATAATATGGATAACATCACTTCCTCAATTAAGGAGGAAGAACTTTCAGTTCTTCTACTTAACCCACCATCTCTATGTGCTCTTCATAATATTCTTCTTGCTTCATGCTGGAGCTGGTCACTTTTACTTGGTATTCTCTGGTGTACTTCTCTTTGCCCTCGACAAGATTATGCGTATAATACAGTCAAGAAGAACAACTTGCCTTATTTCTGCACGTATTCTTCCCTGCGAAGCACTAGAACTCACTCTCCCTAAAGATCCATGTGAGAATATGACTTTTATAACTTATAAACTAGGAAGCAGAAATATTGAGAGTATTTGAGTAATTAGTTTCTCTTTTTGTGTATATTTGCAGGTACGCAGTATAATCCTACGAGCACATTATTTGTAAAGATACCCAGCATATCAAATTTCCAGTGGCACCCGTTTAGCATCACTTCAAGCTCCAATATGGAAGATGACAGGCTCTCCCTTCTAATTAAATGTCAAGGGTCATGGACAAATTCTCTGTACCATAAGCTGAAATCAATAGGCGATTCAACATCTGATGATGTGAAAAATTTCGCTGTTGCAGTAGAAGGTCCATATGGTCCTATGAATTTTCCGTATCATAGGTAATTTTTTACATTGACAACTTGAGATAGTCCACAAGTCATTATTTATGTTATTAACCGTTAAGTTGATTTCTTTAAATAAATAAAAAAAGGTATGACAGCTTGATTCTAATTGCGGGAGGATCCGGCATAACTCCATTTCTGAGCATTTTGCAAGATGTTGCTTCAAGAAATGGGAGGGTGAATAACTACTGTAAAAAGGTTCAACTAATATATGCAGTGAGAAAAACCCAAGATCTTAGCATGTTAACCTCAATTTCTTCTGTGCTGTTGAAAGAGCCAGCTGATCTTGGACAAGTGCAACTAAGGCTATTTGTAACAAAAGAAAAGGAAGGGTCAAGAACATCAGTAGAAGAAATGTTACTTGAGATGTCACAGTTAAAGACGATCAACTTGGGCGAAGGTTCGAGTAGTGATCGAGTACCGAGACCTGAAAGTTTTCTATTGAAGGCTACAATCACTGGATTGGCTTCGATTGTTTTCTTAGTTGCTCTTGTATGTTTAACTCATGTTTTCATACACCAAAGCAAAAGAAACTCTCAAAATAAAACCCCTTCATGGATCAGCGACTTACTGATCATATGTTCATTTATTATTGCTACAAGCTGTAGTACCACAATGGTAACAATTCTGTATATGTGGAGGAAAACAATGAAAGCCTCTCACAAGAATTCCAGGAGTTCCTTGATGAACTCCGAAAGGATACAGGATGTGCCGAAGCATGAAATAAGTTATGGACAGAGGCCTAATCTCATAGGTAACAATCTGAAACACATCTTTTTTATCTTAACTTAAACATCGACGGGAGTGTAATCAATTATATTCTAATGTTATGATTATTGCAGAGATGCTTCTGGAACACATAAGGGAGGCAGGAGAATCGAAAGTAGGGGTCTTCGTGTGCGGGCCAGATTCTATGCAGGAGTCAGTGGCATCATTCTGCACAAAATATTTCCAGAAGAGTGGCAGAAAAAGCAAGTGTCTTTATGAATTTCACTCGATCAACTTTTCTCTGTAAAAAATTGTATGAGTAGAAGATAAAGATGGAGGGGATATAGGTTGTGTGTGTCGGTATATGATCAATAAAATGCATTAGAGTTGTATGGATTTCAATGGCAGGTGTGCCTGAGAGGTCGTAACCACTTTAGAAAGTAGTGAAGGTATCTTGATGAGTTTATCCTTTTATGTTCCTCAACAAAAGTTGGTGCAGAATGATGTATTTGTTTGACTTTTGTCAGAACTAATCTAGGAAACTGATGAAACATAAAGATCCTTCCATTACAATAAGATTTAAAAAAAAAATTTTCCCGATAAAGCAAGACTTAAACTATTTTATGCAGTTGTGCCTTTTTTAAGTTAGTGTGCACGCAATATAATTTGAAACATAGTTGCAGAGAGTTACGTTCATCGGATTGCAGGTATCCAACTTTAGTTCTATTTTTTTTTAATAACCCAAGACGGGAATCAAACCCAGGATCGTAAGAGTCATATTGGAACTTCTCAATCGTCTAAGTCACCTACGGTGGGAAACTATAGTTCTGTTGTAAATTAACTACCATAGTTCTGTTTTAAACCTATCCTAGTTCTATTTTAAAATAGAATTTCGATAGGTTTAACAGTAAATTGAACAAAAATCAAGAGTTGAAGATGTTATTTAAAAATTAGCATGTGAGTGTGATATGAGAAGAATTTAATGAGGGTATACAAGCGCAAAGCAGGGGAACTATAGGGTATGTAATTGCAGTTAAGCCATCATATTATACCAGCTGCTGAAACAAAGGTGCCTCCTTTGAGAGGTCCACCAAAAATAATGCCGACGATGCGATGGCGCTCCCTCGATATCTCCAATGGCGTCAAGCCTTTCTCTGAATTATCATCATCATCATCATTAAATGGCAGCAACAATAATGGCAGCAGCCAAATCCAAATCCAAATCCAAAGCCAAATCGAAGCCCCAAATTCTCCAGCCTAGAGAAGGCAATGATGAGGATGATCAAGAGGAGGAGGAGGAGGAGTCGTTGAGGTTGCGTAACCCTCTGCTGTCTCGAGACCCAAATGTTTGCCTGGCCATCTACATCGCCATGGCCCATGCAGGCCTGGCCCTCTCCCTGGCCCTCCTCTACGGCGTGACCCTCCTCCTGGAGGAGTACTGGAGGCCCATCCAGTGGGCCCTCCTCTGCTCAATGCCCCTCCGCCAGCTCCACACCACCCTCGTCTCCTTCTGGGGCCGCCCCCTCCGCCTCGGCCTCCTCCCCACCCTCCTCGCCATCCCCTTCGCCCTCCTCCGCTCCGCCGCCGCCTCCCTCCTCGACTCCCACGCCGCCCTCCTCCGCCTCTTCCGCCGCCGCCCCTCCTCCTCCTCCAACAGGAAGTCGAGAATCGGCTTCTCCAAGCTAATGCAGTGGCTCGTCTCCTTCGGCGCGTTCGTCCTCCTCCACGAGCGGATCGGCCTGCTCTCCCTGCCCGTCTTTCTTGCCTCCGGCTTCGTCTCCTACGCCTCTGGATCTCAGCCGCAGAGGAGGCTCGTCAAGACGCTGTCCGTCATCTCATCGGTCCGGCGGCGCAGCCGGCGCGGCAGAGCCAACGTCGCAGCTCTTGCTCGTCCCCCATTGCACTCTAGGCTCAGCAGGTATTTCAATTTGACCAAGATTCCGTTTTTTTCAGATGGCCATGTAACCGGCGCAATGCGGTGCAGGTACCTGACCTCGTTCATACTTACCAGGCTCAACACCTTGGTCGCAGTGAGCCTCATCATCATCATGATCATCGGCTCCGTCTCTGGGCTGCTCTTCTTCTCCTACAAGATTGGGATTGAAGGGAAGGACGCGGTTATTTCATTGAAAACCCACATGGAGGTTAACAAGTACTCGGAGCGGATTGGTCTCCGGCAGTGGATGGACAATCACGACATCCCCGAGATGATCGAGTCTTGGACCACCAACTTCTACGAGAGCGTGTCGCAGTATGTGGATTCTGTTGCCCTTCAGTACAACGCTACGGAGATGGTGGATGGGTTCAGACATTATTTGATCAGGCCCTTGGAATCTCATTTTAACAATGCTTCTTCGTCCTCCCCCTCCTCCTCCATGGTTTATGAGAAAGTGCCTCACCGTCCTGCCTCTGGCAAGCTGAGGCGCCTCATCTTCAAGTTCCGGAATCAAGAGTGGAAGGTGATCTACGACGAGACGTACGGCTTGTTTACGGAGTTTTTGTCTGTGATTGCCACGGAGGACCTGGTGGAGAAACTTAAAGGTTTTGCTCTTCAGAGTATTGATGTGTCCAAACGTGTGTTTGCTAGCAGTACCATGGTTGTATCTGGGAGTGCGAATTTGGTGTTCAAGGCAGCCCTTTCAATTATTTCGGGAGCTGCGGGACTGTTGAATTTCGTTTCTCAGCTCACTGTTTTCTTCTGGCTTCTATATTACTTGATCGCTTCAGAATCGGGGGGCGTCATGGATCATGTTCTTGATATGCTTCCGATCTCAAAGACGACCAGGGTTCGATGTGCAGAGGTTCTTGGTCATGCTGTTAGTAGTGTCTTTTTGGCTACTGCTAAGGTGGCCCTATTTCAAGGGAGTTTTACCTATTTGTTATTTAGGTTCTACCATATCCATTTCCTCTATGTTTCGACTTTCGTTGCTTGGATGAGCGCTATCTTGCCGATAACCCCATTTTGGCTGTCCTCAATTCCTGCGGCAATTCAGTTGGCTGTCGAAACAAGATATATTGAAGCAGTGGTACTGACTGCTGTCCATCTCTTTATTTTGGACTATGGTACAACAGCTATACAGTATGAAATACCTGGACAAAGTGCTTACTTGACGGGGCTTAGCATTCTAGGTGGCATGGCATTGTTCCCCTCAGTTTTGGAGGTATGTGACTCTTTCTTCATATTTTCCAGCTATTTATTTCTCATCCATCTTCTTTCATAAGGAAGTAGAACCTACGGTGTCACCTCATCTAGCTTGCTGTGAGGGGGAAGACTATGAAACAAGCTCCTCTCTCAATGATCCAAACCTTTCATCTTAGTATTCATACCTAAAACATAAACATACAAATACTTAATTAGAAATATCTAAGCAACTCATGTGAGGGTTGCATTTGTACTATTGTTGAAGATATTGTTTTTCCATCACATAACAATTGGGTTAGGAATCTATAAATTGTGATTTTTTTTTTTTGCACATGCACGCACACACACGCACACACGCATTCCATATCCATCATGTGTGGCATATTTATCCCCAAATCTAAATTTTTGCTAATTTATGCTTACATTCTCTGGGATTTGTTTAATCTACTCCTTCTATTTCTATTAGAGAATATTCTGAGTATATATCCAGATTTTATGTTAAAATCCTTATTCTTTTTCTAAAAACATGACTAATTTACCTTGCTTATTTTAATAAATTATTTATAATTCATAATTAGAATGCTGGGGTAGAGAGGCAGGTGGCGGCAAGGGCTGCTGGAAAGTCACTGTCGAAGGCGAAGCAAATATGTACACTGCCCACGCAATTGATGGATATGGATCCTGTAGGCAAAATAATTTAGTAAGGTCTGCAAAAAAAATGTTGCATTCTCAAAACTAACCCAGAATATTTTCTGCAGTGTGGTCACTAATATTGCATATAGTTGACGTGATATTTGAAAATCTAAACTGTGCTAGGGGAAATTTGTTTATCACATTCTCACAAAAAAACAAAAAAAACCGAAAAAATTTGTTTTACCACATATGGTGCTTGATTGTCTATAGGTTCTTCTTATAACAGAAAGAGAAGTTAGGGTGAAATAGATAAGCTTACCTATCTATGAGCATATTGAGGTTCTATTTAACCTTGTATTGATTCTGCACATGAGAGAGCAGTTTGGTCTGGGTAGATGTTGTTTGATGGAACACAAGCATTTTTGTACACAAGCATCATTTACTTAAACCCTTAGTCATGAGTATATGACCAATTTAGTTCTTCCTACTGAGTAACTCTTCTTTAGATACTTCAAAGTGGTCTATTGCTTATGTTTTTCTTGCCGTGGACGTGGCCCCATGTAACCCAGGTACTTCTATCATGAAGCCTACCCGACACATACCAAAGACACTTATCAGTACCCAAACTTCATGGACACTCCTTGGATGTATGCATACATTTACCCATAAATGTACTCAATTATACGATGTATATTTTAATTTAACATGCATGTCATACACTTCTTGGACGTATATCCTACACTTCATGTCAATTTTTTGAAACTTGTTAGACATGAGTCCGGTTGTTTCAACCCATATGCAAGTTAACAACTATGATTTAAAAGGGTGTTTTGAGTGTCTAGTTAAAAAGAGCGCTTCCAACTTATAATAATTAACATAATAAAGGAAACTTAAAAATATGATAGGAAATTAAATTCAAATAGCACATGAATTGAAAAATAATAATCATCTCATGTAAATTATTAATTTGATACACACGAGACACATATATATACATATATAATATATGTATATATATATGTGTGTGTGTGTGTGTGTATATATATATATATATATATATATATATATATATATATATATATATGTATATAGGAAATAATGTATATGAGGTGGCGACTCATTTTGCTAAATGAGCTATCAAGAGATAGCCATGTGGTGAGGCCCACCTTGCTAGTCACATTAAAAGGTGTGGACCTCACTACTCTATCTCTTAGTAGCTCACTTAGTAAAATGAGCCGCCACCTCATATCTATCATTTCCATATATATATATATGAGATTAATGGATATCATTGACATATGAGGGGATTTTCCTCATATACGCTTAGGTGGCACAATCTCCACCAAGTGTAGGAGAGGGAATAAAGTAGGAGAGAGAATGCCTCTTATTTTATTAAAATCATACTTGGTGGAGATTGTGTCACGTCAGCGTATATGAGGGAATCCCCTCATATGTCAATGATACCCATTAATCTATATATATATATATATATAGAGAATAATGTGTATGAGGTGGCGGCTCATTTTGCTAAGTGAGCTACTATGAGATAGAGTGGTGAGGTCCACAATTATTGATGTGACTAGCAAGGTGGGCCTCACCACATGGCTATCTTTTGGTAGCTCATTTAACAAAATGAGCCGTCATCTCATACACATTATTCCCATATATATGTGTATGTGTGTGTTCATATATATATATATATATATATATATATATATATATATATATATATATATATATATATATATATATATATATATATATATATATATATATGAAATAATGTATATGAGGTGGCTCATTTTGCTAAATGAGCTACCAAGAAATAGTTATGTTGTGAGGCCCACCTTGCTAGTCACATTAAAAGGTGTGGACCTCACCACTCTATCTCTTGGTAGCTCATTTAGCAAAATGAACAGCCACCTCATATCCATCACTCACACACACACACACACACACACACACACATATATATATATATATATATAGTCGTGTCCCCGTACCCTACATTTCACAAATTTGTTGTGTGCCGTACCCGCACCCGTACTGGTACCCGTACCCGTTTCTATGCAACTTAGACATGGGCCAACTTAGAGGATTGATTTTATGTTTGATAAACAAAAGTATATGGTTTGGTAAATCCTGATACATAGTATTCTCAAGTGAGAGGGTTGCTCCGTAGCTAATCCTACTTTAATGGGAAAACCATGGCTGTCAATTACTAATATCATGATCAACACCATTGTTATAACCTTTTTCATCTCTATTGGTCTACTTCGGAGAAAACTCAGTTGAAGAAGTTGCACAAATGAATTAAGTTCGCACTATTGGCTATTTATCAACCTAATTCCAATTTTTTTGTCTAGAAATCTTGCCAAGACTAGTTGTAACATAGGAAAGTTGAAAGTTTAATTTGGTGAAAAAGCTTTGGCAACAAAAAAAAAAAAAAGAAAGAAATGTTAAATTTCAGGTTCCTGCACACAGGTCTAGAAATCGTAAGTATAGTGGTAGTTACAAATTTGAAATTGACCCTTTTTTTGAATTCTATCATCTAGAGGATTAAAATCTTCAAGAAATTTGCTCCATGAATGTAATGGATTTTATTTTAGTTAATATAGTAAATTGCCTTATTCCAAAAAAAAAAAGAGTTTCTTGTAGATTTCATTAGTTTTAGATAAGAAGTATGATTTATTTAGGATTCTTTCCTAGTTAGGATTGAAGGAAAACTTGCTTGATGAGGATTTGATTTTCTTTATTTAGATTTTTTTTTCCTTGTCGCTCTTGAAATTACTCACTTCACAGCATCTGGTTTTCCATCTTCCAGTCTTAAAGTCGTATCTGATCCATCTCTTTTATTGATTCAGGGAGCAATAATGGGACCATTGCTTATGACAGTTATGATTGCACTGAAGAACTTGTATGCTGAATTTGTGCTCTTATCTTCAAAGGAAAGTAGGTGATACATCTGGTAGTATATGGTAAACACAGGTGCATGAGATGTATTTTTACCCTAGCAATGTTACTTTTTGTTGGCATCCTCACTTAGTTGTTTATCATTATTTATTCATCATATATTTTTCCCATCAAGCTCTGCTTTTATTTATTCAAACATATATTTTCCTAGTGAGCCAAAAACTATAGTCTTTATTTTCCATTTGCATTTGTTTCGTTTCGTTAGTTTAGTTGAGCTCTAGTGATGCTTTCAGTTTGTTTGTGTGCTTTGAATTATGCTTGCACTTCGCAGCATTTAGTCCTGAGAAGTATGTTTTTGTATGCGTGAATGACTCCCCTCCTTGTGTTGATAGGTGACAGATTTGAGCTACTGTTTTAAAACAACATCAGGGCAGAAAAAGTCACACATTTATCCTGCTACATCAGGTGTATCAAAAACAGTACATTGATTCATCTAGCACAGATTTAAAAAAATCTGTAATTCATGTCATATGAAGCCACATAGGCGCAAGGAGTCGATGAATTTAAACGTTTTTAAAGCATAGGTTTCATGAATTATTTATCACGATATTTATAGTAGTTCATTTTTAACTTCATTCCCTAGGCAGGATAACTGGTGGGTAAAGTTATTTAGCTTGTATCATTAATTTTATATTGTAAGATTTATGCTTTATTAAGTTTCATTTATCATTAGATTTATTTATCCTTCATTGTTAACTAATATATATATATATGTTGGTATGTCATGCACTATATATGTTGGTATGTCATGCACTATCGCTTTTAGTGTTCTCGCAAGTTGTGATTACTTCTTAAAGGCTATACCTTATTATGTATATGATAAAAGAAGTCGTCACTTATTCTCTTTTTATTTTTGAATGCGCACTTGTAAGTTAGTTGACCATTATATTAGATGTCTTGAAAATTATAGCCGATCACAGTTGAACAAATTGGAAGCAGTTTTTGATAATCCTGGTTTAATAATCTTCTTTGTTTTTGTAGTATATTTAATGCAATTGACAGTCTTGTCTCTCTATGCTGGTTTATAATTTGTAGATGAGACATATAACTCACACCCATACTTTATTCTATTGTTCTTGCGGCATTCATCAGATATTTGCTTTGACATTGCAATTGGTCTACTTTTGTTTCATTGTGCTGTTGCTATTGAAGTCATTCACAAATTAACTACTAAATCAGCAAAATATGTTTCCCATGACTTTGATTCATTTACATTTTTCCCCATTGAGCTTCATGAAGATAGCAAGCCATTGGCATATGGCATATTCCTTTTCGATAATATTCATAATTTAGCAAAATCACCCTGCTCATGCAATACAATTTTACTGCTCATGCAATACAATTTTATGACTTTGAATATGTTTACCTAGATTATTTATCACACGATATAACACCTCTCCAAATTCCTATGACTTAACAGAAATAAGTTAAAGGAAGCACATAAATTACAATCTGCAAGCCTTTGGTCTAGTAATTTTGAGAAAAAAAAATCATCGTTAAAACCTTTTCTAACGTGAAGCTTATCACTTTCTATGAATTTTGTTTTGTCTGATTGAGATTTGAGCACATGGGTTTCATGATATTGGTGTTGGGGTGAAACTGTGTCCTTCATTAAGAAGAAAAATTCTGCTTTATGTAAGCATATATCTAGAAAATTTTGAAACTGTGCAAATATTGCTGGTAATTACGAGCCAATTTTGACTATTTAACTTGGCTTTTAAGAACTATATATTTTGATTGATTGATTGATATCATAAAACCTGGAAGTATTGAGTCTGAAAATGTAGATTATCTAAGATCTTTGAGATCATTTTATTAGATTGAGAAAGTCCATGAAAATCACCACTTCTGTAAAATGTAACCTTAATTGCCATGCGAGCGAAATGAACGAAAATGGACAAAAATCGTGGGGACCAATGAAAATCGCGAGTTTTGAAGTACATATAAATAATTTCCACTGAGTCAAAACAGAAGAAAATTGACAAAAATTATTGGTTGTAACCAATACCTAATTAATTGCCGTAAGGTCGAAAGTAACGAAAATGGACAAAAATTGTTGGTTATAACCCAGAACTTTATTGCTATTGGGAGGCAAAACAAAAGAAAATGGACAAACATTATGGGTTATAATCCATAAAAATCGTAAACTTTGAAGTATGCACAATTAATTGTTATTTGGTTGAAACAAACGGAAAAGGAAAAAAAATTGTGGGTTATAGCTATAAAATTGCGGATTTGAAGTGCATCAACTAATTGTCATTAGGTTGAAACAGATAAAAATCTTTGATTATATAACTCATGAAAATCGTGGATTTTGAAAAATGAAAACTTAAATTCCATTAGGGAGAAATGAAGGAAAATGGACAAGTGAGTAAATCTCGGATTACGAACGAAAATGGACAAAACTTGTGAACAAAATCTCGAATCTTAAAGTATGCATAATTAATTTTCATTGAGTCAAAACATACAAAATTAGACAAAAATCGTGGGTGCACATAAAAAATGTGTATCTTGAAGTACGCCTCAAAACAGACGAAGATAGAAAAAGAAAATATCGCGGATTGTGAGCCATGAAAATTGTGAGTTTTCAAAAAAAGAAAAATTAATACCTATTTGTAGAAACGAATGGAAAAGGACAAAAGTTTCTGGGTTAGTGTCCATGAAAATCATGAAATTTTAAGCATGAATACATATTGGCCATTAGGTCAAAATGAACAAAAATTGATAAAAATCATTGGTTATAACCTATGAAAATTATAATTTTTTTTAAAAACTTAATTTTCATTAGGTCTAAACATACAAAAAGTAGCCCAAAGTCGTTGATTGTAAACTCTAAATTACGAAAAATTAATCGTAATTGAATCAAAACAAACGAAAATGGATTAAAATCGTGGGTTATAGTTAGTGAAAATCGTAATTTTTAAATACACATACTTAATTGTCACTATGTTGAACCAAACGAAAATGCAAAACAATAATAGATAATAGCTTATGAAATCATGAATTTTGAAATACGTGTACCTAATTGGTATTGGTTCAAAAGAAACGACAATGGATAAAATCTGTGGGCGCCCATGAAACTCATGAATTTTGAAGTACATAGAGTTAATTGCCATTGGATCGAAATGAACAAAAATGTAAAAATAATCAAGGGTTATAGCCCATTAAAGTCGTGACTTTTGAAGTATTAGTATGCGTAGTTATTTGTCATTTGGCCGAAATGAAAGAAAATAGACTACAATTATGGACATATGAAAATTGCAAATAATTTTAAAGCACACAAATTAATTGTCATTATATCAAAATACATAAAAATGGATAAAAAATGGATTATAGCCTATGAAAACCACGAATTTGAAGAAAGAAAACTTAATTATCATCGGGTCGAAATAAATGATAACGGGAAAAAATCATGCGTTATAATCAATGAAAATCATATTTTATAATATGCATAATTAATTGTCATTAGGTTGAAGCAGACGAAATTGGACAAATTTTGGGTTATAATCTATGAAAATCATGAATTTTGATGAAAACAATTTAGTTGTTATTGGGCCAAAACAAAAGATAATGGACAAGAATCACGGGTTATAACTCTAGAAATTCGCAAACTTTGATATAAGCATTATTAATTACCACTTGGTCGAAACAAACAAAAATAGAAAAAACATGGGTAGCCCATGAAAATTGTGAATTTTGAAGTTCACTAATTAATTATCATTTCGACAAAACTAGGAAAAATCATGTATTATAGTCTATGAAAATCGTGAATTTTAAAAACTAAAATTTAAATATCATTAGTGAGAATCAAATATAAGCGCACATAAATCGTGAGTAAAATCTCGTATTTGAAGTACGATAATTAATTGTCATTGGATTGAACGAATGAAAATTGATCAAAGCTGTGGGTGTCTCGAGAATTCTAAATTTTAAAATATGAATAATTAATTATCATTAGGTCAAAACAGACAAAATTGGATAAAATTATGGGTTATGACCGAGAATCGTGATTTTTAAGAAGTTGTTGTTGGTCGAAGGAATGAATATGGACAAAAATCATGGATTATAGCCCATGAAAATTATTAACTTCTAAGTATGTCTAATTAATTGTGATTGGGTGAAATAGATGAACATGTAGAAAATTCATGTTATATAGCCCATGAAAAATAGCAAAGTTTGACAAAAGCAGACAAAAATCAAGGATTATATAACCCATGAAAATTGTAAAATTTGAACTACTCATAATTAATTGCCATTAGATTGAAACAAATAAAAATAAACAAAAATCATGAGCTACAACCAATGAAAATAGTGAATCTTGAACAACACCAAATTTATTGCAATAAGGTCGAAAAAATGAAAATGGACAAAAAAGTGATTTATAGCCGGTGTACATGAGGAATTTTGAATAAAAGAAAAGATAATTATCATTGGGTCGAAATGAACGAAAATGGACAAAAATTTGTGTATAGCCCATGAAAATTGTGAATTTTGATGCTTGCCAATTAATTTCCATTGATTCAAAACAAGCAAAATGGACAAATTATGGAGTCCTATGGAAATATTGAATTTTGAAGGAAAAACTTAGTTTTCATCGGATCAAAACAATAGAAAATGGATAAAATTATGAGTTATAATCCAAAGTCAATGGAAATTGCGAATTTTCAAGCACACTAATTAATGACCATTGGGTCGAACAAACATAAACAGATAATATAGTGGGTCACGACCCATAAAAATCAAGAATTACGAGGGAAAAAATTAGTTTCTATTAGGTCGAATGAATGAAAATGGGCAAAAATTATGGGTTGTATAGCCTATGAAATTATGAATTTTGAAGTATAATAATTAGTTGTCATTGGGTTGAAAAAAGCAAAAGTGGATAAAAATCGTGGGTGCCCATTAAAATTGCGAAGTTTGAAGAAAGAAAACTTAATTGTTATCTAAACGAAATGAGCGAAAATTGAAATATCCTTGGTTAATAATCCATGAAAATCACAAATTTTTAAATATGCATAATTAATTGAAATTTGATTGAAATGGACAAAAATGGACAAAACTCATGGGTTAGCCCATGAAAATCGCAAAGTTTGAAGAAATAAAACTTAATTGTCATTGGGTCCAAATAAACAAAAATGGACAAAAGGAGTAGGTTATAGCTCATGAAAATAGTGAATTTTAAAGCACACAAATTAATTAATCATTGGGTCGAAACAATCAAATGTGGATAAAAATCGTGGATTATAGTCCATAAAAATCATAAAATTTTAAAGAAAAAATTTAGTTGCCATTCGTGCAAAACTAACAAAGATAGATAAAAACATAGGTTATAACCAATGAAAGTGTCAAATTTTGAAGTATAATAATTAATTTTCATTGGGCCAAAATAGATGAAGATGGACCTAAATAGTGGGTTAGCCCATGAAAATCGCAAAGTTTGAAGAAAGAAAACTTAATTGTTATTGGGTCAAAAAGAACGAAAAATGAGCAAAAATTTGTTGGTTATATCCTATGAAAATCCTAAATTTTGAAGAATACAATTATTTGCCATTGGGTCGAAACAATCAAAATTGACCAAAATCATGGGTTATAACCAATGAAAATAGTGAATTTTAAAAACTAAAATTTAAATATCATTAGTGAGAATCAAATATAAGCGCATAAATCGTGAGTAAAATCTCGTATTTGAAGTGCACATAATTAATTGTCATTGGATTGAACGAATGAAAATTGATCAAAACTGTGGGTGTCTCTGAGAATTCTAAATTTTAAAATATGAATAATTAATTATCATTAGGTCAAAACAGACAAAATTGGATAAAATTATGGGTTATGACCGAGAATCGTGATTTTTAAGAAGTTGTTGTTGGTGAAAGGAATGAATATGGACAAAAATCATGGATTATAGCCCATGAAAATTATTAACTTCTAAGTATGTCTAATTAATTGTGATTGGGTCGAAATAGATGAACATGTAGAAAATTCATGTTATATAGCCCATGAAAAATAGCAAAGTTTGACAAAAGCAGACAAAAATCAAGGATTATATAACCCATGAAAATTGTAAAATTTGAACTACTCATAATTAATTGCCATTAGATTGAAACAAATAAAAATAAACAAAAATCATGAGCTACAACCAATGAAAATAGTGAATCTTGAACAACACCAAATTTATTGCAATAAGGTCAAAAAATGAAAATGGACAAAAAGTGATTTATAGCCGGTGTACATGAGGAATTTTGAATAAAAGAAAAGATAATTATCATTGGGTCGAAATGAACGAAAATGAACAAAAATTTGTGTATAGCCCATGAAAATTGTGAATTTTGATGCTTGCCAATTAATTTCCATTGATTCAAAACAAGCAAAAATGGACAAATTATGGAGTCCTATGGAAATATTGAATTTTGAAGGAAAAACTTAGTTTTCATCGGATCAAAACAATAGAAAATGGATAAAATTATGAGTTATAATCCAAAGTCAATGGAAATTGCGAATTTTCAAGCACACTAATTAATGACCATTGGGTCGGAACAAACATAAACAGATAATATAGTGGGTCACAGCCCATAAAAATCAAGAATTCTGAGGGAAAAAAATTAGTTTCTATTAGGTCGAACTGAATGAAAATGGGCAAAAATTATGGGTTGTATAGCCTATGAAATTATGAATTTTGAAGTATAATAATTAGTTGTCATTGGGTTGAAAAAAGCAAAAGTGGATAAAAATCGTGGGTGCCCATTAAAATTGCGAAGTTTGAAGAAAGAAAACTTAATTGTTATCTAAACGAAATGAGCTAAAATTGAAATATCCTTGGTTAATAATCCATGAAAATCACAAATTTTTAAAATATGCATAATTAATTGAAATTTGATTGAAATGGACAAAATGGACAAAACTCATGGGTTAGCCCATGAAAATCGCAAAGTTTGAAGAAATAAAACTTAATTGTCATTGGGTCCAAATAAACAAAAATGGACAAAAGGAGTAGGTTATAGCTCATGAAAATAGTGAATTTTAAAGTACGCCAATTAGTTAATCATTGGGTCGAAACAATCAAATGTGGATAAAAATCGTGGATTATAGTCCATAAAAATCATAAAATTTTAAAGAAAAAAATTTAGTTGCCATTCGTGCAAAACGAACAAAGATAGATAAAAAAACATAGGTTATAACCAATGAAAGTGTCAAATTTTGAAGTATAAATAATTAATTTTCATTGGGCCAAAATAGATGAAGATGGACCTAAATAGTGGGTTAGCCCATGAAAATTGCAAATTGGGAAGCATGCCTAATGTATTGCAATTGTATCGGAACAGAAAAAATAAACAAAAATCAAGTGTTATATAGGTCATGTAAATCGGGAATCTTGAAAAAGTAAAACTTAATTGTTATTGGGTCAAAAAGAACGAAAAATGAGCAAAAATTTGTTGGTTATATCCTATGAAAATCCTAAATTTTGAAGAATACAATTATTTGCCATTGGGTCGAAAACAATCAAAATTGACCAAAATCATGGGTTATAACCAATGAAAATCACAAAATTTAGAGAAAAAACCTAATTGTCGTTAGGCCCAAATGAAGGAAAATGGAAAAAAAAAGTCACAGGTCATATTGCTCCTTAAAATCGCAAATTTTGAAATACGCATACTTATTAGTTATTGCATTGAAAGAAACAAAAATTAAACAAAAAAAAAGGGATTATAGCCTTTGAAAATCGCGAACTTTAAAGTACACGTAATTAATTGCCATTGAATCAAAATGAACGAAAATGGATAAAATCTACCCATGAAAATCTTGAATTGAGAACTACACATAATTAATTTCCATTGGTTCAAAACAAAATTGGACAAAAATCATGGGTTATAGCCTTGAAAATCACAAATTTTGAAAAAATGAAAACATAATTGTCATTGGATCGATTCAACAAAATGGATAAAAATTCATATAATATAGCCCATGAAAATTACAAATTTTGAAATACACCCATTAATTATCATGGATCTAAACAGACAAAAATGGACAATAATCGTGGGTTGTAGTCCATGAGAATCTCGAATTTCAAAGAAGGAAAATTTAGTTTTCATTGGGTCGAAAAGAATGAAAATGGACAAACATTGTTCCCATCAAATTTATGAATTTTGAGGCATATCGATTAATTCTCATTAGGCCGAAACTGATGAAAATAGATAAATCGTGTGTTATCTATAAAAATCTTAAACTTTGAAGAAAGAAAACGTAGTTACTATTGGGTTGAAACAGACAAAAATTGGTTAAAACTTGTGGGTTGTAGCCCATAAAAATTTTAAATTTTGAAGTACTTCAATTAATTTCCATTGCAGCGAAACGGTAAAAAATAGACAAATTTCGTGGGCTATAGCCCATGATATTCACAAATTTTCAAGAAAAGAAAACTTAATTGTCGTTTGGACGAAACGAACAAAAATGAGCAATTTTTTTTGGTTATATCCCATGAAAATCATGAATTTTAAAGAATGGATACATATTTGCCATTAGGTCGAAATAACCAAAATTGACCAAAATCATGGATTATAGCTAATGAAAATCGTAAATTTTGGAGAAAAAACATAATTGTGTTAGGGCGAAACGAAGAAAAATGGAAAAAGTCATGGGTCATATTGTCCTTGAAAATCATTAATTTTGAAATATGCATACTTATTAGTCATTGCATCGAAACAAACAAAAATTAGCAAAAAATAGATTATAGCCTATGAAAATCGCGAATTTTGAAGTATGTATAATTAATTATCATTGGGTCAAAATGAACGAAAATAGACAAAATCGTGGGTACCCATGAAAATTGAACTACGCATAATAAATTTTCATTGGTTCGAAACGAATAAAACTGGATAAAAATCATGGCTTATAGCCTATAAAATCGAAAATTTAGAAAAAATGAATACATAATTGTCAATGGGTCGATTCGAACAAAAATGGACAAAAGTTTATAGACTATATAGCCCATGAAAATTGTAAATTTTGTAGTACACCAATTGATTACCATGGATTCAAACAGACAGTAATGGACAAAAATCGTGAGCTATAATCCATGAGAATCTCGAATTTCAAAGAAAGAAGTTAGTTTCCATTGGGTCGAAAAGAACGAAAATTGACAAATATTGTTCCCATGAAAATTATGAAATTTGAGGGTACGCTAATTAATTTCCATTAGGTCGACATAGATGAAAATGGACAAATCGTGGGTTGTAATCTATGAAAATCTCAAACTTTGAAGAAAGAAAACATAATTTCTATTGGGTTGAAACAAATAGAATTTGTTAAAACTCGTGGATTGTAGGCCATACAAATTTCAAATTTTAAAGTATGTCAATTAATTGTCATTGAAGCTAACGGGTGAAAATAGACAAAATTCTTGCTTTATAACCCATGAAAATAGACAAAATGGACAAAAAGCATGGTTTATAACCCA
Organism: Asparagus setaceus; assembly: GCA_012295165.1. Lineage (NCBI taxonomy): Eukaryota > Viridiplantae > Streptophyta > Magnoliopsida > Asparagales > Asparagaceae > Asparagus > Asparagus setaceus. The sequence goes on from CM022710.1 coordinate 30,032,317, forward strand.
TGAAAATTATGAATTTTGAGTATGACAATTGATCACCATTGGGTTGAAACAAACAAATGTGAACAAAAATAGTGAGTTATAGCACATGAAAATGCGAATTTTGAAGAAAGAATATTTAATTTCCATTAAACCAAACGAATGAAATTTGACAAAATCGTGGTTATAACCCATGAAAATTATGAAATTTGAGGGTACGCTAATTAATTTCCATTAGGTCGACATAGATGAAAATGGACAAATCGTGGGTTGTAATCTATGAAAATCTCAAACTTTGAAGAAAGAAAACATAATTTCTATTGGGTTGAAACAAATAGAATTTGTTAAAACTCGTGGATTGTAGGCCATACAAATTTCAAATTTTAAAGTATGTCAATTAATTGTCATTGAAGCGAACGGGTGAAAATAGACAAAATTCTTGCTTTATAACCCATGAAAATAGACAAAATGGACAAAAAAGCATGGTTTATAACCCATGAAAATTATGAATTTTGGAGTATGACAATTGATCACCATTGGGTTGAAACAAACAAATGTGAACAAAAATAGTGAGTTATAGCACATGAAAAATGCGAATTTTGAAGAAAGAATATTTAATTTCCATTAAACCAAACGAATGAAATTTGACAAAAATCGTGGTTATAACCCATGAAAATAGCTTGTTTTGGGACAAGATTATACTTATTTGCTATTGGGTTGAAATGAATGAAAATTAACCAAAATCGTGACTATAGGCCTTGAAAATCGCGAATTTTGAAGTACACATTCTTATTTTGTATTGGGTCAAAATAAACAAAATTGACAAAGATCATGAATGCTTATGAAAATCACGAATTTTGAAGTACGCATAATTAAAAGTCATTGGGTCAAAATGAACGAAAATGGATAAAAATTGTGATTTAGCCTATATAAATTGTGAATTTTTTAAGTATGCCTAATCAATTTTCATTGGGTTGAAGTTGACAAAAATGGACAAAATTCGTGGGTTATCATAGCCCATAATAATCACGAAGTTTGAATACCTTGTCGCTTAGCGAAGTCTGAAACGAGGTAGTGCAATTTCCCCGTGTCGCCTAAGGTCACAGTGTCTAATCCGTTTACCGTGACACCGACGTGCGCCTCTCCTGCTCGACTCACTCATTGTCCCCTTAATCGCATTCAGCAGCTGCCCCCGCTCGGACGCCTCCTCTTCCGACTGCACTGCATTAAGGGGGCGTGCGAAATGCGGCTTCGAACAGATGAAAGACCTCATCTCCTGCCGTTCAGCCTTCCTTGGCGGTTTCGGCTCAGTCGTCTTGCCCTCTGGCCTGACAACCTCTTCTTCGACTCCTTCCCTTTGGCTTGCCTACGGACTAGCTAGCCAGTTAGTGCTTTGGTGAACTTACATGTCATTAGGTCTAAATGGAACGAAAATAGACAAAAATCTTGGGTTGCTTATGCCTTCCTCTGTTGTCTCTTGTAGTTTGTTAGTAATGCGAGACTCAGTTGGTCCTTCTCATTTATGATTCAATAAATGTACAGTCCTTAAAGTTTGCAGTTACTCGTCGATTATGTGCCCCACTTAACCACAATATTTAGAGCCATGTTTTTTTCATATTAAAACTTCGAACGAGTCAGAGAGTTTCTAGTCAGTTGTCTGATGTTACTTTGTTTTAAGGATATCTGGTTACTTTTGTTTTAATCTATTTCTTATGAGTTGCTGGCTGAACAATTAATAAATACAATTTCTTTTCTTGCTACTAAAAGACCTACTAACTTGATGATATGATGCAGTCCTGCCATTTGGGTGGCTGCTTTCTTTGTTATTTTGGATGTTAGTATAAAGTTGATGGGGACATGATACCTACCAGCTCAGCTTCTATTATTCAGAGTCTGCCAATTTTATTTATGAATCTCCATCCCCATTGTGACCTCACTTATTTACTCTGTTCAGGTCTATTTCTCTTTTGTTCTTCTGGAATTCCCCTTTTAATTTCCCTCAATGGTTTGTTCACAGCTTAAATCTTATTAGGGTTAACTGCGGATAGACGCCTGTAGTTAATTCTATTGCTGCAAATAGACCCCTTGAGTGAAATTTTCTCTCTTTTTACGTGAGGAGGTCTGTTTGTCAGAAAACAAATATTCTCTTTCTGGTAAATGAGTAAATAAATTTCACTCAGAGGGTATATCTGCAGCAAAGCAATAGAACTTCCGTGATATTACAGAGGGTCTATTTCACAGTTATATTATTAGTCTTTAGCAATGCTGTTTGTTGATAGTGCACTTAGTTTAAGAGCAGTTATAATGGTCTCAACCGCTATCAACTCGGGTCATCACAAACTTTTTCACTGAGGATTCCACCTAACGGACCCCATTGAGAGATGTTGATGGCTTGATACAAAAGTTTTGAGAGAGACATTGCAACTAATACCACCTCCACTAACATGCTAAAGTTTGGAGAGGGCTCTTTCTTGATAAAGACTGCCACAACGAATCATTCATCACATTGGTCATCTCTTTCTTCTCTGCTATGGGAAAGATATGCTGTCATGAATCGGATGATAATGGCGGCGGCGGCGGTGGAATTGGTATTTCTGGGTTCTTGATCGCCATTGTGATTGCTTTGGTTCTCATGATGGCTTGTTCTCAGCCACCGCGGCGGAGAGCTGTAGTTCGTGTACATCACCACTGTTGAAAAACTTGGTACCTTTCTTCTGTTGCTTCAAATAACAGGATGTCATATCATTATTGTTCTGTTCATTTGTTCTATGTTACAAACAATATAAGATGTAGGAGTATCCAGATGAAAACTGTTAAGGGGAAGTTCTGTTTTAACTTGTCATTATTATTCTTGTGCTTCCTTTGTCTCGTGATTTCAGATTAATGGATAGGACTCAATCTCCTTTCTTTCAATTTTTTCCTGCTCATGAAAATTTTGAAGTTTGTCCTCGTGAGCTAGACTTTGATCTGTGGTAAGCATGAAATTTCACTGCAAGGCAAAAAGAAGGAAAAAAAAAAAAAACCTGGATTGACCGACAGAAGGAAGTTATATGATTACTTTGCTAGAAACGATAAGTTATGGAAATCATCTGATATTGTTTGTTCTTGCGTTATATGACCAGATGAAAATTTCATGCCATCTGTTTTCAACTGGTACGAGCATTAGTTCTCTGCGATGCTTGTTCTGTAGCTAGGCTTTGCTGTTAGTTAGGATGCGGAGGGTAGAACATCTTCCGAGACTCTGGATGAAAATCATTAGTACGACTGTCTTGCTATAGAACACGAAATCAAAGGTTATCTTTCTTCTCCATCACCATCATCGACTCATCACTGTGAACCTCCACTGTCTTGATTGTTTCTGTGGTTTGAGCATACAGTTCTCTATCAAGTTAATGCTAGTTCAAGCAATGATACAATGATGTACAGAAATTCGACATCATTCTGATCTTCATTACAATAATAGTATCACATCATCACCACCACTTAAAATTGTTTTATTATTATTATTATTATTTTTTATGTTTGCTTCTCTGTCCAGTTGAAAAACAATTGATTCTTTGTGTGTTGACGTGCCTATGTGTCCATATGAGCTTGAGAGAAAAGCAACAGACCCAACAGTGGGTGTCTGCAAGGGTAATTGCGCATTAAAGGCTTGGAGACAAAAAATAATGGAGGAGGAAGAAGAACAAAAAAGTGAGTACTTATTGGCATCCCAGCAGCCTCAAAACTATCCGAGATAAAAGTGTTTCTTTCTGTTACCAATTGATGATTAAAAAAGTCGACATTAATATTTATCAAAAGACATTAATATATACCAACAACAAATGTATGGGTCAGACATCAGTACAGGAGCCTGACACAAAATTTGGGTTCTTAGAGTGTATGTAGAAAAGGTCCCTTTGAAAAGCATCAAATGTATAATAAGATCGATGGCGCACAAACACATTGTTATTCATATTGTATCCAAGATACAACAACAAGAGTACTGTATTTATATATCTGCATCATCAGGCATGGATGGATGCATGCTGCTGGCATGAAAATGAAACATACATGTATATGTATATGTATATCCCACTGCTGCTGCTAGTGCACCCGCATTACACATGCTTATTATATATTGCGAACTATATATAGATATAGATTATGTATGTATAGAAGTGATGACTCAGCAGCTAGCATAGTAGACGTAGTAGTTAATTGAGAGTGGGGTAAGATGCATCCATTGCAATTCCACACAATCCCCCAGGCGCATCCACGTCCTTCGCCATCCTGATATAGCCTCCCTCTCCCCAACTCTCCCCCCACGAGTTCTTCGCCAGCCAATACTTTGTACCATCGGCATCCGTTCCATAGCCGATCAGTGTTACAGCGTGATCGAGATCCGTTCCACATTCTCCAGTAAAAACTCCATGGGAGTAAAATTGGAAGTTCTGTCCGCCTCCGTCGATGGCAACCGAAACCGGTAGTATTGCCACTGCTGCCATAAGTGCCTCCTCGCTGTTTGCAGGAACTTTTTCGTAGCCGGTGATTTTCGCTGCAGAGTTTGCGTTCATGTTGCAAGTACCCTCGGTTGCCGTGTATGGGTACATTTCTTCGGCTGCGATTCCTTTGTTTTGAATAATGAACTCGAAGGCTTCCTCCATTGAACCGCCATCGCATCCTTTGGTGATGCCGCCAGTGACGCAGTCGAGCAGCTGCTGCTCTGATAGGGAGATCAGCTGCCCGTTCTTGATCTGGATCAGGCCTTCGGTTGCTCCCACGGTGGAAAATGCCCAACAACATCCTGGAATGCAAATATGCAAGTACATATAGCAATTAAAAAGTGTATATGAGCCGGTAGCTAATTTCGTGACATGGGTTGCCCACTAATCTCAATGGGACTTAGGCCCACCTAGTTGCAGACATGAGGTGGATAGGGGGTCTATTGTTTACCAAGAGAAGCTCATTTTGTTAAATGAGTTGGCAACTCATACTCATTGCCCGCCATTATATATAAAGCTACAAACATGCATTTATAATTGAAGATATATAGACAATTAAGTTTTATATCTATCTTACCACATTGACCTTGATACTTTACCCCAGTAACTGCACCTTTTTCCCTCCAATCCACGCTAGGAGGCAAATCCGACATGTTCATCAACGTCTCATTAATAGCTACAGTTGCTTTAATAGGATTTGGCTTAAATCCTTTGTAATAACTTTTGAACTCCTCCTCCGTTAAGTCTGCAAACTTGTTGACGCTGAGTTTATACTTTCTTTCGTCGTCTCTGTTAAAAGATTCTATGTGCTCCACATTGCTTTTGAATATCTTGAGACGATATTTCTTCTCCGCTGTGTCCTTGTATTGGCGCCCGTGTTCAGCCATCCATTGTTCGTGTCGAACAGACATATCGTCTGTCACTGTTGTGGTGCGAGACGTCGCTGCACAAACCCACAAGGCCAACATCAACAAGGCCAACCAAACAACTTGATTTCTGCTTGCTGCCATGTTTTGAGGATACGTGCACAATTATCCTAAATTATTAGTATTGGAGTAAATGTACCTGGTTCTTGCATGAAACCACAGGGATAGATATGCTTATATAGAGGCTTGCATGCATGAAATTGGGGGTTAGAAAGCAATATGGAGTCCGTGATTAACGGGGGTTAACTTGCCAAGGTCTTGGGTCCTTCAAGTAATGAGAAAAATTGTATTTAACGGGTCCTACCATACATGACTCACTCACTGTGAAGGAGAAGAGACCGATCGATCGAGAGTGAGTCATCCATGTTCCATCAGATGCTCAGTCTACACGCATGTCCCATGTGCTCATTAGATTTTTGCTCTCTCTCTCTCTCCCTCAATGAGAAAAATGTTAGCTAATCAAGTGCATACATACAAACCCTCAAGCTAACTTTTCTCTCTCTCTCTCTCTCTCTCAATGAGAAAAATGTTAGCTAATCAAGTGCATACATACAAACCCTCAAGCTAAGTTGACTGTGCCCTTGCAAGGCATGACGTCTACACGCATATGTTCCATTTGCACTACCATTCTTCTTCTTGAAAATTAACTAATCAAATATTATTGTAAGTTATATATATATATATATATATATATATATATATATATATATATATATATATATATATATATATATATATATATATATATATATATGTCTTTGAATATTCACTTAATTAGCTAAAATTAATGAATGTGAGACTACTTAAGCATAGAAGGAGCCAATGTTACGTTCCGAGCCCGCAGCATAAGTTGATGCCCACGACAATGTGACACGTGCACCCAAGCCTTCTAGGCAATTCTATGTATATCATAGAACAATATGTCAAGAAAATTAGTTTGTCGAGGGGGCGGCTGTCACGCCCCAAAGCCCGCAGGGTCGAGTCAAGTCTCTCGTTGGGGTGCACACCCCAAGGGCCAAAAAAAAAACCACATAGCTTGTACAATAAGTAGTCACCAACTTTCCAAGATTAATTTGAAGTAACAAATTAAAGGACTAAAAGGTACAATTCCAGGCCCATCATGTATAAGTTAGCTCACCAATTAAAGCCCCTGGTATAACAAAATGACAGAATGGTGGGAGTATTGTAGGAGCTAAGATGCAAGCCTAGGGGTTGAACAGGGTTGCTATTATTTTTTGCTAAAAACATAAAATATGCAGCGAGTAAATAAAATAAAAGCTAAAAATAACTAACTAAGGACACGCAAGATTTTATAGTGGTTCGGATAACAATCTTATGTCCACTCTTCCTTCTCATGAAGATACTTCCTCACTACATATGCCAAGAGTTCTCCTGAATCACAACCCGATTCAGTAGGCTTATAAAGACCGCACTATGACATCTACCTGAAACCAGTTATGTAACCTAACTCTCCACAATAAGTAACACCTAGCCCTAACTAGTCCCAACCCTCAATTAACACTGGCTTGAGCGTGTCGTAAAAATAAGTTTGAAACAAGCCAACAAATACAGTTTAAGCACAGGAAATAAGAAAGATCTTACAGTCTTTTTCGATTGACAAACCATCATTCAATGGAACAAAGTGAAGCTTAATGAAGAACAGTGTAGATGATCAAATCAAGGGCAACGCTCCTCACTGAGCGACCTAAAGATATTGAACGCGACGAGAAAGAGTTTGTTGAGGCTTCGAGGGTCAAAACCTTCAATCCAATATCTTCTCGAATCAAAACCCTACCACACTCTCCTCTATCTATCTCTTTCAATTATATATAGCCTTTAATCAACAAGGAAAGAGATATCATAAACGTGATAGAAGTTGGAGATCAAAAGAAACAATGAACGACTGTGATTAAATTCTCAAATTTGCAATTAGCTGACTTTACCATCGATGGTTGCTCACGACCATCGATGGGTCCCTGAGCACCATCGATGGGTTTTGCTAATCCATCGTTGCGCTAAACTCATGTCTCTGCAATTCTACAATTTGTTCCTGTAGACCATCAATGACCTCGTAACCATCGATGGGTCTCTGATGACTATTGATGGTACGAAGACTGAAATTAGCGTCTGTGCTGATTTTCATGTCGTTTCACCTCGTACGCATCTTGTACCTATATTCACCTGTATTATATCATCTTAAATAAATATTAGTACCAAATAAGAGTTTATTATTACTCAAATAAAAGCTATTGTTCGGACTATGTCCTGTCTCCCCCTTTTGATAATTACAAACTTAAAATTTAAAATACCCGAATATGCATATTTGAGATATATAAACAGCAACAATAAGTACAAATACACTCTCATACAAAAGAAAAAGATATGCAACACTCCCCTACACTCATGCGTTCATGAAAAGCATAATCAAGCACAGGTATTGTAAAACACCTTCTAAAATAATGTTTCAAAATTTTTAAAAACATGAAACCACTTAAATAAAAACTATGCTCATTCAAAGATCATCAAATTTTCAAAATTCACGTCAAAGTTATTCCCTTTTGTTATTAGCAAAGATTAAAACACATCAATGATTACACTTCATACTAGAAATTTAGATAAAAGTCATCCAAATGTGTCGAAAGAAAAATAATGTGAATACGCATTGGTTCACAAAAAAAATTTATAAAAAAATAGCATGAGAGATTAAAATCTAATCACAAAAGACTTATATACGAGAGAAATCACATCGAGACACACACAAAATAATTAAATATCATTATAAAGTATATAAAATAAATAGTAAAAGAAGTATACTACTTCATTAGATAAATTCAGATATATCAAAGAGAATATTGAGCAATAATAAGACTTAAACTATCTCAACCTTAGAAACTAAGGACCAAAGTGTCACCCTATCATCTCAACTATATAGGATTTAGGAGGAAGAATGATAGTTGTTATGTCATTAGATAACCTAAGTGCTAATCCTCCCCTAGGAGTCGACACGTGTCCCAGATTATTTACGCCTTATCTCGACTCGACCCTTACCAAGAAGGACCAAGTCGAGAGGCGTCCTCACTCGAACTCACCATTTGAGTCGACGCCTATCACCATCACATTGAATGCTTGGTCAAAACCATCATTGCTCTAGCTATGAAAGTTTCCATGACTCATCGCCCTCCGTCAGCACCATGCTTCCCTAGTCTCCATTACATTAAGCACATAAGTGACTCACCTCATCTGCAGCCGACACCTGTGGACTATGTGCCGACTCAACTGTCTGCCTCGACTCGGCCAAAGTTACATGAACACCCCCTCAGCTGGGTATTAATAGGCTCATCGCCTACTAACCAAGGGTAACGCAATTTCTACACACTTGGACTGAGAACTTGTTCAGTTCCTTGATTCCCTTCAGATCGTAACTGACTTGATCGTCGGAGCAATTATCGGAGAACCCAACTCTGGTCCTCTAACTTATTACAGTTTTGCAGGACTCTCTTCTTATCAGGGACTCGGCCACCAAAGGAGATTAAGGGACCCCAACCTCTTCGATATTAGCCCTAAATCCCGTTGTTGATAACTCAGACATTAACATTGGTGCCCACCGTGGGGCCTCTTCATCTCTTTTTGAGGAAGTGGGCGATCCCCTGTGTTCGAGCCTCGGAATTAGAAGCTGCCATCGTCGTTTGAGCACTACGGCAGTAAATAAATTTCGCCCGAGATTAAATGAAGAGTAAGTCTAAGACGGCAGGTTTGTCATAAAGTACAAAACATTTCAGAGGATACCTCCCCAAAATATAGTCAATTTAAGAAGATCCTTCCATAAATAAGAGATATTTTTTGCTGTGTACTGACCTATATGCAGTCTTCGCCACTTGATCTTCATCAACTCGGCAATGAAGATCTAAGACCTTGGCATCAATCTCATAAGCCCAAGGCATATACCCAAGACCTTGGTGTTGTTTCGAGTAAACCCAAGGCACGGGGTCGAGTCGCCCCCAACACGGTCGAATTTGATACATAAGATCTTGGTACCCATTCGGGATAAAACTATGGCATGTCATCAATTCAATCATCTTTGATCCAAAGACCTTGGCTTCATTCTCATAAATAAGCCCAAGGCACGTACCCAAGACAATGGTGTCATTGCAAATAAACCCAAGGCATGAGGTCAAGTCGTCTCTAGCACAAGGCACAAAGCCGAGTCGCCTCGACCCGGGAATATCTGAAAATAAACTTGTCACGCCCCGGTTCCAAACTATAATGATTGGAACGTTACTCGGCCAGCAATGTAACCATTCGGCAGCATTCACGCCTCTAGGTCATCTTGTATACAAATATATATAGCCACAACTATACCACAGAGCATGTAACTAAGGCAACAAAAGGAAATATAGATAAAGAAAATCTTCGGAAAGACAAAGTTCAACTACAAGTCCACAACTATCCACACTGGAAAGAATAAGAAAAAAAATACATCATAGTCTAGAAGGCCACATGTGGCTCAAAGAAAAAGTCTGAAATAAATAACTACCTAACAAAATGAAACTGAAGAATTGATAGGATAAACAATGATCACCGCCACGAGCTCAGCCAGAAAATACTCGATCCCGAGAAGAAAGAACAGCCCCGAAGTCCGGGTGCAAACCCTAGGGAGTCGAACTCCCAACAAGCATGTAAAATAAAGAAATTGTGCGCGTGTAAGTGTATGTGGCATGTATGAAGAAAGAATGAAATCTCTATTAAAGGTGATAAAAGAAAAAGCTAATTATAGATATCAAGACAAAGTCTATCACAAGGCATACAAGTGTAGGCTGTAAAAAAATTACTGAAGACAGCCAATATCCGCGAAACACTATCGATGAAGGTTACAAGCTGACGACTTTCACGATAACAAAGGAGAATCAGAAGCTAATGTCTCCAGAGTACAAGGATTACAAGTTGACAATCCTTGTGAAAAGAGATCACAAGTGTTGATCTCTTCAAAGCAAAACGCGGGACTTATCCCCGCGTTTCAGTTCAAAACGCGGAGCACATGGCCCGCGTTCGAAGCCCAAAACGCGGAGCACATGGCCCGCGTTTCAATTCAAAATGCGGAGCACATGGCCCGCGTTCGAAGCCCAAAACGCGGAGCACATGGCCCGCGTTCGAAGCCCAAAACGCGGAGCACATGGCCCGCGTTTCAATTCAAAATGCGGAGCACATGGCCCGCGTTTCAATTCAAAATGCGGAGCACATGGCCCGCTTCAATTCAAAATGCGGAGCACATGGCCCGCTCAAAGCTCAAAACGCAGCTTCCAACCCCGCCCTAGTTAAAATGTAGACGCGGAGGTCTATCCCGCGTTCTGCACTAAATTGACAGCGGTTGCTCAGAGCCTTGACTTGGCGTTTTGACTCATTTAAACATGAGTTGAACGGTTCCTCAACCGTTTGAGCAATTTAAGGGGGGGTGGTTACACCCCACTAAACCCCCATTATGGAGCATTTTAAGGGGATGGTTACACCTCTTTAACCCCTATAAATGGGGGGTTTTCACAGCCAAATGGGGCAGGTTGAAAGGTTTTTGGCCGGAGAACTAACAAAGGGGAGAGAACCAGTTTCCTCTGCGCAGCTGTGATCAGCGTGACGATCGGACCTTCATCCGTGGTCTGATCGGAGTGAAACTTGAAGGGAAGCCTCAACACTCATCGTTCCTAATTCTGAACGGTGGAGATTGATTTCTACCGGTTGGATTTGGAGATATTGAGGTTTTACCGAAGCCAATTGTGCAGAGAACGGTTTCTTCTGTGCAGCTGTGATCGGCGTGACGATCGGACCTTCATCCGTGGTCTGATCGGAGTGAAACTTGGAGGGCAGCCTCAACACTCATCGTTCTTAATTCGGAACGGTGGAGATTGATTTCTACCGGTTAGATTTGGAGATATTGAGGTTTTACCGAAGATCTCCTTTGCTGGCATCAACTCTCCTAGAGAGTTCAACTCGACATAGTTTTCAAACTTGCACGGCAAGTTCTTCTCTGCCATTCTTGGCTAAAAGGATTACTAATCCTTTTCTAAAATCAACTCTATCAAAGAGTTCTTAACTCGCCCGAGTTCTAAACTTGCTCCGCGAAGTTATTTTTCAACCTCGTCCCACGAGTCAAGACGGTCGGATCGTCAACGGGATACAAGATTCAAGCTCCCACCGCCACCGTGAAGAACCCAGATTAAATAAAGGGAAGGGACTCCGTTGACCTTTCCCTCTTTTGTAAATCGGGCAACCGATCGAGGAATTTGTAATTTCTTTTTATCTAAGTCAGTTAGAGAGAGAGATTGCATTCGAGAGATTGTATTCATTATTCTTCAAATAGAATAGATCAATTTTATAATTTTCCTCGCGAACAAAAGATGGCGACTCCGCTGGGGACAACTTCTTTCACCGATGAAGAGGTGGTGGCTAATCCGACGCCAAGCTCATTGGGACGACTGTTGAAACTCTGACCGTAGAGTTCGATCAAGCCAAGTTCGAGGAGGCACTCTCCTCCGGATCCCTTAGCCCCAAGGCTATGCGCAAGATCCACAAAGCCTCTAAGGAGGCCAAAGCCCATTCGTTTGTCGTGGCTAACCCGACGCTGAAGATGGTGATGTCGCCGCAAAAGCCTCAAATCAGCGTAAAGGAGCGCCGCCGCCAAAGAACACGACCGAGATGGCCAATCGACCAACCAACGCGAACTGGCGTTTGCGAGCCAAAGCGCGATCACGAGCTTGGCGTTTCTTTTCGAACGCAAGCCTGGCGTTTATGTGCCCGAATCGAGCCTGCAAAAGCGGTGAGCGCAACCCTCAATGGCGTTTCACGGTCAAAGCGGGTCCCAACCCGGCGTTCAATTGCTCAAGCGAACCTCGCGTTGGTGGGGTTGCCGCGATCCTCGCGTCCCCACTATAAAACGCGGTCACAACCCGCGTTCAATTGCTCAAGCGAACCTCGGCGTTGGTTGCGGTTTACCGCGATCCTCGTCCCCACTATAAAGCGGGTCACAACCCGGCGTTCAATTGCTCAAGCGAACCTCGCGTTGGCGAGGTTGCAAGCGAACCTCACGCCCTATCACGAGGCGGGTCTCAACCCCGCCCAAGCATTCAAACGCGGACCTAGCGTTCACAATCTAAAGCGGTGCGAACCTCGCGTTCAAATGCTCAAACGCGATCTTCGCGTTCCAAGTGCCAAATCATCGGCAGATCGACGCCGCCACGCGGCGCCAAGCCGTCGGTGTTTGACCAATTGACAAATATCATTTGGACCGCCGAACGACGGCATTCTCACAGGAAGGAGGCTTCAGAGGTCGAATACCTTGGAGTCACTTCTAACATGATCGGAGTAGGCAGACCGTCAATCTCTAGCTCTAATGAGCCAGAGGCAAATCGGTCCCCCGACTTGGAAGAGGCTTTGAATGACTCCGACGGAGTTTACCGACATACTCGGACTCGAACAGGGGTCATACCCCCCGTCAATTATCACAAGTTGGCTAAAGAAATTGAGTCTGATGATGAGCATTCAGCCATCGCAGAATCTCAATCCTCTAGTTCTTTCATAGAGCATGTGAGCGCTGTCTACACAACGGAGACCGCTGAAGATTTCAAGAAGAGGCTCGAAGAGTATCAGGCTATGATGCAAGAGGCCCTGCGATCACAACAAGAGTCCATCGATCAACTTCGAGATATGATAAACCAACTTGTTGCAGATAGAGCTCAACTTCAGATAGCCGACTCAACACTTCAGCCAAAATCATCACGGAGGAGGAGTGAATCCTCAAAACGAGAAGAAAAAGTGAATGAAGCTCCCGATCAAGAAGCTCATCACGTAGAATCCTCCTCTGAAGAAAGGGGAGAGGCCGAAAACGAGCAAAGTCCTCAATCGGCAAAAATGCGAGAACTGGAAGCCCGCCTCAATGCCATGGTTAATAGGTGCGAGCTCCAAGATCAGGGGGTTGTCAGACCGTATCCTGCAGAATGGGATACGGTTCCTTATCCTCCAAAATTCAAAGTCCCTACGCTACAAGCTTTCGACGGCACGAGATCACCGAACCAACATATCTACCATTTTAAGTCACAGACTGGGAATGGGATGTCAAACGATGCCATAACATCTCGTTTGTTCATTGGCACCCTCAAGGGGGTTGCCTTTGAATGGTTCATGAAACCGCGAGGATGTATCCGAAATGGGCGATTTAGAGACTCTTCTGTCACGATTCTTTGAAGATGACACGGAAATCACTGCCACTTCTCTCCTTGCCCTTAAGCAAAAGGAGGGAGAGCCTATCAAGGTCTTCGTCGAACGGTTCCGAAGCATGGCTCTTCGATGCTCGGCAGTATGACACGATGCGCTCTAATTGACACTGTCGGCACAATTTACAAACTAATCTCCTAGCTCGAATGGGGTTGCAAAATGTCGTTCACGAAACAACTAGTCTCGAGGTGACGAGTAATTATTGCTAGGATTGAAGTCAAGAAGAGGAGACTCGAAGACGGCTATTGATGACCCGACTCTAAATCACGAGGCGAATACTGGTTAGTATCAACCTAGAATAATTACGGTGGGGTTGATTATTTGTTATTTTCGAGTAGAATAATAAATTCCAAATATTGTCAAGTTAACAAAATACTTTTGACAATGTAAGCACTTCAACGTGCAGCAGCACCACCAAAATCAACTTATCAATCCTCTCCAATAGGATGATAAGTCTACAAAGTTGCTCAAATCGTAACACAATCCCGTCAGGTTAACAATGCACCTCTGACAACCAACTTATCAATCCTCTCCTATAGGATGATAAGTCCACAAATTTGCTCCGATCGCAATGTATCCTTGTCATGTTAACCCAACACCTCTGACAATCAACTTATCAATCCTCTCCAATAGGATGATAAGCCCACAAAGTTGCTCACATCGTAACACAATCCCGTCAGGTTAACAATGCACCTCTGACAATCAACTTATCAATCCTCTCCAATAGAATGATAAGTCCATAAATTTGCTCCAATCGCAATGTATCCTTGTCATGTTAACCTAACACCTCTGACAATCAACTTATCAATCCTCTCCAATAGGATGATAAGCCCACAAAGTTGCTCACATCGCAACGCAATCCCCACAAAGTTAAGATTAGCTCGTCTCGTTATTAGCAAGGCGACCTCTCTGACAATCAACTTATCGACTCTCTTCAATAGAGCGATAAGTCCTCAAAGTTGCTCCGATCGCAATGTATCCTTGTCATGTTAACCTAACACCTCTGACAATCACCTTATCGACTCTCTTCAATAGAGCGATAAGTCCTCAATGTTGTTATTAATAACACCACAATCCACGCCACGAGGGTGGGGAATTTTATCGAATCCTAAGTAGGGTAAGTCAACGCCTAACACGCATTGCGGTTTAGTCTTCTACCGATCGAAGGAGACACCGAATTCAAGTCCGGGAATTTTATCGAATCCTAAGTAGGGATAAGTCAACGCCTAACACGCATTGCCGGTTTAGTCTTTTTCCGATTAAAAAGACACCGAATTCAAGTCCGGGAATTTTATCCGAAACCTAAGCGGGGATAAGCGCATCTAATACATGCGGTAGGGTAGTCTATTCCCGTGAGAAAGACGGCTTCACGTGATTCAACATCGTAGCATTAAGCCTAAAAGAGTTTTATTCTTTTAGCACAACGTCACATGCGAACGGATTTAGATAATCGCATGCTAGCCCGATTCAAGCGGTGTCGGTAAAGGCTCATCAAGTCCGTTGATGGTCGGGGTTGGCCAATAACCCTAAAGTCAACGCCTAACAGCGTTGCGGTTAGTCTCTTACCGTAAAGGCGACAAAGTCTACGATTCAACATCGTAGCACAACGCCACGCATGCAGGCTTAACTCCTCAAATTTGATTAAATCGCAATCAACTTATCAATCCTCCTCAATAGGATGATAGGTCCTCAAAGTTGCTCCGATCATAGCGTATCTTCATCAAGTCAACACTATACCTCGATGATATAATCAACTTATCAATCCTCTCCAATAGGATGATAGGTCCTCAAAATCTTGTTCAAATCACAACTAAACCCGTCAATCAACTCATCATTCCTTTCCAATAGAATGATAGATCCACAAAGTTGTTCAAATTACAACACAATCCTATCAAAATCTGTACACATCCTCGTGAGTTTGATAACCAACTTATCAATCCTCCTCAATAGGATGATAAGTCCACAAAGTTGCTCCAATCGCAACGTATCCTTGTCATGTTAACCTCACACCTCTGACAATCAACTTATCAATCCTCCTCAATAGGATGATAAGCCCCAAGCCTTATTCACAACACAAGCCCAAAGCCTTGTTCACACCACAAGCCATGTAAGCCTTATTCACAACACAAGCCCAAAGCCTTGTTAACACCACAACCCCAAGCCTTGTTAAAACCACAAGCCCAAAGCCTTGTTTAAACCACAAGCCCAAAGTCTTGTTCAAACCATAAGCCCCAAGCCTTGTTCAAACCGCAAGCCCAAAACCTTGTTCAAACTACAAGCCCAAAGCCTTGTTCACACCACAAGCCATGTAAGCCTTATTCACAACACAAGCCCAAAGCCTTGTTAACACCACAACCCCAAGCCTTGTTCAAATCACGGGTTTCATATTTTATCCCCGACAAAATCTAAACTTATCGACTCTCTTCAATAGAGCGATAGGTCCTCAAAATCTTGTTCAAATCACAAATACTCAACTTTATCAAGTTAACCCCATACCTCGATAAAATCAACTTATCGACTCTCTTCAATAGAGCGATAGGTCCTCAAAATCTTGTTCAAATCACAAATACTCAACTTTATCAAGTTAACCCCATACCTCGATAAAATCAACTTATCGACTCTCTTCAATAGAGCGATAAGTCCTCAAAGTTGCTCGATCGCAATGTATCCTTGTCATGTTAACCTCACACCTCGACAATCAACTTATCAATCCTCTCCATAGGATGATAAGTCTACAAAGTTGCTCAAATCGTAACACAATCCGTCGGGTTAACAATGCACCTCGACAACCAACTTATCAATCCTCTCCTATAGGATGATAAGTCCACAAAGTTGCTCCAATCGCAATGTATCCTTGTCATGTTAACCCAACACCTCGACAATCAACTTATCAATCCTCTCCATAGGATGATAAGCCCACAAAGTTGCTCACATCGTAACACAATCCGTCGGGTTAACAATGCACCTCGACAATCAACTTATCAATCCTCTCCATAGGATGATAAGTCCACAAAGTTGCTCCAATCGCAATGTATCCTTGTCATGTTAACCTAACACCTCTGACAATCAACTTATCAATCCTCTCCAATAGGATGATAAGCCCACAAAGTTGCTCACATCGCAACGCAATCCCCACAAAGTTAAGATTAGCTCGTCTCGTTATTAGCAAGGCGACCTCTCGACAATCAACTTATCGACTCTCTTCAATAGGCGATAAGTCCTCAAAGTTGCTCGATCGCAATGTATCCTTGTCATGTTAACCTAACACCTCGACAATCACCTTATCGACTCTCTTCAATAGGCGATAAGTCCTCAATGTTGTTATTAATAACACCACAATCCACGCCTCACGGGGTGGGGAATTTTATCGAATCCTAAGTAGGGTAAGTCAACGCCTAACACGCATTGCCGGTTTAGTCTTCTACCGATCGAAGGAGACACCGAATTCAAATCGGGGAATTTTATGCGAATCCTAAGTAGGGATAAGTCAGCGCCTAACACGCATTGCCGGTTTAGTCTTTTTCCGATTAAAAAGACACCGAATTCAAGTCCGGGAATTTTATCCGAAACCTAAGCAGGATAAGCCCGCATCTAATACATGCGGTAGGGTAGTCTATTCCCGTGAGAAAGACGAAGCTCATTATTCAACATCGTAGCATTAAGCCTAAAAGAGTTTTATTCTTTTAGCACAACGTCACATGCGAACGGATTTAGATAATCGCATGCTAGCCCGATTCAAGCGGTGTCGGTAAAGGCTCATCAAGTCCGTTGATGGTCGGGGTTGGCCAATAACCCTAAAGTCAACGCCTAACAGCGTTGCGGTTAGTCTCTTACCGTAAAGGCGACAAAGTCTACGATTCAACATCGTAGCACAACGCCACGCATGCAGGCTTAACTCCTCAAATTTGATTAAATCGCAATCAACTTATCAATCCTCCTCAATAGGATGATAGGTCCTCAAAGTTGCTCGATGCATAGCGTATCTTCATCAAGTCAACACTATACCTCGATGATATAATCAACTTATCAATCCTCCTCAATAGGATGATAGGTCCTCAAAATCTTGTTCAAATCACAACTAAACCCGTCAATCAACTCATCATTCCTTTCCAATAGAATGATAGATCCACAAAGTTGTTCAAATTACAACACAATCCTATCAAAATCTGTACACATCCTCGTGAGTTTGATAACCAACTATCAATCCTCCTCAATAGGATGATAAGTCCACAAAGTTGCTCCAATCGCAACGTATCCTTGTCATGTTAACCTCACACCTCGACAATCAACTTATCAATCCTCCTCAATAGGATGATAAGCCCCAAGCCTTATTCACAACACAAGCCCAAAGCCTTGTTCACACCACAAGCCATGTAAGCCTTATTCACAACACAAGCCCAAAGCCTTGTTTAAACCACAAGCCCAAAGCCTTGTTAACACCACAACCCCCAAGCCTTGTTAAAACCACAAGCCCAAAGCCTTGTTTAAACCACAAGCCCAAAGTCTTGTTCAAACCATAAGCCCCAAGCCTTGTTCAAACCGCAAGCCCAAAACCTTGTTCAAACTACAAGCCCAAAGCCTTGTTCACACCACAAGCCATGTAAGCCTTATTCACAACACGCCTTAAACCTTGTTCAAATCACAGGTTTCATATTTTATCCCCCGACAAAATCTAAACTTATCGACTCTCATCAATAGAGCGATAGGTCCTCAAAATCTTGTTCAAATCACAAATACTCAACTTTATCAAGTTAACCCCACACCTCTGATAAAATCAACTTATCGACTCTCATCAATAGAGCGATAGGTCCTCAAAATCTTGTTCAAATCACAAATACTCAACTTTATCAAGTTAACCCCATACCTCGATAAAATCAACTTATCGACTCTCTTCAATAGAGCGATAAGTCCTCAAAGTTGCTCGATCGCAATGTATCCTTGTCATGTTAACCTCACACCTCGACAATCAACTTATCAATCCTCTCCAATAGGATGATAAGTCCACAAAGTTGCTCACATCGTAACACAATCCGTCGGGTTAACAATGCACCTCGACAATCAACTTATCAATCCTCCTCAATAGGATGATAAGCCCCAAGCCTTGTTTAAACCACAAGCCCAAAGCCTTGTTCACACCACAAGCCATGTAAGCCTTATTCACATCACGCCTTAAACCTTGTTCAAATCACGGGTTTCATATTTTATCCCCGACAAAATCTAAACTTATCGACTCTCATCAATAGAGCGATAGGTCCTCAAAATCTTGTTCAAATCACAACTAAACCCGTCAATCAACTCATCATTCCTTTCCAATAGAATGATAAGTCCATAAATTTGCTCCAATCGCAATGTATCCTTGTCATGTTAACCTCACACCTCGACAATCAACTTATCGACTCTCATCAATAGAGCGATAGGTCCTCAAAATCTTGTTCAAATCACAAATACTCAACTTTATCAAGTTAACCCCATACCTCGATAAAATCAACTTATCGACTCTCTTCAATAGGCGATAAGTCCTCAAAGTTGCTCGATCGCAATGTATCCTTGTCATGTTAACCCAACACCTCTGACAATCAACTTATCAATCCTCTCCAATAGGATGATAAGCCCACAAAGTTGCTCACATCGTAACACAATCCCGTCAGGTTAACAATGCACCTCTGACAATCAACTTATCAATCCTCTCCAATAGAATGATAAGTCCATAAATTTGCTCCAATCGCAATGTATCCTTGTCATGTTAACCTAACACCTCTGACAATCAACTTATCAATCCTCTCCAATAGGATGATAAGCCCACAAAGTTGCTCACATCGCAACGCAATCCCCACAAAGTTAAGATTAGCTCGTCTCGTTATTAGCAAGGCGACCTCTCTGACAATCAACTTATCGACTCTCTTCAATAGAGCGATAAGTCCTCAAAGTTGCTCCGATCGCAATGTATCCTTGTCATGTTAACCTAACACCTCTGACAATCACCTTATCGACTCTCTTCAATAGAGCGATAAGTCCTCAAGGTTGTTATTAATAACACCACAATCCACGCCTCACAGGGGTGGGGAATTTTATCCCGAATCCTAAGTAGGGGTAAGTCAACGCCTAACACACGTTGCCGGTTTAGTCTTCTACCGATCGAAGGAGACACCAGAATTCAAATCTGGGGAATTTTATCCCGAATCCTAAGTAGGGATAAGTCAACGCCTAACACGCATTGCCAGTTTAGTCTTTTTCCGATTAAAAAAGACACCAGAATTCAAGTCTGGGGAATTTTATCCCGAAACCTAAGCAGGGATAAGCCTGCATCTAATACATGCAGCCGGGTAGTCTATTCCCGTGAGAAAGACGAAGCCTACGTATTCAACATCGTAGCATTAAGCCTAAAAGAGTTTTATTCTTTTAGCACAACGTCACATGCAGAACGGATTTAGATAATCTGCATGCTAGCCCGATTCAAACGGTAATCGGTAAAGGCTCATCAAGTCCGTTGATGGCTGGGGGTTGGCCAATAACCCTAAAGTCAACGCCTAACACGCGTTGCCGGTTAGTCTCTTACACGTAAAGGCGACAAAGTCTACGATTCAACATCGTAGCACAACGCCACGCATGCAGGCGAACTCCTCAAATTTGATTAAATGCAATCAACTTATCAATCCTCCTCAATAGGATGATAGGTCCTCAAAGTTGCTCCGATCATAGCGTATCTTCATCAAGTCAACACTATACCTCGATGATATAATCAACTTATCAATCCTCTCCAATAGGATGATAGGTCCTCAAAATCTTGTTCAAATCACAACTAAACCCGTCAATCAACTCATCATTCCTTTCCAATAGAATGATAGATCCACAAAGTTGTTCAAATTACAACACAATCCTATCAAAATCTGTACACATCCTCAGCAGAGTTTGATAACCAACTTATCAATCCTCCTCAATAGGATGATAAGTCCACAAAGTTGCTCCAATCGCAACGTATCCTTGTCATGTTAACCTCACACCTCTGACAATCAACTTATCAATCCTCCTCAATAGGATGATAAGCCCCAAGCCTTATTCACAACACAAGCCCAAAGCCTTGTTCACACCGCAAGCCCCAAGCCTTGTTTAAACCACAAGCCCAAAGCCTTGTTAACACCACAACCCCCAAGCCTTGTTAAAACCACAAGCCCAAAGCCTTGTTTAAACCACAAGCCCAAAGTCTTGTTCAAACCATAAGCCCCAAGCCTTGTTCAAACCGCAAGCCCAAAACCTTGTTCAAACTACAAGCCCAAAGCCTTGTTCACACCACAAGCCATGTAAGCCTTATTCACATCACAGGCCTTAAACCTTGTTCAAATCACAGGTTTCATATTTTATCCCCCGACAAAATCTAAACTTATCGACTCTCATCAATAGAGCGATAGGTCCTCAAAATCTTGTTCAAATCACAAATACTCAACTTTATCAAGTTAACCCCATACCTCTGATAAAATCAACTTATCGACTCTCTTCAATAGAGCGATAAGTCCTCAAAAATCATCATCAAGTTAAAAATTCCACCTCTGATGATAAAACCAATTTATCAACTCTTTGCAATAGAGTGATAAGTCTCCAAAAGCTTGTTCAAACAACAAGTATGAAAGGCATGCCAAGTTAACACTATACTTTTGGCACCTTAAAGAAAAGTCTAAAAGACTTAGTTGGAAATGTGGGGTTCATCCCCGCGTTTCAACACAAAACGCGAGGGTCGCGCCCGCGTTTTAAACACAGAACGCGATGGCCAGCTCCGTGTTTCAACCTCAAAACGCGAGGATCAGTCCCATGTAGCAAAGTTCAAGACGCTACGGTCACTCCTGCATTTCAAAAAAAAAATGTCGGAGTTCACCCATGCAAGATGAATGACTAGCATGGACAAAAGCAGAACATGACTTCTTTGAAGACAGAATGAGGAGCAATACCTTCTCAGGATCAAGCAAAAGAAGATATCCAAAGTATTCAAAGCTCGTCCTACCAACCGCGAACTTTCAAAAACTTTGAGGGGGTTCTCAGAGGTCGTAAAAATTCATCAAGACGCCCAATATCCGCGAAACACTATCGATGAAGGTTACAAGCTGACGACTTTCACGATAACAAAGGAGAATCGGTTAATGTCTCCGTGAGTACAAGGATTACAAGTTGACAATCCTTGTGAAAAGAGATCACAAGTGTTGATCTCTTCAAAGCAAAACGCGGACTTATCCCCGCTGCTCAAAACGCGGAGCACATGGCCCGCTCAAAGCTCAAAACGCGGAGCACATGGCCCGCTCAAAGCTCAAAACGCGAGCACATGGCCCGCTCAAAGCTCAAAACGCGGAGCACATGGCCCGCGTTTCAATTCAAAATCACGGAGCACATGGCCCGCGTTCAATCCAAAACGCGGAGCACATGGCCCGCTCAAAGCTCAAAACGCGAGCACATGGCCCGCGTTCAAAGCTCAAAGCGGGCTTCCAACCCCGCCCTAGTTAAAATGTAGGCGGAGGTCTATCCCGCGTTCTGCACTAAATGCGGGGCGAGACTTGCTCTAGAACGCGAACTTCGCTTTGACTCATTCAAACATGAGTTGAACGGTTCCTCAACCGCTTGAGCAATTTAAGGGGTGGTTACACCCACTAAACCCATTATGGAGCATTTTAAGGGGATGGTTACACCCCTTTAACCCCTATAAATGGGGGGTTTTCACAGCCAAATGGGGCAGGTTGAAAGGTTTTTGGCCGGAGAACTAACAAAGGGGAGAGAACCAGTTTCCTCTGCGCAGCTGTGATCAGCGTGACGATCGGACCATCATCCGTGGTCTGATCGGAGTGAAACTTGGAGGGAAGCCTCAACACTCATCGTTCCTAATTCTGAACGGTGGAGATTGATTTCTACCGGTTGGATTTGGAGATATTGAGGTTTTACCGAAGCCAATTGTGCAGAGAACGGTTTCTTCTGTGCAGCTGTGATCGGCGTGACGATCGGACCTTCATCCGTGGTCTGATCGGAGTGAAACTTGGAGGGAAGCCTCAACACTCATCGTTCTTAATTCGGAACGGTGGAGATTGATTTCTACCGGTTAGATTTGGAGATATTGAGGTTTTACCGAAGATCTCCTTTGCTGGCATCAACTCTCCTAGAGAGTTCAACTCGACATAGCTTTCAAACTTGCACGGCAAGTTCTTCTCCGCCATTCTTGGCTAAAAGGATTACTAATCCTTTTCTAAAATCAACTCTATCAAAGAGTTCTTAACTCGCCCGAGTTCTAAACTTGCTCCGCGAAGTTATTTTTCAACCTCGCCCCACGAGTCAAGACGGTCGGATCGTCAACGGGATACAAGATTCAAGCTCCCACCGCCACCGTGAAGAACCCAGATTAAATAAAGGGAAGGGACTCCGTTGACCTTTCCCTCTTTTGTAAATCGGGCAACCGATCGAGGAATTTGTAATTTCTTTTTATCTAAGTCAGTTAGAGAGAGAGATTGCATTCGAGAGATTGTATTCATTATTCTTCAAATAGAATAGATCAATTTTATAATTTTCCTCGCGAACAACAAGCACATTATCATTATTTTAGATGTTATTTGAATTAGAGGAGAATACTATCATGTATATAAATCGGGTTCCCGTAAACCGTCCCGGGAACACGGCTTCAAGTCAAGTACTGGCCCTTGGCCCTTATATATAATTCAGAATATCAAGAATGCGCATGATCCCACTTATATACGCGTTATATTCTCCGTCTAATTCCCCTTCATAAACCCACATTTATTTATTGACTTTAAGTGGTTGTGCATGAAATATTATTCACTAACCACAGAGTTACTGTGTAACGACTTCTGTAAAACTATGAAAAATAACCGTGACTAGAACATGTCCAATCAGGATGGATGCATCGTCTAGTTGATGCTATTTATAATAGTAATAATCAAGTGAAACTCCTCACACCGGGATATCGATATCGAGGGTATAGCCATGCTATGATAGCACGCTTATGAATCATATTTTGACGGAAGTCGTCTTCATGCACAATCGACTCTATTAAATGTCACTAGGTGATCAAACATAGCATCAAGTATTCAAACACATCATCAAATGACATATATTCACTTATAAAAAAAAGAAAAGATAAATAATTAACATAATTAATTAGTGTCAGAAAAAAAGGTCAACGGGTTTGGTTTGATGGCTTAAAGATCCACAAATCTGATTTTTAGGGAGCAAAAGGCCAAACGGGTCTGTAATTTGAGTTATAAACCCAAACGGGTCTGGAATTTGATATTGGACCTTAACCGGGTCGGGTTTGAGTTCAAAAACCGACCCAAAAGAAAATTTTTGTAAAAATGAAGGTCCGGGGGTTCGAACCCGTGACTAGAGACACAACGAAAAAAATCTCTAACCAATAAGCCAAAGATGTCTTCAAGAAGTTTAGCCTCGGAAATTATAGATAACTATTATATGTTGGTATATCATAAAACTCAATCAAAATTTTATCTTAACATAAATAATTTGACCTAACATCAAAATTTAAGAATTTATGAACAGAACTTTATTATTCTATAAAGAAACTTCTAGATATTTCAAATGATATATTTATATTAATAAAAGACTTGTTTAGTCAGAAAACCCTTGAGATAAAAATAAAAGATAATTTAGTTTTATTAACTAAATCTAATTGTCATGAGAAACAAAAATTAAAAAGGCAGTTATTTGTAATGTAACAAATATCATTATTTCTTTTAGAAAAGAAAAAAAATAAATCTAAAGTCTAAATGGTAATTCTTGAGAAATTTAAGTGTAGATTAGAATCTGAAAAAAAAAGACTTACAGTCAACCTTAAGTACATTAATTTAGCACATGTTAACTAAGAAAAATAACTAAGAAGCAGTATCGCATATGTTAACTTAATATATTTTCGGTATATAAAAAAATTTAATCGACAAGATCATATTCGGAATTCAACAAAGAAATCTCAAGATAAAAGGACAAATGATTGCATAAAGAGTAGATTTTTTTTTCTCTGAATTATAATAAAACAACTACAATCTATTCCTCATGATTTTCTAGAAAGATATACTAGTATTTAGATGAGGTGATCATGAAAGTAAAAGAGTTAAAGGATAAGAAATGCTTGCCAAAATAATAATTAAACTCGAAAAATTTGAAATCCCTATCCGTTCCTTCTCCTTGAGTACTCGATCCTTCTCTAATTTTTTTTCTCGGTTCTCTCTTTTTTTTTCCGTGTGTTTTTGTGAAGGAAAAATAGAGGAGATAGATAAGCTCTTAAGGGAGATAGGGTTGTTAACAAAATATTAGGCAGATAGAGATCTTCTAGTAAGAGAGGGAGGAGTTGGTTGAGAATTTTCTCTTTGGTTTTGTTAAACGTGGTTTCACGGTTATAGAGAAAATTGGAGAGATTTTTTTTTTTTTTTTTCCGTGAGATGTGAAGCAGAAGGAAAAAAAATACTAGTAGTTGGATAAAAATTGCTAAGGTCACACATTCAAAACTTGATTTATTTGGGCTATAAGGCTAAATGGGCCTTTCTAAGAAAATCAAAACAAACAAAGTGGGCCTTAAGAGAACCTTCATGCATGATACATAATTAGTATCTGTGAAATATATTGGTTATTACATCCTCCCCACCTAAGAAAAAGAAATTTCGTCCTCGAAATTAAATACAAATACACGAGGAACTAGATGTTACCTGTAATAAAGAGATGTGGATAGCGCTGACGAATATCGTCCTCTCGCTCCCATATCGCTTCACCAGGTCCATGGTGTCCCCAAGATACCAAGACTAGAGGGATAGTCCTATTCTTGAGAACCTTCTCCTGTCTGTCCAAAATCTTCATTGGTCTCTCCTCATATGATATGTTCGTCCCAATTTGAAGCTCTGCGATGTCTAGGACGTGGGTCTCATCTCGCACATATCGTCGAAGCTGTGATACGTGAAACACATCATGCACTCCATCCAATGACGGAGGCATAGCAAGCCTGTATGCTACCTCTCTTACTCTCTCCAATATCTCGAACGGACCGATAAAGCGTGGTCTAAGCTTCCTGCGACTGCCAAATCTGATAACTCCTCTGGTTGGGGATATCCTCAAGAAGACATGCTTTCCAACCTGGAATTATAGAGGTCTCCTCTTAGCATCAGCCAAACTCTTCTGCCTATCCTGAGCCGACTTAAGGCGATCTCTTATCGTCTTTATCTTCTCTACTGTCTGCACTATCATCTCAGGCCCTAACCGATGCTGCTCTCCCAAGTCATCCCAACATGTAGGAGATCTATATTTTCTCCCATATAAAGCCTCATAAGGTGCCATCTGGATGCTGGCTTGGTAACTGTTATTATAAGAGAACTCCACCAAGTGTAAGTGGTCTTCCCAAGAGCCCTTGAAATCCAACATGCATGCCCGCAACATGTCCTCCATAATTTGTATAGTCCTCTCTGATTTTCCATTTGTCTGAGGATGGTAAGCTGTGCTGTAACTCAGTCTAGTCCCAAGACACTGTTGCAAGCTCCTCCAAAAGTGTGATACAAATCGTGTGTCTCTATTAGACACAATGCTAATCGGTACCCCATGCAAGCGCACTATCTCCCTCATGTATAGCTCCGCTAAACTCTCCGTCGTCTGTCCAACTCGAAATGGTATGAAGAGAGCCGACTTGGTGAGTCGGTCTACTACTACCCATACAGCGTTGTTCCCCTGCTGGCTCCTCGGCAGGGCTGTGACAGAGTCCATCGTAACATGTTCCCACTTCCATTCGGGAATAGGAAGAGGCTACAATAAACCCGCGGTCCTCTGATGCTCAGCCTTCACCTGCTGACATACTAGGCATTTTGACACAAACCGGGCTATCTCCAACTTCATTCCTGGCCACCAGTAATGCTCCCTCAAGTCCCGATACATCTTTGTGCCCCCTGGATGAATAGAAAGCACTGAACTGTGCGCCTCCTCCAGCAACTCTCTCCTAACATCGCCCTTAGGCATACACAATCTACCATGGAATCTCAAGGATCCATCCTCATGTATCTGTAGATCAGTTCTCTCCCCAGACTCCATTTGTTTCTTAAATGTTTTGTACCGAGCATCCTCGAACTGGGTAGCCTTTATCCGGCCTACCAGAGTTGACTGTAACTGAAGATTCATCAGCTGTCTCCCTGTTCTAGGTAAAATAATCTCCCTGTTCATCCTCCAAAACTCAGCTAGCAACTCCCGCTGCCTGGTAAGTCTCATCACCACAGGCTTCCTGCTCAAATGATCTGGCACCACATTAACCCGTCCTAGGTGATATTGTAAATCCAGATTGTAATCCGCCATAAGCTCTAACCACCTGCGCTGTCTCATGTTGAGCTCCTTCTGAGTGAAGATATATTTCAAACTTTTATGATCTGTGTGCACCTCCACTCTCTGCCCTAAAAGATAGTGCCGCCATAGCTTTAATGCAAAAATGACCGCCGCTAACTCCAGATCATGAACCAGGTAGTTCCTCTCATGCGTCTTCAGTTGTCTAGACGCATAAGCTACC
The DNA here is from genome assembly GCA_012295165.1 of Asparagus setaceus. Classification (NCBI taxonomy): domain Eukaryota; kingdom Viridiplantae; phylum Streptophyta; class Magnoliopsida; order Asparagales; family Asparagaceae; genus Asparagus; species Asparagus setaceus. Next base: position 30,059,490 of record CM022710.1, read on the forward strand.
ACCTTCCCATGTTGCATCAGAACACAACCTAAACCCAAACCAGAAGCATCCGTGTGTACTATAAATCCTCCTGACTCATCCGAAATTGTTAAAACAGGAGCCATCGTCAACTTCTTCTTCAACTCATCAAATGCTGATTGACACTCCTGAGTCCACACAAATTTGACCTCCTTCCGAGTCAACTTAGTAAGTGGTCCTGTAATCTTAGCAAAATCCTTAATGAATTTCCTGTAGTATCCTGCCATCCCTTGAGCGGAGAAAAAGCGATGTTCTTCAAAAGGTTGCAGTTCTACTTTTTTTCTCAATTGCTTCTTTGTCAATCTGTAGGATAATTTGAGAAAGGTGAACTGATGGCTATATATATAGGTAGAATAATTAGTGGGATAATTATGATAATTTATCCCAATTCTAGTTCTAGTAGAATTCTACTTGACTAACACACCAAAGAAATATCACAGTTCTAGTTCTAGAAAAGTTCTACTTGACTAACACTATGAAAAAATATCCCAGTTCCAAATTCTATGTGACCAACACCTTAAAAATTTGTCCCACAGATTATCCCAGTTCTAATTTTAAGTTCCAAATGACTAACCCCCCCTAAGGGAGATAGGGTTGTTAACAAAATATTAGATAGTTAGAGATCTTCTAGTTAGAGAGGGAGGAGTTGGTTAAGATTTTTCTCTTTGGTTTTGTTAAACGTGGTTTCACGGTTATAGAGAAAACTAGAGAGATTTTTTTTTAAATTTTTATTTTTTCCGTGAGATGTGAAGCAGAAGGAAAAAAAAATACTAGTAGTTGGATAAAAATTGCTAGGGTCACACATTCAAAACTTGATTTATTTGGGCTATAAGGCTAAATGGGCCTTTCTAAGAAAATCAAAAGAAACAAAGTGGGCCTTAACAGAACCTTCATGCATGATACATAATTAGTATCTGTGAAATATATTGGTTATTACAAAACTTGTACTCGATCAAAGAAGATTGCAAACTCTTAAATATATAAGAACGCAATCACAAAGGTACACAGTTCAGATTGACAAAAATAAATCTTTTTTCATTCATATATTCAAAATACTTACAAATATATAAAAATACTAACACAAAAAAGAGAAAATACATATGAGCCCCTAAGGGGCCGAACTTGGAGAAGACGCGGGACTTGGAGATGGAGCGACACTTGATCTCTGGGCAGGCATGGGAGGAGCGGCGCTGGGACTAGGAGCAGAAGTCGGGCATGGAGGGGCAACAGCAGTGGAAGTTGGCGGAGGAGTCGGCTGAAGCTCAGACCCAACCTCTTCACTCCCTTCCTCTTCGGGCCGACTCACCCAGCTATCATGGGCCAAGCCCTCGCCTGTTCCCTAGGCTGACTCTTCATCATCTTCATCCCCGCTCCCAGCATTCGTGCCCCCCTCCTTTCCTCTCTATCTCCTGCAGAGCGCCAAGCCAGTTAGCTACTGGAGGAGGATAGTGGAACCACTCAGGATCAATTTTTAGCTCGAGCGAAAGCTGCATCTCTAGATAGTCGAAGCCGGCCTTACAAGCGAGGGCAACCTCCACCTTCCCGAGATCCTCGCGGCTATGCCAGACGTCGGCCTCCACCAGTCCCTCAAGGGCTACATGTTTCGAGGGGCCTTGGTAGAGCAGGAGTTGTTTGCTCAGTTCGAGCATGCACGGAACCTCTACCTCAAGCTCCAAGAAGAGTCGGAAGCTCAGAAGGCAGCTCATGAGATGACTCTCCTGAAGTTGGCTGCCAAAGAGGAGCTGGTAGCCTGGAGAAGAAGTGAGGGCAAATAGCGCTGGGAAGTGGCGATGCGGGACAACATGGTCAAGGGCCTAAAGTCATCCAATAGCAAGAAGTCAGCCGAGATCAGCAAGCTCCAAGAAGACCTCGGCCATTTCGAGCATGAGATCCGCGAGTGAGATGAGAAAATAAGATACTTGACCGAGGAACATATATCAGAACTAAAATCATTTTCAAAATATAGATTTGTGAAAAATATCATATACTTCAGGATCTTGTGAGAAAATATTCAAACTAAAATCATTTTCAAAACCGAAATAAAACCATACTACACCTAGATGTCCATCGTTCCCGACTTAACCAGCTCTCTACTCTGGAATATACCAACCACCTATACAAAAAAAGAGAACAAACATCAAAAATAAATCCGTCGGAGCGGATAATAGCAAGTACCACCAAAGGATAGGATACAAAGGATGGAATAGTGAAAAACGGTAATTCACTACATAGGCAAAATCAAATGAAAGAAAGATCATTATCAATGTCTCAAGAATTGGGACAATATGAAGGTTCGAATATGAATACAGAAAATATACATGATTGAGTAAATATGAACTTCAAACAAACTTTCAAAATCATGATGGAATATTCTTATTCGTTATATTTCTCGAAAGGAACATATATCAGAACTCGTTACTTGACTTGCGGTATTTCGAACTCAAAGCACTGATATATTGAACATGATCATACTTCATCAAACCTCATAAGCATATTTACATATTGTTGATGGTTTAAATCACACAGCCAAATAATTATGTTGTTGAGGACATTAGGGACCACTCACTTCTCCGAATATCGGTTTAGAGATAAAAATGTTCTTCCACTTACGGTAAAACTTCGTAAGAGGCGGGGTTGATGTCCTCGGTTGTTCCTCCAACGATCAAGTTAGCAAAGTACTTGAGTGGAGGATAAAATGAACCGCAGGAGTTCTTGAGTTCAGTTAATTGATCAAAATGCAGAGAAAATTGCTTACCTTGATGTAGGGAATAGTCCCCCCCATTTATAATGACAATGGAGGGGTGATTTGGTAACTTCGGCAGACTATGGGTCATACGTAAGATTCGCTGTGGCGCATCGCTAGTGGATGGAGTCACTTCGACATTTAATGTGAAGTGACTGGAGGTATGGGGTGTCGACATGGTCCGATGTGTCATAAAGATCTTCGGGGATGGAGAAATAATGCGAATGTCCATGCATTTAAGGCGATGGCAACAAACTATCAGCGGGGGGCTCGAGGCGTGCCGTCATCTTCCTACTCACCTGGCCGAGTGTCGAGAAGTACCGCCTTTCGAGTCGACTTCGCGAGATGTCGACCAATCGAGTCATCCTACCCGGAGGTCGACATGCAACGCCTTTCGAGTCGACTTCGTGAGATGTCGAACAATCGAGTCGGCCATGCTGAAAGATGTCGGCCCGTCCAAGGTGTTAGCTTGATTAGATGTTTAATGCGGGACACTTGTCTGCTACTAATTGGGGATTAAGACTTGGTAATAAAAACACCATAACACATATACTACACAAGCATGCGCAAGCAAAATTTGAAATTTCCTAACATGCTTAAATTAGTTTTAAGTTTTGAGATTAAATAATAATATTGGTCAATTTAAGGTGGACAACAAAATCTCAACTCGACAATGCAAGATAGGATTACGGTAATAAATTTATCAAAATGGCCAAAACAAATCTCATACCTTATAAAGCCAAATTATTATGGAATATTCTTATTCGTTATATTTCTCGAAAGGAACATATATCAGAACTCGTTACTTGACTTGCGGTATTTCGAACTCAAAGCACTGATATATTGAACATGATCATACTTCATCAAACCTCATAAGCATATTTACATATTGTTGATGGTTTAAATCACACAGTCAAATAATTATGTTGTTGAGGACATTAGGGACCACTCACTTCTCCGAATATCTGGTTTAGAGATAAAAATGTTCTTCCCTGCACAGGTAAAAACTCGTAAGAGGGCGGGGTTGATGTCCCTGGTTGTTCCTCCAACGATCAAGTTAGCAAAGTACTTGAGTGGAGGATAAAATGAACTGCAGGAGTTCTTGAGTTCAGTTAATTGATCAAAATGCAGAGAAAATTGCTTACCTTGATGTAGGGAATAGTCCCCCCCATTTATAATGACAATGGAGGGGTGATTTGGTAACTTCGCGCACTATGGGTCGGCGGTCGCGGTCGCAAGATTCGCTTTACAGTGGCATCGCTAGTGGATGGAGTCACTTCGACATTTAATGTGAAGTGACTGGAGGTATGGGGTGTCGACATGGTCCGATGTGTCATAAAGATCTTCGGGGATGGAGAAATAATGCGAATGTCCATGCATTTAAGGCGATGGCAACAAACTATCAGCGGGGGGCTCGAGGCGTGCCGTCATCTTCCTACTCACCTGGCCGAGTGTCGAGAAGTACCGCCTTTCGAGTCGACTTCGCGAGATGTCGACCAATCGAGTCATCCTACCCAGAGGGTCGACATGCAACGCCTTTCGAGTCGACTTCGTGAGATGTCGAACAATCGAGTCGGCCATGCTGAAAGATGTCGGCCCGTCCAAGGTGTTAGCTTGATTAGATGTTTAATGCGGGACACTTGTCTGCTACTAATTGGGGATTAAGACTTGGTAATAAAAACACCATAACACATATACTACACAAGCATGCGCAAGCAAAATTTGAAATTTCCTAACATGCTTAAATTAGTTTTAAGTTTTTGAGATTAAATAATAATATTGGTCAATTTAAGGTGGACAACAAAATCTCAACTCGACAATGCAAGATAGGATTCTGGTAATAAATTTATCAAAATGGCCAAAACAAATCTCATACCTTATAAAGCCAAATTATTATATATTCTCCCCCAATTAAACCTAATATTTTCAAAACAACTCATATTAAGGCGATTACACATGATGCTTCTAATCTCAGTTTTTCTATATTACATGACTAATTATCGAGTGGAAAATCTAACCAAAAGCATGAAGATTGCTAATCTCCAAACTCACACTTTACACATCATCACTCAAATACTTAATGTGTAATATATAAATTCTAAGTGTTCGAAAAATCAGGTTTTAACTATCTGACAATGCTATCTCTTCTCTACGTATCATATCCACAATCTCGTAGGCAACAGGTTTGCACTTCTTATGCCCACCATCAACTCAACTAAAAGTTTACCGTTGATTCGAGACAAACGTCTAATATCTAAACTCCTAATTTTTGTGGTTTTGCATGTGTAATCTTTAAGGGTATATTTATTACTATCAACAATTGAACCCTTTTATCAAGAGTTAGCATATCAAATAGCCCATATTATTGTAAATAAACTCATTATTCATTTTAAAAACAACTTCTGGTAGAGTTTGGGCTCAAGACTAAAAAATAACGAAATATCGTATGTTTAGACTTTTGGTTCAACTGGATAAATATCAAAACATAACTCAACAATGTCAAAATAAACTTTAAACACACCCAAAGCATGATAACAAAGGTTTTCACAAAGTTTCATAAACATCAAAAGTTAAACAAGGAAGCCATGGAGTCAAACGACTCATAAAACTAATGCAAATCTATTGTGCACATTTCCAGGCCTCTGGAATTTCTCCCCCGACGTTTGAACGTCAAACCAGACGTCTAATAATCTAGACCAGATGTCTGATTTGGAGACGATAGAAACTCAGAAACTAAAAATAAATATAGAGACATCTAAAATCCTACTAGACGTCTGAAACGCATACCAGACGTCTGAAATTCTATATCAGACGTCTGAATCAGGTTTTACAGCAGATTTTCCAGATTTTTAAACTAGGGTTTGACATATATCTTTCTTGTGTCTAACTTAGGGATGTTTATCTACACTTTTTCAGCATGATATCACGAAACTAACATATGAAGGACAACTATCATGATCATAGATACGTTAAAACACAAATTGTTCATCTAGGATTTTGTAAAAATTTGCCGAAACATCATTAGAACTTCTCATACCTATGTAGAACACAAATTGGCATATAAATCTAACAAAAACCTAACATATGAAACATGGATAAAGGTTCTCATCAGGTATTTACAACTCTAGGTTAAAATTTCACAGGCGTGCATGTTTTCACTTAAAACATCGATATAACTCTAGAATTTTTCAAAGATGAGAGATACAAGTGTGATAGATCAAAATACTTTTAGCACAAAGATTTTAAACATATTTGGAATTTAAAAGGCGGAGAGAAGCAAGATGGTACTTGCCTAAGGTTTTTCTACCGAAAAGACGATCTCCAGGCTATCGAATGTATGCCAAAAACTCCAGCTTCCTCTCTCTGGCTTGGCCAGCCTTGTGGTGTCAGAATCTTTAAAATTCTAATCTCTAGGGTTTGTAGGCCTTATATGGGGATTTGTGACTTAACGGGTTGACCGTTTTTGACTTAAAACCCAATAAGACTTTTTAACACAAACTCTTCTAAAAAAAACTTCTATGTAGAAAACTAAAGCGTAGAGATCCTTATAAACTAATAAAGAAAAGATTCCTTATAATCTCGTAATGTCAAAAAATCAATTACGGAATTAATTTCCAGCGACAACATGGGGTGTTACATCCAGGAGCGGATGGACATAGAGTGTAGGAGTGCAGTTGCACCCTAAATATTTGTAAATTGCATATAAGCTTTGATAATATTTACAATTTGCCCCCAAAGAAATTTAAAAATTGCACCCCAGCCAAATCTATTTAATAATACTAAAAATTACTAGCAAATTAAATTAGCCATTAGAAAATTAAGACTTATTTAACTTTTCAACAATCAACTCTTACAATACATATGATGCAATAGAGCTGATAAAAGTGCACGGAATGCGTTCCCATTAGGTACAATAGTTAGTAATATTATATTTTTATTTTTAGGTAAATACCCAAAGAAAAGTTTCTAGATCCGCTGGTTATACCATGCATCATTCAGAATTGAGGATAGAGATAAATTTGGATATGCTAGGCACTTTATAAAATGCAATAGGAAAATGAAGCAAATTATAATTATAAACTGTTGGTACCCCAAAAGATTTTTATTAATCCATGTATGAAAATCGACACGAACCCAATCTCACGCCAAAGTAAGCGAACTTCGAGGCGAAGGGATCTCTGCTCTCACAAGTGTTAGGCTACTATCGTCGATCGGTAGCCGGCCTCACCGAGAACACTTTCTGATAAGCCGGTGCCCTACGATGTCGGCGGCAGCGTGGTCGCCGTGATCGCTACGGTTCCTCGAGCGACTTGCTACGATATTAGGCCTTGGCGGTGTGCGTAGATCCTTTCTGTTCCTCGGGCGACTTGCTACGATAACTTCGGCCGGCGCTACGGTGTAAATGCCTTCTGATGTCGGCCGACCGAAAATGCGTCGATCTGCTACATTGGCGACTTCGCTGCTCTGATCCCTCGTAGGCTGCTACGGTATTTCTGCTTTAGTGGTTGGCCTTGAGCCAGCGCCAACAACAAGTCAACATCACAATTAATGGCGTCTTGGCCACATGACTTTGTAGCCATTCCCCATACCTCACATCAAATCAATGGTGACTCTTTTCACACATAGGCGACATGTGTAAAACTAATCTTTGAAATGACCAAGCGCCCTCTCTCATTCCTACAAAGAAAAGGAACTATTCTCAATACAGAGGTAAGCCATTTTCTCTCCCCCTGCACTCTGAAATTAAGAACTCTTACTGTTTATTTTCTTCTCCACTCAAGCTCAAAATATTGACTTGATCGTCGGAGGTACAACGGGGGAGCCAAGCCCCGCCCTCTCACGAGCTTCTACCTGTGCAGGGGGGAAGAACAGCCCAACTCAGAGCTAGGTATTCGGGGGAGTGAGCGGATCCCTGTCATCTTCAACCTCAAGCTAAGCTCGCAACGAGATTAGTGACTGTGATTATATACATCAACAGTTTGGCGCCCACCGTGGGGCCTCTCTCTCCTTCGAGCAATCATACCTGGATCCGAGCATGCGGCCGGTGATCTTTTCAGGCTTGGAAACCTACCCCTTAGGCTACACAACTCAAGCCCAGCTCCAGGACTCCACTGAAAAGATCACCCAATCAGTTCAAGTACAGTAAATAGCAATTTGGGAGCCACAAACGATCTCAGATGGCCCAAAAATGGTGGATGTCATGGCAGGATCATTTCTGCTACAATAGCCGACCTTCTCAACCTCTTTCCGGGACATTCTCACTCAGCACTCGGTGATCAATCGGCCTTCTGATGGACATAGAGTGTAGGAGTGCATGCACCCTAAATATTTGTAAATTGCATATAAGCTTTGATAATATTTACAATTTGCCCCCAAAGAAATTTAAAAATTGCACCCCAGCCAAATCTATTTAATAATACTAAAAATTACTAGCAAATTAAATTAGCCATTAGAAAATTAAGACTTATTTAACTTTTCAACAATCAACTCTTACAATACATATGATGCAATAGAGCTGATAAAAGTGCACGGAATGCGTTCCCATTAGGTACAATAGTTAGTAATATTATATTTTTATTTTTAGGTAAATACCCAAAGAAAAAGTTTCTAGATCCGCCGCTGGTTATACCATGCATCATTCGCAGAATTGAGGATAGAGATAGAGCTGGATATGCTAGGCACTTTATAAAATGCAATAGGAAAATGAAGCAAATTATAATTATAAACTGTTGGTACCCCAAAAAGATTTTTTATTAATCCATGTATGAAAATCGACACGAACCCAATCTCACGCCAAAGTAAGCGAACTCAGAGCCGAAGGGGATCTCTCTGCTCTCACAAGTGTTCGGCTACTACGTGATCGTCATTCTGGCCTGACCTCTCATTTTCTGATGGAGCCGGTACACTTTCTGATGTCGGCCGGCAGCGGCGGTGTCTGTCGTCCTGCTACAGTTCCTCGAACGACTTGCTGATTCGGCCGACGCCAGCGTTGTGCGTGCAAAGATCACCTTTCACGGTTCCCGGACGACTTGCTACGATAACTTCGGCCGGCGCTACGGTGTCGTGCGCTTTCTGATGATCGGCCGACCGAGGCGTCGTCACGTAGATCTGCTACATTGGCCGACTACCGCTATACCCTCTACCGACCGCTACAAGATTTCTCTTTAGTGGTTGGCCTTGAGCCAGCGCCAACAACAAGTCAACATCACAATTAATGGCGCCATGGCCGCCACATGACTTTGTAGCCATTCCCCATACCTCACATCAAATCAATGGTGACTCTTTTCACACATAAGTCGACATGTGTAAAACTAATCTTTGAAATGACCAAACCGCCTCTCTCATTCCTACAAAGAAAAGGAACTATTCTCAATACAGAGGTAAGCCATTTTCTCTCCCCCGTGACTCAAATTAAGAACTCTTATCGTTTATTTTCTTCTCCACTCAAGCTCAAAATATTGACTTGATCGTCGAGGTACAACGGGGAGCCAAGCCCGCCCTCTCACGAGCTTCTACGTGCGGGGGAAGAATGTACCAACTCGAGCTAGGTATTCGGGGAGTGAGCGGATCCCCGCATCTTCAACCTCAAGCTAAGCTCGCAACGAGATTAGTGATCGTGATTATATACATCAACAGTTTGGCGCCCACCGTGGGGCCTCTCCTTCGAGCAATCATACCTGGATCCGAGCATGCGGCCGGTGATCTTTTCAGGCTTGGAAACCTACCCCTTAGGCTACACAACTCAAGCCCAGCTCCAGGACTCCACTGAAAAGATCACCCAATCAGTTCAAGTACAGTAAATAGCAATTTGGGAGCCACAAACGATCTCAGATGGCCCAAAAATGGTGGATGTCATGGCAGGATCATTTCTGCTACAATAGCCGACCTTCTCAACCTCTTTTCCGACATTCTCACTCAAGACTACAGTTGATCGAAGTCGCATCACATGCTGGACCGAAGTCTGGCCGGGCGCTGGACCGAAGCTCTGTCACAAGGTTTCAATTGCCTCTGTACGCCACATGCTGTTCGATCGCCTCAACGGAAGTTTTTCAATGAATTTGCATTGTAAATCTTGCTCAAGAACTTTCTATATAAATAGAATTTTGCTTCTGACAATTATTCTCTATCTTAAATTGTACAAGGAGCGTCTTAGCGATCAACTCGTCACAACAGATCAAATCGACCTTCTCGCTAAAAATGAGTTGTAACAACCCAATTTCACTTGTTGAGTCGGGGTAGCTTCTTTGTTGGAGCCGAAGTTTAGGGGACCCTTCCCACTGGCCGAAGTCAAGGTACGCCCTTCTCCTAACACGAAGTGGGACATCCCACTCTCTTAGCTTGAGTCGAGATAACTTCCTTACTAGGTGTAGTTTAGGCGACCCTTCCTGCTAGGTCGAGTCAAGGAACCCTTATCGCCACGTCGAGTCAAGGAACCCTTCTCACCTAGTTGAGACAGGCGACCCAACTTACTTAGTCAAGCGAACCTACCACTCTCACTAAGTCGAGTTGAGGTATTCCCTCTCGGTTAGGACGAGTCAAGGAACCCTTCTCACCTAGTCGCGACAGGTGATCCCACTCGCTCAATTAAGTAACCACACCCTACTCACCAAGTCAAAACGGGTTGCCCAACCACGTTAAGTCGAGTCAAGGAGCGTATCCGCCTGCCAAGTCGTCGCACCCATGTGACCCGACCCCATAAGACCTAGGCGCCACGTAAGTCCTAGGCACCCGACCCACGCGGTCGTCCTCTACGGAGTCGCCGCTCCCACGGGGGCCGACTCAGGCTTGCTCTTTGCCTCAAAACAGAGATCGGCCTCGCCGAGAAAGACCTAGGCGCCACGTAAGTCCTAGGCACCCGACCCACGCGGTCGTCCTCTACGGAGTCGCCGCTCCCACGTGAGCCGACTCAGGCTTGCTCTTTGCCTCAAAATAGAGATCGGTCATGCCGAAAGAGACCTAGGCGCCACGTAAGTTCTAGGCGCCCAACCTACGGGTTGTCAATTGTCAGGCCGAGTCCTCCCAGGTCGAGCCTTCTTCCCTGGGGGACCTTCCCCCCTGGTCGACCTTCCTCCACCTGGTCGACCTTCTTCCCAGGTCGAGTCGAACCTTCCTCCCTGGCCGAGTCCTCCCGGTCGAGCCTTCTTCCACTGGGGACCTTCCTCCCAGGTCGAGCCTTCCTCCTGGTGCGACCTTCCTCCACAGTGCGACCTTCCTCCACAGTGGACCTTCTTCCCAGGTCGAGTCGAACCTTCCTCCCTGGCCGAGTCCTCCCAGGTCGGGCCTTCCTCCACAGTGACCTTCTTCCCAGGTCGAGTCGAACCTTCCTCCCTGGCCGAGTCCTCCCAGGTCGAGCCTTCCTCCCTGGGGGACCTTCCCCAGTCGACCTTCCTTGAGTTGACCTTCCTTCCTCCACAGTGGACCTTCTTCCCAGTCGAGTCGAACCTTCCTCCCTGGCCGAGTCCTCCCAGGTCGAGCCTTCCTCCCTGGGGGACCTTCCCCCCAGGTCGACCTTCCTCCACAGTGGGCCTTCCTTCTGGCCGGCCTTCCTCCCAGTCGAGCCTTCCTCCACAGTGCGACCTTCCTCCACAGTGCGACCTTCCTCCACAGTGACCTTCTTCCCAGTCAGTCGAACCTTCCTCCTGGCCGAGTCCTCCCGGTCGAGCCTTCCTCCTGGGGACCTTCCCCAGTCGACCTTCCTCCCGGTCGAGCCTTCCTCCACAGTGCGACCTTCCTCCACAGTGGGCCTTCCTTCTGGCCGGCCTTCCTCCCAGTCGACCTTCCTCCACAGTGCGACCTTCTTCCCAGTCGAGTCGAACCTTCCTCCTGGCCGAGTCCTCCCGGTCGAGCCTTCTTCCACAGGGGACCTTCCTCCACAGTGCGACCTTCCTCCACAGTGCGACCTTCTTCCAGTCGAGTCGAACCTTCCTCCTGGCCGAGTCCTCCCGGTCGAGCCTTCCTCCACAGTGCGACCTTCTTCCCAGTCAGTCGAACCTTCCTCCTGGCCGAGTCCTCCCGGTCGAGCCTTCCTCCACAGTGCGACCTTCCTCCACAGTGGGCCTTCCTTCTGGCCGGCCTTCCTCCCAGTCGAGCCTTCCTCCACAGTGCGACCTTCCTCCACAGTGCGACCTTCTTCCCAGGTCGAGTCGAACCTTCCTCCCTGGCCGAGTCCTCCCAGGTCGAGCCTTCCTCCACAGTGCGACCTTCCTCCACAGTGCGACCTTCTTCCCAGTCAGTCGAACCTTCCTCCTGGCCAGGAGTCCTCCCGGTCGAGCCTTCCTCCTGGGGACCTTCCCCAGTCGACCTTCCTCCTGGTGCGACCTTCTTCCCAGTCGAGTCGAACCTTCCTCCTGGCCAGGAGTCCTCCCGGTCGAGCCTTCCTCCTGGGGACCTTCCCCAGTCGACCTTCCTCCCTGGTCGACCTTCCTCCCGGTCGAGCCTTCCTCCACAGTGGGCCTTCCTCCCAGTCGAGCCTTCCTCCTGGGGACCTTCCTCCCGAGTGGGACCTTCCCCAGTCGACCTTCCTCCTGGTCGACCTTCCTCCTGGTCGACCTTCCTCCCAGTCGACCTTCCTCCACAGTGGAGCCTTCTTCCCAGTCAGTGAACCTTCCTCCTGGCCAGGAGTCCTCCCGGTCGAGCCTTCCTCCTGGGGACCTTCCCCAGTCGACCTTCCTCCACAGTGGGCCTTCCTCCCAGTCGAGCCTTCCTCCACAGTGCGACCTTCCTCCACAGTGGCCTTCCTCCCAGTCGACCTTCCTCCCAGTCGAGCCTTCCTCCTGGGGACCTTCCTCCCAGTCGAGCCTTCCTCCACAGTGGCCTTCCTCCCAGTCGAGCCTTCCTCCTGGGGACCTTCCTCCCAGTCGAGCCTTCCTCCTGGGGACCTTCCCCAGTCGACCTTCCTCCTTCTAAGCCCATGGAACTGATCCACACAAATCAACAAGCGCGGTTGGATTTCACTCGAATCCGGCAAAGCGCATCAAGTGAAAGGGCCTCTGTTGGTACCCCAAAAAGATTTTTTATTAATCCATGTATGAAAATCGACACGAACCCAATCTCACGCCAAAGTAAGCGAACTCAGGGCCGAAGGGGATATCTCTGCTCTCAAAGGTGTTCGGCTACTACAAAGAAGCTGCCGACCTTCGCCGCTACAAGAGACCGACCGCTACAAGATTCGGCCGACGCGAAGGCGGTGGTTCGCCGTCTCATAGCCTCTGACGACTTACTACAAGATTCGCCAACGCTGAAGGCGGTGGTTCCGTCGTCTCGCATAGCCTCTGACGACTTACTACAAGATTCGCCAACGCTGAAGGCGGTCCGGTCGCCTTGCTACGCTCTCTAAGATTCTGTTACAAGACCGGCCGATCGGCATAAGATGTCGCTATAAGATTCGGCCGACCAGCATGCCGTCTGCCGCCCCGCTACATTGGTCGACTTCACCGCATAGCCCTCGGCCGATCAAGCATAGATTTCCGCTTTAGTGGTTGTAGGCATCAAAAATTGCTGAAGAACCCCAAATATGACTAAATTATGAGAAGATCGAAGGCTAAAATACCAGATTGGCATTTTAAATGGACCCTAAATGACAATAGAGTATTTTAAATAGCTCCGACTACAATAAGGCCTTATAATTGTTTAAATGAGACAATAAGGCCCATATTTTCACCAAAAATTATTTACTCCGGCGAACTCCTGCTCCTCAGCTTCATCTCCTCCAACTCCTGCTCCTCATCAATGGATCCACACTCCCCACGACCCAAGTCTCATCCTCCTCCTCCTCTTTATCCTCCGCCTTATCCTCCTCCCTCCCCTTCGCCGGCGTGGACCGACACCAAGAATGACTGGGTCGACGAGTTAATAGAGGAAGACGGTGAAGAAGAAGAAATTGGTGGTGGGTCCCAGTCGAGAAGCGTGTTCTCAAAGTGGTTAATGGTGTTGGAGGAGGAGAATCGAGAGGACATCAAGAATGAGGAGTTAATAGAAGAAGAGAAAGAGGAGGAGGAGAAGAAGATTGAATTGTCACCAAGAACGCCGCTCGATGAGGTGTCGACGCAAGACCTACGATGGGGAGGGAGGAGGAGAAGGCGGAGGATAAAGAGGAGGAGGAGGAGGAGACTTGGGTCGTGGGGAGTGTGGATCCATTGGTGAGGAGCAGGAGTTGGAGGAGATGAAGCTGAGGAGTAGGAGTTCGCCGGAGTAAATGATTTCCGGTGAAAATATGGGCCTTATTGTCTCATTTAAACAATTATAAGGCCTTATTGTAGTCGGAGCTATTTAAAATGCTCTATTATCATTTAGGGTCGATTTAAAATGCCAATCTGGTATTTTAGCCGAAGATCGAAGGACAACGTCGTTGAAATCTCAAGAAGTCAACATATGAGAAGATTGTGTCTCGCTACAGTGCGAGACACTTGTTGGTGCCTCGCTACAAGCGAGACACTTGGTTGTGCCTCGCCACGAGCGAGACACTTGTTTGTGCCTCGCCACGAGCGAGATACCTTGATGTGTCTCGCTATAGGCAAGACACTTACTTGTGTCTCGCCAAAGGCGAGACACCCAGAATACTTGAAACGAGCTCTTGAAGGGTCTAAATCAATGCCGATGGGGCCCACTTGACTTTATCAACGCAGAGACGCTCGATACTTTAATGGCGGTTACGGCGAAAATACGCCCACTGGCGTGATTTTAGGGCATTTAATCGTGCCTAAAAAGCAGCGAAACCGTTACAACAGATGGAGGGACGACACTGCCTCGCTAGTTAGCGAGGCAGCCCATATTGCCCGGGCCAGCCGAAAGCCACACTGCCTCGCCAGTGAGCGAGGTAGTTTGGCGAGGCGTACTCGAGCGCCGCTAACTACAAATGTTGGGCACTTATGACACTTGTGTTTCTTAAGAGGGCACGTTTCCCAAAGACTATAAATATCCTCCTACGTCCACTTGGGCAGGGGGTCGGCTATCAGAAAGGGGCAATCAGAGATCCAAGCTTCCGGAGTTCAAGAACACGATCCACACGGAGATTCCTCGAGTTTAAGCTTTGACTTATTCTTGAGAAGAGTAGATATCTTACCTTGCTAAGATATTTGCTTAAGTTCTTGTTTCCTTTGCGAAGCATCAACTAAACCCCGTCGATTCGACGATCATTTCGGTGGTCCACGGATTACGGCCCCCCGCATGCAAAGTCCCACGAAAACAGGAGATCTACACTTGTAGTGTCTTTTGTTCGAGTTTGTGAGAGAGTTATTTAAAATTTCTTTGTAACTGAAAATTTAAGTGTAATTTTCTTAAGTTTTACAATGGAAACGACAAAGAAATCAACTTTCGACCCAAACACGATGGCGACCACAGTGGGAGCCAACGGTCTCGAGCCCGAGATCGTTGTGTCGCAGCCTTGCAGAGATCAAGCTGACCTCATGGTCGATGGACTGGATTACTTCTTCGATCAAGCCAAGTTCGAAGAATATCTCTCCTCTTCCTCATCGAAGTCCTCCTCACCCCGCAAACATCGGAGGACATCATCTCCTAAGAGGGAGGTTCGTTCTGTTGTGATGCGCGATTCTCGTTAAACTGCGGCGGGCGATTCCCCTTTCAACAACACCCCGGTGGATCTCAAAGCCGGGAGCTCTGCTCAAGTTGACTCCTTTCAGAAGAAGGAGTCATTCAACAAGATCTCAAACACTCTGACGAAGAGGGCTCGTCAGAGACAACGTCAAAAGATGGCGGACAACTTGCAAAGGCCATGGAATCAGCAGGCGGAGTTCATTACCACACGAACTCGCGTGATCAGAGGCGTCAGCAAGTTACAATGCCTCAACCTCAATCCGCCAACACTCCTCCCAAGGAAGAATGGGTTCTCGTCAAAAGGACCCGATTGACAAGGAAGGAGCGCTTCAAAGCGCCGTGGCACGCTGCTCGTGCATCGCCATTGTTCGCAAAGCGCGAGAGTCGAAATCAACCAAGGAATCGACCCAAAATCACAAAATTTGGGTCGAAGTCGACATCAAAATCGGCTCAAGAGTGCGCCTCGCCAAAGTCTTCGGTAGGGCATTTCGGTACCTCGGCGCTAGTGAGGCGACCTAAGGCTGCCTCGCCAACGGCGGTGTAAAGCTGTCTCGTCGTGAGCGATGACTGCCTATGCCAAGGAAGCGACCTTCCATGCCTTAGCAAGAATTTGGTTTCTTCGCCCCTTTCATTCACTTCTCCGGCTAAGATAACGACAATTAAGCCTGGAAATTTGACAACTTCAGTGTTTAGCCGCCTTGGTCCACCATCGAGAACTAAAGCCAAAACACCAGTAATGGAATGTTTGGATTACTCAATCCATGAACAACGACAGGTTGGGGGTCGTACCCAAATTCCAATTGATGTTCAGACATGTTCCAATCCATCTGACGCATCTCAAACTGAAAGAGTTCCCGTTGCGTCTCGTTTGAGTATCCCTAAGGGGGTCCGCGAGTCTGCTGATAAAGACAAAACGAAGCGTGTGATTCGCAAAGTCACCAAAGGTGATCAAACGCTTGTTATTCATGCAGAAACAACTTCCAATGGCCGACGTCCCCAAAAGAAGACGTGTCCTCCAATTAAGGACAACGTTACACTTGGGGGTGGAAGTGCAATTTGTGACAAACCACATCAACCATATTATCAGGCCGGGGGTGGCAACACACGAAAGAGGACGATCGACGAAATAGATTGTTCTTGCTCGTGTGCAAAATTGATTAAGACGCCGTATCGATGTGCCTGCTCGAAGTCAACGCCACCCACAAAGAGCTTCAAGATTCGAACGCTTTCCCCGCCGCGAACGGAAGATCCAAGCCACAGTCAAGACGACATCGAAGAAGAAAGAGATCATCCATCCAATTTGATGAGCTTCCCGAAGTGACTATCAACATGGTGAACAAAGGGAAAGGACCGGCGACGGATGCAGATCCTGACTTCACTCCTGGAGGAAAGGTCGGTTCTCAGATTTCTCAGAGAATATCTCGGTTGCAATTGCGAGCTACCCAACGCATCGACTATAGAAGGATGCATGAGGGAGAGTCATCCGAAGATAAAATTTCCGAAGCCTGCTCAGCGATAGCTTCAGACGATACTGTTTCAAGTATTGGTCGCCATCCCAGAGAAGCTTTTACAATTACTCCCGATGTCCTGGCTCAAATGTTACAAGAAGCCTTAGCCAAGCAAAGAGAAGAGCTTAAGGCCGAAATGAGAACAGAGATGGAGCTAGCCATGCAACAGATGAGGGAGTTGCAAACCCATACGGTTGCACAACAACCTGGGTCCAGTCAACACCCTGAATCCAGTCAACAAGGTGGAGTTACCCACCATAATGCCCATAATGTTGAAGACAGCGATTCGGAGATTGATGAACATATTTACGCTGATCAACCTCCAAAGAAAACTCCATCTGGTGCTCAAGGTGAAAATGGTCCAATTCTTCCTATTGGAAGTAATCCAAAACAGGGGGAGGATGATGGCGAAAGGATGAAAGAGCTTGAAGATAAAATTAATGCTTTGATGTCCACACAGGAAGTCAAAAGGACTGGTATCCCGTGTCCGTATCCGAGAGAGTGGGATTCAATCCCTTACCCGTCGAAATTCAGTTTGATTAATTTCACACCTTTTGATGGGAGGGGTTCGCCTACACAGCACTTGATCTATTTCAAGTCTCATTTGGGGGTGATCTCGGGAAATGAGCCTTTGATGATTCGGTCATTCGTTGGTACCCTTCACGGGGCTGCCTTCGATTGGTATCGAAGACTCAAGGCCGGTAGCATCAACTGTTGGAATGATATAGAAAGCTTGTTCCTCAACAACTTCTTCGATGACGACACCGAAGTCTCGATTGGAACCCTCTTGGATGAAAAGCAGAAGAGTGGAGAGATAATTGACACCTTTGTTAAGCGTTTCCGCAATAAAGCTATGAATTGCAGAGATCCAATTACTGAAGAGTTTATATTGAAGACTTGCCACAACAATCTTTCTATAGAATTGTTGGAAGTCATGGGGGTCGTCCCACCAACTACATGGAAAGATCTGAAAATACGAGGAGAACAAGCCGAACGTTTCCTCAAAAGGAAGAAAGCTGAAAGAGGCGAAAAGGTGGTGACCCTCGAGTAAATTTTCCTCTCGTAATAGAGGAAAGGCATCTGTATTGCTTTGTTGGTCAAGCGTCGCAACAACGACCGCGCAAAAAAGCTTCTAAATCAGAATTCCACAGGACATACTCTTTCAGAGACGAAGAAGTTCCGATCATCTTCAAACACCTCCTTGATAACAATAAAATCAAGTTGCCTCCGATTACAAATCAGGAGGAGGCTGACAAGACTTCGGACCCTAAATACTGTGCGTACCACAGGAGGATCCTCCATCCTACTAAGGATTGCTTAGCTCTCAAGGCCATCATCCAAGCCTTGGTCGAAGCCGGCGTCTTAACGCCGAAATAAGCCGAATGATATCTTCCTCCGATGAGTACAAGAGGTTAAACTGCTTCTCCTTCTTACTCCAATAGGAATATGAGTATAAACTATTCTAAATGAATGCAGCTTTGCAAAGAAAGTCGGGGTGGATAATCCATGAGCGAGAGGTCCACTTCGGGTTGAGCAATCAAACCTTCCTACGATTAGGATTGTCTTAAAATTCCTATCACGGTCAAACCTTCCTCTGATCGGGACCACGGTCAAAATCCCCTCTCGATTCCTTCCTTGAGCGAGAGGTCCACTTCAAATTGAGCGATCAAACCTTCCTACGATTAGGATTGTCTCAAAATTCCTATCTGGTCAAACCTTCCTACGATTAGGACCATAATTAAAATCCCTCTTGATTCCTTTTATGGATGAGAGGTCTACTCAATAACGGGTTCGTTTTAGCCCCAAGAGAAGACACAACGGGTTCGTTTTAAGCCCCAAGAGACACAACGGGTTCGTTTTAGCCCCGAGAAGACACAACGGGTTCGTTTTAGCCCCGAGAAGACACAACGGGTTTGTTTTAGCCCCGAGAAGACACAATTCCAAAGCTGTCACCGGCAACTCACGAGGCTCAAGGCGGTATATTCAAAACAAATCGGTTCCATATTCCATATAGAAGCTTTCACGGAAATCGATGTTGAGAAAACCGACGGCGCTTTTTCTCTGAATGATTCTCAAGGCATCTCAATTGCAACCCAAGTGGTGACCTTCAAGATGAAGATGATTAGTCCAAAATCGACTTGACATTTCAATCCATTCAAATACAAATGCAACAGTTATTGAACTTCGAGAATATGGATAGCGACATCGCGTACCGAGGTTTAAGCTGAAGCAAAACACGGGCCTCTTCTACAAAGTTCAACGTTGAGCGAAGCAAAGCATCTTATCCAAAGTATTCGGACCTCTCGACAAAATACGAGGAGTCCAAAACTTTGGAGGGTATCTGTAGGCATCAAAATTGTGAAGAACCCCAAATATGACTAAATTATGAGAAGATCGAAGGACAACGTCGTTGAAATCTCAAGAAGTCAACATATGGGAAGATTGTGTCTCGCCACAAGGCGAGACACTTGGTTGTGCCTCGCCGGCGAGACACTTGGTTGTGCCTCGCCGGCGAGACACTTGGTTGTGCCTCGCCGGCGAGACACCTTGATGTGTCTCGCTATAGGCAAGACACTTACTTAGGTTCGCCAAAGGCGACACCCGTAATACTTGAAATGAGCTCTTGAAGGGTCTAAATCAATGCCGATGGGGCCCACTTGACTTTATCAACGCAGAGACGCTCGTGATACTTTAATGGGCGGTTACACGCGAAAATACGCCACTAGGCGGATTTTAGGGCATTTAATCGTGCCTAAAAGCGTGAAACCGTTACAACGGATGGAGGGGCGACAACGCCTCGCTAGTTAGCGAGGCAGCCATATTGCTCGCCGCCAACGGTAAAGCTGACACCGCCGCCATGAGCGAGGTAGCTTTTGAGGCGTACCGGAAATGCCGCTAACTACAAATGTTGGGCACTTATGACACTTGTGTTTCTTGAGGCACGTTTCCCAAGACTATAAATACCCTCCTACGTCCACTTGGGCGGGGTCGGCTATCGAAGGGGCAATCAGAGATCCAAGCTTCCGGAGTTCAAGAACACGATCCACACGGAGATTCCTCGAGTTTAAGCTTTGACTTATTCTTGAGAAGAGTAGATATCTTACCTTGCTAAGATATTTGCTTAAGTTCTTGTTTCCTTTGCGAAGCATCAACTAAACCGTCGATTCGACGATCGCCGCCGGTGGTCCACGGATTACGCCCCCAAGACAGCAAAGTCCCACGAAAACAGAGATCTACACTTGTAGTGTCTTTTGTTCGAGTTTGTGAGAGAGTTATTTAAAATTTCTTTGTAACTGAAAATTTAAGTGTAATTTTCTTAAGTTTTACAATGGAAACGACAAAGAAATCAACTTTCGACCCAAACAGTGGTTGGCCTTGAGCCCCGCGCCAACAATAAGTCAACATCACAATTAATGCTACACACGGGCCACATGACTTTGTAGCCATTCCCCATACCTCACATCAAATCAATGGTGACTCTTTCCACACATAAGTCGACATGTGTAAAACTAATCTTTGAAATGACCAAACCGCCTCTCTCATTCCTACAAAGAAAAGGAACTATTCTCAATCTGAGGTAAGCCATTTTCTCTCCCCACACTCTGAAATTAAGAACTCTTCTTGTTCATTTTCTTCTCCACTCAAGCTCAAAATCTTGACTTGATCGTCGGTACAACGAGCCAAGCCCGCCCTCTCACGAGCTTCTACGTGGGGAAGAATGCCCCAACTCGAGCTAGGTATTCGGGAGTGGCGGATCCTGTCATCTTCAACCTCAAGCTAAGCTCGCAACGAGATTAGTGACTGTGATTATATACATCAACATAAACTATATAAATATATGAGGTAGCGTTAATGATGGAGAGCGTGGTCATCCTTCTACAACTATAACTTGTTTAAGCAATTAATGGAGCATCATGGATAAGATCCATATAATCTAGTCTACATATGAGATGCTGAAATATTAAAGAAAAACATTACTCAGCTAAGTAATATAATTGTTAGTTTTAATTACTTAATTTATAATGTCAATTTAATCTTTGATGGCAATCTATTTGTTTGAATAGAGTTTGCTATTTCTTAATTAGATCACATATTACCAGAAATTTAACCACGGAGCGAATTGAGCACATTTGTTTTTAACATAACTTTTTGCCCACCAGCATCACTGAATGCTTGGCAGTGCTTATGCGCAACCTAGCATAGCGTCTACATTAGTACTTACTACTTATACCCTAATAAAAATTAGTACTGATAAGGGTCGACTAATGGCTTACGAATCAAAGTTTATTAGACTGAGGAAAATTTTATAAGAAGTGTTTATGCTTGATAGTAAGGTGGTTCATTCTCTTCCATTTATTTAAAGGTAGGAGGGGACCACATTCATATGAGCGCACATCAGTTGGATAATTGAATGGGTGGATGAGAAATGGTCACCCGCTACCAAGTACCAATTTGGTGTTTGGTACCAAACATACTCATTATTCTCTCTCTCTATATATATATATATATATATATATATATATATATATATATATATATATATAGGAATATGGAGAAACTTGGTACCAAGTTCCTTAAAGGAACTTGGTAGTGAGGTGGACAATCCCATCCACACCTCAATGGGAGAAATAGAGAGGAGAGAGAGAGAGAGAGAGAGAGAAAGATTTTTTAAAATTTGAAACTTGTGGACCAAATTTATCCACATCACTACCAAGTTCCTTTAAGGAACTTGGTACCAAGTTTTTCCATTTTTCATATATATATATATATATATATATATATATATATATATATATATATATATATATATATATATATATATATGTGTGTGTGTGTGTGTGTGTGTGTGTGTGTGTGTGTGTGTGTGTGAAAAATGGAAAAACTTGGTACCAAGTTCCTCAAAGGAACTGATATGACAATCTGAAATTTCACACACGTAACTTTAAAAATAATTCTCTCTCTCCTCCCTTGAATGTGGGCTAGAATTGTGCCATCATTACCAAGAAACTTGGTACCAAGTTTCTCCATATTCCTCTATATATATATATATATATATATATATATATATATATATATATATATATATATATATATATATATATATATGTGTGTGTGTGTGTGTGTGTGTGTGTGTGTGTGTGTGTGTGTGTGTGGAGCATCATGGACAAGAAGTGGTCAACTCACTATCAAGCACCAATTTTATGCTTAGTACCAAGCATACCCATTATTCTTTCACACACACACACACACACACACATATATATATATATATATATCAAAAAAATGTATATGAGCTGACAACTCATTTTGCAAAATGGGTGCCGGCTGATGCCATGTGCCCCTTGGTCACATGGGGTGAGCATCCTGATAAAGTGACAGCTCATTTTGCAAAATAAGGCTGCATCATACGATATCATGTGTGTGTATATAAAGTAATGATATTATGAGATGGTGAGCTTAAATCTTATTGTGAGCTAGACTAATCGGCTCATCAAATTCATGATCGGCACCGTACATCTTATTCAACACGTCATCAAATGTATATGATAAAATTTTCACATAATTTAGAGTCTTCTAGAATATGAATCAAACAAGTTTGATATGTCGATTATTCAGGCAACTTAACATCCTTCCTTTTTACACATAGCTAAAATAATTGTTAACAATTTTAAAATAATATAATTTTTTCTACATATAGATCATCATGAGTGCAAATCACGATGGGCGGTACCGATCATCATTTCGAGTAGCTTATAGAGCTAGCTCAATATAAAAATCTAAGCTCACTATCTCATTTATCATATATATATATATATCCACTTGCGAAACAGGACAAATTTAATTAGGTTGACAGAAACTTTTATATTGAAACCAAAACAAGCACAAGGCCAGGAATGCAAGACATTACGTAGCTAGCTAGACACTGAGCAGAAATTAATTGTTTTGGTAAAATCGGTGCCTTATAAACGTTTGTGATGCTCGTGCTACCGCAATACCATATTTGGATGTGGTAAGGAACAATATATCGCTCTCATTTCCTTCCACCACCCATGTATATATATTGAAAAATCTTCTCTTTGAATTTTCAATTCTTTTGTTTTTTTTTTTTTTGAGTAAAATTATAATAAATAGACTTCACTTAATCAATAATTGATGTAGAACGCACTGTGGATATATTTATGGAGAAACGGGACCGTCCACTTGGCAGCGGGCCGTAGGGAAAATAAACTGCAACGAAGAATGAGTCATATCTCTCAAACCGTAAGTCGGAATTGGACGAATTATATATGTAAATCGCGTATTTTTTCGAGACGGAGTCAACCAAACCAATTGAAGTTTGGTTTGCCACCTTCCATTTTGCCAAATTCCCTCCGGATTGAGAGATATCAGGGTTTTTATCAGTTTTTTACTATTTTAGGTAATGTTTTAGGAGTCTGTTTTGATTAGGGAGCAAATCCGGCTTGATTCCAAATTTGACCGATTTACTTCCCTAATCATAGAGAGTCTTTTAAGGAGAGTTTTATTATTTCTATTTTTGGTAAAGTTCGGGTCATAGTAAAAATCTTGTTTATTTTTATTTTTATTTTTGGTAAAGTTCGAGTCATAGTAGGAGTCTTGTTTATTTTCTATTTAAATAGAGTCTTGTAAGCCCTAGAGGCATATCTTTTTTATCAATAAAATTCCTCTTTAATAATTTCTTCGTGGATTCGGAGATCATTCTTTGTGGATTCAGAGAACAACCCTTGGTGGATTCCTAGGTTATCACTTCCGCGCTGCGTCAATAATGCAGTGATAAATGTAGAAATTTGTCAAGGTAACATTTACGCATGTAGGTTACATCTTGATAGCCCCGTCCTAAACAATTACCTTTAATATTGCCAAAAAAATAGATGACATATTCTCTATTTATGATAATATACTACAAATAATAGATTAATCTGTGAGGACTTTTTGGTTCAACTACTCTCACATGTAATGTTTTAGCTGCCAAGGGTAAAGGGACTGATGCGAATCATAGCTTATAAAATTAGCTTGTCTACTTCTTAACAAAATCTCTTTGTTTGCAAAGAGCATCTAAGAATAACGGATTTTTAAAAAGAAACTGCAATTCCGTCAGAAGTTAAAAGCTAAATTACTACTTCATAATTTACACTAACTTATACTGCTTGGTAGTTTAAGACTCGCACATTTTTTTTTACAGAATAAAGACATACGGATTAACTCTTATTACAATTAGTGATACTTGTATCTTGGAGTACTAAACTAATACAATGATAGTATATAAGGGGATATCCAATATGAGTTGTCAACTCATTTAGTAAATAAGCTAGAATATGTTAATCCGTATGTGTTTTGATTCGACGTTAGAGTGAATATATCGCCTACCAGTGTATTTCTTAATATTTTATTTAGTAAAATAAGCTGTCAACTCATATTCTTATGTCCTATGCAGGATTACTTTCCTCCAAGGAGTAAAGGGCATATCAATTTTTGTTAACTTTTTTTTATTTTAGGGAGCAGTTTTGTTCTTAACATAAGAGGAAATCATTTGCCATAGATAAGACAAGTTATTCCTAGTTCTATTCTCTCTTTCTATGAAAACATGTCAATTATTCTCAAATTGTTAAATTACACCCTAGCAGTTACCAATTAATTAAGTTCAATTTGGTTATATAGAATGAGATAGATGCGGCACATTTGGAATTCACAAAATAGCAATTGTGATGTTACCAAAGAGAGAACAAACCGTGTTGCCATGAAATTGCATTAGTTTCTCTTTTTGGATTTAATTATTGCTTTGCTTGTCGTTAGCAACAACTGTTATTTTTTCAAACTAAGGCCTTTCTCCTCCTTTTCCTCCTTTTGCTTTAAGCATTAAAAAATAAGCGAACAAAGTAAGCAAGCATTCATGACAAATGACACCAAACAGAGAAATTAAGAAGAGGAACAGGCATCATGTGTAGGGGGAGAAAGCAAGAACCTTTTTGAGGAGAAACCAAAGCTCTACAGTGCAGAATCTTCACAAGGGAATGGCTGCATTTTATTTTTATTTTTTGGGATTAATTACACTCCGATAGCCTGTGGTATAATGTAACTATAAGGGTGATTCTGAAATTGTTAATTCCAATTACATGAGTGACCCTAAAATTTATCGGCAAATTAACACTATTTATGTATTGCTATGTTGAATATCGATTACCATGACAATAAGGGTTAGCATTTTGGTTAGGATGGAGTAGGATTGTGATTAGTGCAATTAACAATCTTAGAGTTATCTGTGTAGAGATAGACAAATTTCAAGGTCATTTTATATAATTACATTGTACTTCAGGATATTGGAATATTGTAACCAATCTTTTCTTTTTTTACTTTTTTTCAAAACAAATGAAAATTTCCAGGAAGGGAAAAGTTAAACAGTTGTTTGTTTAAAAACTTTGTAAAACGTAAAACGACACAACATTTGTTGGGTTTTTTTTATATAACTCCAAAACAATATAAAAATTGTCTGCATATTTACTGGGACACTGAAGAGTTAGTGATTCGGTAAAATTTCAAGCAACAAATTTCAAATCAAATCCAACCACAATGTTTGTTTATGAAAACAATTAATATGGTAGCTAGTAACCCAACAAACTTTGAAAAATCTTTTTTTTTTCCTCCTCAAAAATCATAAAAAATCAAAAGAAAAAAAATTAGTATGGGCCGGGTCGTTGTCCGGCCAGTAGGGCCGCCATTCAAAGCAGCAGCTGTGGGCCTCAGTAATTCAAGAGAACTCCAGACTCCCGTTCCTTTCAAATTAATTAACAAATATATTAAACAGCAAAACTTTTAACCGTTTTACATTTACCATTTTACCACAGCGTTTGCGTGTCTAGTTTTTCCTTTTTCCTCTTTTTTTTAAAAAAAAATTTTAACTAATTAATTAATTAATTAATCTCACCCCTACATTGTGCTATAAATAAGGGGCTCAGGGTTCCAAGGTAAGGCTTGAAGCAGCCGCTAGAGCGAAAGAGAGCAGCAGAGCATCTCTCTTACAAATCTAGCGACTTTTGACCTCTTTCCTGCTTTTTATTTTTTTATAACCCAGATCTGAGGAGCCGAAAACACTACCAAAAATAGCAAAAATGGTTGGAACCCCCTCATCTTCTTCCTCCTCTTCCTGCGCTTCCTTTAGTTCTTTCGACGACGTCTCCGTCAAGTCGAACGGCGCCGTCAAGTTCCTCTGCAGCTACGGCGGGAAAATCCTCCCCCGTTATCCCGACGGCAAGCTCCGTTATTTCGGCGGGGAGACTCGTGTCCTCGCCGTCGATCGTTCAATCCCATTTTCAGGTCGGTTTTTTTTCCCTTTTTATTATTATTTTTGAATTGATTAGATGGTCCTCGAAAGGGAAATAAGGAACTGAATTAGGGTTTATTTATTTGTTTATTTTTTTGGGTGGATTTAACAGAGCTACAGTTGAAATTGGGGGAATTGTGCGGTTGGGGATCGGTGAGCTTGAGGTGCCAGCTGCCGACCGAGGATCTCGATGCGCTCGTTTCCATCACGTCCGATGAGGATCTGGCGAATCTGATCGAGGAGTACGATTTGGCGAACAGAGAGAGGATCAATCCTCTAAAGATCAGAGCTTTCCTTCATGAACCGTTGGCGTCCTCGAAAAGTCCCTCCCCACCGGCGTCGACGTCGTCGTCCCCAGTTCGATCTCATCGCTGTCATCATCACCATCACCATCATCATCATCAGATCTCGTCTCTGCCTTCGAGATTGTACGGTCGATCACCGAGGGATGCTCGATTCGTCGACAAGTACGATCATCACCAGCGTCAGCAACATGAACAGCCCAGGAATTATCGCTATCTGGTGCACAATTGATCGATGATTTTGAGAGGTAAAAACAAAAAAGGGGGAACTACTGCAAGCGAACTTTGAGGACAATGCGTTTGATGTAAAACAGGGGACTGTAACCGAACTTTTCTTTAAATACAAATTACAAAGGAAAAACAACACAAAACCCAGAAAAAGATTAAACCTTAAAATTTAAAACCATATAATTTACTGGTGTGGGATTTTTTTTTTTTAACTCAATTTCAGTCTGTGCTCTTTCCCATTCATCTTCTCCGATAGGATTTTGTCTGTTCTGTTTCCCTTATGTGGCTGTCATGTGCGTAGCACGTGCGCTGTGATTTCGGACCCCGTTTCGTAGCCGTTATGTTTGACGTCTTTTCCGACTCTATATTGGACGTCTGTTCCGTCAATTGCCCTTTGGTTTCCGTGACGCATAGTTTAAGTTTGGCACTATTTTTTTTTTTTTTTTTGGTCTTTTTTTGAAAAAAAATTTCTTTAATTTCCTTTTTTAATATTTTGGGGAAAAAACGATTCATTGTTTGTAATAATTTTCTATCATAAGTTACTTACTGATGTATTTCGTTTTTCTTTTTATCTTTTGCAGGTGAATTCTCGGCGTTGAAATACGGAGATGCTACTGTCGCTTCTTCACTGTAGAAATTCCGGATAAATACATATACACAAGTACACAACAGATATTTATTCTATTTTTATATCTTATTGTTCATTTTTTATTTATTTCATTTTTAAATCTCTTTAAAAATTGTTTTGAAAACAAATGATTTTTATTGGCATGTTTATGTTTGAATTTTCACGTGTTGAAGTTTTCAATGTTGCAGGTGTGAGCATAATCAAATATAAATTTGCAGGCAGGACCCTCATAGGAATGACTCTCATAGAAACAGCTCGCACCAACACGAGATTTTACATACAATGCCAGCAGTTTTTTTTGGACTTGTGACAAAATATCCATTACAAGAGGAGTTTCACCTAGTCCTTAGGTTATGCCGACCAAGAACCATAATGACTAAATAACATATTTTAAAATATTGTTCTCAAGAAAATACATATTTTAAAATAGCCTCAGAAAACAGATTAAATTTATGTTTATAGACAAATTGTAGTCATATCTCAAATTTATCAATTCACCTTTAACTTTAAATAAAATTGTAATAATATTCTTCTAAAAGCATTAATCTGACAATAACGACTAAACTATTATTACTTATGTTAATTCAACTAAGAAATGATCATTTTGATACTTAAAGATGAACTATTAATGATTTCAAAAATAATATTTGGAAGGTGCAAATACAAGAATAATCCTTTATAAATAAAAGGAAACATGAATCAGTAAATCATTAAATGATTTCTGTTATTTGTTTGCATAATTTAATTCAAATCAAAACCTTGATTTTAGCTCTGAACTTATCCCTTCGCTATATAGATCGAGAGCATGACTTGAGAGTTAAGTTACAACAGTTGAGGGGAAAAAAGAATATTTGGATTGGAAATTATGTAGTCAGAGAATTAAGTTTCCTTAGGAAAAGGTATAGAGGTTAAGAAAGAAACTTAAGAGTTGTAAATAAAAAAATTAAAAAAAATCAATTCTTGTGGCTCTTGTCCTATGAATTAGACTACTTTAACTAGTAAATTAGAGTCATTTACAACATTTGATCAGCCTTCTAGAAAGAAATGGTAATAAATAAATAAAAAGATTCAAGGTGGAACTTGCAAATAGTCAAACTCGAAAGGAATTATGGTCAGAAGCACCGTCTCTGTTTATTTTCCACATGAGTGTGAAAGTTTGCTTAAAAATAGAAAATATTCGATTGAGCTTCCAAGAAAGTCTGAAGGGCACCATTTAAAATGTTGAGCATATTGTTTAGGAGCATATTATTTAGGATATTCCACTCACTCAACCAACTTGAAGGATGACTCCCATTTCCACTTCAATATCAGAACCAAATCCTGATATTCTGGACATCATTTAATTTCCCCTTTTTTTTATTTCCGCTTTTTTTTTTGAATCACCCGTTTTTATTTGGAGACCGAACTACTTTGTATTTTTTATTTATCTTCTTTGCCCTTTAGAATAATATTGGGAAAAGAGGAATTAAACCTAAGCAAAGTAATTAGGAGCAACAGCATGTTAATTGAGTGGGGCCTTTTTCATGAAAACGACATTTGATCGATACTTGTATAGCGAGCGTTTCCACTAGCTAGACACAATGGTTCAGCGCTTCGCTAATCTAGGACACTGAAACCTTATCTCCGAATGTATATATGACCACTTGGAAGCTGGTCATCCATGAAAAATATTTGGGTAAATTTCACAGAACGACCCTTCAACTTCGGGGTCTCCCACAAATCCCCCTGACTTTTTCATCAGAGGAAATCCCCCAAACTGTGGGTGTCTCACAAAATTCTTCTAAATTTTCAAATTTTCGCAACAGAATCTCATGTAAATGATAATAATAGAAATGACTCTGAGGAAAAACCTCTCAATTTAATCATTTGACGTTTACAGACAATGGAAACCCCCCGAATTGAGGCGTTCGATGAAGAAAAACATATTGGATTTGGTGATGGAAGAATCTACTCGAGACTTGTCCTTTCTGATCATAGGGCGAAAGTTAAGAGCTTCAAGTGATCAAATAGGAGGAACTGGATATGAAACAGACAAATGTTGAAGAATCAAACAAACTAAAGGGATAATTTATAACCCGTAAACTATCCCTCACTTTTCTAGTCATGTTTTGATAAGAATACGCTTTTAGGAAGAAAAGAGACAATATTATTTATTATATTAAAGTATTTATATACAATAGTGAGGAGAGAAGTTCTAGAATACTAAGCGATGTGGGAATTAAATAAAGAAAAATAATAAACTATATTATTTAACACCCCTATCAAATTCGCGGTGGGTAGAGAACCGAGAGTTTGGATAAAATGTGCCAAATTTGCGTAGATGATTGTTGGTGTGGCTTGGCGAGAGATGGTTGAATTGGAGCACACCGGTTACAAGAATTGCACGTCGCAGGATTGTGGTGTTGTCCGGTGATGGCTTAGACTGAGGCGGTGAGGCCGCGGTGTAGTCTGGTCTGGTAGTGTTGCTGATATGAGCATTGCAAATGGAGAGGTTCTAGCAGAATCACTGCCGTGGGCACTGCATGTGGAGATGGTCCGACGGTGCCACTATTGTTGGCGCTTTAAGTGAAGAGGTATGGTGGTTCTAGCCAGAAGAGATCTTGGCTGAGGGGTATGCCTGGCGAGGGTGGGGGGAGGGATGCTGCCCGGAAGGAGCTTGGCCAGAGGGATGCTTGATCGAGGATGTTGGCTAGAGGTGAATGCTTGGCAGGAGAGATGCTGGCCGAGGGAACTGACTGAGGCGGGAGTGGTGGTTGAGAAATGTCGCTAAGGCATTTCAATGTGAGGCTCGTGTGGAGAGGCGTGCAACAGCAGTAGGCAGTGCATCGAGGTCGAAACTGGTGTCGAGGCCGTCGAGAAGAAGCACAGAGTTTTCGGTGAAACCCCCCCTGCTGCTCGAGATCGAGGAATGCTCTGATACCATGATAATGATAGAGCTTTTGAGAAGAAAAGAGACAATATTGTTCATTGCACTAAAGTGTTTATATACAATAGTAAGGAGAGAACTTCTGAAATCCTAAGCGATGTAGGACTAAAATAAAAGGAAATAAAATAGCCTAATTACATTATCTAACAAGATAATGATGTCATCCTCGACCAAACCAGACTTGGTGTGGTTTATGCTCCAGTTCGAACCAGACTCAGACGAGACTCGTCCCAGCCCAAATCACATGTATTGAAAAATACTTTGTTCTTCTACAATTGAATACGATAATATTGTTTTGAAACTTCCCACAAAGTTTGAAGACATTTACTTCGAGCATATAATTAGGATATCCCATTGACGCACACAACACGGAGATGGGTTGCTTCTCATTCCCACTTCAATAGCGACACCAAATCCTAATATTCCGAATACCTCTTTTTTCTCATATTTTATTTGAACGGACAATGGAAACCCCCGAATTGAGGCGTTCGATGAAGAAAACATATTGGATTTGGTGATGGAAGAATCTACTCGAGACTTGTCCTTTCTGATCATAGGGCGAAAGTTAAGAGCTTCAAGTGATCAAATAGGAGGAACTGGATATGAAACAGACAAATGTTGAAGAATCAAACAAACTAAAGGGATAATTTATAACCCGTAAACTATCCCTCACTTTTCTAGTCATGTTTTGATAAGAATACGCTTTTAGGAAGAAAAGAGACAATATTGTTCATTGCACTAAAGTGTTTATATACAATAGTGAGGAGAGAAGTTCTAGAATACTAAGCGATGGGAATTAAATAAAGAAAAATAATAAACTATATTATTTAACACCCTATCAAATTCGCGGTGGGTAGAGAACCGAGTTTGGATAAAATGTGCCAAATTTGCGTAGATGATTGTTGGTGTGGCTTGGCGAGATGGTTGAATTGGAGCACACCGGTTACAAGAATTGCACGCCGCAGATTGTGGTGTTGTCCGGTGATGGCTTAGGCCGGTGAGGCAGCGGTGTAGTCCAGTGCAGTAGTGTTGCTGATATGAGCATTGCAAATGGAGAGGTTCTAGCAGAATCACTGCCGTGGGCACTGCATGTGGAGATGGTCCGACGGTGCCACTATTGTTGGCGCTTTAAGTGAAGAGGTATGGTGGTTCTAGCCAGAAGAGATCTTGGCTGAGGGGTATGCCTGGCGAGGGTGGGGAGGATCTTGCCGGAAGGAGCTTGGCCGAGGGATGCTTGATCGAGGATGTTGGCTAGAGGTGAATGCTTGGCGGGAGATCTTGGCCGAGGAACCGACCGAGGCGGAGTGGTGGTTGAAAATGTCGCTAAGGCATTTCAATGTGAGGCTCGTGTGGAGAGGCGTGCAACAGCAGTAGGCAGTGCATCGAGGTCGAAACTGGTGTCGAGGCCGTCGAGAAGAAGCACAGAGTTTTCGGTGAAACCCCCCCTGCTGCTCGAGATCGAGGAATGCTCTGATACCATGATAATGATAGAGCTTTTGAGAAGAAAAGAGACAATATTGTTCATTGCACTAAAGTGTTTATATACAATAGTAAGGAGAGAACTTCTGAAATCCTAAGCGATGTAGGACTAAAATAAAAGGAAATAAAATAGCCTAATTACATTATCTAACAAGATAATGATGTCATCCTCGACCAAACCAGACTTGGTGTGGTTTATGCTCCAGTTCGAACCAGACTCAGACGAGACTCGTCCCAGCCCAAATCACATGTATTGAAAAATACTTTGTTCTTCTACAATTGAATACGATAATATTGTTTTGAAACTTCCCACAAAGTTTGAAGACATTTACTTCGAGCATATAATTAGGATATCCCATTGACGCACACAACACGGAGATGGGTTGCTTCTCATTCCCACTTCAATAGCGACACCAAATCCTAATATTCCGAATACCTCTTTTTTTTCTCATATTTTATTTGAACGGACAACTTTTCTTCCTCGATAGAATATTAATTTGTGGGAAAAGAGGGATGGGCGTAAGCAAAATAATCAAATTCGTGAATAAAACTAGGAAAGTTGGTTAGCTTAATTAGCGACAGCAGCACGTTATTAGTGTAGGGTCTTAATGAAAATGATTGTATGTAAGTGGTGATCATTGGCTAGATACAGAGTTTCATTATTACTTCGCCAATTCTGGGACGTTAAATTCTTATCTTGGTATTATATAATTATCCCACTTGTACGTTGGAAACTATACATGCTTTACACGGGATTCAGGTTCATGCATTTGTTTGTCGACTACACTGAGAAAGAAACTCCTACGATAAATTAAATTTAAAGCATCAAAGGTCGAATGAAATTTTTGAAGTTTAAGAGGATTAAATTGAGCAGCAAAGAGCCATGGACCACTATCTTTCAAACTTACCCTCCTAAAAGCGTACTGTGCAATTCCTCGTTCCATATCTACATAGCATCATGACTTTTTAGCTCGGTTGTTCAACACAAAATTTCGCGGCGAATTTACCTTAAAATTCACGGTTGCCGATGTAAAATGCGCTGCATAGGAGTTTACGGAACGATTGGATAGCTAAAAGTCCAAGCAGAGGTCGAGAAAGAGACTTTAACTTGCTCATGGAGAATGGATCATATCTCCAATTTGCTTGTCAAAACCAGACATCTAATAAATGAGAATCATGTTTTTTTCAGAGGGAGCCAACCAAACATAGCTAAGTTATCAGTTTGCAACGAACACATTCACGTAATTCCGTTCATCTTATGAGACATTGGACTTTTGTCAAATTTTGCAATTTTTAGTAATGAAGTAAGAGTCGGTTTTGATGAGATAGGAAACGAATCCGGTTTAATCTCAGATTTCATCGGTTAGTTTCACAGAGGTTTTTAGTGTAGTTTTGATATTTCTATTTCTGATATTCTCTGTCCTACTCCATTTTGTTTCTCTATTTAACCTGAAGATTGTAAACACTAGAGGTATTATGTTATAATTAATACAATTCTGTTTTCAATATTTTCTTCGTGGATTCGTAGAACTTTCCTTGATGGATTCGGAGGTTATATATATCTGTGTGTGTGTGTGTGTGTTTAATCAATGAAAAAGAGAAAGATATATTTTTTGTCAATGAAAAAAAATAAAAAATAGAAAGATATATGTTTTTCTGATCAATGAAATAATTTTATTCATTCACCAAATGGGAAATTTAGTGCATCAAAGGTTTAGGAAAGAGAGAGAGAAAAACACCCCCTCCTGAACAAACCAGGTATATTAAAATTTTGAAAAATAAAAAATTACAAACTCAAAACTCTCCGCTTGTTATAATCATCAGTCTCATCATTTAAGGATAACAGTGCAAGCTAGAAACTTAATAGCATGAATCAAAGCATCAGTTCCTCTGACTTTATGCTGAAAGATGTACATGTTCCTCTCTTACCATGTCATGTACACTGATATAGTTAACAAAAGTCTTTTGAACTTTTGGTTAAAACCATTGCCTTTCAGTCTGTTTATTTGCAAGTTAACTTTTAACTTATTCTAACAATGATAGATGTTCATTTTTAGTTACGCGCAACGGTGCGTGGAACAAATGGTGCAAGAAGCAAACAAAATAGTAAGCCCGATTTTTTTTATTTGACAAAAGCAATAGATTTTTATCCAAGCAAATTGTTCAAGAACTGAGAACACGTTAGAAAAGAATAACATTTTTTAGGATAAATTTGTTGGAAATCACAATATACACCTAAGGTGGAACATGTATATTATGTTCTACTAATAATATGCAGCTTCATGAGATATGAAATGCATAACAAACTGTACTCATCACAATGATCATATTGGTTTCTATATAGCTATCCATTATTCTTCTAAATGAAATTTAGTAACCCAGTGTTTCATGTTTTATAGAACTTGCAAAGCAAGTTTATTATCACATTAAAGTATACTAAATTATCAAATTGGAAATCAAATTGGAAATGAGGATATTATATATCAAGTCCAAGGGACCATGTAACTATCCGAATTCTCTATCTCTTAGATGATCTATCCTAGAGAATTCAAATATGGTCTTGTATTACACACATCACCATGTGTGCTCCACCTGGGGAGTCTCCAATTGCAGCGGTTGAGACCCATCACCACATCTTTCACGTCGCTATCATATATGATAAACTGTAATAATATAGTTATTTCTTACTAGTTATAGGTCAAGTGCAATTTTAAGAAATTTCTAGTTAGATCAAATCTCTACACAAGAAATTTGTTCACAATATATACATGATCTAACGAAACAATTTCTGCGGATAATATAAAGTTTATATGTATCACACTCAAAGAATATGTGCAACAAAAAATTATTTATTTATATTCAAAAATATTACATGAATTTGCATTGGATGTGCTAGGGCATATACTATGCTACACTAGCAAAATTACGCTAAACCCTTGAGAACTTCTCAGCATTTTGGAGTAAACCCCTAACAACTTTCAAAATCGTACAACCCCCCCCCCCACAATAATAACTTTTGCAGAAAACCCCCTAATATCTTTTGGGTAATTTACACTAAACGCCCAATCCTTTTAAAATGTCTTTTTAACTCTTTTTTTTTTGTTCTAATTTATTGGGGTTATCTGCAAAACGTGGAAACTTCTGCAAAACGCGGAAACTTATTAGGAATTTTTGCAATTTCAAAAGGTTATTAGGGGTTTAGTGTGTTTTTGAAAGTTATTAGGAGTTTACGGCAAAACGTTGAAAGTTCCTAGAGAGTTCTGTAATTTACCTATTTTTTATATAATTAAATACGAACCAAACATGCCCTAAAGTTCAAAAGAGAATTCTTCGTACCTCAGCTACCACCTTTTTTTTTCCCCTTCAATTGATAAATTTGCGAGCTACTTTATATGGCGTGAGGAGGCATCAAGCAGCAAGCTGAATATACTTCAAGTCATCTGGATTGCAACACGGGAATATAGGTAAGTTCCATTTTATAAGTTTATTTAAACTTTAATTGGGCAAAAATTAAAGCACATATTCATCATGCATTTAATTTAACAAGGGCTTGCATTAATAAACTTGAATTAAAAACACTTGAAGGGGCCCCCAGCACAGCAGTTATGTATAATGTAAACATGGAGCACTGACCCGAGGTGGACACATCAAGTCCTTGTTGATAATTAAGGTTAATTATTAATAATCATACGAATATTAAATCTCAATTTTACTTTTGTTGACGTTCGACATGTGATGTAACAAGATATTTTGGAGTGTAAAAGTAGTGGTGAAGATTTGAGACAAGAATGGGGAGTAGGATCATATCTTGTAAATAATAGTGTTCGCGGGGAAAGTTGGTTTGTTATTCATTGCTCGTTTGAATTCGTTTACAGCTTCGTTGGCCTACAACAAAATTTCAAACAAAGAAAAATGCCTTTATTTTAGGCGTACAATGAAAACGAAAATTACAACTCTCTTCCTTTTGTGAACAAACACGAGGATCTCTATTTTACGGGATCCCGCTTGCGTGAGTTCTTTGCTGTCTTGGGGACTTTTATTCGTCCGTTGACCACGCGCAATCCGATCTGGTGTAAACCGGGTTCGGAACTTCTGAGGCGTAGAGGGCTCGTTTCACGAAGGAAGCGGCGCTGAGGATCACACTCACGAAGGAGAGGATGCGCTGCGGGGATCGCCTCCGCGAAGGAGAGGATCGCCGGGCGGGTGAGATCTACAAGGAGAAATCCGCAGCGCTATCCACGAGGTTAAGGCGAAGCTTAACCTAGAGGGTATCTGTGGATTCGACCGAGTTTGCTTACCTTCCGCCTATAGATCGGCGTCGGCGGACTTGAGCTTCGCCGGTGCGGAACCGTCGTCGTAGATCTCGCGAGGGCTCTTGAAGTCGCCAAAATCACCAAGTCCCAGTCCAAGATCCGAAATCCAACCTCCGCCAATCCGAACCCCCTCGAAGAAGACCCCCTATTTATACAAAAACCAAAGGGTGCTGTAGCGACAGCAGTGGCTCGGCCACTTGGCGAGGCACCTCGACCACTTGGCGAGGCACCTCGACCACTTGGCGAGGCACCTCGGCAAGTTGGCGAGGTGGCTCGACTTCAAAGTGGTGAAACCTTTCCCCACTTGGCCAGGAGCACCTCGTCAGGTTGGCGGTGGCTGGCTGGCCCGGCCATTTGATTGTGCGGTTTTACGGCGCGTGTTTTTTCGTCGACTTCTCCGTCGATTCTTCGTCGATTCTTCGGTCTTAGGGCTTAGTTTTGCTCGGTGATGTCGCCGTTGTGTTGAGTCCGTGTCCGATCAACTTTGAGCTCAAGCGGTTCGTTTGCATCGACGGACTAAATGCGGTTGATTCCGTCTTGTCAGCGTTTTGAGTTTAGCCAACTTCGCCCGTTGAGCCGTGCGTCGGGTTTTCTCCCGCGGCCAGCGTCGTTTCGGCTTTCTGCGTCGCGCCTCGTAGACTCACTGCGGCGTTTTCGCGTAATCACGTCGGCGGTTACGAGTCGCCCGTCGAGTGGATCGTCGGTTATCAACCCACGTTTGAGTCTTGTTGAATGCGATAAGCAATTTTAGCGCTTCTGAATACCCCTCCAAAGCGTCTGGTCTCGATTCTTGATGAGTGCGGGATGCTTTGAACATGATGAGCCCCTTCACTCCTTAATGGCGTGATAGGACTTGTGAATGACCACGGCGTTTGATCTCTCCATTCCCTTCGGTCTTTCCAGTGCTTTGTAGGATTGCTGAAGGTATTACGGTACTGCATTTTTTGTCTGACCGTTGTCGAAATCTCGACCAGAAGTCGATAGATGAATTTCTTTTGAGGTTGGCTCCAGTATTTGATTCCTCCAATCCTCTCAGGTTCTCCAGTGCTTTGTAGGATCCCCAGGGGTGTCGCGGTCGTTGCATTTATTGCTTGACCGTTGTTGGAATTTGAGTAGCTAATCAAGTTTCCTTCGCTTGTTGACTTCGCGTCGGTGGATTGTCGTCCAATTGACCCTCGAGATTCCTCCGTTGATCGGGGAATTCTTTTGTAGATCGAACCGTTGATCGGTGAATCCTTCGTTGACGGCGTTGGTTGGCGTCGCTCTTGCGTACTTCGTTGCGGTGTGTTCATCCGGTGGGAGGTATTCTTCCCAATTGTTGATTGGTAGGCCCTCGGTGATGTATGAATGGAAGCGATACGATGTGAGAGTCCTGAGGTAAGCGTTGTCGTGATCGATATAAGCCTCGTCGAATTTTATCCCTCCTTGAGGTCCCATGGCGGGAGAAATTGAGGGTTATCGAGTTATCCTTAAGAATATGGTAATATTCTCCGAGAACTTCTCGTTAAGAACCGGGATTAGTTTATACTCGTAATCCTATTTGGAGTAGGGCATGGGAGAATATCACGGAAGATTGAGTGCCGAGGCCACCTTCTTGATGATTTCGACCATTTAGAGGTTAAGCTCCAAAGTCTACAAGATTTTGAAGTAGCCAGAGCTCTCCTCATATATAGAGACAGACGGCTCGCTGGCGGACTGGCGAGACGCTGCGTTATTCTTGGACTCGAAGTTCACATGCGGCGAGGCGGGTGCATCATTGGAGACCGTTGTTCTTTGAAGCTTCGTCTTCAGTGGGACACTTTGGTCTTGTGTGCTTTGGAAGCGAGGATAGTAGAGCTCGAGCAGGAACTAGCGGCGGGAGATGCGTCTTGAAGGCGACAAAGGCCAACAAAGAAAAGACTCTGCGGTCGTGCGAAATTTGAACTCTCGAAGCGAAAGGCGGGTTGACATCAAGAAAGGCTGCGGAGGCCCTTAATGTGGCGAGGCTTCGGGGCGAGGTTGGGAGGAACTTCAACAAGCTTTCCTCAATAAAGTATCGAGTTAAAGCAAAACATATTTCGTCCTCTTTTGTGCTCTATTGTGATTCTTTTATTTACGGAAATAATTAACCATAATACTTATA
The DNA here is from genome assembly GCA_012295165.1 of Asparagus setaceus. Classification (NCBI taxonomy): domain Eukaryota; kingdom Viridiplantae; phylum Streptophyta; class Magnoliopsida; order Asparagales; family Asparagaceae; genus Asparagus; species Asparagus setaceus. The sequence continues at coordinate 30,097,646 of CM022710.1, forward strand.
GGATTTTGGCAAACCCTCGGTGATCAGATTTGATTAGCCTTTACCAACTACCGTTTGAATTGGGCTAGCGTGCGGATTGTCCAAATCCGTTCATGCGTGGCGTTGTGCTAGAAGAATGAAACTCTTCTAGACTTGTTGCTATGATATTGAATACATAGGCTCGGTACTCTTTTACGGACAAGAGATGCGACAGCGTGTGAGGCATTGGCTTAATCCCTTCTTAGGCCGGGATGAAATACCCCAGTCGAACTCGGTGTCTTCTTCAATCGGAAAAAGACTAAAGCCGGCGGCGTGTTAGTCGACTTTAGGAGTTATAGCCCGACCCCAGCCCTTTGGTTAGCCTTTACCAACTACCGTTTGAGTTGGGCTAGCGTCGCGGATTATCTGGATCCGCTCATGCGTGGCGTTGTGCTAAAGAATGAGACTCTCTTAGACTTAATGCTACGATGTTGAATCGTGAGGCTTCGTCTTTGTCACGGGAATAGACTACGACAGCGGCGTGGTAGGCGTTGGCTTTATCCCTTCTTAGCGGGACAAAATACCCGGTCGAACTCTGGTGTCTTCTTCAATCGGAGAAAGACTAAATCGGCAGCGTGTTAAGCGTCGACTTCATCCCTCTTAGGTTTCGGATGGAATACCCGAATCGAACTTCGGTGTCTTCTTCAATCGGAGAAAGACTAAACCGTGGCGTGTTGGCGTCGACTTCATCCTTCTTAGGTTTGGGATGGAATACCCGAATCGAACTCTGTGTCTTCTTCAATGGAGAAAGACTAAACCGTGGCGTGTTGGCGTCGACTTCATCCCTTCTTAGGCTGGGATGAAACACCCCAAGATGAATCTTGGCCTTCTTTGACCGGGAGAAGGTTGAACCGTCATAAGGTTGATTGAGGTGGGAAAGGAAGAATGTATTCTATTTCGAAGGTGGAGAGGAAGGAGGATCTTGTCTCCTATCTCAGGGTAAGGGATGAACAAGAGAGGAAGGTTTTGTATCCTATCTCTTGCGGTGGAGAGGAAGGTTTTGTGTCCTATCTCCGAGTGCTCACGAATTTGAAATAAGAGAGGAAGGTTTTGTATCCTATCTCTTATTGATGGAGAGGAAGGAGGATCTTGTCTCCTATCTCGGGATATTGGAAAGGAAGGATTTTTGTCACGTTTCGGTGGGAGAACTAAAAATGGGATCTCCATTTTGAGAATCTTGAAAGATGAGACTAAGAGTGGGATCTCCACCAGAATCTAAGACAAGAGAGGAAGAATGTATTCTATCTCTTGCTGCGGAGAGGAAGAATGTATTCTATCTCGGGTAAAATGTGGGAAAAGAGAATGTACTCTATTTCCCAATGAGAAACTAAGAGTGGGATCTCCTCAGAGAATCTTGGAAGGGTGCGGATAGCTTTTGCAGGATTGCTAACGAATTTGAAAGTGGACCTCTCGTTAGTGGAGAGGAATCGAGAGGGATTTTCTTGGTGGTTGGACGAGGAGATTTTAGTGGGCCACCGTCAATGAATTTGATCGGTGAGAGAATTTTGGAGGAAAACACAATACCTTAGGGTTATCCTCATGAAAATGAGTGAGATATTCTCGAGGAACTTCCCATCAAACGGGTTATCCTGAATGTATTAAGGATAATACTTTTGAAACTTCCCATTTATCGGCATTAATTGCCGGTCGCCATCTGTGTGATAAGGCGATATGCACCGTTGAATAGACCGTGTCTATTATAAGCGGTCCTTCCCATTGGGTTAATTTACCTTTCTTTTTAGAGGTGAGGATTATCGATCGATCTAGCGGGGGCCGAATCTCCTCCTTAAAGGTTCTGTCGAACTTTCTTGTTGAAAGCCCTCGACATTCTAGCTTGATAGAACTCAATGCATTGTTGAGCCTCGAGCTTCTCATCTAACATCTCAAGCTCTTGAGGCGTTTTTGATGTTGTTCTTCGGTCGTCATCTCTTTGCAAGGCGGCGAAGTGACGAATCTGGATTTCCAACGGAGAATCGCTTCACACGGTGAGCCGGAGTGCGGGTGCTCTGTTGGCGTCGTGCCGTTGTCGCGATATGCCCGAGTGCTTCTCAGAGTTTATCGTCGGTCTCGCTTGTTATTCTTCACAAGCTTGACAAAATCTTGATGATCGTCTTGTTGAGCGCCTCGGCTAACCCATTATTTGCTGGATTATAGAATCGACGAGACATCTTGTATCTTGAATTTTTGCAAAACTTGATGAAGGAATTGGCGATAAATTGGGGACCGTTGTCATGCACGATCCGTCTTGGGACACCATGTCGATAGATGACATGGTGTTTGATGAATCGATGGCGGTGCCTTGACCTCCTTTAGTGGGATTGCCGGCCGGAAGTAGTCGGTGCTAGAATAAAGCGTCTCCTTTAGCCGACGGAGGAAAAATGGGACCTACAACGTCCATTCCCCATGTCTCGAATGGCGGGGCGTGGTAGAAGGATCTGGTACTCACGGAGGTGATGCATATAATTCGGCGTGAATCGACGCGTGGCATTTCGGCGTGCTCATTGCGTCATTAATCATCGTGGGCAAAAGTAGCCCATTCTCGGTTCGGCTCGTAGAGCTTGGGACAGTGCGCTACATTCACCCTCGTGTGCTTCGAAGGACCTCTTACGCCTCCTTGTTTGAAAGGCATCGGAGTAAAGACCATCGTACCCCGTGATATAGCGTGCGGGTCTACGTGTCGTAAAGAATCTTGGAGCTCTTAGGACTGACTCTCTCCTTCGTCTTACGGTAGAATACCATGTAAGAGCGTAATCGATGACGCCAATCTCGGGGCTCCAACTTGGTTTGGGTTGTATACACTTCTTTGGTAACTACCCCTTATCTTCTTGTGCCTCATCGTTATAATAGTGCGAAGAGTTGGTGAGTCGGCCGTGACTAGTTGCTTTCGGTCTCGGAAGGTTGTGCTAACGACCGACTAATGCCGCCGGCGCATCCGCGTAAGCGTTTTGGAAGCGGGATATATTCGATGAAAAACTCTTGAATGAGTGCGCTATTTCAACAGACTATCGATGGTAGGGGATTAGATCCAGTTCCGACGTAGTCACCACGAACACCTTGACTATCAATTGCGAATGCGGTATGCTTGAGATATTCGACCCGACTCCTTGGCGAAGCTAAGTCCTATAAGTAGCGTTGTATTGACTCACGTTATTGGAGCGAGGTTGGGTGAGTGAATAAGCACGGGCATGACATGATTCCGGAAATCAAGACAACTCGGACTCGGCGGAGATTTTAGAACATCAGGGTACTGCCACATTGGTGGCAGAAGCTCCATCAAAATACAATCGCCATATTTGTTGGTGCGGCGTAGTGTTGACTTCACGAACTTCATCAGGAAGATCATCATATAGCTCAAGCGCATCCGTTGTCGGTGACCAAGAGATCACAAATAGCTTGCCCTTTGGTGACTTCGTTGTTTGAAATACAAGTCATATTGAGACAAGAGCAAGGCCCATTTAAGCTAATAACTCATGGGGGGGTCATAAATATCCGGATCAGTTCGTTAGAGATAACATCGTCATCCGAGCTAAATAGTGCGCATTTTACGAATCGCGAACACTAATGCAAAACCTTCTTCACCGACCATTGGGTATCGAGACTTCGGTATGCCGACTAATGTTGACTCGGTAATACCACACTGTTAGTGACGTGATCGTCTTCGCGGTAAAAGCGCAGAGTGATCCGTTGCCTTGGCGTAGATCAAAATGGTTTTCCGCCAGCGGTGCAACAACAAGAGCGAGGAGGTTTAGCGAGATCGCCTTGATCTCTTGAATGCCTTACGGCGAGTCCCAAATATGACCGCCCTTCTTGTTCAACTTAGAAACGGTTGGCACTTCGGATAGGTTCGATATAAACCGTGGGATGTGCATCGTCCTTGTAACCCGAGTTCTCAGTTTCTCCGGAGGTTGCAACTCTTGAATCGCCTTCACTTTGTCGGGATCGGCGTGGATTCCTTTGTTGGTGGCAAGGCCAAGGAACACCACTGGACATCCCAAGGAAGGACTTGGCGGATTCATCTTTGGCGATGAGTTCATGTGAGTTGAATACCGTTCTAAGATCTTTGATGTGATCTCCTTTGTCCGGCTTTTCGAAGTAAATTGTCGGCGATGCGACCGTTTTAGAAGATGATCTGGAAAATCTCCGTCATTGCTCTACGGTATGTTAGCGGCATTTTTGAGGCGAGCGGCATGGCCGTGTAGCAATATATGCGATGAGGCGTTACGGCATTGTGTGTTTGGCGTCATCGGGGTGCATCTTGATTTGATTATACCGAAAAGCCATCCATAAAGGACATTCTTTCAAATCCTGCGTGTTGTCAACTATGACATCGGTGATTGGAAAGTCATCTTCGGGCAAGCAGCGTTGAGGTCTCTGTAGTGGACACGCATCCTAATCGACCCATTCTTCTTCATGGCCAGGGACTATATTAGCCACCATCAGGATGTTGAATTTCCTCGGCGAATCCGATTCTATGAGTTTCTTCACTTCAATCAATTGCCTCCAATATTTGTGGGCGAGCCGTCTTTTTGTTGCTTGGCGGGTTTGACATCCGCCTTGATGTTGAGGCGATGTGTTGCCACGTGAATTCGAGTCTGGCATATCCTCGTAACTAGAATACATCGATATACTCCGATTAGGGCAATCAACTCTTCCTTTTCTTCCAAGGGAAGAGTATTGCTGATGTTTATGAGTTTGGGATGCTCTTCATCACCCATATTAACTTTGGACTACCTCATCCTTAGTGGGGGTTCTCTTTGTTGAACCTATCCCCAAGCTCTCTCGAGTTGATGGATCCATGGGTCTTCCCATGTTGGCATATCTTCATCACCCTCAATAGTAGCGAGGATCGATCGTGGCCATATTAGACATCAAAGCCTTGAAAGCTTCTCAGAGTGGTGTCGGAATCCCCAAGAGAAGTCGACGAAATAGTCTCCCTCACCGGGTGGACTATTATCAATCGACACGAGCATTCATCTTGAGGAGGATTAGTATCCCAATCCCCTTCTAAATGCGTAGTAATTATCGGCTTTCCTCTTGGGACATATGCGCTTTAGGAGGGACTGAGGACCTCGCCCAAAACATAGACCTTCTCCTAGTGTCAAGTCATACCCCATCTTTTCATGATACCGGTGTTTGGACTATATCGAATGTGTGGAGGATAGGTCCATCGTCATCTTCATCTTCTTCAAAGAAATGATTGGCGTTGGGGCGCACCTCCTTTCAGTAAACCAAGTCTCTTTCACTACTTGATCTTAGGTGGGATGACAAGCGTTGTCCCAAGTCTCGGAGCTTTTGTGTAAAGCAAGGCGGCCGAGTTGGTAGGTGCGACTCAGTTGTTGTATAAACTGTCATCACATCATTCAAAGATAAAGGATACTCTAAATCGTCATTTATTGATTCGCCGGCAATTTGCCAATTACAATGTTCATCGGCGATTCTTCATCGTCAAGATTGATTACAAGGGGTACAATGTCATTTAAAACAAAACCTCCACTATAACCAAGCCGGTTTCGGTGTCGGCTTCTTCACCTGTCGTACCTTGGTAGATGATTGATTTGGACTCATTACCGTAGAGGAGAGAATCGGTAAAATAATTCTCTACCCCTTAAGCGGTTTGTTTGTCGCGACCACCGTCTTGACCTCATTATTAGTGTCTACATATTTGAGACACGATGAAGAGTAGATGGGACTATAGCGTTAGTGGATCCAAGGTCGACCCAACAATAAGTTATAGGAAGTCTGCGTCAATCACATAGCGGTGACTTGGACTTTAAATCCCCATTTGGCACTTTATCCGATTTTACCAAGCGCCGAGACCGGTGTTAAACCCATAGATCATTGTGCCCGTTGGCCTTGACTTCTTGGCGGGGATTCAAGGTGATACATGGCCTTGAGGGCATGATGCTCCTGTGGAACCCGGATCGACTTGGATCCGGTTAACTTCACTAGAGCCAATATACGGTGAAGTATAGCGGCCTATCGTGCTTGGAATCTCGTCGCATATCCTCCTTTGTAAAAGTGATGCGGGGAAGTGCTTGGTTGCCAAGTTGCATTGTTGTGCGATTCTTAGGAATCGGCTTAATCTGAGTGAGAAACACTTGAGTCGACCGAGCTTCTTGTAGAGCTTCGGGTTTCCTTTGACAATCGAACAACTCATAGAAGTTATTCGGCGGGATGTTATGGCCGGGCCATGGCGTCGAAGCGGTATGGAGAGCCCGATGTTCCCGGTCTATCCCTCCTGTCAGGCGATTGAATCGGGGCTGCCGGAGTTGAGCTTCTGGACTGAGGTGTTTCTCCTTTGCTTGTTGCTTTTCTTTCTGCCGCAGTGAGAGGAGTCGTGGTCACCCGGCTCTTACGGTGTCTTAGCGTTTGGATTTGGAGCCTCGGATATTTGTAGCTATATTAGGTGTCCGCTCCTAGTAGCGAAGACTTGATCTCCTCTTGGAAATTGGAAGGTGGCTACTTTTTCATCATTCTTCTGGAATTCTTTGAGCGGCATGGCATAGCTTGCCTTTTCCTTGGACTTCTTTATGGCGAGGATGTAGTCCTTGATCGTCTTCCGGCAAGTCGGGGTGGACCCAAAGGATTTCTCCGTTTGCAGTGGTAGTGCGTGCAGGCCCCTTCTTCGTTGCGTGGGATCTTCATTCACCATCTTTATTCCTACCTTCACAAGCGGCGTCGGTTGGAACCAATCGAAGGAACGATCGAAGCTTATAGAGGCGCATTTGCTCCGCCTTCTTCTCTTTAGAGGGTTTGAATAATGACTCAACATCGATCAAGGCTGAATCTTGTCCTTGAGATGGTAGCGAACTTTGTAGGATGGTGTACGCCATAGTAACCGCAGTACTTAGGATCCGTAACCTTGTTTGCCTCTTCTTGGTCTACAATTGGGGCAACCGGATTTTGTTGTTTTCGAAGGTATTTGAAGATGCGGAACTTCCTCGTCCTTGAGCGAGTAAGTTTTGGGAAACCTCGGCCGGATGGTTTCGATTCGAGTTTGTTGGCGCCATTGAGGCTGCGATTGCTGCGGTTACGCGTTGTTGCGGCTGCTTTTTGTGGTTCGCGATTCGAGCGTTTGATTAGCGTCTGGACTTTCTTTGGTGCTTTACCTTTGCCACGGGGACAAAGTTACGCTTGTAGGCATCCACCATAGGTGACTTCTCGCTTTCTTCCTTCTCGGAATGCTCGGCTTGCTCTCCACGTATCCTTAAATCTTTCCGGGTCGGGCGGTCAGTTCCATTGCTTCCAACCGTCCAATGACGGGTTGCTATGACATTTAAAACAAAACCTCCACTATAACCAACCGGTTTCGGTGTCGACTTCTTCACCATGTCCGTACCTTGGTAGATGATTGATTTGGACTCATTCCGTAGAGGAGAGAATCGATAAAATAATTCTCTACCCCTTAAGCGGTTTGTTTGTCGCGACCACGTCTTGACCTCATTATTAGTGTCTACATATTTGAGACACGATGAAGAGTAGATGGGACTATAGCGTTCTGGATCCAGGATCGAACCCAACAATAAGTTATAGGAAGTCTGCGTCAATCACATAGCGGTGACTTGGACTTTAAATCCCCATTTGGCACTTTATCCGGATTTTACCAGCGTAGAGACCGGTGTTAAACCCATAGATCATTGTGCCCGTTGGCCTTGACTTCTTGGCGGGGATTCAAGGTGATACATGGCCTTGAGGGCATGATGCTCCTGTGAACCGGATCGACTTGGATCGGTTAACTTCACTAGAGCCAATATACGGTGAAGTATAGCGGCCTATCGTGCTTGGAATCTCTCGTCGCATATCCTCCTTTGTAAAAGTGATGCGGGGAAGTGCTTGGTTGCCAAGTTGCATTGTTGTCGATTCTTAGGAATCGGCTTAATCTGAGTGAAACACTTGAGTCGACCGAGCTTCTTGTAGAGCTTCGGGTTTCCTTTGACAATCGAACAACTCATAGAAGTTATTCGGCGGGATGTTATGGCTGGGCCATGGCGTCGAAGCGGTATGGAGAGCCCGATGTTCGGTCTATCCCTCTGTCAGGCGATTGAATCGGGGCTGCCGGGAGTTGAGCTTCTGGACTGAGGTGTTTCTCCTTTGCTTGTTTGCTTTTCTTTCTCTGCCGCAGTGAGAGGAGTCGTGGTCACCCGGCTCTTACGGTGTCTTAGCGTTTGGATTTGGAGCCTCAGGATATTTGTAGCTATATTAGGTGTCCGCTCTAGTAGCGAAGACTTGATCTCCTCTTGGAAATTGGAAGGTGGCTACTTTTTCATCATTCTTCTCTGGTGCTGGGCGGCATGGCATAGCTTGCCTTTTCCCTTGGACTTCTTTATGGTAGGGGATGTAGTCCTTGATCGTCTTCCGGCAAGTCGGGGTGGACCCAAAGGATTTCTCCGTTCAGTGAGTGTGCAGATGCGAGCCCCTTCTTCGTTGCGTAAGGATCTTCATTCACCATCTTTATTCCTACCTTCACAAGCGTCGGTTGGAACCAATCGAAGGAACGATCGAAGCTTATAGAGGCGCATTTGCTCCGCCTTCTTCTCTTTAGAGGGTTTGGATAATGACTCAACATCGATCAAGGCTGAATCTTGTCCTTGAGATGGTAGCGAGAACTTTGTAGGATGGTGTGTACCGCCTGCATTACTTAGGATCCGTAACCTTGTTTGCCTCTTCTTGGTCTACAATTGGGGAACGCGGATTTTGTTGTTTTCGAAGGTATTTGAAGATGCGGAACTTCCTCGTCCTTGAGCGAGTAAGTTTTGGGAAACCTCGGCCGGATGGTTTACGATTCGAGTTTGTTGGCGCCATTGAGGCTGCGATTGCTGCGGTGCGTTGTTGCGGCTGCTGTTGTGGTTGCGATTCGAGCGTTTGATTAGCGTCTGGACTTTCTTTGGTGCTTTACCTTTGCCACGGGGACAAAGTTACGCTTGTAGGCATCCACCATAGGTGACTTCTCTCGCTTTCTTCCTTCTCGAGAATCGCTCGGCTTGCTCTCCACGTATCCTTAAATCTTTCCGGTCTCGGGCGGTCACGGTTCCCATTGCTTCCAACCGTCCAATGACGGGTTGCTATGACAAGTTTGGAGAATGAACTTCTCGTTATCGGTCTCGGCAATTCATTGCCTTATTTACGAACCTCTTGGCGAAGTTATCCCTTTGTTTCCCGTCTTTGTCTCGTCCAACAAAGAACCGATGGATACCTCGGTGTCATCGTCGAAGAAATTGGTGAAAACATGGCCTCCATATCGTCCGGCTATTAGCGCTCCACGGTTTGAGGCGGTACCAATCGAAGGCGGCTCCACGAAGGGTGCCACGAATGACCGAACCATCAAGGGCTCGTTCGGAGATAACACCTAGATGAGACTTGAAGTAGATCAAGTCTTTGAGTGGGCGATCCTTCCGTCAAGCGGTGTAAAGTTGATGAGGTTGAATTTTGTGGGATCGGGATTGATTCCCACTCCCTTGGGTAAGGACATGGTATACCGTCTTCTTTACCTCTTGGCGGAAATCAAAGTATTGATTTTGCTCTCAAGGTCTTTAATTTTCTCATTCTCCCTACATCTCCGTTCGGGTAAACTTGGGGAGGAACGACGGTGTTATCGCTAGCGTTTTCTTTGGCGGCATGACCATCTACGTTCGACCTCCTTCTCTGTAGTGTTGGCTATGTTAAATTGACATTATTGCGGCGACTTGGCTCATACTGGCGGTTCATTATCGCTGGATCATTGGTCATGCATTGCTCTCATCTGGCGCATGGCGGTTCCATCTCAAGCTTAAAGGCGTCCTTTTGCTTGGTTAGGCCTCTTCAAGCATCGGGACACTTGATCCGCTGATCATGAACGCCGCAAGGTTGTCCTATCTTTGGAAATTGTATTATCGGAAGCCATTGCGGAGCCGCATCCGACACTTCATCATCGAGGGTAATCCATACGCATCTTGCGATAATTGGGTCGTCTACGATTCGGGACCCGTCGAGTCATTCGTTGCGATGCCGGGAGCGGCATGTGGCGTCCCCTGGCGGTCATATTGATGGTAACACTCGGCAATTCATCACCACGGCCCATCTCTTTTTGCGAAAGTGTCTTAGCAGGTTCGGGCATTCGTGCGAGCCTATCAAAACCGGCGCCTTTTCGAGTCGTTTTAGCGCAATTGCACTCGATAACAATGCCTTGATCGGTTTGAGCACAAGCAAGGCATGTTTGATTACGGCGTTCCTCTTTGGATTTACTCATTACCCCGGCCGCGATAGTACAACTTCGTCGGCATGAATACGGAGCAACCTATCGTGTGTTGTACGACTTCTCGGTATAGCGTTGTCATCGTCGGATCTGGCGTCTCGCCGAGAACAAACAGGCCTTTCATAAGTCACGCATAGCATACGCCTTAGCGAGTGTGATTCTTCGGCGGGCTCGGACTTCGATTTGAAGCGGTCGCGGCAACTGCGGGTTTCTTCTTATCTTTGTGGAGTACGACCCCAGTATTAGGAGTGACCGCGATTCCTTCAACGGACCTAAGCGATCCTTGGCGGTAAGCTCTGGTCGTGGCGAGAGTTAACCGCCGGAAGTTGAATACGAGCGGAGGTGACCGGTGTCAGCGGCACTTTCTTTGAGGTGCTCACAATTTCGATTTGAGCACGGGGCGAAGTTGGCTTCTTTGGCGAGCTAAGCGGATGTTGGTTTCGTCGAAGTTGAAGCCTCGGCGGACTTAGGCTTCCAAGCTAGGCGAGTTGTCGGCGACTTCTTGGCGCTTCCCTCTTCAACTCGCGGGCTTGTTGCACAAAGCCGTGCTTGCGAGAGGCTTGTGGCTCGGATCGTTCTGGCGTGGATCGATTCCGTTTGACTTCGGACCCATTCGTCGTCGCCGGCTGTAGGAATCGGCTACAATCTCGATTTCAGCCTCGAGTCAACTTGGATCTTAGATCCGCCTCATAGCGGACCCCATCCATTGATTTTTCGCTGGGCTAATTGTTTCGCCCGGTGGCGTCGCCTCGGCGGGCTCTCTTGGAGAGTCACGCGCCATTGGCGGAATCGACCCCACAAAGACGGGGTTGAAGGTTTGGCCGTTGTTAGGGTAGGAACCGTTGTGTCTGCGGTCTTGGCGGTGGTGGTGGATTTTCTTGCCTCCGCTTTGAGGCGATCGGGTCTTCCTTGCGGCGGAGACCATCTTGGACTTCGCGGGGAAGCGGATGCGGGCGAGGAGGAGAGGTATTCTTCATACTTCTTACGGTCGAACTTCGAACTTCGACCTCCTCGATGGCCGGGATCGGGATCGCGGTTGCGACCACGGCGGCTTCTTTCTTTGAAGCCGGTTAGCTCAATTGTCGCGGAAAGTTGGTTTGTTATTCATTGCTTTCGTTTGAATTCGTTTACGGCCGTTGGCCTACAACAAAATTTCAAACAAAGAAAAATGCCTTTATTTTAGGCGTACAATGAAAGCGAAAATTACAACTCTCTTCCTTTTGTGAACAAACACGAGGATCTCTATTTTACGGGATCACCGGCTTGCGTGAGTTCTTTACTGTCTTGGGGACTTTTATTAGTCCGTTGACCACCGCGCAATCCGATCACGGTGTAAACCGGGTTCGGAACTTCTGAGGCGTAGAGGGCTCGTTTCACGAAGGAAGCGAAGCGCTGAGGATCACACTCACGAAGGAGAGGATGCGCTGCGGGGATCGCACTCACGAAGGAGAGGATCGGCGGGCGGTGAGATCTACAAGGAGAAATCCTGGCTATCCACGAGGTTAAGGCGAAGCTTAACCTAGAGGGTATCTGTAGTTCGACCGAGTTTGCTTACCTTCCGCCTATAGATCGGCGTCGGCCGGACTTGAGCTCGCCGGTGCTGGAACCGTCGTCGTAGATCTCGAGGGCTCTTGAAGTCGCCAAAATCACCAAGTCCCGGTCAAGATCCCGAAATCCAACCTCCGCCAATCCAACCCCTCGAAGAAGACCCCCTATTTATACAAAAACCAAAGGGTGTAGCAGCGACCAGCAGTGGCTCGGCCCTTGGTAGAGCCACCTCGACCACTGGTAGAGGCACCTCGACCACTTGGCGAGGCACCTCGACCAAGTTGGTAGAGGTGGCTCGACAAAAGTACGAGCCTCCTCGACCACTTGGTAGAGCACCTCGACCAGTTGGTAGGGTGGCTCGGCAAAGTGGCGAACCACCTAACCAATTTGGTAGAGGTTTGGCATGGCGCTCGTCGTTTGTCGTTTTCGTCGACTTCTCGTCGATTCTTCGTCGATTCTTGGTCTTAGGGCTTAGTTTTGCTCGGTGATGTGCCGTTGTGTTGAGTCCGTGTCCGATCAACTTCGAGCTCAAGCGGTTCGTTTGCATCGACGGACTAAGTACGGTTGATTCCGTCTTGTCAGCGTTTTGAGTTTAGCCAACTTCGCCTCGTTGAGCCGTCGTCGGGTTTTCTCCCGACGGCGTCGTTTCGGGCTTCGTCGCCTCGCCGACTCACTTTACGCGTTTTGCGGCGTAATCACGTCGACGGCGTTCTGAGTCGCGCCGTCGGGTGGATCGTCGGTTATCAACCCACCGTTTACGAGTCTTGTTCGGGTACTGATAAGCAATTTTTAACGCCTACAAATAGTTATATCTCGCCGCGGTCCATTTAGAAATGGAGGATGCATGAAGGCCATAAGTCAGTTATCGGATGATGATGATGAGCTAGATAGAAAAGAATATGACAGCTATGTGTCCTTAATTAATTAATTAGGTTTTTAATTTGCAATTGCAAGAGACCCACGCACATCAGTTGATGGTTGTATCCTCTCTATTATAAAAAAAAAAAATAGTGAAAAGACCATTAATTTTAATCCCAACGGTTAATTATCTAGTGTGCGGTTGTGATACAATCTAAATCTAACACTCACCATATCCTCGTGTATTGCACTCATTCCGAATTTGCATTCAAAGAAAAAATTATAATCATGCACTAGATAATCACTGATTGTGATTATGTAGTGGTCCCTCCACTACTTTTTTGATACCGAAGAGAATCTGAATCCATGGTCCTCAATTGATCGGTGAGATGCACAAAGACAGATCCATATATATATATATATATATATATATATATATATATATATATATATATATATATATATATATATATATATATATATATATATATATATATATATGAGAAAAATGGAAAAACTTGGTACCAAGTTTCTTAAAGGAACTTGGTAGTGATGTGGACTAATTTGGTCCACAAGTCTAACTTTTAAAAAAACTTTCTCTCCTCTTTCTCTCTCCTCTCTATTTCTCCCTTGAGGTGTGGACCTGATTTGTCCATCTCACTACCAAGTTCCTTTAAGGAACTTGGTACCAAGTTTCTCCATATTCCTCTATATATATATATATATATATATATATATATATATATATATATATATATATATATATATATATATATATATATATATATATATATATATATATATATATATATATATATATATATATATATATATATATATTATGGTCATAACCACTAATTAGTGATTAAAGAGGAAAACCAAGCGTTAACATGGGTAAACATTTACGCTTGGAGACATGAACCTGACCAGCGAGGCGACTTCGCTCCACCGATCTCGCATGCGGTCCGTTAAACGACTATCGCCATAGCCGACGCGAAAGGCGGTGTGGGTCGGCCCATCAATAACTCTCTCCCGCGGACGATGCAAAAGGCGGTACCAGTCGTCCGCCCAACCAATTGACTGCCTCGGAGCTATCCTTCCAAATCACCTGTCCCCCTGAGCGACACGAGGGACGACCAACCATCGCCTTCTAACCGTTAGTCCCCTCGGACAACGCGAAAGGCGGTACTAGTCGTCCTCCCAACCTGTTATCTATCATAACCCATTCCAACCAGTCGTTTGCCCCTCCAGACAATGCGAAGCAAACCTAGCCCCCCTTTTTCTTAGTCATCCGTCCTCTGGGACGACGCGAAGGGCGGTACTAGTCGTCCCCTTCAACTGGCTGCTCTAATGGACGCCTCAAGAGGCCGCGCTAGTCGGCCACCCGGCCTCAGCTCCCCCCTCTCTCATCCTAAGTGGTTCCCCCCACTCGAACGACGGTTATACGGTATTCGAACCCATCAACATCGCATTAAATGCACTGACAGCCCCTTAACTCCTCCATCTCTCACGGTATTTAAGACACCTCGGACCCATGCAGCTACAGGCGCCGCCAATCCCATCCCATTAAATGGCGAATAGACCACACTAACCCTCAAATTACCCACAACTTGATAACTATAAAGGCCAGCCACCGTAGCAGACAAAGAGGTGCTCAGCCAATCACTGGCTCACACGTGGAAGAGAGGGCTGACTCATCCGTGGTTTCTCAGCCAATGGAAAGACGAAAATACCCCCCACAACCCTAGGTATAAGTAGCAATATGAACAGCTAACCAAGTAAGTGATTTTCTTTGAGTGAATTTCTTCTCCTTATTTTTCAACCACCTATACTAACTTGGCCGTCGAAGGAACCACCGGAGATCCCAACTCCGCCTCTTCCGCAGGTTTTCTCTTGCTGTAGGCGAGCCTCCCTACCGGAGCAACGTCACCGGACATTAGGAGAGAAGGCGGACTCCGCTCTCTTAAAAGCTAAGCTCACACCGAGATTAGTGACTGTGATTATATACATCAACAATATATATAAGCGATATGGTGAGATGATTTGCTTAACGTAAGATGACCATTCTACACTGTTAGATTCAAATTAACGGTTAGATTTAAACTAATAAGTTAATTAATTAAAAATATGTGGCCCCCACATTTATTTAATTTTCCGGCCAAATCTTCTCTAACCCCTAACCCGAACCCGAACCCACTAACCCTAACCCTAACCCGAACCCGAACCGAAACCCACTAACCCTAACCCGAACCCTAACCCTAATCCTAACCCTAACCCTAACCCGACCCCCAACCCGAACCCGAACCCACTAACCCTAACCCTAACGTGAACCCTAACCCAAACCCGAACCCTAATGATGGGGACTAAATGATGTCCTATAGTTGCAAGTATACAACTTATCAAGTTATAGTATATAAGATTATCGATCCCTCGAGGAACGGGAAGTAGGAAGAGTTTTGTTCAAGTTTTGGTTCTCAAATTATGCGCAAGACAATTAGGAGTTTATGTACATGGTGAAAGTAGTCATGAAAAGAGTAGAGAGTGGATTGTGGATTATGCGCAAATAAAAGAAAAACGAGGAAGAAAATGTGTTGTGGAGAGATTGAGAGTGTGATTGTGACAAAGTGTAAATAAAAGCAAAATGAAAGTGAGAGTGAGGAGATTAAAGAATAAAAACGGATGTATGTAAATAAACCAAAATGAGAATGAGAGAGTGTGAGAAGTAAAAGTGAAATCAAGATCAAGAAAATAAAATCAATAAAGCAAAAGATGGAGGATTCAATTAGAGATATGAAGGAATCTAGAATTGAATCCACTAGCTAATCTTACTTATAAGATATGAACCATTCTCTTTTATCACATTTCATTTTAGATTTATTAAGTATAGACTATCAAACCACTTAAGGAAGCATAACCTATCAAATTATCACCTAAATGAAATCAATACTCATGAGGAGAATAACAACAAGATAATAATCCTAGAATTCATAAGCATAACCTATCAAACCACTTAAGGAAAGCATAGACTATCAAATTCTTCTTCTACCGATTAGTTCTCTAGTTAGTTATCCTAAACATGATCATTTTAAGCATTAGAGAGTGATTCACAAATATAAGAGAGAAATTAAACTAGTTTCATGCAAAACTAGATCCCCACAAGAGGTTTAGTTCCACATCTTAGAAAAATAAAAGAAATCAAGAGAGGGAGGAGGAAAAATAAACATAATTACAAGAATGAAAAAGAGTAAGAAATAAAGAAAAAGAAAAGCAGATTGCAATGAAAGTAAATCTAATCTATGAATTAAAGACAAGACATGAAAGTAAATTGCATGGAATTAAATTACATGAAAGTAAATTGCAAGAAAGTAAATTGCATGAAAGTAAATCTATTCTACAAATAAGAAAATAAAGAAGAGAAATGAAATAAAGAGAAACCCACAATTCCTAATTCATCTTCATCCTCCTTTTGGTCCTTGGACAAAGAGAAGAGAAAGGAAATTGAAGGGGTGAAAAATTTTATTTATTGTATAATAAAAGAAATAATTTTTGAAAGATCTTCTCAATTAAGAGTAACCCTCCTCTCCAAATGGAATTTTTATAAAATATTTTACACTCAAAATCCTCAGCATTCACCCCTATTTATAGCCCAACGGAGTTGATGTGAACCATTGGATCAAACTTGGCCAATAAAGAAGAGAAATCAGCCATTAATTCAGAATCATTGCGAACTAATCGGTTGTGTCGGTTATTAGGTTGGTTTCAACAATTATCTTCTTGAAAGAAGAAAGGCGACGAGAACGAAGAATTTGCGGCATTGTTGTTTAAAGAAATCAAAGGGATGGTTTCTTGATCGTTGAGAACCGCTTGAATCGCTATCGATGAACCATCTTTGTTATTGTAGATTAAAGCTACAGGTTCATCTTCTTCCTCTTCAATGGCAGCTTTGGTTTCAGACTTAGAGGCCGCAGGTTCTTCTTTAACTAAGGAGAAAATCTCCTCTCCTCCGCCGCCGCCGCCGCCCATTTTTGCTTTTAGGTCCTTCACCTGAATTTTTTTTTGAAGGGTCATAATGTTAAGCTTTCGCCAAAAAAAAAAAAAAACAACGCTCCCTTGAGAGTAAAAACATCTTTGTTACCGTGATAGCTGAGAATTACAAATTCATATATTAATATGTGCCTAACAAGTTGAACTCAAAGGAGCTTACTTCGCTTAAAATTATGAACAAATTAGGAGGAAGAGGAGGACCTAGAATTACCTATTTTGTGGAGAGTGTGTCAGATCGCAGACAAGAGAAAAACTCCAGAGCAGGAGGCGGAGAAGGACGCGGGAGTAGGAGGTGGGAAAACTTGGCGCGGAGGGTGAAACGAGAAGCCGGTGATTGTAAACTAGGGCGGAAGAGAGAGGATGGGGTCAACCTCGTTCTTGATCTTGATGAGGGTGTCCAGGAACATCAGGCCGCAGTCGTTGAGGTCCACGGTGTAGTTCTAGAGCTCGGGCTTTGAGTTGGAGCTAGGGTTCCAGCGATAGATCGAGAAGGTCTTGAGGCGCTCGGGTTTGGATTGGGCCGGGATGAGTGGGTCTGGGAGAGGAGGAGGCTGGAGGGGTTGGAGGTGGCGAAGGCAGCGGAGGGTGGAAGGCGGGAGGAGGCACGGCAGAGGAGAGTTAAGGGGCAGAGGGTTTAGAAATTTTAAAAGAGAACAAATTTGGGGAAATATTTGGAATGCGGCGGGATTGGGAAAATTTAGGAGCCCACCCACAGAAAACTAGGGTTTTGTGTTTTTAAAATTATTTACATTCCGTCTAGGATGCTATTCCAGACGGAAACCCTTCTAGAATAATGGGGCCCACAAATAATTTAAACAAATAATTATAAGGATCCATCTAGAATGCTATCCTAGACGGATATTCCGTCTAGGATGAAACATTCTAGACGGAACATCCTTGACGGATATATTCCGTCTAGAATGCTTACATTCTAGACGGAAAAAATTCCGTCCAGGATGATCCGTCTCGAATGCGCAGTATTTTACTAGTGATGCAAACGCGAGAGTTTCTCTTCGAAAATTTTCATGCGATATTCACATGCTAATTTATAATTTTTAACCCTTAATTATGTTAATTTACCGTTAAACTACCACAATTATATTTTAAACCTACGATAATTCTGTTTTAGAATAGATCAATTTGATAAGTTTAACAAATAAATATAACAAATATCAATAATTTAAAAATATATATAAATTAGCGCATGAGTGTCGCATGAGAACTTTCAAGGGGAAATTCTCATGTTTGCACAATTGTGGGTATTAAACATCAAATTTTTGAAACTTTAAGATATATAAGTGCTTGCAAAAACAATTAAGGGTAAATAAGTGCGAAGTAGGGCAAAGTATAGGGTGTTTAAGTGCAATTAAGCACATTCTCAATCTTTGTATCTCCTAGTTTCTTCCATTGTCTTGATAGTCGACTCGTTGGTCGTTTTCAATTTGAAGAGAGAGATCAGTCAATTTCAAAAGGAGGAGAATCTATCAACTTTGTGTTGTGGTCTAAAAGAGTTTGCTTTTAGTGACATGAATTAAATTCTATTTCTATCACTGACCAAGTTGCTTCTAGCGTATACCATGTGAGTCCTGCACATATATAAAGAAATCTCAATTACAATTTTAAACATCAAATTCCGTCACTGAAGGAAATTGTGTGGATGCTGTCCGACAAAGGGGATATCCTAAAATATCCCTTCAATCCGCTCCCATTGAGAATCTCACAAGTCATTGTTGAGTGTGCCTGCTACAGCCCATAACTAATCTCCACGTAGCAGTCATTGCCAGCAATTCCACCTCTAGCTAATATGTGCTATTAAATTATTCTGAAAATATTTTTATTATACTAATATATTAACTATTTATATTGATATTCGCATGTTCTCGTTCTTCTCTATGTATAAAGAGTTCTTCTTTGCATGAAGAGAGCTCTACATGACATATTTTTTTCTCATTCAAGGACGACCGCCAAACGACCGTAACGCAAGAAGTACTACAAAACTAACTAGTAATGCAAGTAGGTAACAGATTAATCAAGAGTCATCGGCTAAATTAGTATAATATATAAATCAGTAAAATTTGACAGTTGCAATCACTATTTATCTAGAAGATCCACTGAGTAGTTTTCTCACCAGGAGACTACTGTAAACAAAAAGTACAATTTCAAAGAATGAGCTTTTCAATTATAATGAAGAGCTAGAAAAGAATCTAGTCTGGTTTTGGGTGTTCCATACAATACGTAAATATATACGTGCTACTCAAAGTTATGTATACAAAGACTATTAAAAACACTAGAATCAAGTTACTCCCAAAAAAAAGTAAGAAAAAGCGTGAAAATTATTATTTCAATTTGGGAAAAAATAAACTGGTTTTTCTGTATTTAAATTTAAATAAATGGAAAATAATAGGAAAAAAAAGACATGCTTGAAGTCCACAGTTCATCCACCACAATAAAATATGAGCAGAGGGATGTGTTTATTTATTTTTTCAAAGATGCTACTCTTTATTCTAGTTTAACCTGCAAATTTCAAAAGAAAAATAAAGATTGTTAGTAAAATGAGCATCAAATCAAATAATATAATACATTAAGCAAAGACTATACAGATATAAAACAAATGAAAATAGAAACGGTATTAACACTGCGACCGGGGTACACGTGGCGGGTGACGGCTACAACCACACAAAACGACAGAAGCACGAAACGGACGACACGCAACAGACACCTCAAACAAAATACCAAAAAACGAACAAGACGGCAGCACAACAGACTCACGTGCTAACCACGTGACAAAACACGAACTCAAACAATCAGCAACACAGAAGAACGAAAGATGATAAATAGAAAAAAAAAAGGCTAATAGCACTTATATACCCAATTATTTCATCTAATTTTTACTTATATATCCTCACTTATATTTAGTAGTAAGAAAATACCCTTAAATTTTTTAAACTTACATTTATATACTCTTATTTATTTTTAGTAACACTTATATACTCTAAAGTTTTCAAATCTGTCACTTAAATATCCTAAAATTTTTAAATTTAGCACTTAAATATCTAAAGTTTTAAAACTTAATACTTTAATACTCTCAAGTTTGCATAACTGAGGGTATTTATGTGTAAGTTTTAAAATTTAAGGGTATTTAAGTGCTATTAATAAAAACTTTAGGGTATTTAACTGTTAGTTGTAAAACCTTAAAGAGTATTTAAGTGCCACAAAAAGTGAGGACATTTAAGTGCGAGTTTATAAAACTTTAGGCTATATTTTGCTACTAAATACAAATTAGAATATAATAAGTGAAAAGTGGATGAAACAATAGGATAGATAAGTGCCATTAAAAATATTGTTTATATACAATTTCCTCGTTCTTTTTATTTTATTTTTTCTCATTTTTTATTAAGTATTTAAAAGTCCGCTGTTTTACATGAAAACCTCCACGCCCTCTGTTCTCTCTTACCTCTAAATATTAAAAAAAAAAAAAAAAGTTCAAAAACTTTCATTATTGCCAGTGGTTTCCATGGTGCACAAGGTAGTGACGCTGATGATGGCCCTGGCTCCCCTGGCCATGGCCGACGCAAGTAGCTGATCGGCCGGAAAATCTCGAGATGGGTGGCCGAGACAGGAATTTTCCATTATTTTTTAGGGACGACTTAGATTGAGGCTGAGCTGCGGGATGGAGAAAAGCTCTAATCTTTAATGGAAGAAGATGATCGCGAGAAGCCAGATCGTATTCTTCGTAAAGATTGGCCAGGTCCTCATCGGAGGTGATCGAAATTAGGGCGTCGAGATCTTCGGTTGGCAGCTGGCATCTCAAGCTTATGGAGCCCCAACCGCACAATTCCCCCATTTTCGCTTGTAGCTCTGCGTTCCAAATTTAATGTTTTAATTTAATATATGAAGCACAATAATAATCAAATTAAATTAATTTACTATTTAATAATAATAGTGATGGAGGAACCTGAGTAAGGGAGGGATCGATCAACGGAGATGACCCTGGTCTGGCCACCGACGTAACGGAGCTTGGCGTCTGGGTAACGGGGAAGGATTTTACCAGCGTAGCTGCAGAGGAACTTAACGGTGCCGTTTGGTTTCACGGAGACGTCGTCAAAAGAGCTAAATGAAGCACAGGACGATGAGCAGCTGGAAGATGAGGTTCCCTCCATAATTTTAATTGAAGTTCACTTTTTAAAATTAGAAAAAGTCAAAGTAAAAAAAAAAAAAAAAGTAAAAGGGGTAAAAGAAAAGGGAGGAGCTTATATTGCTAAAAGAGCAAAAGAGAAGATCAGGAAGCTGCAGCTCTCGCTTTGGCTTCAACCTTAGAATGGCACCCTGCACCCTTTATTTATAGCCATTTTATTTGGGAAAGTTACGGGAGGGCGAAGGGAAGGTGAAAGGTTAAATTTTCGTGGGAGAGTGGGGCCCCTTTTTTGAAAAATTAAATAATAAGGGAAAAGAAAAAGAAAAAAAGAAAAAGAAAAGATGCTGCCAGCTGCTGCAGTTAGGGCTATGCATGGTTCGGTCCAGATCGAAAAAACCGACCGAACCGATCGAAAACAAGCAGTTCGGTTCGGTTTTATTTGTAGGTTGGTTCGGATCGGGTTGAAAACTTTTTAACCCGAACCGTCCGAACCGACTGCATCACTTAACAATCTAATTTTTAACCCATACCCATTAGAAACCTACCGACCCATTCACTAAAATCCCTCAAATCTACCTAAACCCTAAATCTAACCTGTATCCGCAATTCTTGTTTCTGGACTCCGCTCTCCCTCTCCTCTCTCTCTCTCTCTCTCTCTCTCTCTCTCTCTCTCTCTCTCTCTCTCTCTCTCTCTCTCTCTCTCTCTCTCTCTCTCTCTCTCTCTCTCTCTCTCTCTCTCTCTCTCTCTCTCTCTCTCTCTCTCTCTCTCTCTCTCTCTCTCTCTCTCTCTCTCTCTCTCTCTCTCTCTCTCTCTCTCTCTCTCTCTCTCTCTCTCTCTCTCTCTCTCTCTCTCTCTCTCTCTCTCTCTCTCTCTCTCTCTCTCTCTCTCTCTCTCTCTCTCTCTCTCTCTCTCTCTCTCTCTCTCTCTCTCTCTCTCTCTCTCTCTCTCTCTCTCTCTCTCTCTCTCTCTCTCTCTCTCTCTCTCTCTCTCTCTCTCTCTCTCTCTCTCTCTCTCTCTCTCTCTCTCTCTCTCTCTCTCTCTCTCTCTCTCTCTCTCTCTCTCTCTCTCTCTCTCTCTCTCTCTCTCTCTCTCTCTCTCTCTCTCTCTCTCTCTCTCTCTCTCTCTCTCTCTCTCTCTCTCTCTCTCTCTCTCTCTCTCTCTCTCTCTCTCTCTCTCTCTCTCTCTCTCTCTCTCTCTCTCTCTCTCTCTCTCTCTCTCTCTCTCTCTCTCTCTCTCTCTCTCTCTCTCTCTCTCTCTCTCTCTCTCTCTCTCTCTCTCTCTCTCTCTCTCTCTCTCTCTCTCTCTCTCTCTCTCTCTCTCTCTCTCTCTCTCTCTCTCTCTCTCTCTCTCTCTCTCTCTCTCTCTCTCTCTCTCTCTCTCTCTCTCTCTCTCTCTCTCTCTCTCTCTCTCTCTCTCTCTCTCTCCCGATAGCCATTTTATTTGGGAAAGTTACGGGAGGGCGAAGGGAAGGTGAAAGGTTAAATTTTCGTGGGAGAGTGGGGCCCCTTTTTGAAAAATTAAATAATAAGGGAAAAGAAAAAGAAAAAGAAAAAGAAAAGATGCTGCCAGCTGCTGCAGTTAGGGCTATGCATGGTTCGGTCCAGATCGAAAACCGATCGAACCGATCGAAAACAAGCGATTCGGTTCGGTTTATTTGTAGGTTGGTTCGATCGGGTTGAAAACTTTAACCCGAACCGTCCAACCGACCGCATCACTTAACAATCTAATTTTAACCCATACCCATTAGAAACCTACCGACCCATTCACTAAAATCCCTCAAATCTACCTAAACCCTAAATCTAACTTTGTATCGCCAATTCTTGTTTCTGGACTCGCTCTCCCTCTCCTCTCTCTCTCTCTCTCTCTCTCTCTCTCTCTCTCCCTGCTCTTCCTCGACGCAGCTTAACGCTTTCTCTCATCGACCGACCGCCGACGTGGCTCTACGCCGAAGTTGGCTGCCGCCATTGCCACTCCTTCAGCCGCTTCATCACTTTCATCACAAGCAGCCACTCATCAATGATCATCGTCTTCATGGCCGAGGCCGAACCATCTCCTCCTCAGGATCCATCTCATGCTTTGGAGACACCCGCACCCGTAGTGGAGGTATAAACTGAAAACCCTAATTTTTAATCTATGTTTTCAGTTTTAGAAATTAAAGTATCATGGTTGTATTGTTTGGTAGTGTTTGTTTACCTTTTGTTGTTAAATAAACTTTCAGTATTAGAGTTACTTTCAGTATTTGAATGCATCTTGATTAGAACCAAACAAACCGAAGCGAACCGCACCGAACCGACTTGCAACAGTTTGGTTCAGTTTTGAATAATGGGCGGTTCGATTTTGGTTGTTCAAACTTTGATCAAAACCGAACCGATCGACGGTTTGCACAGCCGTAGCTGCGGTGACGGATGTTGTACCCGCTCCGAATCCTAAAGATTAGCAAAAGATATATAATGCTTTCCTTCCACTTTACTCTTTGATTTCAATTAAAACCAATATGTCATTGTGCACGTGAGACGCACGGGGCGTGACCGAATTAGTATGGCATATGCGTTATAGTCGATGGCCACTATTATTAAGCTTATTTTACATGCACGCGTATTTATATTTAGACATTCTTATAAATTCACCATTCAAATGGGAACATACGGCCCCGTAATTAAATATTACATTTGGTACCACAATATCCTTCCTATAAAATCATCACTGTCCAAAATTATGATACGTATAAAGTGGATATTTTTACTCTTCATGAAATGCAGAATGTGCAAATCATAACGACTCTGTTCAAATCTTAAGATGTCTCGTGTTGTAATTTTGACTTTCGAGTATTAACTCGATCGAAGAACTAATGTCACATCAACGAAAAATATACTTTATTAATTTGAAGTTGGATTTGGATCCTTTTCAGGATTAAAAAAATTATAAAGAGACCACTACTTTTTATCACAATTGTTGAATATCTAGAGGGTCGTTGCGATTCATTCTAAATATAGCACCCACCATACTTCTTATAAATTGCACTCATTCTTAATTTGTAACTAAACGGGATATTAATGAAGTTGTGATCTCCCCAATTACTTTTGTATAATGGAGATGATCCAAATTCAAACAAAAATCACTACACCAAACTAGAATTTCACCGATTTTGATATAAGCAATGATCTCATTCTGGACAGATAATCCATTTTCTTGGTTTTAAGCATGGGGATTTACTTACCACTATCCTTGATTCATCCATCTTAAATGTAATTCCAATTTTCTTCCTTAATTAGCATTATCAATTATCCATGTATCTTATATATGAAGCTTCTTCGATTCCATGAACAAGATTTGTTACACTGTCTTCGCCTCTCTTTTGTCTTTATTTTCCTTCGTCTTGATGACAAGAGCCACAAATGCAAGCATACTTGTATAGATATTAATGAAGTGGTAATTTGGTCAAGCTAGCTATCATGATGAATCAAAATGGTAAAAGTTTATTTATGCTAACAAAAAACAAGTCAGGATATGTATTTAACGTGTTAAAAGAGAGAGGGAGAAAGGAAAAAAAAAAAAGAAAAAAAAAGAAAAAAGAAAGTTAGCTTGTGGAGTCCATTAAGGGAGTGAAAGTGGGGCTGAAGGAGGAAATGGGGAGCTTGACGGGCGATTTTTTCCCCCAACTTGAGGTAATACAAGTCGGCAAGATTCCATGCATAGACATCAGTGACAACGAGAGATATTATGTTCAAATCATAACTCAATCCTGTTCACATATCTATTTTTCAATCGAAGAAGCCAGCTAGCCAGATTTTATATAAGGAAAACAACATGAGACTTTGATTTACTAGATTTGGCAAGCAGTAGCCAGAAATGACCACTGCTTCTTCTGGTAGAAGTTTTAGAATGGATGTGCAACTTCCTGTTTGCCCTCTAAAGTGAGCTCACTTATGGTCCTATGGTTCTATGAACATATGGGTATTTATAGTAGATCATTTTTAAATCTTTTTATGAACCAAGCAATCTAAAGAAGCTAGAATAGTAAAAAATAAACTATGTTGCCATTTTTTAATAGTAACAATTTTAAACTTTTATGGAACGTTCATATATGTGAAAAATTAGATGACTAACACATAAAATTTGATCAAATTAATTTCTGTCAAACCAAACCGAACTATTCTAGATTCTAAACCGAATCGAACTGACTATTATAGTTCAAATAGTTGCGCTCAATCTACCCAATTTGGGCTTGAACCCATTTAGTTCGGTTCGATTTGATCTATGTATCTTAATATGGTTTCAGAGTCGGAATTTCATATTCCAACAAGTTAAGAATCCAAGTCGTAACCAATTCGGATGTAACATCCGTGATCCTAGTCTGATTTGAATCCAACTGAATTTATGACGACAAACGCTATCTATATGATCAGGTTATATCAGTTCATTGATATTGGCTATAGTCCAGTTGTGTGAGTGAAAGTGCACTGTAGAACATGCACAAAAACATGCACAAGCAGTTTTCGGGCTTAGTAGTCGACTAATCTGCAGTAGTAGTCGACTAATCTGCGGTAGTAGTCGACTAATCTGCGGTAGTAGTCGACTAATCGTGTTGTAGTCGACTAATCTGAAGTAGTAGTCGACTAATCGTGTTGTAGTCGACTAATCTGAAGTAGTAGTCGACTAATCTGAAGTAGTAGTCGACTAACTGGCAGATTCAAAACGGTTTTGGTTTTAAACCCGTTCGTTTAGAGTTTATAAATAACCCTAAACCTGATTATTTGAAAGTAATCAAGCACGATTTGGAGCAGCTTTTCAGAGGGTTTTGTGCATCTTTGGAGAGGAGATCTTTTGAGAGATTGAGAAGTTTGTTTTTAGGGTTTCTTTGTGAGAACTTGTAATCCTAATTTGTATTCTCTCTTTCTATTAGTGGAAATCCCCCCCTCCTTACCCCGTGGACGTAGGCAACTTGCCGAACCACGTAAATCTCGTGTCTTTACTCTTTTATTGTGTTATTTGCTATCGTTTGTGGTGGTTTCTCTCGACGGTTCCGCGGTCCGCGCGCCCAACAATTGGTATCAGAGCTATTGTTCGGATTGGAAGTGGTGTAATTTCTAATTTGAGGGGGTGTTCGGTGATTCCCGAGAAGCGGATTCACGAAGACAAACGAGGATGGCCAAGCTAGCTATCATGATGAATCAAAATGGTAAAAGTTTATTTATGCTAACAAAAACAAGTCAGGATATGTATTTAACGTGTTAAAAGAGAGGGAGAAAGGAAAAAAAAAGAAAAAGAAAGTTAGCTTGTGGAGTCCATTAAGGGAGTGAAAGTGGGGCTGAAGGAGGAAATGGGGAGCTTGACGGGCGATTTTTCCCCAACTTGAGGTAATACAAGTCGGCAAGATTCCATGCATAGACATCAGTGACAACGAGAGATATTATGTTCAAATCATAACTCAATCCTGTTCACATATCTATTTTTCAATCGAAGAAGCCAGCTAGCCAGATTTTATATAAGGAAAACAACATGAGACTTTGATTTACTAGATTTGGCAAGCAGTAGCCAGAAATGACCACTGCTTCTTCTGGTAGAAGTTTTAGAATGGATGTGCAACTTCCTGTTTGCCCTCTAAAGTGAGCTCACTTATGGTCCTATGGTTCTATGAACATATGGGTATTTATAGTAGATCATTTTTAAATCTTTTATGAACCAAGCAATCTAAAGAAGCTAGAATAGTAAAAATAAACTATGTTGCCATTTTTAATAGTAACAATTTTAAACTTTTATGGAACGTTCATATATGTGAAAAATTAGATGACTAACACATAAAATTTGATCAAATTAATTTCTGTCAAACCAAACCGAACTATTCTAGATTCTAAACGAATCGAACTGACTATTATAGTTCAAATAGTTAGCTCAATCTACCCAATTTGGGCTTGAACCCATTTAGTTCGTTCGATTTGATCTATGTATCTTAATATGGTTTCAGAGTGAATTTCATATTCCAACAAGTTAAGAATCCAAGTCGAACCAATTCGGATGTAACATCCGTGATCCTAGTCGATTTGAATCCAACTGAATTTATGACGACAAGCGCTATCTATATGATCAGGTTATATCGGTTCATTGATATTGGCTATAGTCGGTTATTGTGAGTGAAAGTGCATCAGAACATGCACAAAAACATGCACAAGCGGTTTTAGGGCTTAGTAGTCGACTAATCTGCGGTAGTAGTCGACTAATCTGAAGTAGTAGTCGACTAATCGTGTTGTAGTCGACTAATCTGAAGTAGTAGTCGACTAATCGTGTTGTAGTCGACTAATCTGATGAGTAGTCGACTAATCTGAAGTAGTAGTCGACTAATGCAGGCGGTCAGCGGGTTTTGGTTTTAAACCGGTTCGTTTAGAGTTTATAAATAACCCTAAACCGATTATTTGAAAGTAATCAAGCACGATTTGGAGCAGACTTTTGAGGGTTTTGTGCATCTTTGGAGAGGAGATCTTTGAGAGATTGAGAAGTTTGTTTTAGGGTTTCTTTGTGAGAACTTGTAATCCTAATTTGTATTCTCTCTTTCTATTAGTGGAAATCCCCTCCTTACCCGTGGGCGTAGGCAACTTGCGAACCACGTAAATCTCGTGTCTTTACTCTTTTATTGTGTTATTTGCTATCGTTTGTGGTGGTTTCTCTCGACGGTTCCATGGTCCGCTACCAACAATTGGTATCGAGCTATTGTTCGGATTGGAAGTGGTGTAATTTCTAATTTGAGGGGTGTTCGGTGATTCCCGAGAAGCGGATTCACGAAGACAAACAGAGGATGGCGCCAACCAAGAATCACCAAAGTGGGAAAATTCGAGATTGAAAAGTTCAATGGGAAGAACGATTTTTCTTATTGGAGGATGCGATGAAAACTTTCTAATTTCATAAAAATTGCACAAGACTTTGGATGGAAAGGAGAAGAAGAACAAGGATATGTCGATGAGGATTGGGAGGAGTTGGATCCGAAGCACGGGCCGATTATCCTATGCCTCGAGAGGGATGTAGCTTTCTTGGTAGATGGAGAGGAAACGGCCGCAAGGTGGAAGAAGTTAGAGGGTACCTTCATGACGAAGAGTCTAACTAACCGGATCTACTTAAAATCCAAATTGTATACTTGCAAGATGGAGGAGGGCTCATCAATCCGGGAACACATCAACAAGTTTGATAGGATCATATCAGATTTGAAAGACATAGACGTTAAAGTAGGAGACGAGGATCAGCGCTTCTACTACTCGCCAAGTCTTATGAGAACCTCGTGCAAACACCGAGGCTTGTGGGAGAAAATCAAGATGGATGAGACTAGAACGGCACTTAGCGGACGACCTTCTAAGACCGCAACTAGTGACATGGCTAATCGGCGGTAATGAGGAACAAGCGCAGGATTGTTTGCAAGAGGAAGGAGCAATGAGCGAGGAAAAGGCAAGGGAGGAAAGTCTAGATCTAAATCAAGACCTCTTGGAAAAGGATGTTTCAAGTGCGGTGAAGCTGGACATTTCAAAGTCGATCATCCAAATAAGAGAGTAGGTGGAAAGAAGAACAACAACAAGACCGAGAGGAGAGAGGGCAAGGAAGAAGCGAGCTACGCTTCGTGAGGAAGGGAGCGATAAGGAATGCTATGTCGCCACGGGTGGCGAGATCTCCGGAAGTGGATACTTGATTCGGTTGCTCTTACCATATGTGTCCAAATAGGAAGTGGTTTACTACCTACGAGGCATTGATGGGGAACTGTATTGATGGGGAATAACCATGCTTGTAAAGCAGTGGGGCTAGGTAATATCAAAATCAAGATGCATGATGGAGTGGTTCGAACCTTGACGGATGTGAGGCATGTTCCCGACTTGCGGAAGAATCTTATCTCGCTTGGTGCTTTGGACTCCGGTGGTTGCGGATTGTGACGGAAAACGGAGTGAAGAAGGTTGTTCGTGGTTCCTTAGTAGTGATGAAGGGTGTTCGCCACGGTAATCTATATACTCTCGTCTGACGGTGGCGAGATCAGTGGTTGGAACTGAAGGAAGTGGTGGAGACCCATGTGAGCACACCGGTTATGGCATAGGCGGCTTGGGCATATGTCGAGAAGGGTCTAGTTCGCTTGGTAAAGAGGGTCTGGCGAAGAATCGAAGGAACCTAGCATGGATTTTTGCGAGGATTGTGTGTATGGAAAGTCACACAGGTCAAGTTTCTAAACAAGAAGTCTAAGAGCGAGGGATACTAGATTATGTGCACACGGACGTTTGGGGTCGGCTCGGACAACTTCAAGGGTGGTTCAGTATTATGTCTCGTTTATTGATGATTATTCTAGGTATGCTTGGATTTACTTTCAAGCACAAGAATGAGGTGTTGAGACATTCAAGAAGTGGAGAACAATGGTTGAGAACAGACAGAAAGAAATTGAAGACGCCGAGATCCGATAACGCATGCAGTATACGATGGTGCTTTCAAGGAGTTCGTGATCGAGGGAATTGTTCGACACCGGACATCAGTCTACACCACGGTGAGAATGGAATTGTGGAGCTGAACCTGCACTGGGAAAAGCGTGAGTATGCGATCTTATGCGTGATTGGGCAACGAATGGTGGCGGTGGCTACAACTTTTACATTGTGAACCGTTCACCACATTCGACATTGGATGGTGATACACCTATAGGGTGTGGTCGAGAGCATGTAGATTATGATAGGCTCAGAATTTTCGGATGTACCGCCTACTATCACGTCAACGAGGGAAAGCTTGACGCGAGGGCCAAGAAGGCAATATTCTTGGGATATGCAAAGGGCGTAAAAGGCTATCGCCTTTGGTGTACGGAAGATTCAAAGTTCGTGATCAGCAGGGATGTTACCTTTGATGAGAAATCCATGATTGCTAGGGCGTCCAAGGATGATGGTGTTATGACTGGGGAGACTTCTAAGTCTCAGGTTATTGAAATAGAACCTAAAGACCAACTAGGTTCTAATCGTGCTCAAGTGGGAAGTCAGGTAGATGATGAGCTTGGCGGGAGGAGGTTCAGCGAGGAAAATACGAGGCACTACAACAACGGCTGCGTGGATAATTTGGCTTCCACTAGGCCAGCGAGCATGTGAATCTCTTTGGGGCTGATCAACCCCTAAAGCACTATGGGCGTGCTAATATGGTTGAATACGACTCTGTGGAGGAGGACGAGCGGTCTCCTTCAAGGAAGCTATTCGGACAAGGATAGTGAGAGTTGGTTGGCTGCGATGGAGGAAGAGATGGAATCTCTTGGAAGAATCATACATGGGAGGTGGTCCCATTGCGTAGGAAGAAAAGCTATTGGTTGTAAGTGGGTGTATAAAAGAAAGGAAGATCTTTGAGCTTCGGTGGTGTAAGATACAAAGCGAGGCTAGTGGCTAAGGGTTTTGCAGAAAGAGGGTGTGGATTACAATGAGATATTTTCTCCGTGGTGAAACATACTTCTATTCGTGCTATTGAGTATTGTTGCTCATGGTGATTTTGAGTCGGATCAACTCGATGTTAAAACGACCTTCTTGCACGGAGACTTGGATGAAGAGATCTACATGCATCAACCTGAGGGCTACAAGGTTGAGGATAAGGAGAATCATGTGTGTCGTTTGAGGAAGTCCTTGTATGGATTAAAGCAACACCGCGGAAAAGGCGGTGAGTATGCGATCTTATGCGTGATTGGGCAACGAATGGTGGGCGAAGCGGGGCTACAGACTTGTTACATTGTGAACCGTTCACCACATTCGACATTGATGGTGATACACCCTATAGGGTGTGGTCGAGAGCATGTAGATTATGATAGGCTCGAATTTTCGGATGTACCGCCTACTATCACGCCAACGAGGGAAAGCTTGACGCGAGGGCCAAGAAGGCAATATTCTTGGGATATGCAAAGGCGTAAAGGCTATCGCCTTTGGTGTACGGAAGATTCAAAGTTCGTGATCGCCAGGATGTTACCTTTGATGAGAAATCCATGATTGCTAGGGCCCAAGGATGATGGTGTTATGGTGGGGAGACTTCTAAGTCTCGGGTTATTGAAATAGAACCTAAAGACCAACTAGGTTCTAATCGTGCTCAAGTGGGAAGTCGTAGATGATGAGCTTGGCGGGAGGAGGTTCAGCGAGGAAAATACGAGGCACTACAACAACGGCTGCGTGGATAATTTGGCTTCCACTAGGCCAAAGCGAGCATACAAGCAGCATCAAGGGGCTGATCAACCCCTAAAGCACTATGGGCGTGCTAATATGGTTGAATACGACTCTGTGGAGGAGGACGAGCGGTCTCCTTCAAGGAAGCTATTCGGGACAAGGATAGTGAGAGTTGGTTGGCTGCGATGGAGGAAGAGATGGAATCTCTTCTGAAGAATCATACATGGGAGGTGGTCCCATTGCCCGTAGGAAGAAAAGCTATTGGTTGTAAGTGGGTGTATAAAAGAAAGGAAGATCTTTGAGCTTCGGTGGTGTAAGATACAAGGCGAGGCTAGTGGCTAAGGGTTTTGCAGAAAGAGGGTGTGGATTACAATGAGATATTTTCTCCGTGGTGAAACATACTTCTATTCGGTGCTATTGAGTATTGTTGCTCATGGTGATTTTGAGTGGATCAACTCGATGTTAAAACGACCTTCTTGCACGGAGACTTGGATGAAGAGATCTACATGCATCAACCCGAGGGCTACAAGGTTGAGGATAAGGAGAATCATGTGTGTCGCTTGAGGAAGTCACCGTATGGATTAAAGCAATCTCCCGGCAGTGGTACAAGCGATTTGACTCCTTCATCTTTGAAGCATGGATTTTTCAAGCGATCATGGTATTGTGTTTACATTCGAAGCTTCATGGAGGTAATTTTATCTATCTTCTTTTGTATGTGGATGACATGCTTATTGCTTCTAAGAGCGGGGTGGAGATAGATAGGTTGAAATCTCAACTTGGTGAAGAGTTCGAGATGAAGGACATGAGTGCCGCTAGGAAAATACCGGGTATGGAGATTAGAAGAGAGGCGAATCGGCGATTGTTCTTGAGTCGAAGGGCTACATAGAGCGGGTGATCGCGAGGTTCGGGATGCAAAGTGCTAAGTCGGTGGTGACTCCATTGGCTCCACACTTTAGGCTACGGTAATCAATCTCCCACTACGGAAGAGAAGGCACATGGAGCGTGTTCCTATGCTAGTGCAGTTGGCGGTTTAATGTATGCAATGGTGTGTACGCCGAGATATTTCCGCAGGCGGTTAGTGTGGTCGATAGATTCATGGCGAATCCGGGAAAGCGCCGGGAAGCGGTGAAGTGGGTCCTCGGTACTTAAAGGGTACCGCTGATAATGGTCTGGTTTTGGTGGAGAAACATGTCGATTGACGGGTTTGTGGACTCGATTATGCGGCGATCTAGATAGGCGGCGATCTACTACTGGTTATGTATTTAAGATACATGGAGCTCCGGTTAGTTGGCGATCGATGTTACAGCTCTGATGGCACTTTCTACTACAGAGGCCGAAAGTACATGGCCATGACAGAGGGAGTGAAGGAAGCATTGTGGTTGTGGGGTCTTCTAGACGATTTGGGGATTGGCGGAAGCGTGAACTTGTGGTGTGGCGGTCGAGTGCAATTCACTTGGCGAAGAATCAGGTTCATCATGCTCGTTACCAAGCATATCGATGTCGGTATCATTTTGTGCGGGATGTCATAGAGGAAGGTGATATTTCTCTCATGAAGGTGCACACGAATGAGAATCCATGGACATGTTAACCAAGGTGGTCACGGTAGTAAGTTTAAGCATTGCTTGGACTTGCTTCATATCGGCTTCGTGTTGATTTGCCCAAGAGGGCATGGCCCTTCAGGCGGTAATGGGTAAGGTGGAGATGATTTGAGGTGAACTACGGTGAGCTTGATCGGTGGAAGTGCGTGGCGATTCGCGGTGTAGTGGCAATTTGGATTGGCTGGATTGGCTAATGGTGATCTCTCTAGATGTTCTTGGTGTTCTTCGGTGTTCGTCCAAAATTTGAGGTAAATCAAATGATGTACGAGGTGGAGAATTGTAGAACATGCACAAAACATGCACAAGCGGTTTTAGGGCTTAGTAGTCGACTAATCTGCGGTAGTAGTCGACTAATCTGCGACGACGAAGGTGTGTTTAGCGTTGGAGTGCAGTAGTCGACTAATGCGTGTTGTAGTCGACTAATCTGATGAGTAGTCGACTAATCTGAGTAGTAGTCGACTAATGCAGGCGGTCAGCGGGTTTTGGTTTTAAACCGGTTCGTTTAGAGTTTATAAATAACCCTAAACGATTATTTGGAAGTAATCAAGCACGATTTGGAGCGACTTTTGAGGGTTTTGTGCATCTTTGGAGAGGAGATCTTTTGAGAGATTGAGAGGTTTGTTTTAGGGTTTCTTTGTGAGAACTTGTAATCCTAATTTGTATTCTCTCTTTCTATTAGTGAAAATCCCCTCCTTACCCGTGGGCGTAGGCAACTTGCGAACCACGTAAATCTCGTGTCTTTACTCTTTTATTGTGTTTTTGCTATCGTTTGTGGTGGTTTCTCTCGACGGTTCAAGGTCCGCTACCAACATGCTCCAATAAGCTGGTCGAGCATATATAATGCAAGTCCAAGTATACAATTTATAGTTCCTTGTTATTGTATATATGATTGGATCTGAGTAACCACAAGATAGAACTCATATAGAGTTAACTTACGCCTTATACGAGCCATCGTGTCATGCTGATCGTCCCAAAAAAAAAGGCCCTAGATACATATATTAGGGAAGAGATAATTAGGATTGGATGTCACTAAATGCATATACATTTTAATCCTCATGCACGATATATACTTGGGGGTTTACTTAAGTTTCTAAATTGAATTATTCAAATCTAATCCTTTGGAGCTAGCTAGGTTTAGAATAAGAGAACTAGCTAGGGTGAGAAGCATGTAACAAATTAGGGGAACCAAAGAACGCGAAATTAATGGGATCGAGGCGTGTCTTTTAATGTGAGCGGTCGAGTGCAATTCACTTGGCGAAGAATCAGGTTCATCATGCTCGTTACCAAGCATATCGATGTCGGTATCATTTTGTGCGGGATGTCATAGAGGAAGGTGATATTTCTCTCATGAAGGTGCACACGAATGAGAATCCAAATGACATGTTAACCAAGGTGGTCCGCGGTAGTAAGTTTAAGCATTGCTTGGACTTGCTTCATATCGGCTTCGTGTTGATTTGCCCAAGAGGGCATGGCCCTTGGCGGTAATGGGTAAGGTGGAGATGATTTGAGGTGAACTACGGTGAGCTTGATCGGTGGAAGTGCGTGGCGATTCGCGGTGTAGTGGCCTTGTTGGATTGGCTGGATTGGCTAATGGTGATCTCTCTAGATGTTCTTGGTGTTCTTGGTGTTCGTCCAAAATTTGAGGTAAATCAAATGATGTGCGAGGTGGAGAATTGTAGAACATGCACAAAACATGCACAAGCGGTTTTAGGGCTTAGTAGTCGACTAATCTGCGGTAGTAGTCGACTAATGCGTGTTGTAGTCGACTAATGCGTGTTGTAGTCGACTAATGCGTGTTGTAGTCGACTAATCTGCGGTAGTAGTCGACTAATGCGTGTTGTAGTCGACTAATCTGATGAGTAGTCGACTAATCTGCGGTAGTAGTCGACTAATGCAGGCGGTCAGCGGGTTTTGGTTTTAAACCGGTTCGTTTAGAGTTTATAAATAACCCTAAACCGATTATTTGAAAGTAATCAAGCACGATTTGGAGCGACTTTTGAGGGTTTGTGCATCTTTGGAGAGGAGATCTTTTGAGAGATTGAGAAGTTTGTTTTTAGGGTTTCTTTGTGAGAACTTGTAATCCTAATTTGTATTCTCTCTTTCTATTAGTGGAAATCCCCCCCTCCTTACCCCGTGGACGTAGGCAACTTGCCGAACCACGTAAATCTCGTGTCTTTACTCTTTTATTGTGTTATTTGCTATCGTTTGTGGTGGTTTCTCTCGACGGTTCCGCGGTCCGCGCGCCCAACATGCTCCAATAAGCTGGTCGAGCATATATAATGCAAGTCCAAGTATACAATTTATAGTTCCTTGTTATTGTATATATGATTGGATCTGAGTAACCACAAGATAGAACTCATATAGAGTTAACTTACGCCTTATACGAGCCATCGTGTCATGCTGATCGTCCCAAAAAAAAAAAAAAAAGGCCCTAGATACATATATTAGGGAAGAGATAATTAGGATTGGATGTCACTAAATGCATATACATTTTAATCCTCATGCACGATATATACTTGGGGGTTTACTTAAGTTTCTAAATTGAATTATTCAAATCTAATCCTTTGGAGCTAGCTAGGTTTAGAATAAGAGAACTAGCTAGGGTGAGAAGCATGTAACAAATTAGGGGAACCAAAGAACGCGAAATTAATGGGATCGAGGCGTGTCTTTTAATGTTCGAGAATGGAAGAACAGAGTATATATGCCGACCGAGATATTCTTCATGGATTCCTCAATTTCATATATATTAATTCCCAGATAAATGGAATCGAATATATATGAGCTCATAATATTCTCTTAATTTCTCTATTGCCAACAGCATTTTTGGCTACCAAGCAAGTTGCTTGTGATATATATCGCAGATTTCTCTCCAGTCTGCGGAGAAAGGGAAGCGATTATATATTGGGGAGTCCGGAATTATAGGACTTAATAGCTCATCTATCTATCTATACTATATACTAAAGTAAGGCCCTAATTGTACGCTTGGCATCATTCTAGAGCATGGTCTCTACAACTTGCATCAAACTAACTCTCAACATACACTGAAATCTCTTTCTTCCTTTAAAATAATGACTGATCATTTTTGCTCTAGGTTTGAACCATAGATCAATTGAAGAACTTAATTGTGCATTGAAAGACTTTTTAATACGGAAAGATGAAGAGCTGCCCACAAACAAAACTTAATGAATCAATTTTTCCATAAGTATTAAATTCTATGCAACAGAATTAAGAGTTAATCAAAACAAAAGGATTATGTTGTCTTATTAGTTCTTCCAACTCTGCGGCAACCAAAAATGGCCAACGAATCCAAAAAACTGCTCCATACTGAAGCAAGCAAGCAATGTAACGGGTTTGCTCATCGGCCTACGTTCATATATATATGTCTAGGGTTTGCTCTTCGGTCTATGTTTATATGTCTAGGCTATAGAGGTTCGGAGCTGGCGGTGGAGTCGAATTGGGTTAATTTGCTCTATTGCCTATTCTTTCCCTTAAATAAACAATTTGGTGGCTTTTGAAAATATTTCTGATACACATGGGTGTGGTATTTTTTTTTTTTTTTTTTTACATTTATATACGTGTGTTCTCATTTGTGAACTGGGATTTGTTTTTATTACCTTTTGTTCAATATGATGGCGTAATGTTTTCATAATAATCAGGCTTTGTTATATCTTTAGCTTATTCAATATGCAACAATATAAAATATGTCATACATTTGTTAATGATATATGTAATATTTTGCCACTAGAGAAATGAATGGGTTTATTACCTTCATTTATATAAACTTATGAATCTTGACCGAATTTATAAAATGCCGTGGCATGACATCTAGATCCAGTTGTAAATGTAGATGAGGGGAGTACAGATCATTTCAATATATTTTATTTTTTAGTAATAGATGGTGAGACTACATTCTCCTCTAAATCAAGAAAATAATTGGATAATAGATACAAAGTGAAATCATTTTGAAACTATATAAAAATTCTGCATGCATTCACTAGCACTTGATAATTTCTAATATCAGATGAATAACATAGTGCTTCTATAACTTAAGCCATATCTTATTATGCACCAACTTTTCTAACCACTCATCTTGCTTTGGGATCCGTGAAGATATAAAGGCCACTTTGAGATTTGTGCATCACAAATCTCAAGCAGATGAATGGATAAAAAGTTGCACAAGACCACTATTCATTATAAACTTAAGTTCATAGGAGTCTGGCTCTGAATAACAATTATAAGCATTATATCCTTTATATCTTTCATGGGAAAAAAGCAAGGCAAAATTTCCTACTCATAAAATTTTATTCTCTATATCTCTGAAATTAATTTTAAAGAAGTATTATAAAATTTATTTTTTCATTTTAATAAAAAGCGTATCATGAAAAAAATATCCCGCAGCATCGCTCGGATATACCACGCTGATATATATGTAGCCCTCTGTCCTCTCTTCTTAATTTCTCTCACTAGAATTATTGGACACGTCTGTCCAAATTCAGTTGATTCCACGCTGATATGAACGTGACATACGCACATCCATCTTGTATGGTATATGCTGGCCTATTTCCCAAATGATTTTCTTTAGTTACCGATTAGTACAGGTGCACTGCTCCCTTCATGTCTTTCTGATTTCTATATAATAATAATATTGCTTCTCCTTGATTTTTGAAATCAATAATGTAATGATCTGTTGAATCGTGCTGGATGCAGTCTCACACGCGTCACAGTGTCGAGGCCATGGTCGCATGCCACGGTGACATGCAATGAGTGGCCCAAAACTAAAGCGTGGTTCAGTAATCAGTATGGTTTCCTGTACATAGAAGGGGAAGCCAGAGAGGACCTAGGAAATGACGTCGACCGAACCACTGACTTTTTAATTTCTAGGGTCGGTTTGTTCTCTCTCTCTCTCTTTCTCTCTCTCTCGTCACAAAATCATCCAACGCTGAGGCTGACTGTTAAATTTGTTAGCTCAACGAACAGTTTCTCAAATAAAGCGAAAAGAGACAAAAAGAAATAATAAGGGGAAAAAAAAAACAAAATAAAAGAAAAGTTTCTCAAATGACCCGCTTGCGCGAAACTTTAGGATGTTCGAGCCAGTTTAATTACATGACTGCGTTTCATGTACCAAACAATTAGTAGAGGAGTCTGACTGAAGTATAAACAAGCTCGAGTTAGAGCCAAAAGTTCACTTGGACTGAGGGACTGTTTGTCATCTCGTTAAAACCAGGTTAGGATTGATCCTGCATGCTCCTGTTTTGGCATATTTTCTGTTTGGATAGAAGCTGCGAATTCTGGCTTAATTAGTTTTCTTAGCTCATTTTAGGCAATAAAATCATATCAGAATTGGTCCAACTCCCTCGATCCAATCCAGGCATGGTTAAGAAAGAAAATAGAACTGGCTTAGTTTTGATGAGATTGCTAAGCAGAGCCTAAAGGCTTTGGTTGACAACTCCAATTTAAATTGTTTTAATAGAGCAAAACAGTGGCGGATCCAATAATATTTTCATGGGGGGCAGATGACATTTTACTACCGATGAATTCGCGTTTCCTTCTTTTTTTCGGATTTATTTTTCTAATTCACAAAATTAGAGGGATTATGACACTGAGGGACAAGTATTTATACATGAATTCATTGGATACATCATAATTTATCAAATCTTCATCATTCATCTCTTCCACTAATTAAGCAAACAAAAAAAAAAAAAGAAAAAAAGAAAAAAAAAAGTCATTGAATCACTCACCAGTCACCACAAAGGAGACGGTGACATTCAAGATGACGGCACCTCGACGGCTCGACGGGAGAACCGTGACGGCCCAATGGGAGATGGAGACGGAGAAGAACCGACGATTGACGACCCTCTCTCTCAGCCTCCGTGTCTTTAAGCTTTTAATTTGGGAAGGGGATCAAATGCAGCCGCAGGGGCTTCATTAGCTCATTGGGTAAATTTTAATTTGGGCTTCTTTGATTTTGGGCTTTGTTAACATGTGTCTAGAGGTTTCAAGAGTTTAAATGAATGGGCTTGTGTGTTGGATGACTTGGGTTAAGGACTTAAGGGTGCAATTTGTTTAAATTTTGGGGGCAAAGTATAAATTTTTAAGGGGGTTAAATGCAAAAATAAAAAGTTGAGGGGTGCAGCTGCCCACCCGGGGCACCATGTACATCCGCCCCTGGAGCAAAACTAGTTTAAGCCCTGGACCTAGCTTCTCTAAACATTTCCCTTTAGAGCCTATTTAGTTAATGGGACGAGTGGGCTCCACACTTAAGCCCAATAAGACCCGCAATTCATAAAGTAAGTATCAAACGATCCCTAGTTCATAACATTAAATGTGTACCAAAGCGATGTCAACCACTAGATCATTTGACTTCGAGATTTGTACACAGTTCTAATAATTGACATCCATTAGATGCACATTAAATATCATGGACCGCTCTTACCAGCTACTTTCTCTTTTTCACTACCGTGAGCAGAGTACATAATCAAGTAAATTGACAACTAGTTGTTTGAGGAATATATAATTCACCTTTGTAATTATATCAGAACAAATCCCACTTGTTGCCTCATCCATTTTCACCAATGGCCAAATTAAGGGCACATCTCCTTCACTATCATTCATTACTTATCCTCTTCTTGATTTTGGGGCTGTTCCGTTGTCTAGTGAGGTAGCCAGGATATCTATTTATCTACGCCTCTTCTTATCTCAAGTTCTTGGAATAGTTGAACGCATTTCAATAGTCGTAGTGATGTAGCTGGCATTGATATCCATATGGCCATTTGCATTAATCCAACTTTGGTTTGTGTATATTTTCCGATAGTGAATAGTCCCCCATCTGGTTTACACACTCTTCTACGGAGCTTTGCTATTACTACTTTGCTCACGTGGTATTTTATATTATTTTAATATTTTATAACGAGAGTGCTATATTTTGTATTTATATGTTTTATTAAACTCTTTTTAATGATACATGGGGGACCTCCCACCGTTAAAAAAAAAAAAAAAGAAAAGAAAAAAAGAAAACTTGGTTTGTTTGTGTATATAAATGACTTGTTTTTATGTTGCCCATTATGTTAAATCGTAGGTCTAACACGTGTTAAACTAGCATAGCCGTGACAAGACGGAGCTCGTGGTAGAATTTAGACGGAGATGACCATTGATGCTCCTTTGCTTTGCTGAACTCATCCTAGCATTCAAAACAGATATCGGCAGCGTTCTACGTATTAGGGAGTTGGTAAGTGGACCACCAGTGCTCATATTTGAGTATGGCCCATTTATTTAGGGGTGAGCCCACCGTGTTTCGCAGGCCAACCAGTTCAGGTGGGTATTGGCCCGATACACTCATTATTAATTATTATTATTATTTATTTCATTTATAATTATGTTGACACAGTTACATACAAATTAATTTGTATAGTTAAGTAGACAATTTTTTAATAAAATTTAAATGAAAAGAAAATTATTAAAATTTTTATATGGTTCAAGTCCACAATTACGCATCTTAGGTTAAGCATATACATATATTGCTGTTTAAATATGGAGACAGAGCAATACATATTGATAGTACATGACAATACACCAATTCCACTCAAATTTAGATTTAGGTATAACATATTACCTTCTTTGATCCTCTGCTATACAATATGAGCAGCAAACTATAAAACCCTGAAATGGAACAATTTGACTCCCATTCATGGAAGCTCCACTTCTTTTCGAGTTTCTTCCTTCACTTCATGACTTGTGCCCTTGTAGCGGTAATAATGGGAACACACAAGAAAATAGAACAGATTACATACTCCCATTATGGCTATAATATAATAGAAATAATCCACTCTTCCCTTGTTAATATCGTTGTCGAGCCAGCTCGTTCGGCCTCCTTTCTCAGTGATCTTTTGCACAATAGTCACAATAAAAGAACTCAGATAGCTGGCTCCTGCAAGACTGCAGAAGAACAGAGAGCCTGCTAATGTCTGCATATGCTCAGGAAACTGCCTGTTATAGAACTCAATCTGACCTATCGCATTGAATGCCTCGGCTATTCCCATCAATACTAGTTGTGGCACGAGCCATAGTACCGATAATGGAGATATACCCCCATGAGACACTGCAGAGATCCTCCTCTTTTGTTCTATCAGAGCAGCAACAATCATGGACAGTATAGAGATGAATATACCTACCCCCTGTCGTTGGAGAAGAGTGATGCCTGACTCAATTTTCGTGAATCTTCTCATAATAGGAATGAGGATACGGTCGTAGACAGGGATGAATAAGGTTAAGGCTAGCATGGAGATGGTGGCGAGAGAACCTGCAGGGATTTGAAAATGTGGGCCGAGATGGCGATCCATGGTTAGGGCTTGAAGAATCGCGAACGTAAACTGTTGGGCTAATGCGACGAAGCATGTGATTCCAGAAGCCCATATGGGTATTATTCTCATCAAACATTTTACTTCCTCAATCTGCTGAACGCTACATAATCTCCAGGGATTCACTGGATTACCTTCTGGGTTTAGCTCACCATCACATACAATAGCAGCTTTGTTCAAGGACCTGAATTTGACACCGGAGAATAAAACATCCCGTTACATGTGTAAAATTTATACTAGTAAACAGGACCTAGTGTGTTCCTGGTGTGAACATACATCTCAGGCTAGTATAGTCCATACAATAAACATATCCAGATCATAATTGATAGTTTAAATGGATGCTACTTAACAGATACAATTAGGACCGTGGTGGATACACCAGCACCCGCTTAATACTAAGATGTGAAGAAATAATTACCTAAATTGTAATGTGAGGGGGAGCTTGGAGACATTCTCGCTCCTATTGAATGGGCAATACAGTCGAGACTCCTGACTCAACACATCGTCTGGAGACGGGAGTTGGAGTTTTCTCTTCTTGAACGCAGCAACAAACACTTGGGCGATGCTAGAGAAAACACTTCCTTCGGGAGCAACATAGACATAGAGCTTGGTACCGAGAAAGAAGGCGACTATGGAGAGGAGCATGAAAGCCGTTGGAATCGCGAAGCCAATAGACCAACTAACGCTGTTCTGAATATAGACAATGAAGGTCATGGACAGTGCCATTGCTGCTGTTGAGGTGAAGTAGTACCAATTAAAGAAGCTGTTGAGTCCTTTCTGGCCTTTTTCGGTAGTGCGATCAAACTGATCTACGCCAAAGGGGAGGCTGCATGGCCGAACTCCTCCTGCGCCGATGGCCAATAGACCGAGGGCGAGGAATAGGATGCTGTATTGTAGGTCAGATGGGCCTTTGCAGTGGCCGGCACTTTGGTCTGCGTCACTGCAATCTGATGGTTTTAGTTGGGGAATTGAGGCACTCAATGTCATTGTTAACATTCCCTGAAGATGAGAAGAACAACGAAAAAGATGAGTAGTTTACCATATTATACTAGCCGAGTGCAGTTTCTTTTTTTTTTTGAAAGATAAAACAGGGCGAGGAGCCCTATTCATTCATTCATAATAGCAAATATATACAAGCAGATACTAAAACAGAGAATTCGAAAAGTTGGTGGTGTAAACCTTGATCAGATAGGGAACTAGGGGAGCGGACCTTGTCGTCACCCCAGTGACCTACCTGATCATGGCCACAAAATACCAACCAACTATAGTTTGAGTATCTAATACACATCACATCTGTTAACCGCTAATACATCAGAAAACACATCAAAGACCGAAGTATTCTAAGAGTAAGTTTAGGCCAATTAAGGATATATATATATATACATCTGATACTGCACAAATCCTTTCTAATATGGTAATAAGTGTCTCGAATTCATTTGGTTAAGTAAGTTTAGTTTAGTAAAATACACGAGGTGAGATTCAATCTCACATTGGACTAGAGTACAATAGACATATACATGGTTAAATGTGTTTTAGGCTCGTGGCTCAAATAAGGTAAACATTGAGTCAATGGGCCCAATTGAACTTGCCGAGCTAGTCCATCTTCTGAATGTGGCCCTTCCAAGCAATTATGTATCAAAACCCATTGTTTAATTGGGCCTTCATTGGATGCTTATTTGGAGCTAAATGTGCACTGCACAATAATTATATCCATCTCTATAAAACTGAATGAGCATCCTTGTATAGATTAGGTGCATATCACAGGGGGATTTTTTTAAGGGAACATATCACATGGGGATTAACTTAGTAGTCATAATTAATAGGTAGTTGTCCTCCTACTTTTACACACACACGCTAAACAGATTTTCATGACATATCACATGGGGATTAACTTAATAGTTATAATTAATAGGTAGTTATCCTCCTACTAATTTTACACACACACACTAAACAGATTTTCATGACGAAAGAGTGAAACCCCAGGACAACTATAGAGGGTAGCTACATATGAAATAAATTAGGCTTCACCAAAATTTGGAAAGCTGTCAACTAATGGTGTGGTGTCGGATTTGAATCCTCTCCACTATAAAAAAAATAGCGAAGAGGTCACTATCTTATTAGTAGCCATAAATTTATTAGTAGGTACGTAATTGTGATTTGTCTTTGAATGCAAATAGAGAATGAGCGGTATTCATTGGGATACAGTGAGTGTTAGATTTATAATGAATCATATGTACCCACTAGATAAATCAACAATTGATAATAAAGTAGTAGTCTATCCACTATTTTTTAATAGGGAAGAGAATATTCCAAATTCGCGTCTAATATATACTATTATCAAAACTCTCTTCACCTCCACTCCAGAGATTTATAGATTGTGGTTGCGGTTGATGTACCAACTCCTACATCAGGAGGTTATTTCTTTACGTGTCAATATAATAACGGCAAAATGAATCATGGAGGAGGAGAGGGATGAAAGCTATACTATGAAGGAAGCAATTGAAGAGTAGGCGAGGGTACGAAATCTGCCCCAATATGCATCAGAGATGAAGGCCCCCAGCAGCGGTGCGAAATTTGTCGTACCAAAGAAGATGTTGGCTAGATTTGCTGCAGACACCTGCTGCATCTTGAACTCCTTCACCAAATATACTGTGAAGTTGGAGAGAAGCCCAACCGACGCCACCCTCTCGAATGTCTCGTTCCCTACAATGCAATTAATGATAAAGGCACACATATATATATATATATATCTATGAATTAAGAAAAACTGTACTCATGAACAAAAGTTTTAGTAAGTTTGGTACGCAATAATAAATGGTTCAATGTGTAGTATCAATTGATTGTCAGAAAGAGAGAGGGAGTGAAATGGACTCTCTTCAGGGGCTGCTCGGTTAATTTTCTAGAAACCCAACAAAATAAAATCTACCCAAGAAACACCAAGAAATGGTTTTAGGGGGTGTTGGGTTCAAGCAAATTTTTAGGATACGGGGTGGATTTCAAATTCTAAGATAAAAAATTGGGTTTTTTGGGGGTTTTTGGATTCCATAAATTGTGTTTGTTTCAAGCAAATTTTTGAGATCTTGAATCCCTAAATTGCAAAAAACACTCAAGTTTTAGAATTTGCCAGATCCTCTCAATTGGAGAGGATTTGACAAATCCTATAAA
Organism: Asparagus setaceus; assembly: GCA_012295165.1. Taxonomy (NCBI): domain Eukaryota; kingdom Viridiplantae; phylum Streptophyta; class Magnoliopsida; order Asparagales; family Asparagaceae; genus Asparagus; species Asparagus setaceus. Next base: position 30,141,731 of record CM022710.1, read on the forward strand.
TGGGTATGCTTACCTCTCTCTTTATACTATTGTATTTTTTTTTGTGGGAGGTAACCTCACCAAGATAAGTATATTCACCTCTTCTTCTTTTAAGAATTTGTAATCTTATAATTTGGGTTTGAACCAAACAAGATATTATAAATTTTAGGATTTGCTATCCTATAATAATGTTGAACTAAACAAAATATTAGAAATCCCAAAGCATGTATAAAACCCTATGGATTTAAAATTCTTCATGAGATTATAAATTCTAAAATTTTGGCATTTGAACCAAATACCTCATTTAGCGATTTCCTACAACAATACCCTAAACGGGTTTCCCAAAGTTTGAATAAAACCAGGGAGTGGGGGTTGTCACATCACCCACCATCTTGGTTAATTTTCAAAGTGGGAATCAAACTAAAAATAAAATAAAATAAAATGTTATACGAATTGGGTTTCCCGTAATACTGTTTTTTATTTTTTGGGCAACCGAACAGGCCCTTGATAGATAAATCCAAAGTTGTGAAAAGTGACATTTAGATTTCAAGTTCTCTAAAATTCTATAATTAAACTACCATTACTTACTATAATCAGCAAAATCATTTGTATTTGTACTGGCTGAAGATCTTCAAATTCGTATCCAACGTCGAATATCCTTCTCTGATTTTCTTTTTCAAATTCGAGCATGGATATTTTTTTAATATTCATGAATGTTAATTGAATATTAAATATTATCTATTTGATTAATAAGTTTAGTTTATAAATATTAAACTATTTTATTAAGAAGATACCTTTTATTTGGTTAAAAACATGCTTTCATTTTTCTAAAGAAATATATTTTTTCAATATGATTTAAATTCATAATGGAAAGTTATTCCTTTATACTTGTGATGTATAGATATATAATTTGAATATCTGGTTAAACAAGTGATATCTTTTAAGCTAGTCAAAATTAATATAAAACTTAAGTATTAAATGTAATGGGTTAAAAACATAACTGTGTAAATTATAAGCAATCAAAGTTTAAATGAATATTAAAAGTTATTTGTCTATAAAAGAATAGAATATACACCTGGTAAAGTTCTATTTGTTCATGCGTTGAATATTAAAAGTTACTTGTCTGCTGGTAAATGAGAATCAATATAACATAATTGTTAGATGAAAAATCAACAACTTGTTTGTTAATTATTTGGTTTACTTTGGTAATATAGAATTAACTAAAGTCAAATACAGAGAATTAGAGTTAAATAAGCCAAATGTGAGCCTAAATTAGCGCACAATATATTAATCTGAGAATAGAAGGAGATACCAATGACGTAGGGCATGCATTTCCATCCTCTCGGTCTCCTTTTCTCTGCTTCAGTTTTCAAATCCTCCTCATTATCTGGCTCTTTAGAGTTTGAAGAAGAAGACGGTTGCGCGCACCTTAGGTAGTAAAACAAAGGACTGAACAAAGATTTCTTCATTCTTTGTTAGCTAGTCTCCTCCTCTTACTCTGGAGTTGACTGCTTCTCTTTGAGCACAAATGAGGGTCTTATAAATCGCCAAAAGCTCAGGTTAGGTGAGCTATGGTGACAGAGGGAAGAAGACGCAAAGGGTGAGGGCACAGCTTACGCAATATAATGTGAAGGCTGCTGGCTCATGTGGACAAAATATATATCCTATAGAGGGTCCTGTGTCCAGTGGCGGAGCATGAAATTTTATCTTGGAGGGGCCAAGAATCCAATGTATATTAGTAGTTTTATTTATTTCATTAGAAAAATGTCATTAACTTCAGACTAAATTTGTTTTTTTTTTCATTCAAAACAACTTAATAACATTGACATACTAACAAAACTATAGAGTTGATATTGAAAATGTGATTTAATAAGTAAATTCATAAAAGACTCTTTCGACATCAGACTCAAATTATTAAATTAATTGTATAATTTATCAGGCTGGATCAAAAAGATTCGTCAATGATCCGTGAGTTTTAGAGAATATGGTATGAACTATTATCTAGATTAAGAGAAAGCTCAAATCGTTAAGAGTTGATTGATTGAGAAAATCTCATGAGGATCTGAGGATGGGGAATTAAAGTTTTTTTTCCTTTTTTTTTTTGGCTTGTCAAAGAAATACTCCCACCATTCTGTCATTTTGTTATACACGGGGACTTTAATTGGTGAGCTAACTTATACATGATGGGCCTTGAATTGTACATTTTGAACCTTCAACTTGTTACTTCAATTATTCTTGAGAAGTTGGTGAGGGGCACCCTGCAGTTTTTCTTACTATAGCTAACTATTTACTACACAAGCTATAGGAAATTTGGGGGGGACCAAAGCACCCCCAACGTGATACCTGGCTCCGCCCCTGCCTGTGTCGATAACGTCTATAGAAATTCATACAAGAAGATAGAGCAGTACGAAGACGTCTAGCCTACAATGAGTATTGATGGACACATCACTGCTAGCTATCAATACAACTAGATTTTCAATGAGTTCAGTCTACGACACTAATAGGGATTTCACCAATAACAATTGTACTGATAGACGGTCTAAGTAGTTAATAGTGATGTATGCATCAAAATTATTGCAAAATCATCATCGGGTACTTTTACCCTTATTGCTCGATATATTTTTCTATACAGAGAGTCCTTCATAGGATTTTTTTTTTGGGAAATTTGCTTGGAGGAACCCAAAAAAGTTAGGCAATGCATCCCCCACCCCAGCCAGATAACCAATGCTCCCCACCCCTTATACGAAAGTTGAGAGCAACTAACCCCCAAAATACTGTAGAAACCCACTCCCAATGAGTCTATTTCGAAATTACCCTTCCCACTTAAAATAAAGAAAAAAACTATCCCGATATTCCCCCAACCGAGCGCGATTACCGAAACCGTCTGCCCACTAAATTTGAAATCCTCTTCCTCCCAAGATCTCACCCCACCACCGCTGACGAGAGCTCCAACCGCCGACGAGGACCCCTCCAGCTAAACAACGTCTTCATTGAGAACCCCTCGAGCACATTTCATCTCGTCTTCCGAGTCCGTCGTCTTCTCCCCCTACGGCCAGAAGAAGGTTGTCGTCGTCGCTCCGACAAAGTCCACATCCGACCGCAAGCTCACTGTCCACTCATCCGCTCGTCTTCGGTCCGTCGTGTGCTCGCCCCGACAAGTCCCTCTTCACCAACACCAAACCCTAAATTTGATAAAAAAAAATACATGATGGCAAATTCATCATCTGCATCATCTGAGACATCTGAATCAGCTAAGATGTAAGTATCAACTAAATTATCCACATTTATTCATTTGATTTTGGAGCAATTTTAAAAAAGTTATGCACTCCCCACCCTCAACTTGTGACAGGATTCTTTATTATGACATTTGCTCATCTAATGTGACAGAATCCTAGATTTATTCATTTAATTTTGGAGCAATTTTTAAAAAGTTATGCACTCCCCACCCCCAATTTGTGACATTTGATTCTTTATTGTGACATTAGATTCTTTATTTTGATATTTGCTCATCTACTGTGACAGAACCCTAGATAGATTTATCTTTTGTGTTGTGTGTTGTGTTTTACAGGAAGAGAGATATTAGGATATGCTGCAACATACGTGGATATTGTGAATTTATGGAGGCGATTGTTCCACGAATGAGGCCTGAACATTAGAAGGCCTATGGATCCTCCAATTTCCAAAACTATATTACTTTTGGGGCAATTCCTTCCGATAAAGCCACGATCATGCTCCTAATTGATCACCTAGATTTGGCTGCGGGAAATTATTTTTCAAGGATAGACAAATCGAGAATAAGCAAGCCTACACATTTGATTTAGGTTGGGTGCAAAGACATACACGGTTCAAGGATGAAGGGGAGGTACCGAAAGCAAATCGCGACACGGAGAATAGGATATGGAGTATGTACTTCAGCAAAAAGCAACAAGATGCTGACAAGAGTGGCCGAGAATACCTTGAGGCCTTATTGGATAAGCTTGTTGAGTCGAAAAAGAAATCGGTTGTATCCGATTTTGTTATGCTTCAAATCCTATATCAATTGACAATGATATGGACTCCGACGGCTAGAATGAATGTACCGCGGAGTATGATGAAGTACATGACTCAGATCGATGTGGTTGATCATCTCCCATGGGCGACCGTCATCTACAAAGAACTGTGGGATTCCCTTAAAGCCTCCAAGATGGCTACAAAGGAAATGACATACCTTAGTGGATGCGCACCCTTGCTATCGGTGAGTTATTTATGCTATTTGTAGTTCATATATTGCATTTGCTCCTTATATGTGATAATTATCTTTTACATGTGATATATGATCCTGATATGTGACATTTGTCCACCATGTGTGACCTTTATTGCCCATATGTGACATTTATCCTGGATATGTGATATATGATACTGACTTCATTGATTGAATGTTGATTTTTTAAAGCTTTGATACTATGAGATTACCCACATCAAAGAGCCAGTCAGAGTGAACGAGTCCAAGTCACCGATGACAAATTGGACTTTGGAAGGTAAGAAAGTGGGTTCACTTCGTCATGCGACGATTGTGAAGAAATCAGAATCTGCAGTCCACATCTTACCCGAGCAAGATGTTCAGAGGTATGTCCATGAGGAGATCAAGAGGGAGCCTACAAGAACGAAGGCTAAAAGTGTTGAAAAGGAGGAAGGAAGTCAATCGAGTGTTGCATTGGTGAGACAAGTTTAACTCTTATGTGATTATTGTTTACATTTTGACAGTAATAATAGTCTTTTATGTGATTATTGTTTATTGCATGTGACCATTATATGTTGGCTGTGATACTAAGTGTTACTCGTGACTTTACCTATTTTCTGTGACATTTACTTGTAAACTGTGATACATTGTTACCATGTGACTTTTACCTATTATCTGTGCCAATTGATTATTCCTTGTGATATTTACCAGTTTATTGTAATAGATGTAGTTTTTATGTGAAATTTACGTGTGACCATCTTATATGTGATGTTTGCTCACTGAAACTTCATCTATAATGTAGACTGAAGCTTATGACAAGCTGTCAATGTTGAATCAAGCCTACGAGCAAGCACTTGTTACTCTTGGAGCTGATACGATGGCCATTAAGGCCGATATTGAAAAAAAATTTGCTCAACAGAAAGAAGGAAGAGAAATAAAGGATGAGGAGGTAATAAAATTTCTCCTTTTTCATGTGCTCTTTCGTTCTCTATAAAAGTTTTATTTATTATTTTGACATTTATGCAGCCTCAGTTAGAGGGAAAGGATGAGGCAGAGAAAGAAGAAGATAAAGGCAAAGAAATGGAGGAAGTCAAGGATGACAGAGCAGACGTGGGCATTGAGGAGGAGGTAACACTTACTTGAATCATGTGATAATTACTACTTTTCTGAGATGCTTCAATATTACCTGTGACAATTAATTATGCTCTGTGATAGTTAGTAATTTTTTGTGATACGTGCATGTTTTCTATAATATTTACATCTATATTGTGATATTTGCTCATCTCCTGTGACAGTTCTTTGTATCTGTGACTATATTGTGTGATACATAGATTTTTCCTGTGACATTTGTTCATTATGTGTGATACTTCTATTTTGCCTGTGACAGTTACTTTATTTTCTGAATTTGTGACAGTTACTTTGTTTCGGTGACTTATATCTTGTTTCTGTGACATACACTCATTATGTGTTCTCTTTATACAGTCTGAAGGAAAGAAAGTGACTGAGGAAGAGGCAGAAAAGAAAAAGGGAAGGAAAAGGAGGAAGGCTAAAGATGAAACGTTGAAGAAATTTATTCAGGAGATACGGGCAAAGAGCCAGAGAAGAACAAAGAAGCCCAAGTTCTTAGAATCTCCATTCCAAACAGTTATCCCTAAGAACAGAGGTAAATGGAAGAAAGCTGTCATCGTGGTGGAGGGTGACGATGACAAGAGGGGGAAAGAAGAGGAGAAAGGAACAACTGTAGAAGGGTTATGGTGAAGGGAGAAAAGTGGAGAAGAAAAAAAATTATTGGGGATGTTGAATGTGGGCATTCCTTCTCCACAAGACTTTGATATCAGGCTCCTGGGAGATATCGAGGAAGGATTTTATCATAATTTCACTGTTCAGGAAGTTCCTGATTTATCAGATGATGAAAACAAGTGGCTCTAATATTTTTTGACGTTAAAAGTGGACAAGTAAGTATTAAGTACTTATTTATGAATTTCATATGAGAAATTTACATACAGTCTGTGATAGTTAGTGATTTCCTGTGGCATTTACCTATTTTCTGTGACATTTACATTTAGTTTGTGATACTTACTGGGTTCCTGTGACATTTACATCTACGCTGTGATAGTTACTGTTTTCCTGTGACCTTTAGTGTTTTCCTGTGATATTTACATTATTTTGTGATAATTAGTGGTTTTGCATTACTTGTAACTATTTACTGTGACATTTACATCTGTGCTGTGAAAGTTACTGCTTTCCTGTGATCTTTACTATTTTCCTGTGACCTTTTTGTATTTTGCTGTGATATTTACATTATTCTATGATAATTAGTGATACTTATACGTTAATTGTATTGTGCATATTATGTAGGAAGAGGACTGTTTATGAGATTGACTTTTTGTTTTGACATTTTCCTGTGATATTTTCCTGTGATTTTTTATGCTTCAGCTTCTATGTGGTGGAAGATTGAAGGACGAGGTTGGATTTAATTTAACTTGTGGTGTTATTCAAGTTTTTGATATTTACCTGATTTATTGCAATTGCAAACGTTAGACTATTGAAGCATTGATCGCAAGCCTTAAAAATTGGCTCAAGCTACCGAAAAATGCGGAGCGGGAAAGGAAATTTGCTATTATCACATCGTATTTTAGTGTGAGTAATATTGATCATAATACTCTTTACAAGTTATATTGCATTTATATGTTATTTGACTTTCTTCCTCTTATTTTCTTTTTTTTAAGATTTGGTTGCTAACTGCTTCAAATTTGGATGAGAAAAATATCTATAAAAAGTATATGAAGAAGCATATAGATGACGGGAAGAGTGTTCTGATATTTCCGATATGTCACGCTAATCACTGGCATGTCTTCGAGGTCAATTTGGGCAAAAAAATACAGACATTACGGTTCCGCTGGTGTTCGCGGTAAAAGTCGGTTTTGTATTCATTGTTGCTGAATTCGTTTACAGCTTCGTTGGCCTACAACAAAATTCAAAAGAAATGCCTTTTATTTGGCGCATAAATGAAAACGAAAATTACAACTTTTCTCGAACAAGCGCTTCGGATCTCTATTATCACGGGATCCTCGCTTGTGTGGGTTCTTCGCTCGTGTCGGGACTTTTATTCGCCCTCGGACCACCGCAATTCGATCCGTGGAAACCCCGCCTGGAACTACAGACGGAAGGGGCTCGCTTCACGAAGAAAATGAAGCGCCGAGGGATCACACTCACGGCGAGAGGATCGCCGGGGATCACACTCACGGCGAGAGGATCGCCGGAGCGGGTGAGATCATCGGGAGAAATCATACCGACCAGAGTCGACTCGAAGTTCGCACTACGATTGAATATCCGGACGAGACCGAACTTGTGATCGCCGGTGCTTGAACGTTGCAACAACGACGTAGATCTCGCGAGAATTCTTCGTAAAATCCCAAAATCCCCTGAAGTCCAAGCCTCCAAAATCAGCAAAATCCCGTCGTCACCGCCGTTTTGCGTCGTTTTCCGTCGACTTTCGGTCTTCGGGCTTAGTTTTCCTCTAGTAATGTCGCCGTTGTGTTTGAGTCCAGATCCGATCGACTTTCGAGCTTAATCGGCTTGCTTTAGGCGCTTCGCCGACTCGCCGACTTGGGCATCTCGTGCCCTTTCGTTTCATCGACGTAGCGCCTAGCATGTCGGTTCGCCAAGACCTGGAATTGGTCGACGGTTCGAAGGAGCGGACCGCCGAAAACTCGCGAGGGTCTCTTTGATGAGAGGGTTTGCGTCGCGGTCACTTATTTGTGTGTGCGGTTGCGATCATCCGGATGGCTCGTCGATTATCAACTCACTGTTACGAGCTATGTTCGGGGACTTATAGGCAATTTTTAACGCCTACAGATACCCCCTCCAAAGTGTTTCGGTCTCGCTCTTTTATAGAAGAAGCCGAAATACTTTGATATGATAGGCCCCAACCTTCACCGGTACAACGGGACCGAAAATGGCTTCAGTCTTGACTTATCCAATTCTTCGGACTATCCGGTGCTTTGTAGGATGACCGAAAGTATCACGCGTCTTTATTTATTGTCCGACCGGTGTTGAAGTCTTGACGGTGATGAATGAACTATTTGCTTTAACTTCGTGTTGGTGAGTTATCGTTGAACTGACCATTCAATTTCATATTTCATGAGGTTAGCCTTGAATTGGCGATTCTCCGCTAAGGCCGCTCGGCGAGGCCTAACCGCAGCTGGGAGGAGATTGGTGGTTAAGCCCTTTAATCGGTGGACTCCTGTTGTGGCGCTCATTGTAGGATTGACCCCGCCGAGGATTTTTGAGATGTGGCGTTGGATGCGATCTTCGTGGATCGAACCGTTGATCGCTGAATTCTCCTACGACGACGCTGGTTGGCGCCGCTATCGCATTACTCCTTGTTGGAGTATAATTATCCACGTGGGGAATTTTTCACGGGATTTATTCCCGTTCGAACTGTTGACCGATGGGCTTTCCGCATCGACGCATCTAATCGATTGGTACGAGTCCTTCGAGGTAGAACGTGTTTTCCGGCCGAAATTTCCTCTTGACGCTCAACCTTCAATCGGCGATTATGACGCTGGTCGGGCGCCAACACGCTTTATACTCATGCTCATCGGAGTTTTGAGAATTAGTTTATCCTCATATACCCATTCGGAAGTGGTCGAGTTATCCTTAAGATATTTTCCAGGAACTTCTCGCCAAAATTAGGAAATAGTTTATACTCATATTCCTAGTTGGAGTAGCATTATTAGGCGTTGATTAGCGTCGATGCAATCCGCACGATCGAAGTTATCCCTAAGAATATTTTTATAGAAATATTCTTCCTGAACTTCTCACTAATTAGGAAACAGTTTATACTCGTGTTCCTGATTGGAGTAGGATTAGGCGACATGGGAGAATATTTGGAAAATTGAGTTTGCCCAGGCCATTGCTGATGATTTCGACCATTTGGAGATTAAGCTCCAAAGTCTACAAGATTTTGAGGCCGGCTCCCCTCATATATAGAGAGCGAGCGAGACTCGCGGCGGTTTGGCGGGGATGCTTGCGTTATTCTGGACTCGAATTTCAAATCGCAGACCAGGTGCATCATTTGGAGCTAGCGTCCTGAAGCTTCATCTTGATGGGACATTTTCGGTCTTGTGTTCTTCTTTGGAAGCGAGGATAATAGAGCTCGAGCAGGAACTTCAAGCGGCGAGGAGAGTCGATCATCTTGAAGGCGGCGAAGGCCAACAAAGAAGAGACTCTAGGTCATGCCCTAGAAATTTGAACTCTCGGGCGTAAGCCGGTTGACATCGAAGGAGCTGCGAAGGCCCTTAATAGCAACAGGAGTCCTTCGTATCGAAGCTTCAAGTAGAACTTCAAAGAACTTTCACCGATAAAGTATAACAAATTCGTTCCCATAAATTTAATGTTTAAGGATTTGTAATCTCATCCTTTATTAATCAAATATGTCCTTTTTTCTTTATTATGATTCTTTTATTTCGTGAAATAATTAACCATAATACTTATAGGATTTTGGCAAACCCTCACCATCAACGGGTTTGATTAGTCTTTACCAACTACCGTTTGAATTGGGCTAGCGCATGGTTATCCGATCCGCTCAAGACGGACGTTGTGCTAAAAGAATGAAACTCTTCTAGACTTGTTGCTATGATATTGAATACATAGGCTCGATACTCTTTACCGCAAGAGACCATCTCGCAGAACGCTGTTACGCTGTAGACTCATCCCTTCTTAGGCTTGGGATGAAATACCCCGAATCAAACTCCGTGTCTTCTTCAATCGGAAAAAGACTAAACCGACAACGCTGGTGAGGCGCTGGCTTTATCCCTTCTTAGGCTTGGGATAAAATACCCGAATCGGACTCGGTGTCTTCTTCAATCGGAAAAAGACTAAACCGCAACGCAGCCTTTAGGTTATGGCCAACCCCAACCTCAACGGGTTTGATGAACCTTTACCAACTACCGTTTGAATTGGGCTAGCGTGTAGATTATCTAAATCCGTTCTACACACAACGTTGTACTAAAAGAATGAAACTCTCTTAGACTTATCACATGCGTCGAATGAGGGCTTCCTTTTTTCGGAAGAGACAACCCGCTGACAGGAAGGCCGACCTATCCTGCTTAGGATTCGATCAAATTCCCAAGATGAACCTTGGTGCCTTCTTTTGACCGGAGAACGACTGAACCGGAGTAAGATTGATTGAGGTGGGAAAGGAAGAATGTATTCTATTTCCCGAAGGTGGAGAGGAAGGAGGATCTTGTCTCCTATCTCCGGGTAAGAGATGAACAAGAGAGGAAGGTTACGTATCCTATCTCTTGCCGCTGAGAGGAAGGAGGATCTTGTCTCCTAAAGCTCACCAATTCAAAATAAGAGAGGAAGGTTCTGTATCCTATCTCTTATTGATGGAAAGGAAGGATTTTTGTCCTGTTTCCAGTGAAAGAGACTAAAAATGGGATCTCCATTTTGAGAATCTTGAAAGATGAAACTAAGAGTGGGATCTCCACTCCGTGAATCTAAGACAAGAGAGGAAGAATGTATTCTATCTCTTGCTTCTGGAGAGGAAGAATGTATTCTATCTCCAGGTGAAATGTGGGAAAGGAAGAATGTATTTTATTTCCCAAAGCTGGACTAAGAGCGGGGTCTCCACTCTGAGACTCTTGAAAGGGTGCGGATAGCTTTCGCTTTTGTAGGATTGCTAACCAAAATTTGAAAGTGGACCTCTCGTTCGTGGAAGGAATCGAGAGGGGATTTTGCTGGTGGTTGGACCAGGGAGATTTTTAGTGGGCCCACCGTCAATGAATTTGATCGGTGAGAGAATTTTGGAGGAAAACAATAACTTAGGGTTATCCTCATGAAAATGAGTGAGATATTCTCTGAGGAACTTCCCATCAAAACGGGTTATCCTGAATGTACTAAGGATAATACTTTTGAAACTTCCGTTTATTGGCATTAATTGCTTAGTCCGTTGTGTGATAGGCGATATGCACCGTTTGAATAGACCGTGTCTATTATAGCGGTCCTTCCCATTGGGTTGAATTTACCTTTCTTCTTGGAAGTGAGGATTATCGGTCGTCGGCGGCGAGGACCAAATCTCCTTCTTTGAAACTCCGTTGTCGCACTTTCTTGTTGAAAGCTCTCGACATCCTAGCTGGTAAAACTCAATGCATTGTTGAGCTTCTGGCTTTTCATCCAACATCTCGAGCTCTTGAGACATTTACGATGTTATTCTTCAATCGCCATCTCCGCTATGAGGGCTGGCGCGAGTGACGAACTCGATTTCCAATGGGAGAACCGCTTCACACTCGTGACCGTAGAATACGGGTCTCTAGTTGGCGTCGTCTGATGGTCGATGCGCGAGTGCTTCTCCGAGTTTATCATCCCAGTCTCGCTTGTTATTCTTCACAAGCTTTGACTGAATCTTAATAATCGTCTTGTTGAATGCCTCGGCTAATCCATTTCTTGGATTATAGAACATTGACGAATCTTGTATCTTGAATTTCTCGCAAAACCTGATGAAGGAATTGCTGATGAATTGGGGACCGTTATCATGCACGATCCGTCTTGGAACACCGTGTCGGTAGATGACATGGTGTTTGATAAATTTGACGACGGTACTCGCCTTTACTTCTTTTAGCGGGATTGCTTCTGCCCACTTGGAGAAGTAGTCGGTGATCGCTAGAATAAACCGATCGCCTTTGACTGACGGAGGAAAAATGGGACCTACAACGTCCATTCCCCATGTCTCGAATGGCGGGATGTGGTAGGAATCTGTTGCTGGAGGTGATGCATATAATTGGCGTGAATTTAACAGCGTGGCATTCCGGCGTGCTATTGCGTCATTAATCATTGTGGGCCAAAGTAGCCCATTCTCTGATTCGATCATAGAGCTTGGGACCCGGTGATCGCCTTGCATTCACCTTCGTGTGCTTCGAAGGACCTCTTCGCCTCCTTGTTTGAAAGGCATCGGAGTAAAGACCGTCATACCCGGCGATATAACATCGGGTTTACGTGTTGTAAAGAATCTTGAGCTCTTCGCCGGATTGACTCTCTCTCCCGTCTTACGGCGAATCCGTGCAAGGCGTAGTCGATGATAGGAAAGGCGTAATCTCGGGCTCCAATTGGTTTGGGTTGCATGTACCTCTTTGGTAATTACCCCTTCATCTTCTTGTACCTCATTATATATTAGTGCGAAGAGTTGATGAGTCTGGCCGTAACTAATTGCTCGGTCTGGAAGGTTGTGCTAACGACATTACTTAGCCCCGTGCATCGCGTGGCGTTTGGGCGTGGAATATATTCGATGAAGAATGTATTCTATCTCTTGCTACGGAGAGGAAGAATGTATTCTATCTCGGTGAAATGTGGGAAAGGAAGAATGTATTTTATTTCCCAAAGGCTGGACTAGGCGGGGTCTCCACTCGAGACTCTTGAAAGGGTGTGGATAGCTTTAAGCTTTTGTAGGATTGCTAACCAAAATTGGAAAGTGGACCTCTGTTAGTGGAAGGAATGAGAGAGGGATTTCTTGGTGGTTGGACCGGGGAGATTTTTAGTGGGCCCACCGTCAATGAATTTGATCGGTGAGAGAATTTTGGAGGAAAACAATAACTTAGGGTTATCCTCATGAAAATGAGTGAGATATTCTCTGAGGAACTTCCCATCAAAACGGGTTATCCTGAATGTACTAAGGATAATACTTTTTCAGAAACTTCCCGTTTATTGGCATTAATTGCCGGTCGTCATTCTGTGTGATAAGGCGATATGCACCGTTTGAATAGACCGTGTCTATTATAAACGGTCCTTCCCATTTGGGTTCGAATTTACCTTTCTTCTTGGAAGTGAGGATTATCGGTCGTCGAGCAGCGAGGACCAAATCTCCTTCTTTGAAACTCCGTTGTCGCACTTTCTTGTTGAAAGCTCTCGACATCCTAGCTTGGTAAAACTCAATGCATTGTTGAGCTTCTAGGCGCTTTTCATCCAACATCTCGAGCTCTTCGAGACATTTCTGATGTTATTCTTCAATCGTCATCTCCGTTGCGAGGGCGATGCGGAGTGACGGAATCTGGATTTCCAATGGGAGAACTGCTTCACACTCGTGACCGTAGAATACGGGTCTCTAGTTGGCGGCGTGACGGCGCAGCGATATGCCAGAGTGCTTCTCCGAAGTTTATCATCCCGCCTCGCTTGTTATTCTTCACAAGCTTTGATGTAATCTTAATAATCGCCTTGTTGAATGCCTCGGCTAATCCATTTCTTGTGGATTATAAGTGTCGGCGAGGCGTCTTGTATCTTGAATTTCTCGCAAAACCCGATGAAGGAATTGCCGATGAATTGGGGACCGCTATCATGCACGATCCGTCTTGGAACACCGTCGGTAGATGACATGGTGTTTGATAAATTTGACGACGGTATCGCCTTTACTTCTTTTAGCGGATTGCTTCGCCCACTTGAGAAGTAGTCGGTGATCGCTAGAATAAACCGACGCTTTGACTAACGGAGGAAAATGGGACCTACAACGTCCACTCCCCATGTCTCGAATGGCGGGATGTGGCGAAGGATCTGTTGCTCGGGAGGTGATGCATATAATTGGCGTGAATTTAACAGCGTGGCATTTCGGCGTGCTTCGGTGCGTCATTAATCATTGTGGGCCAAAAGTAGCCCATTCTCCGATTCGATCATAGAGCTTGGGACCGGTGATCGCCGCATTCACCTTCGTGTGCTTCGAAGGACCTCTTACGCCTCCTTGTTTGAAAGGCATCGGAGTAAAGACCGTCATACCCGGCGATATAACATCCGGGTTTCGTGTTGTAAAGAATCTTGGAGCTCTTAGCGGATTGACTCTCTCCCTTACGCCTTCCGCGTATCACCGCAAGACGAAGTCGATGATAGGAAAGCCAATCTCGGCTCCAATTGGTTTGGGTTGCATGTACCTCTTTGGTAATTACCCTTCATCTTCTTGTACCTCATTATATATTGGTACGAAGAGTTGATGAGTCCTGACCGTAACTAATTGCTCGGTCTCGTAAGGTTGTGCTAACGACACAGCTAACGCCGCCAGTGCATCCGCGTGAGCGTTTTGGAGGCGTGGAATATATTCGATGAAGAACTCTTCGAACGAAGTTCGCCATTTCGATTGCTACGATGATAAGGAATTAGATCTCGATTTCGACCGTAGTCTCCGTGGATCGCGACTATCGGTTGTGAATCGCCGTATGCTTTGAGATATTGACCCCGGCTCCTTGGCGAAGCTAAGTCCGATAAGTAACGCGTTGTATTCGGCTACGTTATTGGAACAAGGTTCGATGAGTGAATAAGCACGGGGCATGACATGATTCCCCGCAGAAATCAAGACAACTCCGACTCCAGCGGAGATTTTAGAACATCCGGGGGTACTTGCCACATTAGTGGCCCGAGAAGCTCCGACAAAATACAATCGCCATATTTATTGGTGCGATGTAGTGTTGACTTCCTAAACTTCATCCGGAATACCATCATATAGCTCAATCAAGGCCCGCTGTCGGGTTGGCGTACCAAGAGATAGCAAATCGCTTGTCCTTTGACCGACTTTTGCCGCTTGAAGTGCAAGTCATATCGGGACAAGAGCAAGGCCCATTTCGCCAAATGCCAACTCATTGAGGCCTACTGGTCATAAATATTCGGACCGGATTTACGTTAGAGATAACATAAATCGCTCGTCCGACTAAATAGTGCCGTATTTTACGAATCGCGAACACTAATGCAAGGCACCGCTTCACCATTGGGTATCGAGACTCACCACCAATGTTCGCCTGTAATACATCGCCGTTCATGACCGCCGCCATCGCCCCGCGCTGAGTAAGGCGCTTTAACGAAAGTGATCCGCTGCCTTGACGTAGATCGAAACGGTTTTCCGATCGCGGTGCAACAAGAACAGAGGTTTAGCGAGATACGATTTGATCTCTTCAAACGCTCGACAAAGGCCGCCCCAAATAAACGACACGCTCTTCTTGTTCAACTTAGAGAACGGTTGGCACTTCCTGATAGGTTCGATATGAACCGCCGGATGTACGCCAATCGCCTCTTGTAACCCCTCGAAGTTCTCTCGATTTCTGAGGTTGCAACTCTTGAATCGCCTTCACTTTGTCGATCGACGGGATTCCTTTGTCGGTGACGACAAAGCCGGGAACTTGCCACCGACATCCTAAGGAAGGATTTGGCGGGTTCATCTTTAGTTGATGAGTCCGCATGAGTTCAATACCGCTCTAAGATCTTTGATGTGATCTCCTTTGTCACGGCTTTTCGCGACCAAGTCGTCGGCGTAGCATTCGACCGTTTTCCGGAGATGATCTGGAAAATCTTAGTCATTGCTCGCGATATGTGGCGCCGCATTTTGAGGCCGAACGGCATGACCGTAGCAATATATACCGATATGCTTCAACGCCGTGCTTGGCATCATCGGTGCATCTTGATTTGATTGTAACCCGAGAAACCATCCATGAATGACATTCTTTCAAATCCGCACGTATTATCGACTATGACATCAGTGATTGGAAGAGGAAAGTCGTCTTTCGGGCAAGCAGCGTTCAGGTCTCTGTAGTCGACACAGATCCTAATCGAACCATTCTTCTTCATGACCGGGACTATATTCGCCACCCAATCCGGATGTTGAATTTCCTTGATGAATCCCGATTCTATGAGTTTCTTTACTTCGTCAACGATTGCCTGCAAGATCTGTGGACAAAACCGTCTTTGCGGTTGCTTGACAGGTTTGACATCCACCTTGATGTTGAGGCGATGTGTCGCCACATTAGGGTCGAGTCCTGGCATGTCCTCGTAACTCCAGGCGAATACATCGATATACTCCCTGATTAGGGCGATCAACTCTTCCTTCTCTTCCGAGGGAAGAGTATTGCTGATGTTTATGAGCTTAGGATGCTTTTCGTCACCCATATTAACCTGGACTACCTCGTCCTTAGTGGGTGGTTCTCTTTGTTCGAATCTATCCCCAAACTGCTCTTTGAGTTGATGGATCCATGGGTCTTTCCATGTTGGTATATCTTCATCACTCTCAATTGTAGCAGGATCGACCGTAGCCATATTCGACATCAAAGCCTTGAAAGCTTCTCCCAGGCCGGTGTCTAATCCCAAGTCAAGAATCGACGAATGCCCGCCTCCCTCATTGGGTGGATTATTATCAATCACCATGAGCATTCATCTTCCGAGGAGGATTCAGATCCCAATCCCCTTCTAAATGCATAGTAATTATCCCGCTTCCCTTTGGGACATATGCCGCTTAGGAGGGACTCGAGGACCTCGCCCAAAACATAGACCTTCTCCCCGTGTCAAGTTGTACCCCACTTCTTCATGATACCCGGTCTCCGACTATATCCGAATGTGTGGAGAATAGGCCCATTGTCATCTTCATCTTCTTCTAAGAAATAATTCGCTGGAACGATCTCCTTTTCCGTAAACCAAGTCTTTTTCACTACTTGATCTTCGATGACGAAAGTGTTGTCCCAAAGGAGTCTTGAACCGCTTTTGTGTAAGGCAAGATGACCGAAGTTGGTAAGTGCAACTCGATCGTTGTATAAACCTATCATCACATCATTCAAAGACAAAGGGTACTCTAAATCGCCATTTATTGATTCATCGCGATTTGCCAATTACAATGTTCATCCGACGATTCTTCATCGCCAAGATTGATTACAAGGTACAATATCATTTAAAACAAAACCACCACTATAATCAAGCCCGCCGACGCCTTCTTCACCGCCGTCCGTGCCTTTGGGCCGATGATTCGCCGACTCATTACCGTAGAGGAGAGAATCGCTGAAATAATTCTCCATCCCCTTAAACGGCCGCTTGTCCGCGACCACCGCCTTGACTCATTATTCGTGGTCTACATATTTGAGACACCGATGAAGAGTAGAGGGACTATAACGCTACCGTGGATCCAAGGTCCACCCAACAATAAGTTATAGGAAGTCTCTCGCCAATCACATAGTGTGACTTCTGACTTTAAGTCCCCATTTAGCACTTTATCCGATTTTACCAAGCGCCGAGACCGGGTGTTAAATCCAGATCACCGTTCGTTGATGCCGCCTGTCGTGGATTTCAAGGTGATACATGAGGCGCAGGGCATGATGCTCATAGCCGAACCCGGATCGACTTGGATCCTGTTAACTTCACTAGAGCCAATATACCCGTGAAGTATAGCGCCTATCGTGCTTGAATCCCTCATCCGCATATCCTCCTTGTAAAAGTAATGCAGGAAGTGCTTGTTGCCAAGTTGCACCGTTGTGCGATTCTTCCGAATCGGCTTGATCTCGAGTGAGAAACACCTCGAGTCGCCTGAGCTTCTTTAGAGCTTTCCTGCTTTGACAATTGAGCAACTCAGAGAGTTATCCCGCCGGATGTTTGCCAACCGGGCCATGACGCCAAACGGTATGGAGAGCTCGATGTTTCGGCCTATCCTCACACCCAAGCATTGAATCGGATCGCCGGAGTTGAGCTTCCTAGACCCGAGGTCGCTTTCCTTTGCTTCACCGCTTTTAGCAACCGCTCGCCGTTGTCCTTTCTCTCGACGAGTGAGAGGAGTCGCTACCCCAGCTCGACAACGCCTTCGCTTTGATTTGAGCCTCGATACTTGTAGGTGTATTCGTTCACTCCTTGTGGCAAAGACTTCATGCTCTTCTTCGAAAACCGAAAGTTGCCACTTCTTCATCGTTTTCTCTCGAATTGCCGGGCAAAGATGGCATAGTTTGCCTTTTCCCTTTGACTTCTTTTGGTCAAGATGTAGTCCATCGATCGCCTTCCAAAGAAGTCGTGGACCCAAAGGATTTCTCCGCTTGTCGCCGTGGTATGACGAGCCCCTTCTCACGCTGTTCGTGAGGATCCTCATTCACCATCTTTATTCCTACCTTCACAACCGGCGCTCTGTTGAAACCAATCCAAAGGAACTGATCCGCTTATAGAGACTACATTTGCTCCCACCTTCTTCTCTTTAGAGGGTTTTGGAGTAATGACTCCAACATCGATCAAGGCTTGAATCTTGTCCTTGAGATGGTAGCAGGACTTTGTAGGATGATGTACCGCCCTGTGGTAAGCGCAGTACTTAGGATCTGTAACCTTGTTTGCCTCCTCTTGGTTCACAATTGGGGGCAACTGGATCTTATTGTTCTCCAGAAGGTATTTGAAGATGCCCGGAACTTCCTCGTCTTTGAACGAGTAAGTCTTGGGAAACCTTGAGCCGGAAGGTTTCTGATTTTGAGTTTGTTGGCGCCATTGAGGCTGCGATTGCTGTGGTGCACGTTGTTGCGACCGGGCTTGGTTGCAGCTCAACGCTTGATTAGCGCCTACAGACTTTGCCGGCGCTTTACCTCCGCCACGGGACAAAGTTCGATTGTGAGCATTCACCATAGGCTGACCTCTCCGCTTTCTTCCTTTTCGTGAATCGCCGCTTGCTCTCCGCGATCTTTAAATCTTTCCGTGTCTCGACGGCGGTTCCCATTGCTTCCAACACGCCCAATGACAAGTTGTTGTGACAAGTTTGAGAATGAACTTCTCCGTTATCGGTCTCGCAATTCATTGCCTTGTTTCAACCTCTTGACGGTTATCCATCGTTTCCCCGCTTTTCTGCTCGCCTAACAAAGACCGATGGATACCTCTGTCATCGTCGAAGAAATTGGTGAGAAACATGGTCTCCATATCATCCCAGCCTATTAACGCCTCGGTTTGAGACGGCGGTACCAATCGGCGGCTCCAATGGAGGGTGCCAACGAATGACCGAACCATCAAGGGCTCGTCGAGATAACTCCTAGATGAGACTTGAAGTAGATCAAGTGTCGAGTGGGTGATCCTTTCCGCCAAACGGCGAAGTTGATGAGGTCAATTTTGCCTGATACGGATTGATTCCCATTCCCTGTAAGGACATGGTATACCCGTTTTCTTTACCTTCTTGAGCGAAATCAAAGTATTGATTTTGCTCTCGAGGTCTTTATTTTCTCATTCTCCCTATGTCTCCGCTCGTAAACTTGGGGAGGAATGACGGTGTTATCGCTAGCGCTTTGCCGAAAGCAAAGACGATCATCTACGCTTCGCCTCCTTCTCTCGTCCGTGTCGCTATCCGTTGTTGACATTATTATGATGACTTGACTCGCCTTGGCGGTTCATTATCGCGGATCTGTTGGTCATGCATTGCTCTCATCCGCCGCATGGCTGCCCATTTCAAGTTTAAAGTTGTCCCTTTGCTTAGTTAGGGCCTCTTCAAGCATCCGGGACACTTGTTCCGCGGTTGATCATGAACGCCATGAGGTTGTCCTATGCCGGAAATTGTATTATCTAAGCCATCTGCGGAGCCAACATCCGACACTTCATCATCCGAGGGTAATCCTTCGCATCTTGCGATAATTGTCGTTTCATCCCCACCGCAATCGAAGCCATTCATTGCGATGCCTCGAACGCGCGACGACGCCCTTCCGTGGTCATATTGATGGTAACACGGCAATTCATCGCCTGGAGGAGCCCATCTCTTCGCGAAGCGCCTTGACTTGTTCGCATTCTGCCGAGCCTATCAAAGACCGACTTTTCGAGTCGCTTTAGCGCAGCTTGCACTGATAACACCGCTTTGATCGTTTCGAGCACAAGCAAGGCATGTTTGGTTCTGGGCTGCCTCTTCGATTTACTGCATTCCCCAAAGACGATAGTACAACTCGTCGGCATGAATACCGTGAGCAACCTATCGTGGTGTTGGCATGACTCTCGTATAACGCTTGTCATCGCCGATGAGAGCCGCCTCCTTCCGAGAGAAAATAGGCCTTTCATAAGTCACTTCACACGCACGCGACGCGAGCGGAATCTTTGATCGCTCTCTGACTTCGATTTGAAGCCCGTGAGCAACCGCAGATTCTTCTTGTGGGTGCGACCCCGATCGAGTGACCCGCGATTCCTTTAGCGACCTGAGGCGATCCTTGACGGCAAGCCCGCCGGTCGGGCGGCAGAGTTGGCTTCACGGAAGTTTGGGCGCACTTCGGGCCAATACCACTTTGCCTGCCGACAATTTCGATTTGAGGGCTCGGGTCGGAATTGGCCTGCCAATGGAGCTGGGCTTGGATGCCGGGTTCGCCGGAGTTGACCCGTCGACGGACTTGGGCTTCCAAACCGAAGCGATTTGATGATGGCTTCTTGGCCACCTCTTCCTTCTTCAATTGGCGGGTTGCACCAAAGCTCGTGCTTGCGCTGAAGGCTGGCGCTCCGGACACGCCCTAAGCGAACGGTTCCATTTGACTCGGACCCATTCATTTGTCGCCAGGATTCGGCTACAATCTCGTACTTCGCCTCTCGAGTCAACTCGACCTTAGATCCGCTCATAGCGACCCCGCCCATTGATTCTTTTGCTCGGGCTAATTGTTTCGCCAGCGCCGACGCCGCCTCGACGCTCTCTTGAGAGTCACAACGCCAATAGCGGAATCGACCCCTGCAATGCATAGGGATTCAGATTTGACCGCTGTTAGGGTTGGTATCGCCACGTAGTCTTGACGGTAGGGTTGACTTCCTTGCCTCCGCGATTCGAGGCGAGTGGGTCTTCCTAGCGGAGACCATCTTGGACTTAAGGGAGAGGAGTGGATCTCGACGAGGAGGAGAGATAGCCCTCGAACTGGTCAAATTGCATCACTCCTCCTCGATGACCGGATCCAACTACGGCTATGGCATCGCCGCTGCTCCACCGTGGTCGCCAGCTTGTTCGCGTAAAATTCGGTTTTGTATTCATTGTTGCCGAATTCGCATACTTCGCTGGCCTACAACAAAATTCAAAAGAAATGCCTTTTATTTTAAGGTACAATGAAAACGAAAATTACAACTTTTCTGAACAAGCGCTTCGGATCTCTATTATCACGGGATCCTCGCTTGTGTGGGTTCTTCGCTGTCGGGGACTTTTATTCATCCGTGGACCACGCGCAATTCCGATCCAGTGGAAACCGGATTCGAAACTACTGAGCGTGAAGGGGCTCGTTCCGCGAAGAAAGCGAAGCGCTGAGGGGATCACACTCACGAAGGAGAGGATGCGCCGGGGATCACCTCACGAAGGAGAGGATCGCCGGGCGGGTGAGATCTTGGGAGAAATCCACGATCTGATCGTAGCGACCGAGTTAAGCTTACCTCGCGATTGAATATCGGCGTAGGCCGAACTTGTGATCGCCGGTGCTTGGCGTTGCAACAACGACCCGTAGATCTCGCGAGAATTCTTCAGAAAATCCCAAAATCCTGCTGAAGTCCAAGCCTCCAAAATCAGCAAAAATCCCCGTCGTCACCGCCGTTTTGCGTCATTTTCCGTCGACTTTCTCGGTCTTCAGGGCTTAGTTTTCCTCTAGTAATGTCGCCGTTGTGTTTGAGTCCGTATCCGATCGACTTTGAGCTTAATCGGCTTGCTTTGTGTAACCGTCGACTTCGTCGACTTGGGCATCTCTGCTTTCGTTTCATCGGCCTTACGCCTATGGGTTCGCCAAGACCCGGTTGGTGACGGTTCGAAAGGAGAGCTTCTAAAAAATTTCCGAGGGCGCCGGACCCGCAAAGGAGGCGCTGCCCCTGACCCCACCCGCTAAGGCTGGCGGGACCGCCGAAAACTTCTGCGTAGGGTCTCTTTATGAGAGGGTTTGCGTCGCGGTCACTTCTTATTGTCGTCAGCGGTTCGCCGTTCGTCATCGGATGGCTCGTCGATTATCAACTCACTGTTACGAGCTATGTTCGGGGACTTATAGGTAATTTTTAAAGTCTACAGCTGGCCACGAGATATGGGCTACAGACGTGCTGAGAATCTAGCTATTTTTAGATAGGATGGTAAGTGGATTCGACCAGACCTCGACATTCAGAGCATTTGATTATGAAGCAGTTTCTTGTCACCTGCAAAAAGGATCATAAGTTTCGCTAAACAGCTTATAATTACCAGTTTATTCATTGCTGTGATACTTGCTTATCCGTGATATGTATGCATTATATGTGATATGTACTCTTTATCAGTGATATTTTCTGTTGTTATGTGACATATACTGCTCAATGTGACATTTGCTTTTGATATGTGGTATATATGCATTCTATGTGATATATGCTGGTTTCATGTGATATTTGTTGTTGTTATGTGATATTTATGCATTCTGTGTGATAAATGCTAGTTTCATGTGACATATGCTGGTTATATGTGACATTTATACATTCTGTGTGACATTACCTGCTTTCAAGTGACTTATGTTTATTTTATGTGACTTTGATGCATTACATTGTGACAGTATAACGCCGACATTTATAGATTTTGTTGTGATACATTCTCATTATCCGTGACATTTACCTCTTTTCTATTTAGGCACGATTGTTGTATACATGTATATTTTTATATAAAAGTACAATGAAAACGAAAATTACAACTTTTCTGAACAAGCGCTTCGGATCTCTATTATCACGGGATCCTCGCTTGTGTGGGTTCTTCGCTGTCGGGGACTTTTATTCATCCGTGGACCACGCGCAATTCCGATCCGTGGAAACCGGATTCGAAACTACTGAGGCGTGAAGGGGCTCGTTTCCGCGAAGAAAGCGAAGCGCTGAGGGGATCACACTCACGAAGGAGAGGATGCGCCGGGGATCACCTCACGAAGGAGAGGATCGCCGGGCGGGTGAGATCTTGGGAGAAATCCAGTCGATCGCCGACCGGACCGCTTACCTCGCGATTGAATATCGGCGTGGAGCCGAACTTGTGATGCCGGTGCTTGGAGCGTTGCAACAACGACCCGTAGATCTCGCGAGAATTCTTGAGAAAATCCCAAAATCTGCGAAGTCCAAGCCTCCAAAATCGGCAAAAATCCCGTCGTCACCGCCGTTTTGCGTCATTTTCCGTCGACTTTCGGTCTTAGGGCTTAGTTTTCCTCTAGTAATGTCGCCGTTGTGTTTGAGTCCGTATCCGATCGACTTTGAGAGCTTAATCGGCTTGCTTTGTGCGCCGTCGACTTCGTCGACTTGGGCATCTCGTCACCTTTCGTTTCATACGGCCTTGACGCCTAGCATGTCGGTTCGCCAAGACCGGTTAGTGGCGGTTGAAAGGAGAGCTTCTAAAAATTCCGGGGCGCGGACCCTTGAGGCCTTTGACCCCACAGCTAACTTAGCCGGAACGGCAAAACTTCTGCGTAGGGTCTCTTTATGAGAGGGTTTGCGTCGCGGTCACTTCGTATCGTCAGCGGTTCGCCGTTCGTCATCGGATGGCTCGTCGATTATCAACTCACCATTACGAGCTATGTTCGGGGACTTATAGGTAATTTTTAAAGTCTGGTAGCCGCGAGATATGGGCTCTGAGGCGTCTTGAGAATCTAGCTATTTTTAGATAGGATGGTAAGTGGATTCGACCAGACCTCGACATTCAGAGCATTTGATTATGAAGCAGTTTCTTGTCACCTGCAAAAAGGATCATAAGTTTCGCTAAACAGCTTATAATTACCAGTTTATTCATTGCTGTGATACTTGCTTATCCGTGATATGTATGCATTATATGTGATATGTACTCTTTATCAGTGATATTTTCTGTTGTTATGTGACATATACTCGTTCAATGTGACATTTGCTTTTGATATGTGGTATATATGCATTCTATGTGATATATGCTGGTTTCATGTGATATTTGTTGTTGTTATGTGATATTTATGCATTCTGTGTGATAAATGCTAGTTTCATGTGACATATGCTGGTTATATGTGACATTTATACATTCTGTGTGACATTACCTGCTTTCAAGTGACTTATGTTTATTTTATGTGACTTTGATGCATTCTGTGTGACAGTATACGCTTCTGACATTTATAGATTTTGTTGTGATACATTCTCATTATCCGTGACATTTACCTCTTTTCTATTTAGGCACGATTGTTGTATACATGTATATTTTTATATAAAAGCGATGCTAGAAGGAAGGGAGGCTGTGAATATTGAAGCCTTGCAATGGGAGTCTGCAACGTTACGGGCACGACTTGCTGCTCAGTTAATATGTGAAGGCCGAGAATGGAAGAAGTTGCAGCTGAAGTTAGATGCAGATGATCCCGAATATCTTTTATATTTTGGGGGTAATGATTTGCCATTGATTGAGTGGAAGTATTAGACAAATATATATAATGTAATTCTCTGTTGGATGCTGGATGTTCATTACCAGTTTGTAAATTTGTGATTACTCCATGAATTTTTCTTTAGCATTTATGTAAAATGATGAAATGTACAATAAAATAGATCTTACAGGTGCCATAGTTAATACCAATAAGTCACACGAACAGGTAATATGTAACATTTAACTCGAAAATGTCACAACAGAATGTCAAAAGTAACATATAACAGACAACAGTCACAAAAGATTTTGAAATCTGCCAGGAAGTGTTAGTCTTGGATGGGTTCAGTGCATGTGGCTCGGTTATGTCCTTCAGCGTGACACCTTGAGCATTTAATTGTACATCTATTCTCAGATCGGTTGTTGATACGTCTATTCTTATTTCTTCCACGCCTCTTTGTCGTCTTTGGCGGAAGTATGTCAATTGTTTCATCCGTGACATCTGGTTTATCAAAATTTAGAACCGGAAAAAGAATTTGTTCGTAACTTTTCTTGAAAGCTTCAGTCGTCATGAACCAATCACAATATATGTACACATCTCTATGCATAAAGTTAATAGCAGCACACGCATGTTTATAAGGTATTCGCAATATATCCCACGCACGACATGTGCATGTTTTGTGTTTCAAATCAACTTGTACTGATTTTTGAGATAATACCTCAAAGATTTCAGCTGTCGAATGTGAGACTTTAAGTGTGTGTCCCTTCATGCAATTTTCTTGCATAATCTTTTCCGCTTCAGGACAAAGATAGCTATTCCATTTTGTCGCCATCTTGCGGCGAGTATTCATCCTTTCTATAATTTGTATACGAATGTGATCAATCATATCATAAATAGGAAGTGTTCTTGTCACACGAATCCAACTGTTGAATGATTCAGCAACATTGAAAGTGATATGACCATATCTGTAAATAAATAGTATATGTATCAAACCAAACTGCATAATCACACAAAATACAGCAAACCGTCACATGTAACAGTGAAATATCACAAATAACACTCAAGTATCACACACAACACATAAATGTCACATATGACAAGGAACTATCACATGTAATAGCCAAGAGTCACATATGAACAGGAAATATCACATGTAACAGCCAATAGTCACATATGAAAATGAACTATCACATGTAACAGCGAAATAGCATAACTATCACATGTCACACACAACACATAACTGTCACATACTACAAGGAACTATCACATGTAACGGGAAAAAGTCACACGTAAATTTATTATGTCACATATAACAGTTTACTGTCACAAATAACAGATCATAGTCACATATTAAAGTATAACGTCACATATAACAGAACTACGTCACATATAAAGTTTAAAGATCACAGTTAAATCGATATTGTCACAATATTTGGCGTACCTTATACCAGAAAATACAGAATTCGCCCAATTTTTAGACCATAACTGAAAGCTACTTGGTAAGCTCTTTGGTCGATCATCCTAATCTCATGTAAAACAGCGTTAAATTCTTTTTCCGTATACTTATATGTAGCAAACTCCAATAATTTTGAAATCCGATGAGCAGGACTTGCGGCAAACCCCATCTCTGTAAGCTTCAATTTGTAATTCTCAATTAGATGAAATACACATCTGGAATGGTACGCATCTGGAAATATATTTTTTAAAGATTATTTTATTCCTTTATTAGCATCTGACAATATGACTAGAGGATGAGGTGGACTATATGGTTCTGTTCGATTGTACAAAATATACCGCAACCCTTGAATAAACCAACTTCAATTCGCTTTATTCTCTTGGTCACAAACGCAAAATGTGAGTGGATATATGCCTTGATTACCATCATAAGCAGTCGCACCCAATAAGATCCCTTTGTAACGATCTTTCAGAAAGGTCTCATCTGGAAAGAGTAATGGCCTACATCCTTTGAGAAACCCCTGTTTGCATGCACCATAGGACACAAATAAACGCTTGAATCTCCTTTTTTCTTATTTGATGACGAAGACACTGCCTGGGTTTGTTTCCATCACCTTCATTTCGTACCTTTAAATGATGATTAAAAGGATAAATAACTTGTTAAATGATGAATAAGTTCTAGCAGTCACATATAATACGTTAATGTCACAAACCAGGTCTCAATGTCATACGTAAGACTTAATTATCACAATATAGATCGAAATGTCACATATAAGGTCGATGAGTCACATTGAGATCTGGAGTGTCACATATGTCGTTGAAGTATCACATTCTACGCTTATATGTCACATGGCGTTCTGACATGTCATATTTACGGTTAACAAACCACATATAAGTTCTAAAGGACACATCAATAAATTAATGGATTAACCAGGATAGTAAATCATATGAATGCCTTGCGCAACTAAATATTTGGTATTTTGCTGTCTCCTTAGAATGCCAAGCTTTAGAATAATTAACTTTTATACCATATTAAGAGTGCAATTCCTTTCTAATGTCAGTTGGGGTGATATATGGACGTCTCTTCATTACTGATTATAGCATACTCACAATTCACCTTCTCGATGCTCTGGAGTGACCACCTGTGCCG